>OY740766.1:122498652-123721445 GCA_963513935.1 Aphrophora alni | reverse complement strand
CTTACTATTGTATAAAGAATTATATTTACATAACGAATATACTATTCCATCTTAGAAAATAGAACTCGCTCCGTAGATATTTTAAATACAATCAGTAAATCATGTAGATACATGTATTCACATGTAGATACAGTGTGAATACGAACTAGTGCGTCGCTAAATACACAAATATATTCATAGATCAAGAAGCAGAATTAAAAAATGGAAGATCTATTGTACTATTGATGATCTAATTTGTTGGAAGCATAAACGACCCAACCAATATATTAATTGATGAATACATACAGCTAACAGTGTAATTGTAATATAAATAATAGTGTGTTTAGTATTTAATAACCTAATGACAAAAAACAAGTTTAAATTCAGTTATATTAAAACAATATATACTTGTTTAATAAGGAACTATTTTCAGTGTTGACAGCAAAGGATTATACAATCGATAAATGTTTTACCTACTTATTCCTAAATTATTTAACGTTTACACTGCCAAAAAAATTATATACCATTCGTTTCACTTGAAAAATAATGGAATCCAAAATAACGACCTTTCTTCATTTGGTAAATTATTTTGATATTAAGTATGCAAGTTTTGATCTAATAGTTATGAGAGTAGTTGTTGTTTGCGTGTGTATGTAGTTGTATTTTTAAGTTTGTGCTTCAAGTTTGAAACCTATCCAGTTTATTCTTTGCACTTTAAGAATTCAAATTATATTAAAATACTTCATGTTCTATTTTAGTATGTTTAGTATGACAGTAATAAAGTGATGCACTACAATCGTCATGATCACCTCTCTACTCAGGTCTCCAAAACTAATTAAAAACCAAAGAACTGTGACATGTGATTAACAAAATTAAACTGTTGTTAAAATATATCTAACACGATTAAAATATTGAACCAATACGTTTAAAATAATATTCCTTTATATTACATAAATATACGTTATTTTTCTCCGAGATGTAAATCAAACAGAAAAGGTTGGATTGATTGTAAGATACTAAGAGGTACAGTGTGATAAAAAGAGTTTTGACCTACATAACTACACTGCTTGATCCGACGCCAAGATAACATAAGTTGGGAAATGTTTTAACAAACAGAAAAATGATTCCCAATTTTGGAGTTTCACACTATGTGTGTAATCCATGGAAATAATAGATTTTATAGATATATTCATATATTAATTATAATTAGATATGGGGTATGCTTGTCCGCTGCCAATCCGAATACTATAAAGTAAGTGAGGGATCATACAATCTTGCATTTGTGTTAAACTTACCGATCTGGCCATGCTTTTTTAGTTCTTAAAATTGTAGACACTGATTTGTTTTTTAAACATAAAATATTTTAATCAGTTTAGATTCAAACAACTTAAATTAAATTTACTTAAAGTATACGAGTGATAAATTGAAAAAGAAATGCATTTTATCTTAGGCCAAATCATAAAATCAAAAAAGAAAATTCAGCGAAACATTGTGAGGGATATATTATGTTATCAATTAAAAGGTAACATTTATTAGTTTATTTAGAGAAGGAATATGTTGTTATGTTTTCAACTCTAAAAATAAAGCTTCTCTGTCAATAAATTGTTTGTATAAGACTTCTCACTCAATTGTTTGCACGACTGGTGTTAAAATTGAACAAATAAAATGGTTCAAATAACCTATTTAAGTACACAACATAATACCAGTATCAGTAACCTCGCCAACCGGTTTGCACGCCTCGCTTCAACAAAGACATTTAATAAGGGTTACTTAACTAGAGTATCAAACAAAAATGGGAAAATGAGTTAGTTCAATCAGAAAATTTTACTTTACGAGAAAGAGTTTTGCAATCATAATTTTTCGTTAAAAAATCCTTAGTTATCAGAATATTGATTCAAATATAAATAAAATTTTATAACCTAAGTTTTCAGTAGAATGGCATATTTTATTTGTTCAATTTTAGTTTGTTTTCTCAAATACATTACCAAAATATTATTAATACAAAAATAAATAAGGTTATATTGTATTTTTTATTTTATTGTCGGCTTTTCTTTTCTCTAAGTTACGAATGAATATATCCTGGTAATTTTAGTTTCAAACAATCCGAATATTCGTTTCTCATGTCGTTAGGACTAAGGTAAAGCATTATAGTAAGAAATAACTATTTTGATGGTTGAAATTTACATTGGTCTTTATCCTTACATGTATAGTTATAATAATCGTTTTTATAACTACGGTACATTAAATAAGATGAAACATGTCAGTTAAAACTCGAAATCTTGAAGATTATCGATGATAAATTCTAATTTCAAAGTTTTAAGCTAAACAAATATTTTTATCGATTCTTTAAAATTACAAGTACATAAATCACAGTGCCATCGTAATTTATGTTATTTTGATTTGCATCAAAATATAACCACATATATTTTTGATACCCGTTTCAGAAACATATGACAAAAAGTATGATACACCTCTTACACTTGCACAATTTAACTCTAAAAATATGTAAATGTTTTCAAATTGTGTGGGATGTACAAAAAATAAATATACTTCCTATACCTTAGATATATATTCATAAGATTAAGAATAAAGAGAAATATTATTGATAATATTTAAAATAAATTGTAGCCAACATTAAAAAAAAAAACCGTGAACAGATGTATTGAAAGAGTTAATAAAATTTCAAATAAATACTCTCAATTTATAAAAAAATATTAGTTTAAATGAATATTTCATTTCCAATAACTTCTCTTAATTTCCTCCAAGTATATGTTTGTGTTAAAAGTTTAGTAAATTGTGTGTATTTAAATTTAAAAAACAAACATATTTTAGGACAATAAAAATAGAGTTTTAAACTGTTTGAATTCTATTAGGGAGAACTTCTGATTCAATTTGGTATTTACTTTTAACGTTAAACGAACTAAAAAAGTTTAACAAATACTGTAGATTATTACCCTTAAACAAAGGGTTATAAAGTAAGTGTTTTCTTTGCCTCTTTTATTTCTATAATAAAACTCTATATTCTAGTTAAGTTATTTTCCTGTATACATTTTATTGGTAAATAAATCAAGTTTGTTTTGGTTAATAACTCATCTCGGTGCCTGGAGTTTAATGATGAAAGTATAAAGTGCAAAGTTCGAAGGAAATCACACACAAAGTGTTTACAAATCACCACGTCCATGGAATTTAGGCATGATTTAAAGTTTAAAAAAAAAATTTAACTTGTTCCAGTTTTTTTCTGAGGTTTGTCGCTTACTTCTTTGTTTATAGAAATAATACTTTTTATTAGAAACACAATGTAGAAATCATCAAAAATAAAATCACAAAATATTTAACATTACACTTTCTCAAATGGAATGACGACATTATATAATAAAGCATCGGTAAGTACTGATCTATGGATGTCATTTTAATCGTACATATGTTTTTCATGACAATATAGATAATAATTTGTATGTGAAATCGTATTGGAAAGCTATAAAAGTTGCAGTTAACTACACGATAGCAAACGTCCTATAAAGTAACAAGTGAGATAATTTTACCTTTGCATTTTGAAGGCTACGGATGTTATTATTTATTTTAAAAGATACAAATTCATTTTACTGTAGTTTTCTTTTTCAAATGTAGTCACAAAGAAAAACAAATCACATTTTTAATTAGTATTTTGTAATTGAGAACTAATTGGAAGAACAAAACACAATTATTATAGCAATAAGAAGTCTTTTCTGATTGATGGGTGTTTAAACATTACGTTCGTGACGTCACACTGCAATGAGGGACTGGTTTATAACGTATATCTTATTACCGTATCACTCAGAATTGTTTATTGGCTCTACATATCTCCACATATAAAACGAAACATCTCTCAGTTTCTAAATTTAAAAGCTGATAACTCAAGGTTCCTAATCCGATTTTCATAGTTTCTTCTATATGTAGTTGCGGTAACTGGTTAGAATTTGGTCATTGTTTAATATAAATTGATTCTGAGACAAAGGAAATAGGAAAACTAGATATTTCGACAGATATTACGTAATATATAATTTTAAAATATTTAGAGTAATTTCAGAGTTATAATAATTGCTGCTAGTTGGCGTGAAAAAAAACCAATACTATGGTCTTAATAAAACCTAACGATTTCCATCAAACTTTGTTCAAAGTAGTGTCTAAAAATTTAAACGATATGAGTTTGTCGTAATCGCTCAATCAATTCTGGTTCATAAGTTATCATAATAAAACGACAAAAATTGTCATAGGGTTCATACAAAATAAATAAATTCTCAATATACTCTCCACTGATTTCGTATAAAATTTCAGTTAAGTATAAAAATTAATAACCCAACAATGTTCAAAATATCACAAAATGGAAATAATATTACTGTTGAAGAATATTTGGGAAACCTATAAATGAACGTTTATCGCCATAATTAAAAGCTCCATTTTACTGGGCCGAGTATAGAACGACTGCCTACTTGATCCGAGTGACAGAAGATTGAGCATAGCTCCGACAGTGCTATTTCATTCTAATTTTGTAAGGGTATATAATCGTTATTAGTTTATCTTACAACTTGTGTATTTTTTTAACAACTGATGGGCCGGTTGTAGCAAATTTTAACTGATATTTTATTTTCGAACTAGAGTAATATACCAAAGGAATTATTTCAGAATGACAATAACGTAAGTGTAACTATATCCCTAAAAAAAGTTTCAACGGGTTATGGTTTCTTGGAGACAAATGAACTATTTATTACCGAGATATCCAACATAGACTTAACTAATGAAAGTCTGCTTGTATGAGGTCTATATTTCTCTACTTTTTTCAGGCCAATCACTACTCAAGGTAACTATTATTAACTTAATATGGTAATCATGATAAAACTAGAGGGAGGACATATTTATTATCCCTCTAATTACAAATGAACCTAAATTGAAATAATAATAAATTTGTGACCAAAGCTACACGCCCATTATAACCTCACATATTGAAATATACTTATTACCTCGTTATGACTCAATATATGGCCTTCCCGTGATCTTCAGGAACGCCATTTCTCTGAATAGCCTGAAAAGATTTAGGGGGGGGGGGGGTGATATCAGTCGATTCGAGCTGTCGGCACACCACAGACTGTAGTTGGATAAATCTTTTATACCCATATGTATTGTTGTCATCAGCTGGGAAAGCCCAAACTCCTAGATAATTCCGTTTATTAAGATTACAAAACCACGATACGACTCAACGAAACGCAACAGAAAGTCAACTAAACTAATAATATACATTTAATTATGTTGTATTAAATATTTCACAATATATTTTGTTAATTACTAATAATATATAATTAATAAGTACAAATAGGTCAATTTTAAATATTTTTAACATTATAAACAATATATTCATGTTTAAAAATATCCAACTACAATAATATAAACGGATTGCTCCAGTGGAACGTACAGTTTAATTGTGTATAAAACAAAAAAAAAATTATTACAACTATTAAGTGTGAATTTAGGGCTCAAGAGGTTATTGAAAAAATACCAAACATTGTTATATAACCCCATAATTTGATCGCAAAAGAATGTGAACACTTTAAATATGTTTAAACAGTACCCACGGTTTATTTTCAATTATTGCCATATATCTACATAACTTGATTTTTGAGGCAGAGGGGTAGTAAGTAAATGCATATAGTTTCAATTTACCTAATATTAAACATCTTTTTAAATGTTTAAATAGTTCAAGGATAAAATAAAGCAAAAGCTTAAAGTTTCAAATATTTATTAGTATAAATGAGCTACAATTGTTACAGTTGTCTATACCTGTAAAATATCAGTAGCCCGTCGATGCCGCAAGGCGAAACAATTGTAGCTCATTTATACTAATAAATATTTGAAACTTTAAGCTTTTGCTTTATTTTATCCTTGAATATGGAGTTTCAACAAGAAATATCTGCTATTACATTAAAGTTGTTTAAATAGTTGCTATTGTAATTTTCTTTACAGTCATTATCAATTACATAGGTAAAAAATAGGTTAGTTAGTCCATAGATAAGATATTTTATTTCTCTCAGGTGTCGTCCTTATACAAAATACGTTAACCCTTTGCGATCGGACAGAATATTTATAGGTTGTCCTGATCTGTCGGATGGCCAGGTGTACTGGCCGCAGACATTTGCGCAACAACTCCGATTTAATTCCACATCAGTTGTTCCTGCCGCTCGGATGGCCAGTGGTACGGGCCAAGATAAAAACCGTCGAACGCTCGGAAGGCCAGCAGCACTGGCCAAGAAACATTTGATGCATTTTAACAATATATTTTTATGTTGTGATGTGTGTAGAGTGCTGTAACCTATAGAGAAACTATTTAACTAAATGACCAGCAGTTCTGGCAGCTTTATCGTTGAAAAGTATCACCGGGAATGCCAAAATCAAAACGTGCTCTTTTCTTACAACATTGAGAACGTACACACAGTGTCTTGTGATTTTTGTATAATTAGTAAATTAGGCATAATTTTCCTTTTTAACTTGAAACATATGTTTTTGTTTAGTTCATTATCTTGTTTGTTTGTGTATCTATATTAATAATATATAAAATATTGTTTGTTTGTTTTAAAATAAAAAAAACAGTAAGGTGTTCTCGTCAGTTTTAAATATATGTGATTTTTGGGTACTTACGTATTAACGCCACCGCAGCAGAAGTTGCGCTAATGTGCATGCACCAATAAAAAGCAAACTGGTTTAAGGGAAGCAGAATTCCATTTTGTTCATCATTCATATACTTTCATTTTATGATTTGTCGCAAAATTTTTAGATGTAGATTGGCGTCACTTCACTTTTAAAGCTCATGTTTATCCATGATCTAATTTCAAATTATTAACTTCAATAAACTTACGAAAGGTTTGGCCAGGTGATTATATATATATATATATATATATATATAGGCCTATATAGCTACCTGGCCAAATCTGTCGTGATATATAATTAATTATATCACAAAGTAAGCAAATATTGGCGCATGCGCATTAGCACAATTTCTGCTGCGGTGGCGTTAATACGTAAGTACCGATTTTTGTATAATTAGTAAATTAGGCATTATTTTCCCTTTTAAATTGAAACATAATTTTGTTTAGTTCATTATCTTGTTTGTTTGTATAGTATCTATATTAATAAAATATAAAAATTTGTTTGTTTGTTTTAAAATTTAAAAAAACTAAGGTGTTCTCGTCAGTTTTAAATATGTGTTAGTTTTGTATAATTAGTAAATTAGGCATTATTGTCCTTTTTAACTTGAAACATATGATTTTGTTTAGTTCAGTATCTTTTTTGTTTGTGTATACCTACTAATAAAATTTTAAAAATCGTTTGTTTGTGTTAAAATAAAAAACTGACAAGGTGTTTACGGTACATAACTTTGAAATATATGTGATATTTGTATAATTAGTAAATTAGGCATTATTTTCCCTTTTAACTTGAAACATACGAATTTGTTTAGTTCAGTATCTTGTTTGTCTGTGTATATTAAGAAAATAATTGTTAAAATGGAATTGGTTTTTATTAAAACCCTTAGGTTTTATTAAAAAAATACCCTTTGTAAAAATTGCAGTCTGTGATAAAAATAATTCCGACCTGGTGGGAAGAAGCCGACATTATGAATGCCAAGTTGACGCGGAGTGGAGCATGGCCTGTACAGCTGGCCGTCCGACCGCTGGAACCAATTTATGCGGAAAGAATTCCGAGTGGCTGCTGACTGCGTTGTGGCCATTCCTACTGGCCTTCCGATCGCAAAGGGTTAATAAGTAAATAAAATAACGCATAGATCGTGGTATACCAGATCCGATTTGTAGCCCGCAGCTGATCTCATCAAGAATTTTAAACGTGTTAAGATTGTAATTTTTAAACCAATATTGTAAAAGAAAAAAGGAACTTGTTTTAACCATGACACTATATATATATATATATATATATATATATATATATATATAAATATATATATATATATATATATATATAAATATGCAATTTGAAAGGGGAAAAGTAAAGAAAAATACGAGAGCACGTAGGTCTAGAGATAACGCTTACCTTTTTTTTTCAAACTTCCTATCTACATGAACGTGAATACAGCTCCTCCTTCTATAGAAAATGATTTAATTTTATTATTTCAGCACCATCTTCTCTAACTGAATAATACTGAAATGCAAATAGCTTTTTCAACTACATGAAAGTAGACTTATTGGTAGTAGATTTTTTTTTTTAATTTATTGATGTTGAATACATTTTATTTTATTCCATTCTAAGTCTTAATTAAGTTGGAACTTTAGAACAAAGTATAATAATGTTTTCTATTATTATAAAAATAAATCAAATTTAGATGAACGTAGTGTCAAATAACATTAGAAAAAGATTAACAGTCCTTATATAAATTAGCAGCTGTTTAGAATAACTGTAAATAAATTAATATTTTTAAAATGTTCCAAAATGTATTAAATTGGTATAAGATATATTTTAATTCACGCACTATTTTATTTATTCGTTTCAAAATAAGATTGTTATTGTTCCAATGTATGAAAATTTACTTGTATTTGAAGACATTATTTGTACATTACAAAAGCTAAATATGATGTAATTATAGGCATTTGTCTATCGTTCGCCCTTGGTATAGCCTATACAATATTAAAGTATTCACAGATATAGCATATTTAAATATATATAATGTTCGTAATATATGCTATTTAATATGCATAAAGAGAACAAATTTTAAAGTATACAGAAGTATAATCCAACTATTTGTATATATTTTAAAAATTTCCCAATACTCTTCTAAAAGGTGTAAAATAGATTTGTATATTACTGCCACTAGTCAAATTAAAATAATGTACACAAGTTTTACATAAGCAATGTCTTCGATTTTATTTTCAAAAAATATCTGGAGAAAACTACTTAAATAGAGTAACTTCAATACACAATACATTTTTAATTATGTTGTTTCAGTTCTATCAGTTATTAATGACGATGAACAGATTTCTCATATTTAGACCAAATTAAAAAAAAGAAATGTAAAATAGTCATTTTTTAAATAATAGAAATGTTTGTAATGAATATTTTCTATAACAAAATACAATACTATAACAGCAAATTGATCAAAGAAACTCAAAATTCCACAATTAAAAATTATTCTGTATGTGAATAATTTTATTAATTAGTATCCATGAGAAAATATTGAAAGAGTTAATTACTATAAATAATGAAGTGTTGTTAAGTTTTGAGTGTTATGTACGGTAACTGAATAACGATACAGTTCAGATAAAAATAATTACAGGAAGTACATTTAAATTAATCTATGTTTTATGGAAACCTAAGGGGGAGATCTTATAATGCTTTGAGGTAAAGAGGGTGTATCATAGCTTTGATTGGTATTTATAAAATAATTATAGAACGATAATATAATTCAAAAAGGCATAATCAAATTTAGGGGTGCTACAGAAATTTCTTCTGAAACAGTTTTTAATGCGTAGAGAATCTGGAACCACAGGCAGCTATTTCTAAAGACTCTACTAATATGAAGTTACATCAATTCCAAGTGCTATTGATAATAGTAAGCAGTATATTTAATTTATGCTTTAAGTGAATGCGTGATCCAAAACTGGAAAACAAAAAATCAAAATGAAACATTCACAAAATTATACAAATTTATTTCAAGGGCATACCTATGCTCTTTTCCTGATTTCGATTATAATTCTGTTTTAACCTATAAAATACGCATAGCAAACTGTATGTTTGTCACTGGTAATATGGCACTGAATGTGTTGTGTGATTCTAACTGTGAAGTTTATACGCCAGTTCTTATACATTTTCACTCATAACTTTCGTAGTATAAAATTAATTTCTTACAGTAACGATTTATGGCCACACACAGGCTTTCTCTTATATCATTTAGATGTCCATCAGAATAAGGCTTAAATATATTCTATTTTTATTCCAGTTTACTTTGTAGGTTTGTTTTATTGTACTAAGTTTATTATTATGTTTGTAAATTAGTGTTTCAATTGATTTATTATGTTGTACTTTGTATTTGAAGGAATCAATAAACAAATGATGAATTAAAAACAATATGTTTAAGCAGAAATTTGTGTTTTTAAAAATAAATATTCCGCTAATCAGATATTAACATAAAGGCACACCCCACATTACTTTATTAAAATCGTGTCTTTATTACGCTCCCTTCTGGTTATTATTAGGCTACTGTGCCTCAAACATTCATAGCACGTTACGAAATGAGCTCCAGTAATAGGATTATTTTCTAGATATATACACCTTCTTAATTTAAAACTTGAAAAGTTAGAAAATTGTTTGATACAAATGGGTGAAATTAATTTATTTTCTTATTCATTATTATATTTACACCGTCTTAAATTGTCTCCATCTCGTTAGTTAATTTATTCAACATATGAAATATCAACGTAACCTCCTCCAAATTTAACCCATTTTTTCATACCACTTTCAAAATATTTTAATAATAATATAACAACCCTTGAAAATTACTTTTAAACAGACATATAAGTGTAAACACACAGTCTTTCAATTTTAATCATCTTTAATTACATTTATGTAAACATTAAACTTACAAAAAAGAAGAAGATGAAATTATAATTCATTTCAAAATTCATTTTGATATTTTAAAACAACTACATTCAATAAATCCAAATTCGTTATAAAACAACATTTTCTTTTCTATTTAACAATACGATGGTTTCATATTCGAATAAGTATTCAAGTTAACATATAATAGACATGAAATAATTCAAAGTCTCACGTTTTACCGGTATCAATCAAACATTTCTTATAACATTTCATAGTTTGTTTTTATCTAAATTGTTGCAAAGAGTATACTTACTGTAGTAGAGTTTAGTAGAATTAACAATATCCTATATTTATTTGTATTTAAATCAAATTGTAAAAAATAATAAAAAGTAAACATTAATAGGGAATAAATGTTTTAATTAATAATTAGCACTTTTTTTACATCCTCACCTGTTTATTTTCTATACTGAGTACGGGTGTAGCAATCCTGAAGCATAATAGCTGGATCTACATCTTTCATCGTGTAGTATTGGATTAGATTCCTCTCTTCAAAATGTCCCCTTTCTATTTCGAAAGAGACATTATTTGAGCATTCGAAGGTTATTTTTTGTGCACGTTCTAATAGGTCAATTTAAAATACATTAAACGAATTTGTATTTTGTTTTCCATAAAACCGAATTTAAAAAATGGCAATTATGTAATCACAATATTAACAGTTCTCTACGGGGCTGAGAGAATTATTTGGTTATTGTGATGAAAAGTAAACAAAGATGTATTGAAATTACGTATCCTGCCAGGCTGTTCTAAAAAAATAATCCAGTATATTTCTATTTACAAAACGCAAATTATGAGAATATCAATTACACTAACATATCAATTGAAGTTTAGGACATAAATTAATAAAATATAATTAATGTGTAATTTTGCACAGAATGTTCAAAAATTAACAAAATGTGTTTTTTACAGAAGTTTCAAATATACTGTGTTAATAGTTTTCACATACTTTGATAACAAAAAGTATTTGGTGGAAGCACATGGTACCCAAAATACATTGAATACCATATTTCTGAAAATGGAAAATTATAATTACTCATCGAATTGCTTCTGTTCTAGAGTTTGATGGTGTGCCATACTGTTATTAAACCTTAGAAGACATTTTGTAGTACGTCTGGAGTGTTCTACTCGGCTTCTTTTTATTATACGGAGTTTTAAATCACTTAAGTCTTCGGGCTTAGTTCTAAAATGTTTTGCTTCAAGTATCCCCAAAGAAAATAAGCTAGTGGGTTCAAATTGGTTGATATGGCCGGTTACTCGATTTCCACCCTCCGACCGTTCCAACGATGAGGAAATAACACTTCATTCAGAAGCTGCATAACTGTACGTCATAATGTGGAGGTGCGTCGTCTGTATCAAACCATATATTCTTAAAACGTGGTCATAACAGATTGCGAAATTGTGACAAAAGTGTACGCAGTAATATATACGATAGGAAAATACATTTATTATGGCTGGATAAATGTTTTGCCAATTACCATATATCATTCATTTTCTGAGGTCATGAGTGAGGCTTTCACTCACCCTATTGGGATTTTCATCAAACCGATATCTGCAACTATGCCTACTTACATGTCCCTTTAGCATAAAAGTAGCTTCATCATAAAAGGGTACAGGGCTAACAATATTACGATCTTCATCAAATTTGCCCACTATTAAATCACAAAAGTCAACCCTACGAACATAATCATTCCCAGAGAGTTCAAGAATTAGATGAACATTCTAAGTGTGGTAGATATGTTCCTCAAGAATATTGTGAACCGACTTAAAGCTTATACCGTGTTTTAATGCAAGTTTTATTAGTGGTATCTGAGGGTATACAACAAATGTTTGAAGGAAATCCAACGACGATTCATAATTTTGCAAAGTTAGTTCTACCCCGTTCTTTACTATATTTTACATTGCCATTTGCCTCAAATCTTCATACCTTCCATTTGGAAGATATTTCTACGCTTAGGCAGGTAAAGAGGTTTATCCGATTTTAAAGCCGTACAGATCAGTGAATTGGGAAGTACATCTGTGGACTCTGAAGTTTTTACAGAAGTTTATAGCAAAGTCCTTTAAAATTGTATACTAGTCCTGGGCAGAAAATACGCTGACTTCTGTCCGTGTCACCTTCCCTAATAGTTCTATAAGCCTAGCAGAATATATATACCTGTAAAACCCTTCAACTACCACTCCCCTCCAACCCCAATCATTATGATTGATATGAAAATTATTGTAATTTCTTGAACTCAAACTAATGTTACTTAGAGGGAAATCTAAAATATAACTGATGTTATAAGCATTGAAGCCCCACACACGATTTTTATTCTATGTTTATTCGTAAATGAAATCTGTATTTTTACCATGTTTAATTGAAATCGGTTGATGATAGTCCAATTTTTATTTATTCAAGTTGAGTGCATTTTTATTGAGTAAATATGCATTCTTAAATTATTTTGTCTAAGTTCAGTGTAAAAGAAAACATCATGACAGTATTTCTACTTTTTTCATGAGAAAGGTAATATTTATATTTACAATCAAGTATTTTGTTATTATTCTTGCATAAAATATTATACGTTATTCACAAACTGTTAATGCTCTGTGAATTTGTACTAAAGTTTTACTTAAATAGGTTTAATTCAATGAAGTTTAATAGATGAGTCTATGTGTGCGTTACGTTACTTCATTGAATTAAACCTATTTATTGTTGTGACATGATGTGTAATTATGGTATCTTTAGTTATATAGATAATGTTTTATTTAATAAAATGTTTACTGTTAAAATTAGAATACTTAATAATGTAGATACCAAATTTAAAAACAAAACTATACAAAAGGATATTAAGAGGTTTCGTGTATAATCCTTCTAAAACTATAAACTTACTATAATCAAATTTATTTTCCAATTTCTACAAACTACCGATTTGTCTTAACACTTTTCTCACCATTTCATCTTAGAAATAACTAACATTGGAATAACGTATTTGTTTTTATGTCTGTATGTGAGTGTTTTCCAGACACACATTTCATGCTGTTATTACTGTATTAAGTGTTAATTTGGTTAGTAAAGGTCTGTAGAACCCAAGAGAATATTTAGAAAACAATTTCACCCCAACCGCAATTACTCTAGTACACTTTTTAATACTCTTCTAGACTTTGTTGAACAAAATATTGCAGTGCCGAATTATCATTAATCAAGATTACACCAAAGAGGTGAAGATTCTGTGAGTTTCCAATGTCATTACCTTAGTTACTAAAGATAAATGATACTGTAAAATCATCTTCTTTCTGAAGGCGCTCCCACATAATTTATAACGTTACACATTAATATTACCATAATTTCCAATTGGCCGGAGTAATTATGCGAAACAAGTAGGTTTTTCTTTATCACGGTTATAAGGAACTAAAATATCAAAGGAAAATTTAAATCACAATAATTTATTTCATTTGGTAAATACTAATCATGTATAATAAAGCATGGATTTAAATTATTACAATTCTTAGAGAGGTTTTTGAGAAACAAATTATTTTTTGCTATATCATCTAATAAACGTATATATAGTTTTAAATCTTTTAAATTGTAATAGTACGAAAACAACATTTTTTTTAAACAGAAAATATTTCAAAATTTTCATTTTGTTTTGAAAATATAAACTTAAGTAAATACAAATATATAATAATAAGAAAAATCAGGAAAATTTAAAGGCAAAAAGCAAGACCTTTCATTTTACTCCAAATATATATTGGAAATGCAAACACAGAAATTTCGTGGGATTCAAACTTCTATGTACATAAACGGAACTGGTTTTAGATTAACATGTACAGGAGTCATCTTTGATATTTCATTTTCGTCATATATTTCGATAATTTATTTTTATTCAATAATAGGAACTTGCATGCGAGAAAGACGCAACTTAACTCTTTTTAAATTCCTAAAATCCTGTATTTTTTCTCTCTGTGGATCGTTTTCCAGTCTTTACCATTAACATGGAATAACAAATAAAAATACGTTCAAACTTGCTTCCCTTTTTTGCTGAACTTAGATTATAAATATTTTTTATATCAGGAACTTATTTCAAATTTGAATTAACACAAAACATATCTATAATAAATTTCTTTTGAATTCTCTTGTAAATAAAGATATTTGAAAAGTAGCTGTTAAGTTAAATTAATAACGTGATGAAAAAATTTAAAATTCCAACCGTAAAAACATACATCTTATGAATTACTTTAAATAGTTATTAAGCCATTATTTCAGGTATTATAATTGTTTAATTGCGTAAAAAGGCAAATAATTTTGATTTTATATATTTCATTTCCTTTGTCAAAAAATGGTTACTATTTCCTTGGCGATACCTATCTTAGTCATAATATATTTCCACAATGTATTATCTCAAGAACGGCAGAACTGATTTCATAATCCTGAACTTCACTAACATCATATCTTAAAGTCGGTGCTCCTAAGATTAATGGAAGACAATGACAGGGCTATTTAAGGTTCATGTTATTAGTGGAAACGTATTTGTTATTGTATGTTGTGAATCGTTTATTGCTTTATTGATTTCAATACATATTAAATGTGTAACATTACATTTTCGATGAACCAATGATAATTAATAAATAGAAGAAAATTGTATATTCTACCTAGGTTCAAACAATCCAAATTATTTAAACTGTATTATTTTACAAACCAGTAAACTTCATAACATACAAAAACATACATTCTTTGCGTTTGTAGCATTCAAAAACACATTCGTAAATATACATTCAACTTGCTTAGCCTTGACAGATGCTGGCACCTGGCGGCCCTCTCCAAAACCAAGCATCGCCTGACACCTGAATACAAAGTACAATTCGCCGGTCAAGCTAGTTTCCCTACTACCCGTCCACAGTCTAGATGTGATAACAACATGGTCTACATTCTGCATTACTCCGTTAACAAAAGTTCTTTCTTTCTCAAATTTTACAAGTCTTATACTACATCATGCTAATTTACAGTTTGTGCGCTTTAGTTTAAACAATCTCGTTCTAAAATGTAAAATAAATCATCATTTTTCTCGGTACAAGCTCACGTGAACTGCGACAGGATTAACCAGGTACTTCAACCTTACAGATTTTGTCATATTATAAATTTTGTTAATTTTTTAAAATAATTTGTTAAATATCATGTATTCTTTAAAATATGTATTTCATGTTTTATTTAATATTCTATTTTCTTTTGAAACTAAATGATTATAAAAAAATTTTCTTTTCTTAAAACATCATTTACAAAACCTTGTAAAGGCACATTTTAAGTTTTGAACAATTTTGTGAAATAAGTGCAAACTAAAGTTGAACATTGAATGATCAGCATATCTTATTGAACATGTCAAATATAAAACAATTAGAGAAATTTCTTCTAAATCAGAAAATTTCGTTTTATAGACTTTTGAAGAATCTTACAAGTCTTATACAAGCTTTCTTTTAAACAAAACTATATATATATAAATAAATTTATAATCATCTAAGAAGCTTTTAATTACAATCTTAACGAATTTCTGTGATGCAATTAATTTACTTTAATTTTGACAAATAACCAGATATTTTCTTCAATAAAGAACATTAATGCTACAACATGTCTGATTTTGCACAGACGTTTAAAAAAAACGTGTTTTTTTGTTTGCCATAGCTAATATGCTGGTAGAAGAGATAGGAGAAATAGAGAAATTCTTGTCTCACATTGCGCAAACCAGCGAAACATCCTAACAAGTTTCGTCCTGTTGGCAAAACACGTTTTTTGTATAACATAACTTCAGATTTTCAAGTGCATAAAAGTGATGTCCCTTTTTACAGCTGACTTTACAGAACTTTAACTAACTCATATTGTATATGTGCCTAAATTTACTTCCGCAAATATGTGTTCCTTAAAACTATTTTCTAGATGTAGACTTGTGTAATTATTTATAAATTATATAACAATTTCTTGGGTGGAGCCTGCATGCAATTTTCGGTCCTAACAACCTCCAAGAGGTTAGTTTCTAAATTAAAATAATTGACGTCAATTAACAAAATTTCAAACTTCTAAATTCTTTTCTTTTTTTAAATATATAAATTTATTGGCCAATATAGTTTTTAAGAAATTTTCAAACCAATTATATTATGTAACTTTAGTTTAGTGATAAACATCTTAACTATAGATATGATCTTTTTTGAACTTAAAATATCAAGCTCGTTTATATTTTGTTAAATTCTGTAACTGTTTAAAAAGAAACTATCATCTTATAAACTAAAAAGGGGGGGGATAAGTTTTTTGAATCTTTTGATTAATTTTTTTTTTAAATTATTATACTTTTACATTAAGGGCGTATAATTCTTTTTTTTGATTAATTATAATTCTGTGAATTATTAAGCTGTGCTCATTTTTTTTTTTTTTATTGTTAAATTTTTGTAACTATAAATATATATATATATTAAAAGAGGGGATAAATTTTTAGAATCTGTTGATTAATTTTTTTTTTATCTAAATTATTATATGTTACAATTAAGGGCTTATAACTTTTACAATTTATGATCTTGTTAATCATAAGTTTTTTTTTACTGATGATTTGTGTCAGGATGTCTTTTGTTGTAAATGACAAAGTCTGAACCGTCGAAATTTCTTTCTGTTTTCAATAAACTTGAGCCTTGTTAATTATTAAACTTGTCTTTGTCTTTCTTTATCTTTCTTTTCAAACATTGTTACCATTTTGGTTCCGCCTTTATTAAATTTAAGTCCCCTGGTAACATGTTTCTGGTAGCAGAGCGTGGTTAATTTTAAATTCTGGAACCCTAGTTAATTTTCAAAATTTTGCATTGGAACTATCTAAATTTAAATTCAAAATTTTCTTTGTTAAACAAGGCTCATTTTTATGTTTTGCAGCTTTTTCAAATACTGCACAACTGTTGCTGATGAAATTTTTTTATTTAGTTTAAATATTTAAATCTCTATAAATCTATAGTCTCTTTTTTATTATTTATTTATTTTATAAACACTTACACAAAAACTTCTAAACCAATTTCGATAAAATTTTTTTTTATTATTTTGTCTGCTTAAATATTTTTTTTTTATATATATATATTTACATACACTGCACACTAGTCATTCACTGAATTTGATCCAGACAGCGGGCTCATTCGGGAATCCAAAAAAAAAAAATTTAAATAAATAATAAAATCCAAAAATAGTTAAAAACAAAAAAAAACAAAAAAAAAATTCAAAAATTTCCTTCAAAATTTTCTCGAGTTTTCTTTCGCTTGTCTGTATCAATTCATACTTACACACACACATATATACACAACAACTACACTACATATAATTCTTGAGTCTTTCTCTGGCTCTTTCTTTTTTTTTGCATCATCTTAAAAGAAATTTTTTTATTTAAATTACTTGGTTTATTTTTTTTTAATAATTATCAGCAACGGTTAAGATGGCAGTGGATTTGCTGCGATTAGTGGACTCGTTAAAGAATACCGAGCTTGCTTTTGAGGTAGTAGCTAGAGGTGGTGAAAAAGACATTGTAGCTAAAATGCGAACCTCTCTTAGGTCCCTTCTGCAGAACAGCGTCGAGCCCGAAATGGGAAACTTCACCGAAGACATCCTCTTGCAACAGATAGCGTTAGCCCGGAACTCCTTGTTTGTCTTGCAAGACGACCTGGAGAACCTCGATTCCGAAAGAGGAATCAAAATGATTCGTGTTCGTGCGCGCATAAACGTCTTCGGAAGACGGCTAGAGTTCCTAAATCGGGTGCACACTGAACAACTAAAAGTAGCAGACAACAATGTGCCACGGGATCTGGCCGAACTACATAACAATTTCGCTACGCTCAAAGAAAAATTTAAAGCCTTTGAGCAAACCGTTGCTCCTCTAAAACTAAACGTAAGCATCCCGCTAACGCCCTCTGGGGGAACCACTAAAGCCAGCTCTGCAGAGCCATCTCGGTCTAATGGGCCAAATCTCCTTGCGGACACGCCGCAGGCTGACGCTCAGCAAACCACACCTAGCAGTTCGAAAGGCTGTCAATACATTTCCTTATACGGAAAATTAAGTCATCCTGCCGAACAAATAATTAAGACAATTCCTCAGACAGATGGGTTCGACCTTGACAAATTATTAAATTTTTTTAAAATTTCTTTAAAAATAGTCAAAACTTACCCGGACGTAGCTTTAAACATTAATAATGTTCTGATGCCCTATGCTCAGGGCCCTTTAAATTCATGTCTGATTAGACATCAGACATTTAAGACTTTTCACAAAGAGGCCTTAAGTCTCTTCATACCTTCGAAAAGGTTGGCTTCTCTAGTGCAGGAGTTATTTTATAGGCCCCAGAAGACTAACGAGGCGGTGCACATTTTTGTTAATCAAATTAAAGAGGCTGCAGAAACTTTAAATTTAGATAAGTCCGAATTGGAGGTCACGGACGTCATTCTGGAGGGACTGTCTCCGGAAGTCCGCAACTGCTTAGTTTTTGTTGCCAAACCTAAAAATTTTGCAGACTTAGATCGGCTCTGCGCACATGTCAATAATGTCATGTATACTGACAGGCAAAGGGCTCCATTAGTGAGACCCGAAGCTAGAAGTACTGATTTTAGACCTACAAGACCAGTGGTCTGTTACAGTTGCGGTCAGCCGGGACATAGAAGCCCAGAATGTCGAAACCGGCCTCCAACAAGGCAATATCCTCCAAAAAACAGGCGCAGGCCAGTTTCCCATTTTAAAACCAACCACATCGGATTTAAACATAACACGAAACCACATTTCTTTAATAAACCATCTTTTCAAAATTTAAACTCAATTTCCTATTTAAGAAGAAACAATTTCGGCAATAAAATTCAAAATTACGTTACTCCCATCTGTTATCATTGTGGCATACCCGGTCACTATATCTGGGGCTGTAAATTCTTCTCTCTACGGAATAGGCCTAGGCAAACCTATTCCAGCTCTAAGCTTTCCAACTGCAAACTTCAAAAAAAAAACAATATCTCTCTTAAATCTAGGGGTCTGAACGATCAGTTTTTGCCTTTGGTGGAAGTAGCTTTTGGGCAAATTAAAGTTAAGGCTCTGCTGGACTCCGGTTCAGTAAGATGCGTCATTTCTAAAGCCCTTTTTAAGAAATTAAAAAACACCAAGGCATTTAAATCCATAACCAGGGTGAAGGCTGATTGTGTCACGGCTTCTGGAAAAAGGTTGCCCATTTCCTACTCTTGTCGTCTTCATCTTAAAATGGAACATTGTAGTTGGAATGTGGATTTTCTGGTGGCGCATAAGTTGTCGTGTCCTCTGATCCTCGGATCAGATTTCATATCTAAAACGGGACTGGTACTTGATCTTTCAGCAAAAAACTTCTATTTCAAATTTTCAAGGTCTATTGTTTTTCCTCTATGTAATTTTAGTAATTCTGCGTATAAACCTATAGTGTCCACAACATCTGAATCTACTGCTCCTGATCCTTTAGGTCATCTTCAAAAGAACGATAAAAACACCATTCAAAAAATAATTAATGATTTTCCTCAGGTACTCACAAAAAGGTTAGGTCTAACACATCTAGTTGAATACGATATTCAACTGAAGGACAACACTCCGGTCAAGTGTTCTCCATACCAATTGGCACCTCCCAAAATGGAATACCTCCGCGAACACATCAACGAATTGTTAGATTCAGGAGTAGTAGAACCCAGCCGGTCCGCATATGCATCCCCTGTTTTTCTGGTTCAACACCCCGAAAAGAAAACAAGGATGGTGATTGATTATCGGAGGCTCAATCAAAACATCGTCGTCGAAGCGGTGCCGCTACCTAACTTACATCAAAGTTTTAACTGGTTTGTCGGTGCCAAATATTTCACAGTTTTCGATCTTAATTCAGCTTATCATCAAATCCCTTTGTCTCAAAAGTCCAAACAAATTACCAGCTTTTGTACTCCTTGGATGCTTTATCAGTTTACTCGAGTCCCTTTTGGACTCTGTACTGGTGCCCAAGTGCTTACCAGACTCTTGGATCAGGTCTTCCATGACATCAAATTCAAATTCATTTTTAATTATCTGGATGACCTAGTCATCTACTCCAAAACTTGGGAAGAGCATCAAAAACATCTTCGGGAAGTCCTTACTCGTTTGCGGCGGGCTGGCCTGACTGTTAACCCAGATAAGGTCCGTTTCGCTGTGAATGAGATAAGCTTTTTAGGACACCTAGTTTCTTCTCGTGGCGTGCAAATCGACCCATCTAGAACAAAAGCAATTAGAAATTTTCCGCAACCCAAGAACCCTAAGGCCGTTTCCAGATTTATTGGAATGGTCAACTTCTTTGCTAAATTCATTCCAAATTTCGCGGAGCACGCTGCGCCTCTAAATCTGCTTCGGAGGAAGGGCCAAAAATTCTCTTGGCAAGCTGAACAAGAGAAAGCTTTTAAACATCTTCGGGAGGCAATAACACAGCCTCCGGTTCTCCGGATGGCCGATTTCGCCAAACCATTCATCCTGCAAACGGATGCGAGCTCGGTGGCCCTTGGAGCAGTTCTACTCCAAGAAATTGACGGCTCACGCCAGCCCATAGCGTACGCTTCACGTACTTTAACACCTGCAGAAAGAAAAGCCTCATCTGCATATGAAGCCGAATGCCTAGCAGTAGTTTTTGGAGTAGAGAAATTTAGGCAATATCTAGAACATCGGGAATTCCTATTAGAAACCGACAACCAAGCCCTTTCTTGGCTTTTAGCACGTCCTCGTCAACTTGGTAAATTAGGCCGATGGATTGCCAAGTTGACTTCATTGAAATTTAAGGTAGCGCACATAAGAGGAACTCAGAACATCATAGCAGACTCCCTCTCGCGCATGTTTGAACCGGAAAATTTCAACGAAGAAAATGTCACCTTTTCGTGTACCAGTCTCCTCACAAATTTTCCTCTAGCTTTTCATGACATCCAGACTCATCAGAAGGCCGACCCTATTTTGAAAAATATCATTGCCGACCTTGAACAGAACATCTCTTCAGAGAAGTACTGTTTAAGTAAAGGTGTACTTTGCCTGAAAAATCATTTGGAAAAGCCCACCAGAATTTATTTACCTCAGTCCTTAGTCGACCTGGTGATTAATTACCATCACGACTCCGTTGTGGGTGGTCATCTTGGAATACTTAAAACTTTGTTTAAGGTAAAGGAGAATTTTTATTGGCCAACTTTAAAACAGGATGTCACTTCTAAAGTGCGAGCTTGTTCGGTGTGCGCTGTAAGCAAACCTGCTCACAACTCCAAATTAGGATACCTTGCCTCAACGGTTCCCAATCGTCCCATGGAAAAATTACACATCGACTACGTCGGACAGCTTCCTAGGACAAAACAGGGCTACAACATGATACTGGTCGCAGTTGACCAGTTCTCAAAATTCACCTGGCTCATGCCTGTCAGAGATGCAACTTCCCACAGTACAATTAAGGCCTTAAGCCAAAACATTTTTCAAAATTTCGGTTTTCCAAAGATAATAATCTCTGACAATGCACAATGTTTTGTATCACATGTCTTCCGCAACTTTTGTTTTTCTCGCGGTATTAAGCATGCAACTTTATCTCCTTATCACCCCCAACCTAATAATGCGGAAAGACTTAACCGAAACCTCAAGGCAGCCCTTATCGCCTATCACTCCAAAAATCAATCCTCTTGGGACGACTCCCTTTGCTGGCTTCAGCTGGCTTTCAATTTCGCACATCATGAGACTCTTAAAGCAACACCTTTTAGCATTCTTTTTAATTTTCTCCCCAATACACCACTGAGTCTCAGCTGGAACATACACGATCTCCTTCCAAAACCTAATACTAATCCATCACAAGTTTGGCGCCAGGCCAAAGACAATATAATGAAAGCGCACCAAAAGGCCGAAAAGACCTATAACAAATTCAGGAAGCCTCATCTGTATAAAATCAACGATCTTGTCTGGTGTAAAACACACCCCCTGAGCTCCGCCATAGACAAGCGAGCTGCTAAATTGATGCCTCGATGGTCAGGTCCCTTCCGGATCATTGATTTTCTTACTCCAGTTACCGTTGCGCTTTCTTTCGCCAATTCACCTCGTTTTATTAAAAAAGCACACGTCGAGCAACTCAAACCTCATCATATAAATTAAATATCAACAAATTTCTAGAACCTTCTCCTTTACGATTTAATTTTCTTTCTGATCTTTTTGGCCCGCACAAATTGTCATCTGGTAGTCTTCTTTCTGTGCACTGCAGAACATAATAAAATACGGAACCAAGCCGTATTTCCTCTAAGCCAAATGCACATCTGTATGTTTGGGCATCGGTGGGCTGAGCTCTCCTAGAGCCCCTCCGTGCCGTAATCAGTATAGATGGTTGCAGGCGAAGAGATATTGATTTTTCCTTGTCCAGTGATATATCTCACTGTTTCCCGGACTTGACGCTTTTCAACCCATAGTCTGATCAACTATGAGGTTCCACTTTACGGCAATGGCCGCTACATGTACCTGACATGTTTCCCTATCTAGACATATCTTGACATCGAGCACTCCGCGGGTGTAATCGATGCGACGAGAATATAGAGAGCGTCATGAACTCTTCTGTTTCTTCGTCACCATAACGTCTTCGGACGAGGACATAGTGAGTCCATTTCCTTAATAGTTAAGTTTGGTGTATTTGTTCTTTGTTTGTTTATCTTGGTGAAGGTATACTGACCGGTTCTGTCGAACTACATATAGATAATGTGGCACTCGCTATGCATGTTAGTCTTAAGTTTTTGTTTGTCTCGAGGTCTAAAACACCTGTCTGAGAGAAATTTTTTTTTACCCCTTCACGCACACTCTCTCTCTCCTTTTTCAAAATTTTGCGGGAGGCCCTTCTGGCCCCTTTTCTATTCCACTCTAACGCCGTCTTTCGGGGGGGGAGAGCTGTAGCATTCAAAAACACATTCGTAAATATACATTCAACTTGCTTAGCCTTGACAGATGCTGGCACCTGGCGGCCCTCTCCAAAACCAAGCATCGCCTGACACCTGAATACAAAGTACAATTCGCCGGTCAAGCTAGTTTCCCTACTACCCGTCCACAGTCTAGATGTGATAACAACATGGTCTACATTCTGCATTACTCCGTTAACAAAAGTTCTTTCTTTCTCAAATTTTACAAGTCTTATACTACATCATGCTAATTTACAGTTTGTGCGCTTTAGTTTAAACAATCTCGTTCTAAAATGTAAAATAAATCATCATTTTTCTCGGTACAAGCTCACGTGAACTGCGACAGGATTAACCAGGTACTTCAACCTTACAGATTTTGTCATATTATAAATTTTGTTAATTTTTTAAAATAATTTGTTAAATATCATGTATTCTTTAAAATATGTATTTCATGTTTTATTTAATATTCTATTTTCTTTTGAAACTAAATGATTATAAAAAAATTTTCTTTTCTTAAAACATCATTTACAAAACCTTGTAAAGGCACATTTTAAGTTTTGAACAATTTTGTGAAATAAGTGCAAACTAAAGTTGAACATTGAATGATCAGCATATCTTATTGAACATGTCAAATATAAAACAATTAGAGAAATTTCTTCTAAATCAGAAAATTTCGTTTTATAGACTTTTGAAGAATCTTACAAGTCTTATACAAGCTTTCTTTTAAACAAAACTATATATATATAAATAAATTTATAATCATCTAAGAAGCTTTTAATTACAATCTTAACGAATTTCTGTGATGCAATTAATTTACTTTAATTTTGACAAATAACCAGATATTTTCTTCAATAAAGAACATTAATGCTACAACATGTCTGATTTTGCACAGACGTTTAAAAAAAACGTGTTTTTTTGTTTGCCATAGCTAATATGCTGGTAGAAGAGATAGGAGAAATAGAGAAATTCTTGTCTCACATTGCGCAAACCAGCGAAACATCCTAACAAGTTTCGTCCTGTTGGCAAAACACGTTTTTTGTATAACATAACTTCAGATTTTCAAGTGCATAAAAGTGATGTCCCTTTTTACAGCTGACTTTACAGAACTTTAACTAACTCATATTGTATATGTGCCTAAATTTACTTCCGCAAATATGTGTTCCTTAAAACTATTTTCTAGATGTAGACTTGTGTAATTATTTATAAATTATATAACAATTTCTTGGGTGGAGCCTGCATGCAATTTTCGGTCCTAACAACCTCCAAGAGGTTAGTTTCTAAATTAAAATAATTGACGTCAATTAACAAAATTTCAAACTTCTAAATTCTTTTCTTTTTTTAAATATATAAATTTATTGGCCAATATAGTTTTTAAGAAATTTTCAAACCAATTATATTATGTAACTTTAGTTTAGTGATAAACATCTTAACTATAGATATGATCTTTTTTGAACTTAAAATATCAAGCTCGTTTATATTTTGTTAAATTCTGTAACTGTTTAAAAAGAAACTATCATCTTATAAACTAAAAAGGGGGGGGATAAGTTTTTTGAATCTTTTGATTAATTTTTTTTTTAAATTATTATACTTTTACATTAAGGGCGTATAATTCTTTTTTTTGATTAATTATAATTCTGTGAATTATTAAGCTGTGCTCATTTTTTTTTTTTTTATTGTTAAATTTTTGTAACTATAAATATATATATATATTAAAAGAGGGGATAAATTTTTAGAATCTGTTGATTAATTTTTTTTTTATCTAAATTATTATATGTTACAATTAAGGGCTTATAACTTTTACAATTTATGATCTTGTTAATCATAAGTTTTTTTTTACTGATGATTTGTGTCAGGATGTCTTTTGTTGTAAATGACAAAGTCTGAACCGTCGAAATTTCTTTCTGTTTTCAATAAACTTGAGCCTTGTTAATTATTAAACTTGTCTTTGTCTTTCTTTATCTTTCTTTTCAAACATTGTTACCATTTTGGTTCCGCCTTTATTAAATTTAAGTCCCCTGGTAACATGTTTCTGGTAGCAGAGCGTGGTTAATTTTAAATTCTGGAACCCTAGTTAATTTTCAAAATTTTGCATTGGAACTATCTAAATTTAAATTCAAAATTTTCTTTGTTAAACAAGGCTCATTTTTATGTTTTGCAGCTTTTTCAAATACTGCACAACTGTTGCTGATGAAATTTTTTTATTTAGTTTAAATATTTAAATCTCTATAAATCTATAGTCTCTTTTTTATTATTTATTTATTTTATAAACACTTACACAAAAACTTCTAAACCAATTTCGATAAAATTTTTTTTTATTATTTTGTCTGCTTAAATATTTTTTTTTTATATATATATATTTACATACACTGCACACTAGTCATTCACTGAATTTGATCCAGACAGCGGGCTCATTCGGGAATCCAAAAAAAAAAAATTTAAATAAATAATAAAATCCAAAAATAGTTAAAAACAAAAAAAAAACAAAAAAAAAATTCAAAAATTTCCTTCAAAATTTTCTCGAGTTTTCTTTCGCTTGTCTGTATCAATTCATACTTACACACACACATATATACACAACAACTACACTACATATAATTCTTGAGTCTTTCTCTGGCTCTTTCTTTTTTTTTGCATCATCTTAAAAGAAATTTTTTTATTTAAATTACTTGGTTTATTTTTTTTTAATAATTATCAGCAACGGTTAAGATGGCAGTGGATTTGCTGCGATTAGTGGACTCGTTAAAGAATACCGAGCTTGCTTTTGAGGTAGTAGCTAGAGGTGGTGAAAAAGACATTGTAGCTAAAATGCGAACCTCTCTTAGGTCCCTTCTGCAGAACAGCGTCGAGCCCGAAATGGGAAACTTCACCGAAGACATCCTCTTGCAACAGATAGCGTTAGCCCGGAACTCCTTGTTTGTCTTGCAAGACGACCTGGAGAACCTCGATTCCGAAAGAGGAATCAAAATGATTCGTGTTCGTGCGCGCATAAACGTCTTCGGAAGACGGCTAGAGTTCCTAAATCGGGTGCACACTGAACAACTAAAAGTAGCAGACAACAATGTGCCACGGGATCTGGCCGAACTACATAACAATTTCGCTACGCTCAAAGAAAAATTTAAAGCCTTTGAGCAAACCGTTGCTCCTCTAAAACTAAACGTAAGCATCCCGCTAACGCCCTCTGGGGGAACCACTAAAGCCAGCTCTGCAGAGCCATCTCGGTCTAATGGGCCAAATCTCCTTGCGGACACGCCGCAGGCTGACGCTCAGCAAACCACACCTAGCAGTTCGAAAGGCTGTCAATACATTTCCTTATACGGAAAATTAAGTCATCCTGCCGAACAAATAATTAAGACAATTCCTCAGACAGATGGGTTCGACCTTGACAAATTATTAAATTTTTTTAAAATTTCTTTAAAAATAGTCAAAACTTACCCGGACGTAGCTTTAAACATTAATAATGTTCTGATGCCCTATGCTCAGGGCCCTTTAAATTCATGTCTGATTAGACATCAGACATTTAAGACTTTTCACAAAGAGGCCTTAAGTCTCTTCATACCTTCGAAAAGGTTGGCTTCTCTAGTGCAGGAGTTATTTTATAGGCCCCAGAAGACTAACGAGGCGGTGCACATTTTTGTTAATCAAATTAAAGAGGCTGCAGAAACTTTAAATTTAGATAAGTCCGAATTGGAGGTCACGGACGTCATTCTGGAGGGACTGTCTCCGGAAGTCCGCAACTGCTTAGTTTTTGTTGCCAAACCTAAAAATTTTGCAGACTTAGATCGGCTCTGCGCACATGTCAATAATGTCATGTATACTGACAGGCAAAGGGCTCCATTAGTGAGACCCGAAGCTAGAAGTACTGATTTTAGACCTACAAGACCAGTGGTCTGTTACAGTTGCGGTCAGCCGGGACATAGAAGCCCAGAATGTCGAAACCGGCCTCCAACAAGGCAATATCCTCCAAAAAACAGGCGCAGGCCAGTTTCCCATTTTAAAACCAACCACATCGGATTTAAACATAACACGAAACCACATTTCTTTAATAAACCATCTTTTCAAAATTTAAACTCAATTTCCTATTTAAGAAGAAACAATTTCGGCAATAAAATTCAAAATTACGTTACTCCCATCTGTTATCATTGTGGCATACCCGGTCACTATATCTGGGGCTGTAAATTCTTCTCTCTACGGAATAGGCCTAGGCAAACCTATTCCAGCTCTAAGCTTTCCAACTGCAAACTTCAAAAAAAAAACAATATCTCTCTTAAATCTAGGGGTCTGAACGATCAGTTTTTGCCTTTGGTGGAAGTAGCTTTTGGGCAAATTAAAGTTAAGGCTCTGCTGGACTCCGGTTCAGTAAGATGCGTCATTTCTAAAGCCCTTTTTAAGAAATTAAAAAACACCAAGGCATTTAAATCCATAACCAGGGTGAAGGCTGATTGTGTCACGGCTTCTGGAAAAAGGTTGCCCATTTCCTACTCTTGTCGTCTTCATCTTAAAATGGAACATTGTAGTTGGAATGTGGATTTTCTGGTGGCGCATAAGTTGTCGTGTCCTCTGATCCTCGGATCAGATTTCATATCTAAAACGGGACTGGTACTTGATCTTTCAGCAAAAAACTTCTATTTCAAATTTTCAAGGTCTATTGTTTTTCCTCTATGTAATTTTAGTAATTCTGCGTATAAACCTATAGTGTCCACAACATCTGAATCTACTGCTCCTGATCCTTTAGGTCATCTTCAAAAGAACGATAAAAACACCATTCAAAAAATAATTAATGATTTTCCTCAGGTACTCACAAAAAGGTTAGGTCTAACACATCTAGTTGAATACGATATTCAACTGAAGGACAACACTCCGGTCAAGTGTTCTCCATACCAATTGGCACCTCCCAAAATGGAATACCTCCGCGAACACATCAACGAATTGTTAGATTCAGGAGTAGTAGAACCCAGCCGGTCCGCATATGCATCCCCTGTTTTTCTGGTTCAACACCCCGAAAAGAAAACAAGGATGGTGATTGATTATCGGAGGCTCAATCAAAACATCGTCGTCGAAGCGGTGCCGCTACCTAACTTACATCAAAGTTTTAACTGGTTTGTCGGTGCCAAATATTTCACAGTTTTCGATCTTAATTCAGCTTATCATCAAATCCCTTTGTCTCAAAAGTCCAAACAAATTACCAGCTTTTGTACTCCTTGGATGCTTTATCAGTTTACTCGAGTCCCTTTTGGACTCTGTACTGGTGCCCAAGTGCTTACCAGACTCTTGGATCAGGTCTTCCATGACATCAAATTCAAATTCATTTTTAATTATCTGGATGACCTAGTCATCTACTCCAAAACTTGGGAAGAGCATCAAAAACATCTTCGGGAAGTCCTTACTCGTTTGCGGCGGGCTGGCCTGACTGTTAACCCAGATAAGGTCCGTTTCGCTGTGAATGAGATAAGCTTTTTAGGACACCTAGTTTCTTCTCGTGGCGTGCAAATCGACCCATCTAGAACAAAAGCAATTAGAAATTTTCCGCAACCCAAGAACCCTAAGGCCGTTTCCAGATTTATTGGAATGGTCAACTTCTTTGCTAAATTCATTCCAAATTTCGCGGAGCACGCTGCGCCTCTAAATCTGCTTCGGAGGAAGGGCCAAAAATTCTCTTGGCAAGCTGAACAAGAGAAAGCTTTTAAACATCTTCGGGAGGCAATAACACAGCCTCCGGTTCTCCGGATGGCCGATTTCGCCAAACCATTCATCCTGCAAACGGATGCGAGCTCGGTGGCCCTTGGAGCAGTTCTACTCCAAGAAATTGACGGCTCACGCCAGCCCATAGCGTACGCTTCACGTACTTTAACACCTGCAGAAAGAAAAGCCTCATCTGCATATGAAGCCGAATGCCTAGCAGTAGTTTTTGGAGTAGAGAAATTTAGGCAATATCTAGAACATCGGGAATTCCTATTAGAAACCGACAACCAAGCCCTTTCTTGGCTTTTAGCACGTCCTCGTCAACTTGGTAAATTAGGCCGATGGATTGCCAAGTTGACTTCATTGAAATTTAAGGTAGCGCACATAAGAGGAACTCAGAACATCATAGCAGACTCCCTCTCGCGCATGTTTGAACCGGAAAATTTCAACGAAGAAAATGTCACCTTTTCGTGTACCAGTCTCCTCACAAATTTTCCTCTAGCTTTTCATGACATCCAGACTCATCAGAAGGCCGACCCTATTTTGAAAAATATCATTGCCGACCTTGAACAGAACATCTCTTCAGAGAAGTACTGTTTAAGTAAAGGTGTACTTTGCCTGAAAAATCATTTGGAAAAGCCCACCAGAATTTATTTACCTCAGTCCTTAGTCGACCTGGTGATTAATTACCATCACGACTCCGTTGTGGGTGGTCATCTTGGAATACTTAAAACTTTGTTTAAGGTAAAGGAGAATTTTTATTGGCCAACTTTAAAACAGGATGTCACTTCTAAAGTGCGAGCTTGTTCGGTGTGCGCTGTAAGCAAACCTGCTCACAACTCCAAATTAGGATACCTTGCCTCAACGGTTCCCAATCGTCCCATGGAAAAATTACACATCGACTACGTCGGACAGCTTCCTAGGACAAAACAGGGCTACAACATGATACTGGTCGCAGTTGACCAGTTCTCAAAATTCACCTGGCTCATGCCTGTCAGAGATGCAACTTCCCACAGTACAATTAAGGCCTTAAGCCAAAACATTTTTCAAAATTTCGGTTTTCCAAAGATAATAATCTCTGACAATGCACAATGTTTTGTATCACATGTCTTCCGCAACTTTTGTTTTTCTCGCGGTATTAAGCATGCAACTTTATCTCCTTATCACCCCCAACCTAATAATGCGGAAAGACTTAACCGAAACCTCAAGGCAGCCCTTATCGCCTATCACTCCAAAAATCAATCCTCTTGGGACGACTCCCTTTGCTGGCTTCAGCTGGCTTTCAATTTCGCACATCATGAGACTCTTAAAGCAACACCTTTTAGCATTCTTTTTAATTTTCTCCCCAATACACCACTGAGTCTCAGCTGGAACATACACGATCTCCTTCCAAAACCTAATACTAATCCATCACAAGTTTGGCGCCAGGCCAAAGACAATATAATGAAAGCGCACCAAAAGGCCGAAAAGACCTATAACAAATTCAGGAAGCCTCATCTGTATAAAATCAACGATCTTGTCTGGTGTAAAACACACCCCCTGAGCTCCGCCATAGACAAGCGAGCTGCTAAATTGATGCCTCGATGGTCAGGTCCCTTCCGGATCATTGATTTTCTTACTCCAGTTACCGTTGCGCTTTCTTTCGCCAATTCACCTCGTTTTATTAAAAAAGCACACGTCGAGCAACTCAAACCTCATCATATAAATTAAATATCAACAAATTTCTAGAACCTTCTCCTTTACGATTTAATTTTCTTTCTGATCTTTTTGGCCCGCACAAATTGTCATCTGGTAGTCTTCTTTCTGTGCACTGCAGAACATAATAAAATACGGAACCAAGCCGTATTTCCTCTAAGCCAAATGCACATCTGTATGTTTGGGCATCGGTGGGCTGAGCTCTCCTAGAGCCCCTCCGTGCCGTAATCAGTATAGATGGTTGCAGGCGAAGAGATATTGATTTTTCCTTGTCCAGTGATATATCTCACTGTTTCCCGGACTTGACGCTTTTCAACCCATAGTCTGATCAACTATGAGGTTCCACTTTACGGCAATGGCCGCTACATGTACCTGACATGTTTCCCTATCTAGACATATCTTGACATCGAGCACTCCGCGGGTGTAATCGATGCGACGAGAATATAGAGAGCGTCATGAACTCTTCTGTTTCTTCGTCACCATAACGTCTTCGGACGAGGACATAGTGAGTCCATTTCCTTAATAGTTAAGTTTGGTGTATTTGTTCTTTGTTTGTTTATCTTGGTGAAGGTATACTGACCGGTTCTGTCGAACTACATATAGATAATGTGGCACTCGCTATGCATGTTAGTCTTAAGTTTTTGTTTGTCTCGAGGTCTAAAACACCTGTCTGAGAGAAATTTTTTTTTACCCCTTCACGCACACTCTCTCTCTCCTTTTTCAAAATTTTGCGGGAGGCCCTTCTGGCCCCTTTTCTATTCCACTCTAACGCCGTCTTTCGGGGGGGGAGAGCTGTAGCATTCAAAAACACATTCGTAAATATACATTCAACTTGCTTAGCCTTGACAGATGCTGGCACCTGGCGGCCCTCTCCAAAACCAAGCATCGCCTGACACCTGAATACAAAGTACAATTCGCCGGTCAAGCTAGTTTCCCTACTACCCGTCCACAGTCTAGATGTGATAACAACATGGTCTACATTCTGCATTACTCCGTTAACAAAAGTTCTTTCTTTCTCAAATTTTACAAGTCTTATACTACATCATGCTAATTTACAGTTTGTGCGCTTTAGTTTAAACAATCTCGTTCTAAAATGTAAAATAAATCATCATTTTTCTCGGTACAAGCTCACGTGAACTGCGACAGGATTAACCAGGTACTTCAACCTTACAGATTTTGTCATATTATAAATTTTGTTAATTTTTTAAAATAATTTGTTAAATATCATGTATTCTTTAAAATATGTATTTCATGTTTTATTTAATATTCTATTTTCTTTTGAAACTAAATGATTATAAAAAAATTTTCTTTTCTTAAAACATCATTTACAAAACCTTGTAAAGGCACATTTTAAGTTTTGAACAATTTTGTGAAATAAGTGCAAACTAAAGTTGAACATTGAATGATCAGCATATCTTATTGAACATGTCAAATATAAAACAATTAGAGAAATTTCTTCTAAATCAGAAAATTTCGTTTTATAGACTTTTGAAGAATCTTACAAGTCTTATACAAGCTTTCTTTTAAACAAAACTATATATATATAAATAAATTTATAATCATCTAAGAAGCTTTTAATTACAATCTTAACGAATTTCTGTGATGCAATTAATTTACTTTAATTTTGACAAATAACCAGATATTTTCTTCAATAAAGAACATTAATGCTACAACATGTCTGATTTTGCACAGACGTTTAAAAAAAACGTGTTTTTTTGTTTGCCATAGCTAATATGCTGGTAGAAGAGATAGGAGAAATAGAGAAATTCTTGTCTCACATTGCGCAAACCAGCGAAACATCCTAACAAGTTTCGTCCTGTTGGCAAAACACGTTTTTTGTATAACATAACTTCAGATTTTCAAGTGCATAAAAGTGATGTCCCTTTTTACAGCTGACTTTACAGAACTTTAACTAACTCATATTGTATATGTGCCTAAATTTACTTCCGCAAATATGTGTTCCTTAAAACTATTTTCTAGATGTAGACTTGTGTAATTATTTATAAATTATATAACAATTTCTTGGGTGGAGCCTGCATGCAATTTTCGGTCCTAACAACCTCCAAGAGGTTAGTTTCTAAATTAAAATAATTGACGTCAATTAACAAAATTTCAAACTTCTAAATTCTTTTCTTTTTTTAAATATATAAATTTATTGGCCAATATAGTTTTTAAGAAATTTTCAAACCAATTATATTATGTAACTTTAGTTTAGTGATAAACATCTTAACTATAGATATGATCTTTTTTGAACTTAAAATATCAAGCTCGTTTATATTTTGTTAAATTCTGTAACTGTTTAAAAAGAAACTATCATCTTATAAACTAAAAAGGGGGGGGATAAGTTTTTTGAATCTTTTGATTAATTTTTTTTTTAAATTATTATACTTTTACATTAAGGGCGTATAATTCTTTTTTTTGATTAATTATAATTCTGTGAATTATTAAGCTGTGCTCATTTTTTTTTTTTTTATTGTTAAATTTTTGTAACTATAAATATATATATATATTAAAAGAGGGGATAAATTTTTAGAATCTGTTGATTAATTTTTTTTTTATCTAAATTATTATATGTTACAATTAAGGGCTTATAACTTTTACAATTTATGATCTTGTTAATCATAAGTTTTTTTTTACTGATGATTTGTGTCAGGATGTCTTTTGTTGTAAATGACAAAGTCTGAACCGTCGAAATTTCTTTCTGTTTTCAATAAACTTGAGCCTTGTTAATTATTAAACTTGTCTTTGTCTTTCTTTATCTTTCTTTTCAAACATTGTTACCATTTTGGTTCCGCCTTTATTAAATTTAAGTCCCCTGGTAACACGTTGACATTATGTAACATGTATTTTATTATTAACACTCGGCTACATAAGTCGTCATAATTTCTTTGATCCATATATAGGACGTGAACGACTAGTAATAAGCCTCCTAACAGTAAATTGTCTACACATGTCCAAATATTTAGACTGTTTTACGTACAACACGGTGTACGTCTTGTTAAAACGTGACCATATACTTGTAAAGTGTATAAAGTGTAAAGTGTAAAGTATACATGTAAAGTGTAAACCACAACTTTATACAATACTGGCAGTAATTTCTCTACCTCTATATTCATTTTACATTCTGATTCTGCCTAGCAAATGATATTAGAAAATGTGTAATCCTCACATACATATACTCAAATAAACAATACATATGTTCCTAACTAATTAGAAATCTAAACTTTTTGAAGTTGAGCGAAAAAATAGATGTTAAACCAACATATAATTCCATTACCTGCTTAAAAACCAATAAAAATTTGGGTATTGGATATTCACAAATATTAATTTTTAAAATGATGTATAGAATATTAAACATAAATATTCTTAAAATTGTTTCTTAAAATGGTTAATTATAGCAAATTTATAATGGGTTAACAATAAAATAAAGCTACAATATTTTTTACGTACTTTTTCTGAAATTTCGTTTTAAAAGTTGCAATCTTGTATATTGCATAAATCCTGTCATCATTAGAACTCTATATATATCACCATCACAGTATTTTCTATATAACTAACTTGTTTTGTATGCAGCTAAGAATATGTAATGACAGTGTAACCTCAACTTATCTTTCTCATCCTAGGCTCTATTACATTGTAAAGAGGTGAGTCCTGGTATTTACATGCATTTGATGGAGAACACCGGGCATATTCTCTACTCCTTTAGCTCATGTATGCAGGACTTAATTTTGCGTGTGGTTATCAGAAAAATCAATAAATTGCGTTTGAAAATATTTAATATTTGTAACTCTAACTAATGGACATCGCCCTTTTAGTCGTAAATATATTACTACTTATTATTTGTGAATACTGTTCTAAATCAAATTTTCTTTGCTTTAGGTACGGGGGGAAATCCCGTTCTTTTTTACTTCCTGTAAAGCAAACTTCTTTGTACTTGTAAATTAGTAACATCTGGAAAGTCTATGTAACTTTTGTTCTACAAATTCTTTTATACTATAATGAGTTTAATAATCCCGTCATTCACTCGAAGTTAATTAGATCATAAACCAAAACTAAATACAAATATATAATAATAAGAAAAATCAGGAAAATTTAAAGGCAAAAAGCAAGACCTTTCATTTTACTCCAAATATATATTGGAAATGCAAACACAGAAATTTCGTGGGATTCAAACTTCTATGTACATAAACGGAACTGGTTTTAGATTAACATGTACAGGAGTCATCTTTGATATTTCATTTTCGTCATATATTTCGATAATTTATTTTTATTCAATAATAGGAACTTGCATGCGAGAAAGACGCAACTTAACTCTTTTTAAATTCCTAAAATCCTGTATTTTTTCTCTCTGTGGATCGTTTTCCAGTCTTTACCATTAACATGGAATAACAAATAAAAATACGTTCAAACTTGCTTCCCTTTTTTGCTGAACTTAGATTATAAATATTTTTTATATCAGGAACTTATTTCAAATTTGAATTAACACAAAACATATCTATAATAAATTTCTTTTGAATTCTCTTGTAAATAAAGATATTTGAAAAGTAGCTGTTAAGTTAAATTAATAACGTGATGAAAAAATTTAAAATTCCAACCGTAAAAACATACATCTTATGAATTACTTTAAATAGTTATTAAGCCATTATTTCAGGTATTATAATTGTTTAATTGCGTAAAAAGGCAAATAATTTTGATTTTATATATTTCATTTCCTTTGTCAAAAAATGGTTACTATTTCCTTGGCGATACCTATCTTAGTCATAATATATTTCCACAATGTATTATCTCAAGAACGGCAGAACTGATTTCATAATCCTGAACTTCACTAACATCATATCTTAAAGTCGGTGCTCCTAAGATTAATGGAAGACAATGACAGGGCTATTTAAGGTTCATGTTATTAGTGGAAACGTATTTGTTATTGTATGTTGTGAATCGTTTATTGCTTTATTGATTTCAATACATATTAAATGTGTAACATTACATTTTCGATGAACCAATGATAATTAATAAATAGAAGAAAATTGTATATTCTACCTAGGTTCAAACAATCCAAATTATTTAAACTGTATTATTTTACAAACCAGTAAACTTCATAACATACAAAAACATACATTCTTTGCGTTGACATTATGTAACATGTATTTTATTATTAACACTCGGCTACATAAGTCGTCATAATTTCTTTGATCCATATATAGGACGTGAACGACTAGTAATAAGCCTCCTAACAGTAAATTGTCTACACATGTCCAAATATTTAGACTGTTTTACGTACAACACGGTGTACGTCTTGTTAAAACGTGACCATATACTTGTAAAGTGTATAAAGTGTAAAGTGTAAAGTATACATGTAAAGTGTAAACCACAACTTTATACAATACTGGCAGTAATTTCTCTACCTCTATATTCATTTTACATTCTGATTCTGCCTAGCAAATGATATTAGAAAATGTGTAATCCTCACATACATATACTCAAATAAACAATACATATGTTCCTAACTAATTAGAAATCTAAACTTTTTGAAGTTGAGCGAAAAAATAGATGTTAAACCAACATATAATTCCATTACCTGCTTAAAAACCAATAAAAATTTGGGTATTGGATATTCACAAATATTAATTTTTAAAATGATGTATAGAATATTAAACATAAATATTCTTAAAATTGTTTCTTAAAATGGTTAATTATAGCAAATTTATAATGGGTTAACAATAAAATAAAGCTACAATATTTTTTACGTACTTTTTCTGAAATTTCGTTTTAAAAGTTGCAATCTTGTATATTGCATAAATCCTGTCATCATTAGAACTCTATATATATCACCATCACAGTATTTTCTATATAACTAACTTGTTTTGTATGCAGCTAAGAATATGTAATGACAGTGTAACCTCAACTTATCTTTCTCATCCTAGGCTCTATTACATTGTAAAGAGGTGAGTCCTGGTATTTACATGCATTTGATGGAGAACACCGGGCATATTCTCTACTCCTTTAGCTCATGTATGCAGGACTTAATTTTGCGTGTGGTTATCAGAAAAATCAATAAATTGCGTTTGAAAATATTTAATATTTGTAACTCTAACTAATGGACATCGCCCTTTTAGTCGTAAATATATTACTACTTATTATTTGTGAATACTGTTCTAAATCAAATTTTCTTTGCTTTAGGTACGGGGGGAAATCCCGTTCTTTTTTACTTCCTGTAAAGCAAACTTCTTTGTACTTGTAAATTAGTAACATCTGGAAAGTCTATGTAACTTTTGTTCTACAAATTCTTTTATACTATAATGAGTTTAATAATCCCGTCATTCACTCGAAGTTAATTAGATCATAAACCAAAACTCCATCCCTCTGCAGGCCCTAATGCTTACTTAAATATAATATTTATTAGTTATAATTTATAGCTTAGACGTTATGCTGAAACTGAGACTTCACTGCTCGCGATTAAACAGAAAAACAAGTACAACAGAAAACAGGATTTGAGTAGGATTAAATTTTCATGCTATAAACAATCCAATAATATCAAGCTGAAGAGAAAGCCCTCTCTAAGTTAAAATTTGAAAACGTAACAATAATTTTTTATTACTTCAGTCGATTTAAATTACCATTTTAAATAATTTTATTTATTGATACTTTCTTAAAATATACAACCTTTTAAGAAATGGTAGATATCAATGTTTTTTGAAGTTACAAATAATCCGCGCTCTACCCAAATCATAGATATTATTTCTATAAAAAATCGTGGGCGAATTTATATAAATTTTATCTTACTTAAAGAGCTCCATTATACAATATAATATTAGCTTTTTTGTTCTAAATGTATTGTCCAAAAGTTGGTTTCTTGGACCTTGTAGGAAGAGTTAAATTGTATTTGTAGAGCAAGGGATATTATCCATTATAGGGCAAGTTTGTTTAGAACAATTATTACATAGGTTTTCTGAACCTCGTAGTTGTGTATATACTTATTACTTTGTTGGTGTTGGCCAGATTCTAGCGGCCCTAATAGATGTGTACATGTTATATATTTTTCACTAGCTTCATTTGAGTCAGTGTCTCATTCTTGATATACTTCATAACTACACGAATATCATATTTTCTTGGAAGGTCATGGTTCGAATTTTTTTTTTTATTGTTTGATAATTTCGCTATTTGTTTTAGTAAAGAAGTGAAAAAATTCGTACCAATGACATGTAGAATTTATCTATAAAATATCTGTAAATGGGATTGCAGGATGTGTGACAATAGATTTATTCATGGAGATGGTTTAAACACTTTATCATGGAGTTTGGAAGCATAGCAATTGAGTCTTTATTAATAACTTGTAACTTCCCTAGATTACTACTATATTAAAATCCATTTTTACATCTTTTTTATTTTATATTTAACGCCCTAATGAAGAACAACTAATATCTTTGTATTGTATCATACAGTATTTTTTTCCGTAACATGAGATATGAATACCATGTTTTAATCGTTATTTTCTGTTTTTTTAAAGTAAATTTAATCATTATTTCATATTTTTATCCTTTATTTAAGGCATTATGTTTAATTGTATTCCATTCTATGTGGAGGTTTTCTGGTTGTAAAGTTACGGTTACAATTGTGTGTACTATGCTATGAAAGGCTACATGTTTATGACTGATGAGGTGATTAGAATCTACTGGTACAATTGTGTTCGTGGGTTTTCTAAAAGTTTTGAACTTGTGGCTACCACCTATAATTTTAAAGTTTAAGTCCACAAAACTAATAATTCCGTACCAACTTCTTCCATAGTGAATTGAATATATATATATATATATATATATATATATTTAGCCTACATGATTGATTTTCATTTTTTGTTTGAAAATACCGAACTAACATTCTGGTGAAGAATAGTTTTGGGGTAACTGGGAAATTTTGTGAAATGTTTATGGGCCCTTTATAACAGATAAAAATATCTGTTTTTAATAACCTCTTAATTTGACCACTTCAACAATGAAGTCATGTTTCAAAATTAAAAATTGCCGTATCCATGGATATAGTTTAGTATTATAAAGTTTATAAAATCTTAAAGTTTAGTTCAATTTAAATTTGCTTCTGTTGTGTCTAAATTTAAATGATTCTATGGAATTGTAATTAAATCTAATGGGTATAGAAATTACTCCGCAATCAAAAATTATTACAATTACAATTGAAAATTAAATAAACGATGTTCAACTTAATACACAAAGGGCCTGAATAACTGAGCTTTCAGGAGCAAATAAATTACTGGTAGTCTCCACCCAACAGAAAATAAACTAATTGGCATAGTATTAAAAATCATTGATTGTCTGCAACAGAAAATAAGCAAACGAATTGGCATAGTACTAAAAATCATTGATTGTCTGCAACAGAAAATAAGCAAACGAATTGGCATAGTACAAAAAATCATTGATCGTCTGCAACAGAAAATAAACGAATTGGCATAGTACAAAAAATCATTGATCGTCTGCAACAGAAAATAAACGAATTGGCATAGTACAAAAAATCATTGATCGTCTGCAACAGAAAATAAACGAATTGGTATAGTACTAAAAATCATTTATCGTCTGCAACAGAAAATAAACGAATTGGCATAGTACAAAAAATCATTGATCGTCTGCAACAGAAAATAAACGAATTGGCATAGTACAAAAAATCATTGATCGTCTGCAACAGAAAATAAACGAATTGGCATAGTACAAAAAATCATTGATCGTCTGCAACAGAAAATAAACGAATTGGCATAGTACAAAAAATCATTGATCGTCTGCAACAGAAAATAAACCAATTGGCTTAGTACAAAAAATCACTGATCGTCTGCAACAGAAAATAAACCAATTGGCATAGTACAAAAAATCTTTGATCGTCTGCAACAGAAAATAAACGAATTGGCATAGTACAAAAAATCATTGATCGTCTGCAACAGAAAATAAACGAATTGGCATAGTACAAAAAATCATTGATCGTCTGCAACAGAAAATAAACGAATTGGCATAGTACAAAAAATCATTGATCGTCTGCATTAGAAAAATAAACGAATTGGCTTAGTACAAAAAATCATTGATCGTCTGCAACAGAAAATAAACGAATTGGCATAATACAAAAAATCATTGATCGTCTGCAACAGAAAATAAACGAATTGGCATAGTACAAAAAATCATTGATCGTCTGCAACAGAAAATAAACCAATTGGCATAGTACAAAAAATCATTGATCGTCTGCAACAGAAAATAAACGAATTGGCATAGTACAAAAAATCATTGATCGTCTGCAACAGAAAATAAACGAATTGGCATAGTACAAAAAATCATTGATCGTCTGCATTAGAAAAATAAACGAATTGGCTTAGTACAAAAAATCATTGATCGTCTGCAACAGAAAATAAACGAATTGGCATAATACAAAAAATCATTGATCGTCTGCAACAGAAAATAAACGAATTGGCATAGTACAAAAAATCATTGATCGTCTGCAACAGAAAATAAACCAATTGGCATAGTACAAAAAATCATTGATCGTCTGCAACAGAAAATAAACGAATTGGCATAGTACAAAAAATCATTGATCGTCTGCAACAGAAAATAAACGAATTGGCATAGTACAAAAAATCATTGATCGTCTGCAACAGAAAATAAACCAATTGGCTTAGTACAAAAAATCATTGATCGTCTGCAACAGAAAATAAACGAATTGGCATAGTACAAAAAATCATTGATCGTCTGCAACAGAAAATAAACCAATTGGCTTAGTACAAAAAATCATTGATCGTCTGCAACAGAAAATAAACCAATTGGCTTAGTACAAAAAATCATTGATCGTCTGCAACAGAAAATAAACCAATTGGCATAGTACAAAAAATCATTGATCGTCTGCAACAGAAAATAAACCAATTGGCATAGTACAAAAAATCATTGATCGTCTGCAACAGAAAATAAACCAATTGGCATAGTACAAAAATTCATTGATCGTCTGCAACAGAAAATAAACCAATTGGCATAGTACAAAAAATCATTGATCGTCTGCAACAGAAAATAAACCAATTGGCATAGTACAAAAAATCATTGATCGTCTGCAACAGAAAATAAACGAATTGGCATCGTACAAAAAATCATTGATCGTCTGCAACAGAAAATAAACGAATTGGCATAGTACAAAAAATCATTGATCGTCTGCAACAGAAAATAAACCAATTGGCATAGTACAAAAAATCATTGATCGTCTGCAACAGAAAATAAACGAATTGGCATAGTACAAAAAATCATTGATCGTCTGCAACAGAAAATAAACGAATTGGCATAGTACAAAAAATCATTGATCGTCTGCAACAGAAAATAAACCAATTGGCTTAGTACAAAAAATCATTGATCGTCTGCAACAGAAAATAAACGAATTGGCATAGTACAAAAAATCATTGATCGTCTGCAACAGAAAATAAACCAATTGGCTTAGTACAAAAAATCATTGATCGTCTGCAACAGAAAATAAACCAATTGGCTTAGTACAAAAAATCATTGATCGTCTGCAACAGAAAATAAACGAATTGGCATAGTACAAAAAATCATTGATCGTCTGCAACAGAAAATAAACGAATTGGCATAGTACAAAAAATCATTGATCGTCTGCAACAGAAAATAAACCAATTGGCTTAGTACAAAAAATCATTGATCGTCTGCAACAGAAAATAAACCAATTGGCATAGTACAAAAATTCATTGATCGTCTGCAACAGAAAATAAACCAATTGGCATAGTACAAAAAATCATTGATCGTCTGCAACAGAAAATAAACCAATTGGCATAGTACAAAAAATCATTGATCGTCTGCAACAGAAAATAAACGAATTGGCATCGTACTAAAAATCATTGATCGTCTGCAACAGAAAATAAACCAATTGGCATAGTACAAAAAATCATTGATCGTCTGCAACAGAAAATAAACGAATTGGCATCGTACTAAAAATCATTTATCGTCTGCAACAGAAAATAAACCAATTGGCATCGTACTAAAAATCATTGATTGTCTGCAACAGAAAATAAACGAATTGGCATCGTACTCCAAATTACTGATTGTCTGCAACAGAAAATAAACGAATTGGCATCGTACTCAAAATTACTGATTGTCTGCAAGAGAAAATAAACGAATTGGCATCGTACTCAAAATTACTGATTGTCTGCAACAGAAAATAAACGAATTGGCATCGTACTCAAAATTACTGATTGTCTGCAACAGAAAATAAACAAATTGGCATCGTACTCAAAATTACTGATTGTCTGCAACAGAAGATAAACGAATTAGCATCGTACTCAAAATTACTGATAGTCTCAAACAGAAAATAAACCAGTTATTATAATCTGTGATCAGTATTTCAATAAAATTTCAGTTGTCTTAGATATATGTTTGTTTGATTTATTTATTATTACTATCTTTCATTCTTTAAGCTCTGTAGAAAGAAACAAACATATTGATTGTGGAAAAAATATAAACGGTGCAATAATACGTAACGTCAACAAAAATATAAATTTGGTAGCCGTCAATCTAAAATTTCACGTTAACCATGACGCCATCTCTTAAAAAAATGCTTAAAAAAGGAGCTAAATATATTCTCAGTTAAAAGCGTATTTGATTAATATCGAGCTTTTGAGGCAGTTTTAAGAAAAAGTTATGTGATGGGTAAACAAAAAATCGGTTTTTTGTGGATGTACCATTTGAGGCCTCTTGTGTCCAAAAAAAATCATTTTTTAATAATGTACGTCTATCGAGTGTGCAGTGCTCTATAGCCCGGGTGGAATGATTTTAATAAAATTTGGAGTGTGAGCAATAGTATTTTATTTTGTATTCAGCCTTTAAGACATTCTTTAAGTTCGGAAATCGCTCTCTTGTATTAAAGGTTTTTATTATACCTTTAATACAGTACAATCACTGCATAAACTACCATTAATTATTTGAGGTACTCTTTATTTGATTTAGTATCTTCACGTTGTATTAAACAAGTTGATGGATGCCATCATGATATCCAGCACCATTATACAATGTGTTGTATTACTCATGTCGGTTACACCTAACTAGCGTTGTAAATAATGTATTAAATAGGCTGTACTCTGATGTCAGTGTATCGGTCCTTTCGGACAAGGAAACTGTACTTTCTGGGCTCGTGTTGTTGATTAAACACTGCCGGATCACTTAAAATACAAAATAACATATTATTGAAAGGTAGGGATTCGAAATGACGTGTTTGACAAATTAGCTATTTGTAAAACTAAAGATGCAGAGTTAGTATACCATTACATTCAAAATTCAAAAAAATAGATGTGTGTGTGTATTTTGTGTGTCATGCAAGAATAGGTGACATATTATTAAAAAACAAATTTAACAATATTTATAACAACCATAAAAATTAATTGTTGGTGTTATAAACCAAAAAAAAATATTATAAATATATTAATAATTATTTTATTAGTTTATTTGATATAGAATGGGAGAACTTATTTGGTTAGCTTTATGAGCAATTAACTTTACAAATAAATGACTCCACATTAATTTTATTGTACAATAATTTTATCATTTATTAATAAATAATCAATTAATAATTTAATGTTCATTAGAACCATAAAAAAAAAAAATATTCATCAAAAGACATTGTTTCAATCTCATAGAATTTTGTTGGTTAAATTTTCAAACATATTGGTTAGTAACACATACAATTGTTTTTATTAATCTGCCTAGGCTTAGCTCAGTATTTAATTATAAATATATCTCGGGTTTGGGGTTATCGTGCTGGCTATTCTAAAATAGTCTACTATATATACGCATTTTATAAAAAAAATTAATACTTTGCATAAAATTTTATGATGAACAAATTGTGATTTCTTATTTAAGATTTTGCCTGTAGGCTAGGCTTGTCCAGATAGAAGTATTTCTTTTGAATTTATCTCATAATGTGTTAATTGTTCACAGTTTCTTTATTAATTTAATATTAAAATAAGTTTCATATTACCAGATTTCACTGTTCTTTAACCACTGACACTTTATTTTCTATTTAAAAAAATGTTAAAATAACTTCACCCACGCTTAAAACATCTTTTCCGTATAGACGCCGGGATGCTTCTTCTTTCGCGGCTTCGTCTTCTTTTAAAATTCCTTTTGATCGCCATTAGCGTGTTGTGATTGGCTGCTGATTATCACGTGGTCTTCCGGCTTGATTTCATTTCTCCACTTGCCGAGTGCAGGCTGTGTCTTTGCATATAATGTACACTCCTTCTATTTGATATCTCGTTTTGGATTTATTAGTTCGTTTGTTTAAACATATTCAAATATCTAGATCAGGTTTTTAGTTACAAATTGGCTTTACTTTACGTTAATTGAAAATTAATATGAAACTCAAATAGTTTATTGTACTACTCCACGTACTTTGCAATCTGTTTTCCTACATATAAAATGAACAGCTGTTGTTTTAAGATGGCTATTCTAGGAATTAGGAAATCTAATATTTATCGTATTTCTAATTTACAATTTTTGTAGGGATACATTATTCTAATGTGTTTGCTCATTTTTTGGATAAATGTATAAGTAAAACTTACTGATTACTGAAAATAATGCTTTTGGAAATGGTTCTATTAAAACGATTGGTTCACATATACATATCTTAGAGTCCAATTATTTCATCTAGCCTATTTGTAGGTTAGGCCTAGTTTACACAATTTGTTGTTAATATACTATTCTAATTACATCAGTTTACTTGTGATGGTGGTTACATTTTATTATTCTTTTTAATGGTTTGGGTAGTTTGTAGTGTGGATCTTTATTCATTATAATAGTACCATTATATATTTTTTAATTTGACCCAATATTATTGCATTGTCATCTAGTTCTCAGCTATGGTCCATATTTCAAGTTCTAGACAATCAGGAAGTTAGTTTGAAATATATTACAAAATTTGTGTATGTACCCGCCAAAGCGAATTAAATAAAATGAAGGCTACTAGTCCTCGATACTCGAATAGCTCCAGGATTGGAAGAGAACAAAATTTGGTAAAGCGAGACTTAATAGGAATAATGATAAAGTAGGATGTAGCTAAACCAAGACTACAATATAAAAAGTGTTCCAGCTATGTTCCTCGGATTCTCCGTACCTTACTCACTATAGTGAGCCTCAGGGGGTAGTCCCATAACAAGAATCCCAAGGGAACCTAGTTGGATCTAACCTTTTTATTTCGTTTTGGGTTAAATCCCCCATCTTTTATCTTTCTTATCTAGTCTCTCTAGACCAATTCTTGATCTCTTTCGACACTGACTTTTTTCTTCTCTTTTTGCATTGGGAACATATTGCTGAAGCTCTGTTGGCCTCCGGCACTTCGGCCTATTGTGCTCCCCTTTCTTTATTCACTTTACACCGACCCCAGTGCCTCTAATAAGCTCCAGGATCTTGTATAGTGGAACAGCCTTAAGAAGGCACTTGTGCCCGGTGCGGGGCGGTAGAGGAAGAGGTGGATTATGTCGGAAAAAAACACCGTTCCACAAACATTGACTTTGCCTCCGAATCGCCAGCTACCTGTGACTTGCCCTCCTTGAGAGAACCTAACGTTAACTTCGAGAATAGTACAGCGTTTTCACCCTATCTGCGAAGTGCCTTCTTAGGCCTGTTACAATATACAGCGTATTCTTGTTAAAATTTATGTCTGGTACAAAGATTTTGTAAATAAGATAGCGTGGAATATCACCATTAAAATAACGGAGGTTGTGTTACTTTTTGGATTTCAAATAAATGATTATTTTACAAAATCATATAATAAAATGTAAGCACAAAATGTAAGATCGAAAAGTTGGTTTCTTGGGCCTTGTAGGAAATATTAAATTGTATTGATAGATCATACACAGTCTTACCTAGTAGACTAAGTTTGTGTAAAACCGTAGTTACACAGATTTTCTAAACCTCGTAATTGTGTATATCACTACTTTCTTGACGTCGGCTAGATCCAGAGGGCTTTGGAGATATGTATATATTAAAAAGTGTTCACTCGCTTCGCTCAATGTCTTACCCCTGGCGTGTTAGAAATTTTAAATAAGTTATGTGCCGGACCTCGTAAGTTACTCACATGAAAGGTCAGGGTTTAAAGTTACATTTTTTAAAAATAATTTCGCTATTTATCATCTTAGAGAGGTGGAGTCGGTACTTTTACATCTACAGTAGAATTGATATCTAACTTTTTTTTCTAATTTAGTGTGTTATAAGTTGAATAATATACGAGATATGATCAAAAACTGTTTAAAATGGCTACCATTTTGACATATTCAATTCAATTTTTTTGATTTTCAATATGAATGGTAAATGATAATTGTGTATTTTCATGTAGGGGCCTATATATATATAATATATATATATATATATATATATATATATATATATATATATATATATATATATATATATATATGAACACTGTTTATCATACTAGGTAAAGAATCTAATTGTCTAGTACTGCCATTAAAAACACATAACACATCATCCACATATATTTAGCAATAAACTTCTTTCTTTAATAATGGGTTATTGTCACTAAATAAATACCGAATAAAAAACTAATTTATAAATTTTAATATTGTCTTAATATATAATTATATAGGAGAGGTATACCTCATATAATATACTTCAGAGGTATATCTCATATAATTTGATATACTGCCAAATAATTATCTAGTAAAATAAGTTATAAGAAATATATTTTGATAAAATATTAAAATTCACAAAAATATATGTTTTATTAAATCTTCGACAAATTTGATACTATAAGCTATCCAGTAAAAAAAAAAATTAAATTAAATTAAATTAAATATGAAAAAATGAAATATTATATAGTATAAAAATAGGACCACTAATGATATTATTAATATAAAAAAATTACCTCTTATTATTAAATATCTGAAATTTTCTTGTAAGTTGAATTTCTTTGACAGTCTGATAACGTTATGAAAATATATATATATATATATATATATATATATATATATATATATATTTATATGGAAAAAAAAACACAAACTAATGCAGAGTAAAAAGAAGCGTATATTTATTCAATATATTCGAAGTTATCTAAAACGAAAGCATGTTGAACTCCATAAAATCAAATTAGCCGAAAGTGGTACCAGGCTATAAAGTTCAATTACAGTTTGTTAAATGGACATGAATGTGTGATAAAAGACATTGAATTATCTAGCTGGGAGTAGTTGCCTAAACTGGTTTTGACTTTTGTAATAAATCATATTTCATATTTTGAATCAGAGGTATAACATTGAACTTTACAATGAACAAACATGAACTGTCTCAGTAACTGAAAAGAAAATAATTAATTATTGAATTATAAAATGTATGATAATTTTTTTCAAACATTTTTTATTCTCTTCTGTAAAACAAAACCAAAACATTCACAAATACAATGAAAATGAGAACTTTAAACTAATAATATATATATATATATATATATTTATATTCATTATTAGCAAAAAAACATCATTTTATTCATATCCATATAACCTACTATAAAAAAATGAACAAACAAAAAAATATTTGAAATTTCTTATTTATAGAAAAAAAAACAGTCAAAACAAAGTAAGAGAAGTATTTGCTGAAGGAAGTAATAATTCCAACAAAAAAAAAGAAATAAAAGACTAGCCTATTTAATTCAAAACTTGTCTATGTTCTGTAGTACAGTCATTCACGCTCCTCCACACATACACCCTCTAGCCACACACACAAACACACACACACACACACACACATACACTTCTTCTTCTTCTTCTTTTCATAAAGGAATAAAACAATTATTAATTAAATGGTTATTTGGAGTAAAATATATAGTCCTACACTGGGATTGAACCCAAGGATCTTTGCATATACGCACCAATGATCTACCAGTTGAGCTATTTTTGATCGCTTCCCAGTACAGGGCGTACACACTTGGTGTTTGCTGAAATTTTTGAGTTACGACAGAACAATTACCTCGTTACAAACGACATTGAAACTAATGAAATCCCAGTGCATCCCATTCCTTTATTCTTAACTTGAAATAATTATTTATTAATATTACTAGCTTTATAAAAAGATGTATTACCGTTAAAATCAATAAATTCATTTAATTATTTACAAATATTTAACGAAACAACAACATTGAACTAGGTATATGATAAAAAAAAATTCACTCAAGAACTTTTAATAATATTTCACCATCGGAAGCAAAAAGCGCCTTCCATAATTTATAACTGAAAGAAAACACAGTAACATTTTCTTCAACATAATTCTATAAATTTGAATACTCAAATATTATTATAATATCATATATAAAATGTTGTTATCTTCGGGAGATTTTATAAGATTATTAAGGGAGATTAGTAGCCGCAGTATTATATTTCCTGAATGATCCGTGTAACATGTTTTTATATTTAACCACGGTCATAAAAAAAGTCAAATAGAATAAGTTTAAACAAATACGAGTACGATTTATAAACCCTTAAAACTACAAAAACCCCATAAAACTATAAATATGGCAGACACAATTGGAAGCGAATACCTTTTGGTGTGTTTTATTTATCTGCTCCTTTGGCGACATTTACGATGGTATTGATATATTTAGATTGTAAAACCGTAATAATCAGCTGTTATAATCTCATCGCCTCGACTACAAGAAGAATAAAAAAGAATAAATAGTCCACATTTGAAACCTTTGTTGACTTATTTTCTATTATACAGAGTCATACGAAGAAGAAACGATGACACTTTCAGGACTCATTTTAATGTGAAAATAAAGAATGAAAATATGCCCTATTATGGCTAGTTGTCTATATAGACGCTATTTTGTTTTTTAAACAAAATATCATACCTTATAAACTTCAGATTATACAGAGTCTAAATTTTTATTACTATTTAGGATCGTATAAACCTACTTTGAGAAAAAATATACCAACATTTATTAAATGTACTCTTTCCAAATTGACGCCCATTAAAAATGTTTTATATTGAATATCTGAAAAACCGAATATTTGATTTCAAAATTATAAGAGACCAAACAGTTTCTTTTTAACGATATATAATTGAATTTTAATTATTTTTTTTACGTCAAAGGATAATCGAGTTATTGACCAAAAACTAAAAACATAACATAGGTAATGTTAGTTGTCTATAACACCGAACAATAACCTAGCACGAACAATTTCTGTGCATTATGCAATTATTATTTAGAATTTTTAAAACGACAAGCATTGTGAAATGTACCGTTATTTCTGGTATCGGAGTTTTAAAACGATTTATAAAACAAACTTTTTAAAGAAATCGAGTTATAAACGAGAACTATATTATATTATATTATTATATGTTGTACTATAATATTTAATGTAAAACACTGTAGTTTTGTAAATTTATGTAAACACAGCGGTAGAAAGACAATTTCTCTTAAGGGTTAAACAATTTTCTATTATCTGCAATAGCTTTAATGTCAGAATTCGCTATAACAAAGGTGGGTGTATTTCAAGAACTACTGCTTGTGGTACATATTACGTCCTAACATAATTCAGTCTAACCTAAATCTCTGTTGTCATTCTAACGAGCATAAAAGTAAATGACAATGAGCGTAAGCATTTATTATTGTATAGTATAACGTCCCATTAATTTTGTACATATTTGAAATCTCCAACTATAAAGACTGGCTAAACATAATTTCTACGATTAAAGGAGGAAGAGTTATATAATTAAAAATCAAAATAGTTAAATTTGTATGTGCCTCAATAATGGAACAAAATCACTAATGAAAACTCTAGCAGAAGCAATTTTATATGGACTTCCAACAAATTTAACATGTAAAAAGGGCTTTGTTATACCTTGATTATTACTTAAAATTATTTGTTAACATAATTCAAATTAATGCAATTTTAAATAGTTTAAAAACTTTACCAACCTGTTACAGCACAATTTTTTTGCAATTTAATGATCAACTAATATTAGTGCCAAGACTAAATCGACAAAAGATAGGATTTTTAATAAAATCATGTTATTTTATATGAACACGTTATATAAACACGTTTGTTTATATCGTGTATTAAAAATAAAAAAATATTTTTTTTTACATTTTGAACTTCCGAATTGAACACATACAATTAATAAATTCTTATAAAAATAAGTCTAGTTTTTCTTATCTAAGTTAATTTTCTTAACTTTATTACCATTCTTAAGGAGAAAATGCTCTTGGAACCAGGAATGGTAATGTTTGAATAAAGAGATCTAGCGATTTCGATTGACCTGTAATATAATTAACATTTTTGTTTAATTTAGTAATTTTTAAGTTTTGAGTTAACCATTTACAGAAAAGTTAATACATAAAAATGATTAGTAGTTTTTTTATAAAGAACTAGAACAATTTGCAATGAAACAATTAATTAATAGTTCATCTATACCTAGTCATTTGTATTTATAAGCCCTTAAAAATTAATTTACATAATATTAATCAAACTCCTCCCCCATATAATTAAAGTACAGAATAACATTTTAAAAGAACATAGATAATGATAACAATTCATTATACTATCTTATGTTACAAAAAGGATTTTAAATTTAAATTATCAAAAAAATAACAAACTTTATTTAATTAATTACACACCCATATATTATATAATTTGGCCAACTATAATAAAGATTTTAAATATATTTTAGGAAAAAGAAGATTTTAATTATATATTGACGTCAATTTGAATTTAGAAAAATAAACCCCTTTGGGGTCTTGAGGTCCAAAATGTGCATGCTTATCCCAACCAAAATATTTTTATTTTTAGTTTTGGATTTTACTGAGAAGAAGATAATATTATGTTTTATGTTTTTAAAGAAAAATAATTAAAATATCATTCAACAAATCCACTTCAAGTTTTCAACTAATTGAAATACACAGATTAAGTTCTTCCTTTTGTTTTCACTTTTGCATTTTTTTTATATTACGTAAAATGTCCTCAGGTCTTTGTGTGGACTTGAAATTTACAGCAAGAACTTTGTATATTTCCTGTTTGAACCAGCCCGTAGCTGGATCGGAGGTGTTGTAGACTTGAATAACTGACATGAAGTCGACTGCGATGAACATTATTTTAAAATTTAGAAAAAAAAGAAAGAAAAAAAAGACGACTGCCATTTCAGTGGCTTGAAAAGAGTTCTGCACGATTTTATTTAAGAAATAAAACTCATGATGAATGTTAAACTTTTAAATTTTTTGGAGACTTCTCCTACTATGTGAGTTCAATGCAAAACTTCAGGGCAAACGAAACCTGGACTTTTTATCGTTAGAGAACCGTTATCTCAAGGTACAGTTATTACCTGGGGCCAAAAGAGTTATCCGATGCTGTCTTTCAGAGATAATACGCTAGGGACAGCACGTGCCGAGCGCACTGTAAAAATTAAATCTGCAATGTCGGTGCAGATTGAATTAAATAAACGCTACAACTTACATTCATATCAATTTTAAAACAGAACTCAATTAAATTGGGTTGGAATCATTTTTTCAAGAATTCTATAACTTCAATTCACATGTTTTCACTGTATTTCATGTTTTGATTGTAAGCTTTTTTAGGATGAAAAAATCAATAGTGCCATACTTAACGAACAATTTGTTTCAAAACACATACATGAAAGTATTTATTAGTTTTATAATCACCGATTTTATATAATATACAATGCTTGATAAATTTAACTTAGAACCTTTTAATTTCTTTCATATATATATATATATATATATATATATATATATATATATATATATATATATATATATATATGAATAAATATATATGAATATATATTTGACATAAGGTCAACATTTCAAGTTTATCGATATATTTGCTTAACGATTTTAGAAGTGGTCTAAAGTGTACCCGCATAAGACCCATATGAAAATTTTAATTGTTTCTATTGAAGTTTTTTTCTCTCATTTTATGGTTTTCGTGCAAGGGTACTTTATCCCTTTACTTGACAAATGTGTGTTGTTTTGAAATAGACAGACGTGTAATATTTACTGACATTTTAAAACTAAGAATCAACTAAACATAAATATATGATTGTAAAATAATATGATCATAAATTATAACTACTGGACTCTAGTAACTATATAATTGGCATTTTGACAGAACTTGTGGTTCCACACTCTAAACACAAACCAAACAACTTTATGTAAATTTCAGCTTTTGCTTAAACAATGCGGATAGGAATAACGTGCATATTATTTATGAACACGGATTATTGTTTGCTGTTATTGTAAAATCATAAAATTCCTACTATTGAAATACGTATATCGTGGATTTGTTTAATAAAGAGAACAATCCTGTCCGATAGACGTTGGTAACTTTTAAGAGATGGGAATATTTATTTATAAATAACCGTTCTTTTTGACTCTCCAATCTATCCTAGGGATCTCTAAGATAGTCTTATGCAAAAACTAACCAAATTCATAAATAGTTTTAAATAAAAAATATATGTCATTCATATTATAAGAATTGGTAATGCAGCCTGTTATACATAAAGAGTACCTATAACACTATTATATTACCTCGAATAGTAATCTGTATAACATAAACTTACAACTGAATTTAAAATCACAGAAAGTTAGGTTAAGATAACAAATTATATTATCTAAACTAATGACTTCATGTGTTGCATAAGCAATTAACTTTCCCTATGACTATAATATTGCACAAAACTTTTTCACATTCAGCAGATAATACTAATATCTTGTGAAATAATTACAAATAAATTCTGTTATTTTCAGGGTCTTGCTAATAAATGCTTCTAAAAATCCTGTATAAAAAAATGAAGAAAAATAGCGTAATGAATTTATATCTGAATACTTATCAACGCCATCAATATAATAATGTTTAGATCAATGATAATTATTTGAACAGCTGATTTAAACTTATTATTGAGTTTATACTTTACACTATTGGTCAAAATGAATGACCATAAAGTTCTCCCCTATGTACTATCGACAGGGATAAATTCTCTTTACCTGTATAATAACTTTACCTTTTTGTCATTAAATAAGATATTTACTTATGAACCCAAATGAGTAATTTAGAAATGAATGAAACAGTTCAGAATTCAAAATACTCGTATTGTAAGAAATTTGATTAAGGCTACTACCTCATGTTATATGGTTAAGGGCTTTTAAAGATTTCTTAATTTTATTTAAAATTAAAATTATAAGAAACAACACTAAGCCAAGAGAAATATTTTTAACACTCTCACGAAATGCTTTCCTACTGTGCCTGGGGGTTTTGGACATGTTTTAAAAAAATTGTGGTATTTGTTATATTTATCATATATGACTTGTTATATATTATTTTAAACCTAAAGACATTACCCTTTTAAATATATATACATGTAAATAGATATTGTACTCACAGTCAACACTCCTTAGTCTTGAAAAAGGGTAAAATACACACACAAACAAAAATAGCTACACTGCACTTCACTAAACATAACTATAACTAAAATATTTATATAAACAAACACTAAAATACCGGCCTAACTACTAAAATAAACTAAAAGCATACTTGTATAACTCAAAAAGTATTTAGTATTCAAGAAAAACAACAAACAAACATAATGAATGTTGATTACTCAGTCACTAACTTTGAACTAAACAAACGTCTGCTACGATCCTCGTAGACGTGTTACGTTGCTAGCATCAGCTGTATAATATTTATATTAAGTCCTTATCAACAGCACAGACTATTCGAAAATCAAAGACATGCAAAGATAAATAACCAATTAGCTAAGCAAAAGTGCCGAAACCCGACTATATGCCGACATCGCGATCGTATAGAATTATTTAGCTCAGCCCGATGTATACTCGGGCTTAGGCTTCAAGGTGTTAAAAAAATCATGAATACGTTAAAAGAAAATTACCCTTAGCACGTATTGTAATAATTATCAATAATAGTAATGGTTTAGATTGATACTAATGAATTTTGAAAAGACTATTTAATATGTAGATATATCAGCAGTTATTTTTAAAGTTAAAATTCACTAGCCTAGTTTTGTAATGTCATTACAGTAAGGTACACGAGACCGTGTTACGTACTATTGAGTTACATTTACCTAGTATAAGAATAGCTACACGGCGGAGCTTCTTTTCTCCGTTCTCTTAGTCTCTACAAGATATGCTACAATAGTTGACCACGCCTTGATGATAAACATATTACAACATTAAAGTATCTGTCGAGAATATTTTAAGAATTTGTGAGTTGTTGTTAAGAGTGACACAAAATGGAACAATCAGAGAAAGAAAAACTACAAACCGTTTTTACGAAGGCGAAAAGAACGAGGCAGTTAATAAATTCATGTGTCATCCTACCAAATTGCCACACTACCATTTTAACATTTTGTTTTATTCACTCAAATGCAAGATGATGGATACAAGATGGTGGCCAGACAATTGAAACACCATAAAACATATGTCGAAGGATCAATTATGAAGTTCATATTATGACACCTCCTCCTTATTAATATGAGCTTTTTCTAATTAATTGTTATGCCTATCATATCTGTTTCATGTCTCTTTTGAATGCTTATTTTAGATTCTAGTAGGCAGCAGAAGATGATAGTAGGGTGATCGTACATTAAAATAACTAACACGGTATTTGTAAGGTAACCCTTTCTTTCACCTATACAACACCCCAACTAGGGATCCTGGATGATTTGTCAAAAGGCTATCCCACCCTGAACTCTGTCCCAGCTCAGGATTTGTCTCATTCTTCAGAAAACGAACGGAGTAATCTATGCTGCCGATATCAGCTGACAGACCACATAGGTAACGCTCGTCCCGTGGGAATCAGTCTTCGGACAACGAACCGGGTATCTTTGGTGAGGGAACAGCCGACAGACCACGGTAGGAAAGAATGTAGGAACAATAAAGAAAAAAAGAGCAATTAGGTAACGAGAGCAGCGACAGGAGAGTGTTGCAGGTGGCTCTGTGAAACAGAATGATTTCAATTTTTTTTGTTAGGGAGGACAAAATGCATATGCCCTACTTATACAGATATTTACCCTGAGAGATACTGTGGACTCTCCCCGAAGGGCAAACCCACTAAAAATACCTTCCCTCTCCTTCACGGACATGCACTGGGGAGAGCGATTGCAGCATCTAAGGAACTCCCTAATGGCAGCAAGAAGCAAACTGTTACTTCTCTACATCAGAAATGTCTTTAGAGGCACAAACATATACATGTTACATAAATTTAAACCAAGCTGCAACAGAAGAAAACTGTTAGCGACATACAGAAAGCCTGGGCATAAATACCCAACAAATACACAGGCAGAAAAATAGAGTTATTATTAAATGCACATACATATAAATATTACATAGAATTTGGGGAAGAGGAGGACGCTGATGTTATATCTGCAAAAGAAGAAAAAAGTTACTAGTATACAAGAAAGCATCATAGGTCATACGTTGAACTTGTTGTCAAAGCATTGAATTTGTGACAGTGGAGTGACCAGTTCCACTGTGTAGCCGCCATCCCCGAGTTCACTGCTGCTGCAGCTCTGCTCCCCGACGACGCTGAAATTGATTGAGCAATTGAATGATTTCAAAATCGATACGGTTTTATTTATAGGTCGCAATACGACCTAGTGGGTGCGCATGTCCCCCACTCTGCACGTTCTTGAGTAATTCAGTGTTTATCCCTCTCTGCTGTGAAGTATTTATTTACAAGCCTAGATGTTACAAATGTATACAATTATATTTACAACCCTTTAGCGAAACGATACAAAGGGGTAGCGTATCATTACATATCTCCGCCCTAGTTGTTTGTATAGACTCGTCTTGTGCTGAACTGAGTATGTCATTGTAATGTAGTTCTGAAGTAGGGATTTCCATTTTGCCGGAGTTTGCTACTAGGTTTGCTTCTGGTACTGACGTGTGGCTTCTTTCAAGTCGGCACGAGTCTATCGTAGTGGTGGTGGGAATCTTGTTTCAGTGAACATTGTAGGTTGATCTCGCTCATCTGTCATCTTGTACATAAATTAATATTAAGAGCTATTGCTTTATAAAGGATATTTTTGTTTATTCCTGTTTATCACAACATGAAGGTGACTGGGTTTTTTACAATGCGTCCAGATTTTGTTGTGTAATTGCTTTGTTGTACTTCCATTGTGATACGTGGATCATCCGGTTGCAGTGACGGAAATTAGTTTTATAAGTTGGCTGGTGCCGCGTAAGGAGTTAGTTTAGGCCTGCTTGTTTCTTCTTTACTCAGGAAATAATCTGGTTTCATTCTGTCCAGTGATACCCTCATCCTTTTGTCAGACAACTTATGCTCTTGTTGTCTCTTCCTGGTTTAAAGGCTTTTTATGGTGGTTGTAGAGTTCGTATGCTTTCTTCTCGTAGAAATACGTGTGAACCATGTGCTAAATCATTACTTACAAAAAACTTTCCTCTGCGTTGGCTCCTTTTTTCGCTTTTATATCTGTGTCATAACTTCTCTTAAATGCTGCAGATAGGAAACGGTGTCATTTACATTCAGTTTGGGCGTAAAGAATTCTCCGGGTAAACGTTTGAATTGTCCATATAATAATTGTGCGGCACTAGTGTTTACGTCTTGTGGTAAGGCTGTTCATAATACTAATAATACATTGGTGAAAGATAGGGCTAGACCCACTCGTTCCAAGTTTTTTCCAGTCATCAGTGGCACAAGCCCACTACCAATAAGAGTAGACTGACCACGTACAAAACCTACATTCTGCCAATAACTGCTTATGCAATCCCAGCTTGTTACTCCTTAATAAAAGACTCAGCAAGGAAACGGCTGAAATCTTTTCAAAACTCAGTGCTCAGAAGCATAACCAATCCCAAGGAAATGTCAGAAATGCTATCATCTCCCATGGTTTGAAAGTACCCACAGTCGAGGAGGTCGTCCTCAAGCTAACGAAAATGATTAAATCGGGAGCAGAAAACTCAAACCATGCGCATCTGTCATTAATCTTGACAAATACCGCACACCCACAAGATAGAAGAAAAAGACCCCTGTGTCTAGTGGTTGATCCCCAATAACATAAATGAAAATATATACTCAAACCAATATATATATACCAATATTTTTTTCAAATTCAAAGACAGTATAAGAAAGGAAGTCTATCTTCGTTCCCCTTTTTCAAACTTAAAAAAATTAATTCCATTACCTTTAATCCCATACAATTAAAAATTAATTAATACAGTATCACTGTTTCATACTTACTCTTCAAGTCCTCGCTACACTTGCTAAAAGTTAAGAGAAACCAGCCTACTTCCTAAGTAAAAAATAAGGCCTAAACAAACTTGTTACTCGGCACCAGACAATTTACAAAACTCATTTCCATCACCGCTACTGGATGATCCACCCCACCCATCACAACTTTACGTCGGGGTCACAAATGTCGGAGCTGAGTTTAGGTTTAGAGACTAAGAATAGAGGTACTATCGTTTAAGTATCAGAATGGCTTTGACAATATGTGTGTTCAGTAGGAAAAAACGTGTAAAAAAGAGAAAAACTAACCCAAGATATTATGAATACGAAGGCTAAACTCAATAGAGTGAACACTGAGTGAGGGTCATATAACTGGAGCATATACCTAAGTAAAAAAATATTATGCTTGTTGTCCGGCAATGCCGAACACTCCAAAAATTTAATATTGTTATTATTTTATTTGTTTACTTTTTGTTCAACGTTTTAGGTTAAATATAAGACTATGTTGTATGGATTTTATCAATGAGAGTTTATGAAAAAGAAAAAATTGTACTTCCTTAGTTCATTACCTATAACAGTTATTTTAAAATCGGTAATATTGGAAGATCAAAAATAGTGAACCTCGGAGGATGTTATTTAATTAATAAGGAGAAATTAATTAAATGTTGGACAAAATAATATATAAATTGTTTTATGTATCTGTGAACAAAATGAACTGATTTGATTTGATTTCTTGTTGTTATCTTCTACAAACACATATTAAAAGATTTTGTATTACTAACCGTTATTTAAAAATATATATACAAAAAACAGATATAAAATTGTAGTAATTTGGTACATCTAATCGTATCAGAAACTTCTAAAAAACGTAATATTTTTAGTATTATAAATAAAATGTGTTAAACGGAAGCTGTGACGAGAATCGTTCAGAAAATAAATAATCATTCTGTTTTGTAAACAGTATATATACACTTTCATAACTTAGATTTCTGCATGTTATCCCATTTTACAAATAATAGATATAAATAAAAACAAACACCAATATCCCTCATCCTAAATCCTCAGTAATCTCGAATGTTCCTACCGTTGCAAGTAACGGTTCTGAGTTTCTAGGGCATTCTGCCGTTACACCTTGTACTACTGCTATATTGACTAAAAGTAATTTAGTATATTATGAAAATTAATTATAATCTACCAAAGAAATATATTATTACGTGTGTTTGTGTCTCCATTTCAATTAAATCAGGTGTTCCACCTAGAAAACTGTTAATTATTTGTTTATTTATGTTATGCTTATTTGTTAAATATTTCTTTATTTACGTCTTATTTCACAAGTACAATTGTTTCAACAGATATTTACTCTAGTATTGTGTTTCTACAACCATTTACGCCTAATGATGCCATTTCTTATGGGTCTTTTTTGGAAAGAGAATTAAATATAGTGTATTTATAAAACGTTCCAACAACACAATTTGTTTGCTAATTGAGTAACTAAATTGGATCAATGTGATTTTAAAGTTATTTTCCCAAATCGCTCCCAATCTTGCAAATTTAGAATATTTAGCGTTCAATGAGATCACAACAATTAACCTAAATGTAATAGCTAATCAATTATTAAGTTACTACCAAACCATTTTAAGATACTACTAGTATTAGACCATGTAAAATAATGATCGCGTTACGTTGAAAACTGTAGGATGAAGGGTAAATGGCACTTCCCGATCATTGTAATATATTTATTTGATAATAAAGCAACTGTTGTTGTTACTACTTAAATCAATTATAATAGTCCTCAACCTTACACACACGCTCGAGCGAAACCTTCATAACTATTCCTCGCTCTAAACTCAATAAGATTAGGTATCATTGTAATTATAAACTACGTAAGGGCATCCTGTTAACGTGATATCTGGGTTTTCCAGATATTTCCCTGACAATACCTTTATGAGATTCGGGATATCTTGTTGTGTTTGTTTTCCTTTTATTTATCAATATTTTTTTAAATTTACATATTTATGTCTAGAGCAAATAATAACAACAAAAATGAAAAATATTAATATATAATCTATACTTATAGTAAACATTAAAGGTTTGTAACCTACATGAAATTAGTATCTTAATTTTTTTAAATTGTGTTCTTTATTTAATTAATTGTTTTTAGTAATGAAATTAAAAACCTCTGACCTCTTTTATTACATCATTGTTATATTATTGTCAATATATGAACACATTTTGGTATTGTTTTAATGAAAACAACATCTTATTTGTTTAGACATTATACATTCACTGTGTTAAATTAATAATAACTTTTGACGTTTAACCATCTCTTTTTGAAATCTTTTAGTCCGTATCTCTTACGAGCGGACAGAAATCAGTACATACGAACAAATGTGATATATTTGTTTATATATATATATATATATATATATATATATATATATATATACATATATATATATATATATATATATATATATATATATATATATATATATATATATAACAGTTGTAAATATAATTGTAACTGGCTACTGTGTACTAATCTATATTACAATCACCTTTATGGTAAACTGGTGCGGTGGAACACATTTGGTTTTACCATGGGCTTATCTCACAACAATTCAGTCTAGTGAACTGTCAAAAGTTTCACAGGATCCAACCAGTATAAAGTCATTGAATTTTCCTTGTGTTACTTTACCGTTTTATTTAGATCAAAGAGAATACATTACTTTACACACAAATATACAAGAACTTTTTTTTTAAATAGGCATAAACAAAAACAAATTGTTAAATATCTAAATAATAATATATGAAGTGAAAAATATATTATTGTATTTTCAATACCTGCTAAGTATAAAATCGTATAAGCGGAAAAATTAATAAATTAAAACTAAATATTGGTACTATTTTAAAAATAATATTTATTCTTACATTTCATGCCATATTTAGTATCATTAGCTATTAAGTATTAAGACCACTTTAACGTTGGTTAAATGCTGATGTATGAGTCATCATAATTCATAGCGATATCTATTACTGTTGATATAAGATATGTCCCTGACTATCGGAAAGCAAATGCTCCAGTGATTGTTCTTGAAATTTGCATAATGTCTAAGCCTAGGTGAAAAACTCATCATTGATGTTTTACATTTGCGAAACTTAAGTCATTTAAGTTATTTAAATTACTTAAAAATTATTTTAGATGAACTAAGAAAATAACTGTAAATTAATTATGATAGTAGTTTTTGTTGTAATAAGCTTATTATTCTTACACCTTGGACTAAGTACGTTATGAGTAGATTTTTACAACTGGAGTCGAACATGAAGGGTTCATCAAGACAACACGTATTATTTAAAGTTTTTTTACCTCCAAAATAAAAATATAGTAGTTGCGCCATACATAAACTATTTTGTTGTGTCATGTAAATAATATAAGTATTTTATATTTTTATAAAATAAAATTGTTAAAAAACTTACACATAGTGATGGAAGATATGGAATCTACTTAATATTTCACGAAAGATAGATAGAAAGATGTCAAACCTCTCATTATCAAGCTTTTATTTGAACTATCTAGAAGGTGGTACAACAATGTATTTGTTAAATTAATTGCATTGTATTTTTTAAAATTTTATAAAACTCTGGTGGACATAGATTGTATTTTGGACTATTTTAAAGGGCTCAATTTAACTTCATTGTGGTCTAAAGGAGAGGGTGATTATATCTTAATTATTTAAATATAATTCACAATTTTCTGGACTATTATCTTCATGTATTATCTTCCCAAGTGTTTCAATACCGCGTACAAATAGACGGAATGATTTAAGATTCGTATATTAAAGTACTGTGTTTATGCTAATGTGTAAAGCAAATAATTTGTAATTTAATTACAACTAAATTAACTGTGTTAAACCACAATTGCTACATACCTAAATTACCGCTAATTTCCTTTAATTATAAATATGTATGTGTCGGTATCAACCACAAATCAATACGGATTGGAATGTTTAGCATGAGTTTGTAATTTGCTTAGATAAATACAACCTTAATAAATGTATATTTTATATTATATATGAAACGAAATTGTATTATTCATCACAGAAAACTTATATATATATATATAGTTTATTTACCACTACAAATATAATTAGTTATGACATTAAATACTGTGGGTTTAAATCACTCCTAATTCAGGTGCTGAAGAGAGAAATAAATCCATAAAGTCAGAGCCCAATGGTTGTCGTGAGTCTGAAAATCGTGTAATTACCCAATCTCATTCATTTAAGAAAATAATGAACTAAGGAAACTTTCGCCTCCGTTTCTTTCCATTTATTTTAAAGTTTAAAATATAGTCATAGAAGAATTAAAACCACAACATAATTTTTTTTCAAATGTTTAAAAGTATTTTTGGTTCTCTTGGTTGTTCAAAAATAGTTTTAAAATGATTTATACTTAAATCGCAGCAATGTAAGGCAGCTAAACAGCACCAAAAATAACTAATATATATATATATATATATATATATATATATATATATATATATATATATATATAATTTCTACATACCTAAATTACCGCTAATGAACACATAGTATACATTATATATTATCATTATACATAGTATATAACTTATGTATGTATATACATAGTAAATACGCTTTCTAATAATTTTTTGAATATACTTTCGGAAAATTATTATTTTTATTCGGTTACCCATTACGGATATGAAATCGGTTTTTAAACTGCGCTAAAATTGAATGCATTTTTAAGTGTCGAAATTTCGAAAACTTCTGTTACTTTACCAATTATGAATTGTAACAAGTATATAGTGATTAAAATGTTAACCAAATAGTAATTATTGTCAAGAGAAGAAAACGTTTCCAAAGAAAATAATGAGTCCATTAAGAATTATCAATACACTTGATATACTTTTCCTTTATATGATTCCAAAGATGAAACAGAAATTTGACTATATCTGCGATTACGTATAATATACTTAAATAATAGGGTTCACGTTAGAGTGTTAATCCATTTAATTTTAAATTAAGTTAAACAGTTAAATACAATTTTGTGTGTCGTATAATCTTGAGTTAAGCAAAGCTTGATTCATATACAGAACGTATTAATAAATAAGGTAAATGAGTCATTATCAAACCCTTCAGTAAAGAAGAAGGCAAGGTTCACTACAGCTGATTTTTAAATACCGAATTATTACGGAATTTACATTTGTAAAATTCCTTTATAAGTTTTACATACGGAGCAGAAAATAGTATGTTTTTAAAAGTTGGTAATATAAAAAGTATTTCTTATCAGTGTGAATATTCCTATTAAAATGCATTGCTTAAATTACCTAAATGTTTTAAGATTTCGTGAAAATAAATTTATATTTATATGTAGTTTTAAATAAGATTAAGTTACAAAAAATTATAAGTGATTTATAAATACGTGGTAGTCATCAAAGAAATTTGTTGAAACATATATGTGTCGTGCACTCAATTATTACAAATATTTTGTTTTAATTATAGTAACAAAGTGTAGTTAAAAACCTATTATATCAGTCAACGTATTATATTATGTTTCCTTGTTATAATTGTTACTAAATAATTAGTATAAATAGCCTTTGTACACCCTTATAATGATTTGTTATTTAATTCCCTAACCTTCTATTGATGGATTTAAAACATAAATTTTACCGCTTTTAGCTTTTTCAAAATATTAATTTTTCAAACGTATTTTCTTTTTCTTTTAAATATTTCACATTTACAGAAACACATATTTACTTATATTATTTTCAGTTGTAATTGTTGCGATATCACTTGTACTACTGAAATATAAAACAATCCAACGAACACTTTACAACTGCTCTGGATTGTTTCATTTCTCCCTCACTTTTCAGCTGCAAAACGCTCTTACTCATACTTAAAATGATACTAAATCTATCTAAAGGATCACTCAATAATATTCGAAATAAAAACTTCTACAGTTTCTATGCAGTCGTTCTTTGTTATACGTTTTTTACTTGAATATAATGGTTTAGGGTGTTTCACTTCCCACTACTTTCCGTTAAATAATATTTTGGTACGCATTTTAAAATCAACAGGCAGATTACATTTTTAATTATAACTAAAAGCGTTTTAAGAGTATCTTTCAGATTATAAACATTAATAAAACCTAAACTGTAATCGGGTTATAAAAGTTACTTTAAATAGATTTTACAATTTTATAAATAATTCAGGGTTTCATCAATTAGGTGTCTTGTTTCAAAATTAACCTATTTGTTGAAGAAAGAAATGATTGTATTATTATTTCTTAGCGACTGTCTTACAGATACTATTACTATATCGCCGAAAGAGGATAACGTCCTATGACGTACCTAGTTATTCCGATTTTTCAAGTGGAATTTTGATCATCCATTACTTTCTGGAAGTTTTAGTTCTTTTTTTAATCAGTTTGTAAGCTATAAATATTTACATTTTTTATAACTATATATTATAATCATTGAAGGCCATTTCAACAAACAAAAATCTAGCGTAGAATGCTAACTTATTTGTACTAAAACTGGTTTAATGTGTGTCTAACAAAATTACTTGAGGGATAATATTTAATCATATTAAGGTACTATATTTGTGTTTTCATTATTTTAAATATTACATTTACCTGTCACGATCTATTACTATTCAATATTGTAACAACAGTGGAAAGTACTCTTTATTAAGGAACATTTTGTTAGGTTAAGGATTAGTGAGTTAAATAAATATAAATACCTTTATATAATAACTTAAAACGAATTCTTTACTTATTAGGTCCGTCAACAATCCTTTCTTTCTTTTCTTTTTTATATACAAATAATAACACTTAAGGCGTCAAAACGTCTTCAGCTAGAAATATTTTTAGAATTTTGCATTGTCGTTAAAATATAGTTTAAAATTACATATCGTATAAATATAAAAGTATTATTCAAAACAAAACACAAAGTTATACTGTGCATGGTCAATTGTCAAAAGTGAACTCAAGCATAAGGAAATTATAGTTTAGCGACATATGGAAATGCTGAAAACATTTTTACATCAACACGATGTTTGATTCCGAAACCGATAGTATTTATATAAAAGAGTAGAGAATTGAAAGGGTTATTGACAGACCTAATGAGGTAAGAATTGACGTTAAGAGGCGGTCGGAGTCAGCCGCGCGGTCCGCCTGCCCGTCCGCCTTTTTAACATGGGAGAAACTCTTAAATTATGTAATATTGGCTATGGGTGAAAATTTTAAATTAAAATAAAATGGTACAACCAAATAAATAATATTTATCAACATGTTAATGTAGAAAAATGTTGTATTTACTTTGTACCAACTTGAAAAATAGTGAAAACAAATTGTTATTTTCCCATAAGAAACACGTACTTTTAGGGTGACTTTGTCGACGTTTTAAAATTAATGTACAAGCTAAATATAAATAATTATTCTATAAAAAATACACGAATACTATTGCAATTGTCTCTATTATTTACTTTAGTAATTTTAACCGTGTTTACTATTTATACTAGGCATTTTAAAATATGTTAGCATTTGCAATGAAAAATACAGGGCGCAGTAGTTCGGCCGTTACCCTGCAGATAGGACATCTTAAACATACCAAGTCATGTTTTCGGTGAACACAAAAATTGTATATCGAGGGGATACTTTTGTGAGCTTCAACCAGAAACATCAACTTCCCAAACTAACCTGGTTCCTGCCCTCATCGACTCCAGCTTGTACCAGCAAATTTCTGAAGTGGTACGCGATCTTAGCAGACACTGTCGCAGCCTCATCACTAATGTCACTAGCAACACCGTGGAACACTACAACTCTATTGTGGCTAAGTTTATTGGTGGGAAGAGGATAAACTTCGCTTTACGGGGATCGTACCAGGGACGGTGCTCTGCAGCAGTGATCCAACATAACTCTGGAAACACCCATTACAAACTTCATAAAAAAATGTATAATTCAAGCCCGGGGTTTTTTTGTAAAAGCACAGGACTTAAAAGAAAGAGAAAAGTAGAACAGCAAAGAAGTAAGAAGAGATGCAAGAAGTCGTTGTTTTCCAACACTGCAGCAGGCGACCCCGACTACGGCTCAACAGCTCAACGACCAGATCTTGATGACCTCACGATTGCTGCAGAATCCGAAGAGTTCCTAACCAATCTAAAAAAAACAACTGAAGAGATTACTAAAATTGAAAGGGAAACAATCGACCAAAGTGAAAGCGGACAATGGCTGGAAATGCGCAGAAACCTCCTTACTGCCTCAAACTTCGGTCGCGTGTGCAAAATGAAAGCCACAACTGGATGTGAATCTCTAGTCAAACAGTTTTTGTACACCTCCTTTGACTGTGCGTCCATGGCTTACGGGCGGAAATATGAAGAGACGGCCAGACAACAAGCAAGTGCCGAACTAGGGAAGACCATCCAACCATGCGGCCTCTTTATTGATGCAGATCAGCCATTTTTAGGTGCATCTCCAGATGGGCTTATAGATTATGACGGCCTAATCGAGATAAAGTGTCCTTCATCAGCGAAAAATATGACACCCGATGAAGCTATTGAAGCAAAAAAAGTGACCTGCTGGATATTGGACAAAAGTGGCAAAATTGGATCCTTTAATAAAAATCATATATTTTATTTCCAAATGCAAGGACAGCTCCACATTACTAAACGCCAATACTGCCAGTTTGGTCTTTGGACTCCAAAAGGATTAAAATTGGAGCGCATTGTCAAAGATAGTGAATTTTGGGACAAAAACATGTCAGAAAAACTCGAAAGGTTTTATTTAAATTGTATATTGCCGGAACTCATTGATCCTCGTCATAACCGGTCAATGCCGATTAGGAACCCGACCTACATCACAGAAGCCAAGAAAAAACTAGAAGAGCGAAAGGGTACAGGTAACACTTGAAAGTCAACACCAACGCACAGACTGGAGTCCGTGAGGTGTAACCAGAGACTACAGAATAATAATAGACTGGTCAAGCAGAGCCAGCGAGTGAGGCCCGTATCTGAGGGCTGCCGCATGTAAGATTGCGGCCGCCTCGGATGACTCATCCTAGTCCCGCGCGCTCTGGCTATAGAAAGTGTGTCGATGTAAAGTTGTTTTCAGATGAACGTAATTGTTTTGAATATAAAAATAATAATAATTTTCTTATAGAGCAAGGTAATAAAAAAAAATCAAATGTAACGTATTTATTTACAGTATTTCTTTATAAACAACATTCTTTGTAAATACATCATGTGAGTTTTTCAACAATCGGCTACAAAGAGAAACTTAAAAAAAAAACCCCGTTAGGTAAATAATCTTTGTTGGTTAATTTTTGTGCCTTTTGACGTGTTTCTAATGTAAAGTGTAGTATGTTGTCATGTATTTTTTTCGTGTATGCTATAATATTTAATTGTTTGAATTTCAGCTTTTTTTGATCGAATATGATCTTTCTCTGTGTAAATAATTTCATTAGTTCCATACTTATAAATTGTGATTCTATATTATTTAGCATAAAAGTTTTGAATTTATATAAATGGTGGTTTGCCAATTAAATATTACACATTCAATTTAAATCGCAATTATTTTTAACAATCTTGTGTACTAAAATTCGTGATCTTGAATTGTGGTATACTCCGTAAATAATGTTTTTGTGAGTTCCATTTTAAAGAACGTTGATTCCATTTACGGCAGTTTTATCTATTGGGGGTGTCTATTCGTAAAAAACATACATGTATACATATATTTTGTTCGTAATATAGAGTTTACTTATATTATGAAAATTTATATTATTGTATATTATGCTGATTGTATCATAAATTTGTATATGCTTGTGTTTAGTTAAATAATTGTTGTAGATTCATTTTTGGGCGTTTTGTAATGTTTCTAACTTTTACTTAAAGTGTGTAATATATATATACATTTTTTAAATGTATTCCTTCATTTAATAACTTGTCACATTTTTTGATCAAATATGATTTTTCTTTGAATAAATAATGTCATCAGTTCGATATTAAAAACTTTGATCCTACATTATTTAAAGGTTTAGAATGAATATAAATAGCTATTAGCAGATTAAATATAATGTAATCAATCTAAATCGCAGTCCTTTATGGATGAAAATCTTGTGCTGAATTTCGTGTTTTCGAATTGTGGTATATTCCGTAAATAGTTTGTTTGTGGATTATGTGTCCCATTTACTGTAATAACAAAAAAGACTTGTATACATAAAAATATATGTTCGTAATACTTATTTTACTTTTGTATCTTTGTATTACGAAAAACGATATTATTATATATTATGACATATACTTGTATATATATATATATATATATATATATATATATATATATATATATATATATATATATATATATATATATATATATATGTGTGTGTGTGTGTGTGTGTGTGTGTGTGTGTATTGTATGTTTTCACGTTGGCTGTTTCACGTTGAATAAAATAGAATAAGGCTTAATTATATGACATTGTGTTCCATATTAAATGCTAACAGCTATATATCAAATTTGAAAACCCCTTTACTAAATAAATTTGTAATCATAAGTAAAGGGTTGTGAATGTGTGACACGTCGTCAAGAACACTGGATATTCTATTGATTGTATCATTCTAAGTTCTGTTGTATATAAGGCTTTTGATAAGAGAAAAGTAGGAATGTTATTGTGTTCTATATAAGTTATTTTATTAATTTACGTGAACAATTTTAGTGTGTCGGTTTTGAAATCCTGTATTTTGTTTCAAAAATTACTGTTGAATACACAAATTTACTTTACAAAATAAATATACTTTATGCGCAAAATCAAATAAAGCGATATTTGTACTGTTTGACAATTTACTTAATTATTTACCCTACTTATATTTTTTGTCAATAGCCTAGATTGTATCCTCATTTGTATCCACAAATAGGGACAATTGAGTTTTGGAACACTCCGTATAGGTTTTAGTAGTCATTGCTATAACTCGCCGAGCGCTTGGAACTGTGAAGACCCCTTGGTACTGTGTCGGCATTGACAAAATGACAATGGAGTGGATGGGGTGTGAAATGTGATAGTTGGAGGGGGCTAAGGTTGACCTGAGCCACTGGCGGTCGGTATGACAAATTCTTAGTGCGGGTGGTGGACCACTACATTGAAGGCAACGCCAAAAGACGATTTTCAAACTGACTCCTGCCGCCTCTTAAGTTAATATTCCACAATTCTGAGAGCTAAACAACCAAATATTGTTTATATAAACGGATTAATATAACCTGAAAAAGAGTTCAAAAATGATCGTTTTTAGTTATTCAATTTTTTAATTTCAATATTTGAGAGGTAAGAACATTTATGACTCCTGAAATTGTGTAATTCTCTGAGGAAAACAATGAATTTACAATGTGATTGTAGCAAAAGATTTGTCAAGTGATTCCTGAACTATGAAAGAATTAAAAAATGACCTAGGAGGTGCTATTTAAAAAAAACTCCATATCAGTCAGTATCCTTCTATAGAGTTACTTATCCTTTTATATTATGCACATATTTATCCAGCAGCTATACCTTATTATGGGAGGACAGCTTTATGTAAAACAAACTAATAAACAACAAACTGAGGTTTTTAATAGACTACACGGTATTATTCACCGATATCAGGGTACTTGTCCAACCCCTATTATTTTCTTCTTTTTTCTTTTGTAAAAATATTTTTAATGTTTTAATTAATTTACACCCTCCGTGGCTCACTATTTCTGATCTTCCAATATTACCCATTTAAAAAAGACAGTTATAGATAAAAAACTGAAATGGTACAATTTTTTTTTTCATAAAATCTCATTGATAAAATCTATACAACATTGTCTTATATTTGTCCTAAAACGTTGAACAAAGAAGTAAACAAATGAATTATGATATTAAATTTTTGGAGTGTTCGGCATTGCCGGACAACAAACATAATATTTTTAAATCTAAAAAATATATATGCTACAGTTAATATGATCCTCACCTCTCTATTTGTGAGTTCACTCTATTGAGTTTAGGGTTCGTAATCCCATGGGAACAAGTTCTACACTTTTATTCATAACATATCTTGGTTTAGTTTTTCTCTTTCTTTCACGTCATTTCCTACTGAATAGCCTACACATATTGTCAAAGCCATTCTGATACCTAAACGATTGTACTCTATCCTTAGTCTAAACTCAGCACCTACATAATGTTGTGATGGGAGGGGTTGGATCATCCAGTAGCGGGAACTGAAATGAGTTTTTTTAATTGTCTGGTGCAGAGTAAGAAGTTGGTTTAGGCCTGCTTGTTTCTTTTTTATTTAGGAAGTAGGCTGATTTCTCTTAGCTTTTAGCAAGTGTAGCGAGGACTTGAAGAGTGTTACAAAACGGTAATAATAATATATTAATTGCTAAATTCATAGATATTTTGTTTAATATAATAAGAAGAGGGAGGGGAAAAAGTTAAGACAAATATTGTTTAAGCAATAACGAACAAAAATCGTTTAAGAAAGCAAATTTAACAATGTTATTATTACCCATTTTTAAAGATTATTAAGAAGAAAATTATTTAATTAAGCATCGTACATTGAATGTAATAAGTTCATTGTCATACTTAGCCCTGCAGTTCGTTGTTGACAGGAAAACTAAACACAAAACTTTAATTTATTTCTACTGACATTTGCATTACAATATTGAAACGAGTACTTTATATTAACTTGCTGAATCATACATATTGAATACATTATATGTGAAACCAAATCTTCAATGTAGGCAAAAATATATAACATTATATTACAATATTAAGAAACACAATTAACTAATTAGGTACAATAGCTGATTAAGTCTTTATTTTAAATACACTGGGTAATAAAGTTGTTTCGTGTACCTATGTACCAATCTTCAGATCTCAGTAATATAGTATGTCGTCAAATAGGTATGCCTACACATAAGGTTGGTTTCACGAAATAATAAACACAAAAACACATTAAAACTTTAAAAACCATTATTAACCTTAAAAATTTTATTATCCAAACATTAAAACTCTAATAAAAGTATTACTGTAACTGGTCATTGCAACCTAGCCTAACCATGGCTAAAATTTGTAGTGATATTTAGAGTTTTTATATGTATTTTAAAGTTTTTAGCATGTTTATATATTGTTTTTGTATTTTAAAATATATTATGTATCTGTAATCTGATGATGGGCACTTAGGCTACACGAAACCGCCCTAATCACTTGTTTTACTGGATTGGAATAAAGACATAATCAGGTATTGTACATATTTATTTAATTGTAAAAATTCTCCAACCCGTGGCCAAACATGTTAAAAACACTAAGAACCATTAATGACATTTTTTAAATTCAGAATAAAATCTCAGCATCCAGCCGATATATTGTTCCATTTACCTACAAAACTATTTATAGTAAACTGAAAATTTAGTTTGAGTGAACTGTATATAATGTATTACACAATAAATTTTATCAATGATTTAAATTTTGTATTATTAAAGACATTATTAAATTTAAGATATAACTATTGACAAAGGCAACCGAGTTAGTCCTTTAAAAAGTAAATACATTTACAAAAAACAGAAAACTTTCTCATCAACCACTTTAATTATTGGTTTAAAGTACTAAGAGTAAGCAATCTTTGCTAACGAGAGTTAAAATATGCTCTTAATATGGAAGTGGGTTGCAGAAGTTGTTTTTGATGCAGAGAGTAGAATCAATTTATGTTTCTGTGACGTGACTATCTTAAAAGTAAACTTCTACCTAACCTAACTATTTCAGAGAGTTTTCGACGTCTACACTCTATGAAATGTACTTAGGTCTTATAAGTTTATATATGAATGTCCTTTAGTGCAACTTGTACAAAGCTATGTATTCCTATGTCACGTCCCATATCGTGTTTGGGTTAGTTTATTATTTTTATTTTTGTTGTTTTAGTACAGACGCCATTCTGATCAAAATTTGTAATAAAATGCAAGCTACTGTCAAAATTCAGTATAGCCTACAAAATTCATGAGCCTGATATTTATAATAGAAAATCCGTTAATAAAATACTCCAATCTGCTGTCTCTTGTGTTTATATATATAAGCTTATCATATCGAAATCGAGGAAGAATAACACGAATTCAAATGGAATAAAAAAGAAATAAATGTAACTAAAAAAAATATATATAAGAATTTAAATTACAACCTAAGAATAAAATTACATATAAAACTCCCATAAAAATAATTCTTGAATATTCAGATAAAAAAATTAAAGCAAAACCTAAACCTCTATATTCAACATTAAATCCAGACACAAGCTCAGATTCACCCTCAGCAAAATCAAATGGTGATCGATTTGTTTCAGCTAAAGAAGATGATATTCAAATTATTGCTAAAGGAATAGATATAAATAAAAATCAATTTTCATTCTGATAATAAAAGGAGAAAAAAATTGGATGTATTAGGAACTATTTGTTCCTTCATAAATAATTTAATAGCATCTCTGAAAGGTTGAAAATAAAAAATAAAATTTTAACTTAACTAAAATAAACAGTTAATTACGAACTTAAATTAAAGCTAATTATAAGCCTACAAAATGATTACCAAAAAAAATTATAAATTAACAAGATTATCACTATTTATAAAACATTAACACAATTTATTTAAATCTAATTATAAATAATGAAAAATTCAATTACCGGTACATCTTAAGAAACCGTTAAAAAATTAGCCCAAAAAAGGTTTAAAACGTAAAAATCTATCACAAATCTGTCAAAACTGGCCATGAAACATGAAAATACGTCCTAAACTTGTTATGAAATATAAAAATTAGTCCAAAACAGGTCTCAAATTGACAATATAGATCAAAACCTGGTGATAAAAAGTGTAAATCAGTCAAAAATGGGCCTTGAAGATTGAAAATCTGTCAAAAACTGGCCATGAAACATGAAAAACGTCAATAATGGACTATGAAATGTAAAAATCAATCCAAAACCGGCCTTGAAACGTGAATATAGATCATAACCAGGTGATAGAAGGTTAAAATCAGTCAAAAGCTGGATATGAAAAAGTCGGTTTAAAACTGGCTATTAAACATGATTATCAGACAAAAAAGGCCATAAACGTAAAAATCAATCCAACACTGGCCAAATGAGAAAAAGAGCTAAAAATGAAACAAAAAATTGCCATATAAAATGAGCCCAAAATGGACCAAAAATGAGACAATAAGAACCCAAAATGAGACATTAAGGTGCCAAAATGAGCACTTATAAATGAGAACAAAAACCTCAAAAAATAGTACTTAAAAAGGGCTAAAAAATGAGCCCCAAAATGAGCCCCTAAAAATGAGCCCAAAAATAACCTCCAAAAGGGCGAAAAACCCCTAAAAGGGCCCGAAATTAGCCCCTAAAAATAAACAAAAAAGAGCCCAAAAAGGGCTCGAAAATATGAGCCCCCAAAAATTAGCCTTAAAAAGGGTTAAATATAAATCCAAAAAAGCTAAAAAATTAGCGATAAAAAGAGCCTAAAATGAGCCCCCAAAAAGGTAAAAAAAATTTAAACATAAAATTCTGACAAAAATCGAAACCGGACTTGAAACATTAATATATGTCGTAAACGGGCTATGAAATATGAAAATCAGTCCAAAACATGTCTCAAATTGACAATAAAGATCTAAACCATGTGATAAAAAGTGTAAATCAGTAAAAAAACTGGCCTTAAAGATTGAAAATCTGTTAAAAACTGGCCATGAAACATAAAAAAACGTCAAAAAGGATTATGAAATTTGAAAATCAGTCCAAAACAGGACTTGCAACGTGAAGATCGATCAAAACCTGGTGATAGAAGGTTAAAATCAGTCAAATACTGGCCTTGAAAAGGTCGGTCTAAAACTGGATATTAAACATGATTATCAGTCAAAACCGGCCATAAAATGTAAAAAGCAGTCCAAAACTGGCCAAATGAACCTCAAATAAGGCCCAAATTGAGCCACTAAAATTGAGCCCAAAAAGGCCCTAAATGAGCCCGAATAGAGCTTACAAATAAGCCCAAAAAGGCTCAACAATGAGCCCCTAAAAATGTGCCCGAAAAGGGCTTAAAAATGAGCCCAAAATAGCTAATAAATATGCCAAAGTAAGGGCCCTAAAATGAGCCTAAAAAAGATCCCATAAATATCACCAAAAAGGGTCGAAAATAAGCCCTTAAAAATGAGCCAATAAAGGTTAAAATCAGTCCAAAAATCGACTTAAAACCTGATAATCTATCCAAAATCAGTCAAAACTGGCTATGAAACATAAATATACTTCAATAATGGACTATGAAATGTGAGAATCAGTCAAAAACTGGCCTTATACGAGAAGATCGATCAAAACCTAGTGATCGAAGGTTAAAATCAGTCAAAAACTGGACTTGAAGAGGTCTGTCTAAAACTGGCCTGTAACAAGAATATCAGTCAAAAACTGGCCATAAATGTAAAAATCAGTCCACATAAATATACAACATAAATATACTTCAACAATGGACTATGAAATGTGAAAATTAGTTCAAAACCTTACTTGAAAAGTGAATATCGATCAAAACCTTGTGATAGAAGGTTAAAATCAGTAAAAAACTGGCCTTTATACACGAATTTTATTCAAAAACGGGCCATATAAGTTAAACATCACTACAAAACTAGACTTATAACATGAAGTTATAAAACTGCTGAAAAAAAGGTGATAATCAGTCCAAAAATTGCCCTGAATTGTAGAGATCAATCATAAACCGGCGATTTATGTTGAAAATCAATAAAAAAAATGGGCCTTGAAGAGATCGGTCTAAAACTGTCCAAAAAGGTAAAAATCACTTCAAAACTCGACTTAAAACATGAAAATCTGTCAAAAATGAGTCACAACTGGCTATGAAACATGAATATATGTCAAAAACGGGCCATAAAATGTAAAAATCAGTCCTAAACTGGCTAAATGAACCCCAATAAGGGCCCTATATGAGCCCTTAAAAATGAGCACAAAGAAGCTACAAAAACTGCTAAAAAATAAGCTCCAAAAATATACTATAATGAGCCCCTGAAAATGAGTCCAAAAAAAGCTCAAAAAAGGGCTAAAAAGGCCATAAAATGGACTCAAACTGAGACCCTAAAAATGAGCCCAAAAAAGGTCCCAAAAATGATACCAAAAAGGGTCGACAATGGGCCTCTAAAAAATCACTAAAACTGGCTATGAAACATAAATATACGTCAATAATGGACTATGAAATGTGAAAATGAATCCAAAACTGGCCTTGAAACGTGAATATAAAAGGTAAAAATCACTTCAAAACTAGCCTTAAAACATGAAGAATTATCAAAAGCTGCCTATAAAAGGTGATAATCAGTACAAAACTGGCCTTGAAGAGATCGGTCTAAAAGTGGCCATTAAATATGAATATAAGTCCATAACCGGGTTATGAATGGTGAGTATCTGTACAAATCTGCCTTAAAACGTGAATAACGATAAAAAACTGAAGATAATTGGTGAAATTCAGTCCAAAAATGGCCTTGAATTGTAAGGATCAATCAAAAACTGGCGATAGATGTTGAAAATCAGTAAAAATTTGAAATTGAAGAGATCGGTCTAAATCTGTCCAAAAAGATGAAAATCAGTCCAAAACTCGACTTAAAACATGAAAATCTATCAAAAATGAGTCAAAACTGGCTACGAAACATGAAAATACGTCAATAATGGACTATGAAATGTGAAAATCGGTCCAAAACTGGCCTAGAAACGTGAATATCGATCCAAACCTTATGAAAGATGGTTAAATTCAGTCAAAAACTGGCCTTGAAAAGGTCGGTCTAAAACTGGCTAATAATCATGAATATCTGTCATAAACCCTCTAACGTAATAATCAGTCCAAAAATGGCCAAATAAACCCCAAAATGAGCCCCTAAAATGAACAAAATAAAGGCTCCAAAAATTAGCCCAAAAAGGGCCCAAAAATGAGCCCATAAAAAATTAGCCCAAAATGGGTAATATCAGTCCAAAACTCGACTTAAAACGTGAAAATCTATCAAAAAATCAGTCAAAAATGGCTATGAAACATGAATATACGTAAATAATGGACTATGAAATTGAATTTTATTATAGTTTCAACCTATAAATCTCAGTATTACATATATAACTATTCTCTGATCGAAATTTGTATTTAAAACGAGTAGCCAAACATTTTAATTTAATTTTTTTTTTTTTTTTCATGTGTTCATAATTTAAGACAATAAAAACACTGAGCAACGTTTAAACTTCATATAATTACACTTTAATACCTTCATTTTAAAGACAACTACAAAATATTATCTAATTATATATTTCCCTTAAGCTCTGGTTCTTACTCAATCCACTTATGCCACCCACATTGCCTCTCCCACTGTTCACCCTTACACTATATACAGCAATATTACTATGCCTAAGTTCATAAGTGATTTCAGTTTCATAGTGTTAATGTTTAATATTCAATATGAATAAGTTCTACGATATATTTCATTTGCTGGGAGGAAACTAAGGTTCTCATAAAATTGATATTTTTTCCTCACTCCCTTTTGAAATCGCTATTTTAATATTAAGGAAATACTAACCGTTTATTTTCTTAAGCTGGCCTTTAACACGAATATCATTCAAAAACGGGCCATAAAAATTAAAAATCAATAATTGGGTATTGTTAATAAACTTACTAATTAAGCTTAAATATAGAACTTATTACTTAAATAATGACTTATTAAATCCACTTATATGTTCAAGAAGTAAATTTATAGAATTTAAAGTTAACATGTATTATATGAATAGTATCGTAACCTTTTAACAACACAAATTTAGCCAATATAATTTCATAACAATAATTGGGAACTGTTAATATACTTACTAATTATGCTTAAATATAGAATTTATTACAATATTAATTCTTATTTTATTAATTAAAAATAATATTATGGGACGGGATTAATACTCTAAAGCTAAAATAATATTTTTTAATAATTAAGTTTTTATTTTCCTCTTTTTTTTCTATATAAAAAAAGAAGTAAATTAAAAGATTTTTCGTTTAAATATATTTTATTAATTAATTTTTTAAAATATTATTAATTTATTTGTAAAGTTAATTGAATATTCTGATTTATGAACTATTAAATTATTTATTATATTAATAATTAAATCTACATTCTTATAGGAGAATAGATTTATCATTAACTGTAATTTTATACATATTATTATACATAATCTTATACAAAATAGTAAAATTATTACTAAACTAATCTGATATGAAATTGTTTGAGCAATACCTCGTAATCCCCCTAATAAAGAATATATAGAACATGATGATCAACCACAAATTATAATTCTATAAACACTAAAACCCGTACAACAAAATAAAAATAAAATTCTATAAATAAAACTGATACAATTAATAATATAAAGAAAAAAACAATCATAAAATTAGAGATAATAACAATCTAAATGAAAGAGAGAAAAAAATTTAAAAAAATAGATGTAGTAGGAACTATTTGTTCTTTCATAAATAATTTAATACCATCTCTAAAAGGTTGAACAAATCCTAATAAACCCAATATAATTGGACCTTTTCGATTTTGAAAATACCCTAAAATCCTACGTTCTAGTAATGTTAAAAAAGCAACACTTAATAATACAAAAATAATTAAAATTAAAACATTAATATAAAACATTTTCTGAATATAAAATAAATTATATAAATAAATACTAAATTTAATGCACTCAATTCTGCCAAATCAGTAATAATTTTCAAAATCAAATTTTTATTAAATATTTAAATATGGTCCTTTCGTACTAAAATAAATGTATTTCGTATAAAGATAGAAACCAACCTGGCTTATGCCGGTCTGAACTCAAATCATGTAAGAATTTAAAGGTCGAACAGACCTAAAACAAAAAAAAAACCCCGTTGATTTTTCTTAATCCAACATCGAGGTCGCAAACTCTACTATTAATTTGAACTCTCCAATAGAATTAAAATGTTATTCCTTTAGGTAGCTTAATCTTGTAATCAATATAATAAGATCAATAATACATAAACTCTTGAAAAAAAGTTATAGGCCTACACATTATTTTATCACCTCAATATAAAATTTAATTTAATTATATTTTTTTTACTACAATAGAATAAACAAAATAAATAAAAGTTAAGCTCTATATGGTCTTATCGTCCCATAAAAATATGTGAACTTTTTCACTTAAAAATAAATTACAATTTAATATTAAAAAAAGTTTATTTCTCATCCAATAATTCATTCCAGACTCCTATTAAAATACTAATTATTATGCTACCTCTGCACAGTCAAAATACGGCGGCCATTAAATTAATTCATTGGACAGATTAGATTTTTTAAAATAAATACTGAAAAATATGTTTTTGATAAACAGGCGGAAATAACTTTTGCGAATTCTTTTAAATTTATTAAAAATTGTAATAATTAAATCATTGTTTATAAAAATCATAATTAAAAAAAACTTATTAAAAAATAAAATTTTCATTAAACTAAAATGAACAATTACGAACTGAAATGAAAGCTAATAATTATAAGCCTATAAAAAATATTTCCAAAAAAAATTATACATAAACAAGTTTATCGCTATTTCTATTCATTAAAAAATATTATTTAAATATAATTATTAATAAAACTGAAATAATAAAAAAATTATTTAATCTTAAGAAACCGCTAAAAAATGAGCTCCCAAAAAGAGCCAAAAAAGGTTTTAAAAAATGTAAAAATCTATCAAAAATCGGTCAAAACTGGTCATACGTCTTAAACTAGCTATGAAAATGAAAATCAGTTTAAAACAGGTCGAATTTAAATATAGATCAAAACCTGGTGATAAAAGGTGTAAATCAATCAAAACCTTGAAGATTGAAATCTGTCAAAAATGGTCATAAAACAAGAAAAAAGTCAATAATGGATTATGAATGTGAAAATCAGTCCAAAACTGGCCAAATGAAACCCAAAAAGGTCCCAAAATGAACCCCTAAAATTATGCCCAAAAAGTGCCGAAAATGAGCCCAAAAAGTATAAATCAGTCCAAAAATCGACTTCAAACGTAAAAATCATTAAAAAATCAGTCAAAACTGGCTATGAAACAAGAATATAGTCAATAATGGACTATGAATAGTGAAAATCAGACAAAAACTGGCCTTATACGTGAATATCGATCAAAACCTGGTGATATAAGTTTAAAACCAGTCAAAAACTGGCCTCGAAAGAGTCAAATTAAAACTGGCAATTAAACATGAATATCTGTAAAAAACGGGCCAGAAATGTAAAAATCAGTACAAAACTGGCCAAATGAGCCCTATAAAGTTCTTTAAATGGGCCCTGTTTAGGGCTCCAAATAATAATAATTGAAGAATTAATAATTTTATTAAGTTCTTTTTGTTCGGTTTGGTATAAACATTAGTTTTTATTCGGAGGGGTCCTTCTTTAATGTAACAATTTTTAAAACTGAAATTATGGTAATTTTAAGATAAATAGTATATATATATATATATATATATATATATAAGGGTATATATAAGGGTAGTTAAATATGAAATTAAAACAAAAAATTTTTTAGTATCAACCACAATGTTTTAATAGAAACTTGCCGACCATGGTTTCGCTAGTTAAAGCATTGTCAAGGACTTATACAAGAATGAAACAATAAGGTTCAGTACACAATATATACACATTATAACTGTAATTTGGTAATTTTAGTTAGTTATAAATTGGGTAAATTATTGGAAAATAAAAAAAAAGTTGCAAACCAGCATTTTATGTAGACAATAATTTGGGTAAATTGTTAATTATTAACAGTAAAGATAAAATACCAAAAATGAGTAAATGTGGGGTCTATCAATTATCTTGTAAAATTTGTAACGCTACTTATATAGGGCAAACTGGTAGAAATTTTAAAACTAGATTAAGTGAGCATGACAGGAGTTGGAGGTTAGGACATGAGGACTCTAGTTTTTCTAATCATTTAAAAACACACAATGTTTCAGATTTTCATGGTAATATAAATTTTGATATTTTACACATAGCTAATAAATCTAAAAAATTAAACCTTCTGGAAAATTTAGAAATTAATAGATTACTTAAAAATAAAAATGTGTTAGTTTTAAATGGACAATTAGATTTAAGTAATTCCCCACTTTTGAAATCATTAACCAATTCAAGTCATTGAGCCTCCTCTCCACTCCCTTCCTCTACCTTTCTCCTCTAGGTTATGAGGGAAAACCCAGCTATTGTTATGTTTATTAAAACCATGTTTTCATTACGGTCTCTAGCATAAATAGTTGTTAAATATATTTATAATTGATGAAATATTTTTATTTATTTATTATTATTATATTATAATTTATTGTTTCTTTAAAAGTATAATTAAGAGAAACTTGGAAATCAAGTAATGTTATTATAACAATTATAATTATTAATATTATTAAAGTTTTAAATAATAATTTGTTAGAAAATTTAAAATTTTCATTTGATACAATGGTTGCAATATAAATAAATAACACTAATATTCCTCCAATAAATGTAATAAATAAAATATATGTAAATCTATAATTATTCCTATTACTAAGCATGTTTATATTATTTGTAAAAATAATATAAATCCTATTGAGAGTGGATGTTTTATGACTAGAAATAAAGATGATTAAACAATAGATCTTAATTTAATGATTAATTTAAAGCAGCTAATAGTTTTTATAAAATTTTGGTTTTGGAGAATTAAGAAGAAATTTTTTTCTTTGCTGAAAGTTTTAAAGAATATAATCTATTTATGACTTACAAGATCATTTTTTTTTAATTGTTAAAACATATGAACTTTATATATATATATATATATATATATATATATATCATTGGTTTATGAACTTTATGTTCTAAAAAAAATTGAATCAAAAAATATAAGTTTTACCCATTTTATTACAACCGAATTTAATAAAATAATTTTAACTAAAATTCGCATATAATAAAATAATGTTAGCAGGGATGTCATAATTATGATTAATACAATAAAATAATTAAAAGAAAAAATTATGAATATGAATTTAGGTCAAAATCCTAATAAAGGAGGTAAACCCCCTAATGAAAATATTGTTAATAAGATAAAATATTTATTTAATGATAAATAAAACGTTAAAAAAAATTGTTTTAAATAAATAAATTCTATTTTAAGTGTTATTATTATTAATGTTGAAATTATAAATGAATAATAAAAAAATTAAAATATATTCATACAAATGTTCTCACTGATATTCTTATAATAATTCAAGTTATATTATTAATAGATGAATATGCACTTAATTGTTTTATTGATATTTGATCAAGTAATTCCTTCTATAACTCCGGGTAACCACGTATGAAAAGAAGCTACACCTAACTTTATTAATAATCTACATATTAAATTTAAAATAGGCATATTATTAAATAATTTTAATGAGTAAATAATTACCCCCAAAAGTATAATAGAAGATCTTATTCTCTGAATCACAAAATATTTTATTGATGATTCGGAAGAAAAATAATTTAAGCTAGTATGAATTAATGGAATAAAGGAAAATAAATTAATTTCTAAACCTATTTCCAAATCAATTATTTGATGATAAAGATAATAAAGTCCTAAAAATTAAAATTACTAAAAACAATATTGTTGTGGAATTTAATTACAATAAAAAGAAGAAGATTAAACTTCTATAAATGGTGTATGAACCCATTAGATTATCTTTTTATATGGTAGTGTAAGATGCACTTTAATTTTTGATAATAAAAGATTTAGATTAATTCTAAATTCTATAATAAGAGTAAATATTCACATAATTTATTACATCAAAATAATCCTTTAATTTTCAGGCATCTTATTTTCAATTTATAAATTATAAAATTTTTATTGATTCAAAATAGTTAAAATATATTATTATTTTATAATTTTAAACTTTAAAATACTAATTTTATCTTAATAAATCATTTTATTAGGTTAAAATATTTGAATTTATAATTCGTATTGGTTGACCTTTAAATAATTAATTGATTTTTGGTAACTATTTACACGTTCATACGCTTTTACCTTAAGTAATGAAATTTAATTTCATCAATATTTTTAATTAAGTTTATTAATTACAATTATTAAGCAAGTTTGTTGAACAAAACTACAATTTAATTACATTACATCAAGAAAAAAATGTAATATTAATAATAAATTTATTCTCCTAAAATAAAATAGAATTAATTAATTAATAATATAATAAATAATTTAATAAATAATAATAATAATATATATATATATATATATATATATATATATATATATATATATATAAGATTACAGTTAATAATCAATCTATTCTCCTGAAAGAGAATAAATTTAATTAATAAATAATATAATAAATAATTAATTAATTAATATATATAACTATATATTAATTATTAAATTATTATTATTTTTTTTAAATTAATTAAATCTATTTAATTTTAGGAGAATAGATTTATTATTAAAATTACATCTTTACTTGATATAATTAAATTAAATTGTAGTTTTGTGTGTGTGTATAAAATTACAGTAATAATAATATAATAAATAATTTAATAATTTATATACATATATCGCTGCCATGAATCATCGAAATTTTATAGAATGGGTTCAGTTCAAATAATTTTCTAACCTACCCAAACCTCATATAGCATACATTTTACAAGCAACTTAAATTATCTTTTCTTTTGTAAATAAATTAATACTTCAACTAATCAATAGGATAACTATGGACACACCATATGTATGGGCTATTGTTGTATTCCCCATTTTTATTTTCCCGGGGTTGCTTTAAATAAATTGTTTACCTCAAAACAATGAAGTGAAACAGAAATGAGAAAATTTATGCTCATTATAAATATATATATATATATATATATATATATATATATATATATATATATATATATATATATATTTCTTACAACATTTGAAAATTAGAACTTTAATGAGCGTGCGATTTTAGTTAATATATAAGGAAATATAATTTTTTTACTAATAGTGAACAATTAAGTGATAACTTAACTATATTAACCTCAATATGAAAGGTAGAATTGGAATTAAGTGGATCAATTGTGCTTAGAGAGTATATACATCTGGCTTTTTTGCTATTTTTTGTGTTGATTAGTGTAGAAACTTGTAAAATATAGGCAGCCAAAATTTATTCAAACTTAACACAAACATATCCTGTAGGAACCAAAAGCATCCATTCTTTACCAATGTAGATGATGTAATGATTGGGGGAAATGTAAATGTTGAAAAAACGTATTTCTCCCTCAAAAGTAAAATTTTTAACTACACCGTTTAGATAATCAATCTTTTAATCTAACACCATTTTTTAACTAGGTCATATCTGTTATAGTGCTTACAAGTTCTTCGTAATTTGGTAGTGTAATGAAACTTTAATACCGCTTTGTGTTCAAAGATTATAAAACTACCCTAGTTTTATAAGATACAATAATCAATTACCTTAACTTTTTGTTTAAAATAATAAAAAATACATCAACTTACGTCATTATAACTTGTTGTTGTAATAACAAAACAAAGGTAATTATCATTATTGCAGTTATGTTAGTTCATAATATTTGTGTACATTTGATTTTATATGTGAAATGTATGAGTATATAAGAATTGAATGCCTATCCATTGAGTATGAAATAATTTCAAAAGCTTAAAGTTTCAAATATTTAATAGTAATCTTGCGGCATCGAGGCGAAACTATTGTAGCTCATTTATACTATTAAATATTTGAAATTTTAAGCTTTTGCTTTATTTTATCCTGAATATGGAGTTTCAACAAGAAATATCTGCTATTACATTAAAGATGAAATAATTTATTATACTAACTGAGTGAGTGAGTACTGTGTTTTTAAGTATTCGGTGTGAATACATTTATTCAGTTAGATATTTTGATTTGTTTAGTCATTGTTGCGTCTTGTTTTTAAGTAACCCATATAATCTCTTTTCGAATCAACCGATTAAATTTCATTTTATTTCAAAATATGAATTTAATAAATCAGTAGTAGGATATATACATATAGAAATTAAATGATGTTATTCGATTGATTAGAAAAGATATTATTTGGGTTACATAAAAACAAGACGCAACAATGACTTATATACGAGTATACACACATTTTCCTTAACAGACGTAAAATACTCTCTAATAGTGATCTTAAAAATACAAACAATTTGGTGTATTTTGTAAAGTTAGTTAATTAAGATAATTATTTGTTTTGTTTAGTTGATTATTTGTCTTTAAAAAAAGGCATACAGATAAAAGGATAAGAAAATAATAAATATGCGCCTCGTTAAAAGTATAATTATATAGTTTAACTAGATAATTGTTTGTAATCCGATTCTCAAATTAAATGGTTTTGTTTTTGTTTAAACATAAATATTACTTAGAAATATAAGAGAGAGTTAATAACGCTAATAAACAAACAATATGCAAGAAAATAACCTCAAATATTGTTTGACAGAATAATAAACGAAACCATAATAATATAATTATATTTTAAATACTATTAGAGATTACAAGAAATGCGATTTCACAAACATAATGGACCATCCCTCACCTGGAATCTAATGTGTCCATTGTATTATTTGTATTTTTGAAGAGTCTTCTATAACCTTATGCAAACGACGAAGAAAACGTACAGAATTATTACTATATATTTATACCACTTACAACTGTTGTTTTATGAACTGTAACACGTGTCTGCCTGTTTCTTCGCATTCTCACTACAGGATACAGCTTTTATAGATCTACAGTTTACGGCCGAGCTCTGTCTACGTAATTTTCTAAATAAAAGTAACATATGTTTCGGTGTTGACTTCACAATAAACTCCAGATTAAAAAAATGTATGTTTTACGATAAATATATGTTATTTTAAAACATTTACTTGAATTTGAAGTATTTTGTTATTATTTAGAGAAACATTGTTTGGAAAAAATTGTTAGAGATAAGTATATTGTGAAGTAAATATATCATTATCAACAACAACAAGACTTAGAATTTAGTTATGCACATTAAAGAAGCCCATATTCTATATTTTGATTTGATCGATCCCTTTCACCTATTCTTGTATTAGAAAATTAGTTCACATACGTATATTTTTATTTTTGTAAATATAAAACTTATATAACATACGTAATTACGTGTTCATTTTTTTCCTTCTTGGACGGAACCGAGTATAGAAACAACAACTGAACATAAAACAGTAATTTTTGGAATATCCTCTATCGCAATCTTAATCCCATTATGAATTTGAGAGAATCGATTACAATGTTCTGTAGATTGATGTATTTTTTTTCAAGTTGTAGTGATAATCATAATTCTATCTTCCTTTAAGATGGGGGAGGATGGATTGACAGAAAATATCTAAACTGACTAAATATGTCGGTGACTTACAAAATTGCCCAGCCAGGTACCATGATTAATAATAATAGAAAGATAGACAGTCGCATCCTTAAAAGAATTTCATAAATATCAAAATTGTATGAAAAACTTTTTTCAGTTTCGTTGTAGATAATATATGATTGTTGTTTTATTGGAATATTGTACATTATTTAAAGGGATAAAACAATTTACACAATTTTTCATTTGCTCAATTATTAAACGAACTAATGGATTAACTTGTTTGCTCCGACAATACATTTAATCTTAATACTGTAGAGATGCGTCGAGTATTGAAGCTTCCGTTAGAATAAGAAGTCAATTGTATTTACGGCTGCGTGCTATCGTATAGTTTAGTGCGAGTCAAATAAAGTTTTTATATTAGTTTATTAGAAAAGATCAATTCTAGAACATAAGCATCGCCTTTCGTATAGAAATGTCGCTATTGTTACAACTGATTGTTATGGGAACAGCTGCTTCTTTTCTAGCATCAAATATTTCCAAAAGTTTCTTTTTCAATATTTAATTTGAATAAACTCTTTCAATTTAATATCTACTTTTTATATAACTAACTCAAAACAACAGCCAATCAGATCGCTTCCTTTACATCTTATGTACTTCAAAATACGCCATTCCGAAACTCACAAGCAGCCAATTAGAATTGCATGGAAGTCTATAAGAACTACGAAGTTGCTTTCTGGTGAAGAGTTTGTGAAATGAGATTAGCAGGTCAGAAGGAAATGGTTCCTTTACTTTTATTAGAATGTCTTTTAAAATACCAGTTTTTTTTCATGTACCACAAAATTGTAATGTAAATTTCAAATCTTGTAATGTTTACACTAGAATAAGCGAATTTTTACAAGCTTTTCGTAAATAAGGAAGAAGGAATTATGAAGGATATAGAATTATATAAATGTACAAATATATACCTTAACAATGATATACATAAAGGCTACGCTTATAACAGCTGAATAATTTTGTTTTAAAAATTTGCTATAATTATTTTACCTATTTTATCCTTTAAAAAACTTAGGTCTTATTAAGTAAAAAAAAAAAAATATGTTGATTAGTTTACTTATCCGATGTTTTGGGAATGAATAAATAATCCAACTCAAAAAACTGATTTCATAATTTTAAGATCAAATTCGAATAATAGTTAACTTACTCATAACCGACAAAGAAAAGAATATATTTAACCAACGTATATAATTTAGAAAAATATCGTCAAAAATTGAATAAAACAAATAAACAATTTCATATATCATAAGGCTGGAATGACTAAATCATTTCTGTTCATAGTCTGAATGATACTAATAAATCTCCTTACCCTCTTATTCGATGCGTAAACAAGTAAAAACTTCTATTTCTGAAAATCCAAGATTTATTTCAAAGTTTATTGAATTGTAGTAAATAATTTGCAAATAATTTACCCATAAATGAGGTAGGTCATTGAACAACTTAACGTTTAACAATTATTTACAAATATGAAATATAAGCGCCTGAAAGGTTATTATGTCGGTTTATAATTTCTCCAAGACTTTATTTGTAAATTAAAACAGGAATTTATGTGCTAGGTTTCATACAGTTAGATTCAGAAATTTCTATCAAAAAATAAAATAAAACTAACTTACGAAGTCTTTAAGCATGTGATTTGCAGAGAAAAACTTTAATTTTAAATAGGATTCTGTATCGTTGTTCTTGTTAAAACCATTCTTCTTTTTATAACAATAAGGAAAATAAAATAAAATAATTGTTTTAAAACAAAACAAATATACATACATTTGAAAACAATACTTTTCAAATATTTATGTTAATAAAAAAGAGTCTGTAATATAAATTACAGCAGGTGACATTAATTTATGATGAAGTTTCCCACATTACTATTCTTTTTAAAGTTTTTTTTTTTTTTTTTTTTTTTTTTTTAGTTTGTAGAATGGATGAGTATGCAAGTTATGCTATGTATTATAAAATATGTTAAAGTATAACATATGAAATATTAGGTTATTAACATAGGTTATCCAATTCAGACCAACAACATTTACAATATTCTTATAACATTTTTCTGGCGTGAAGGGGATTGAAATACTAGAGTAAGACTTATAGGAGAAGCAATCACTTGGTAGAGATGGAAATTTGGAGTTTATGAAAATACCATATATGGCAAAGCTGACACAATTACAACCAAAAAGAACTCTTATTTTTATCTGATCGATTCAATTATGTAATTTCTTCGTTAGTAATCAATGTATGTTACTAATTTTCCCATTCTCTACAATAACACTTTTGTTGTAGCTACAACAATAGTTTTTGTACTCGCTGTTTTAAACACTGTAAATTATTTTTAAACACTGAACAATGACTGATACGATACGGTGAGATTGTTGATATTATTATTTTTTTTTATATTTTTTTTCGAGGAACAACATTTAAACAGCACAAAAAAATGCTGTAGGGAGTATAATTTGTATGTATACTACATGTAAAAAGATACAGGTTGACATTAAAAAGTAAGTAAAAAAGCAAATACATTTGACTTTTTTCTTACGTGGAGTTGATTCAAATCATAAGAGTCTAACTTACATTCTTTTTTACTCATAATTCAAAATATTAAGTTATCTACTTTGTCATGCACACATAAATACACTAAAACACAAAATTAAAACACTACAATACACAACACGTGCACTTCAAAAATATTTAAAACAAAATTAGCGGAGGACAATTGCATTCAGTTTACAAAACCTGTACGACACAGCCCTCTACTATCATGCAATACCAGTTTTTTAACTACATACAAAAAATAAGTAGTATACCATGAACAAAAGTATACACTGAATACAATTGTTCGGCGATAAAATATTTTAATGTGTACGGATTTTGTATTTTAGTGTTTTAATAATGTGTTTTAGTGCATTTATGTGTACATGACAAAGTGAATAACTTGATAATTGGATTACGGTCCCAAACACGTAGTAGAACATCATCTTTACCAAAAAGTCACGCGACGAATTAATTACAGGTAATATTTACTGTTAATATTATCATACATCTTATTTCAATATTGGAAGTGACTTCTATTAAAAAATTATGAAACTAAAATATAGTAAATGAGATCAAAAGCGAACAAGGAAATTTCATCCCATAGCATTTTCCTTTAGAGAATATGCTCGTATATTTAATTATTAATTGTACGTAAAGATTTTAGTCTCATTTGAATATTTGTAAAAGCTACTCGTACATCGATTCACGTACACATGCACATATACACTCACTTTTACTTATACCAACTCACTATAATACAAACACACCTTAAATAAATATACTCAAGTATATCTTTATAAATAGTGGTTATTATTTCAAAATACAGACACATTATATCTCCGAAAGGTGGTCCATGTACACAGTTTAACTTTTTCGATATAATATATAAAATTTATATTTATTTGTTATTGTAATGGTTAAACAAAAATACAGTACAACTAAATTCTTAAAATAAACGTAACATTGTCGTACAGAAACCATCGTTTCATATTGTACCACAGACAGCAACAAACCCCTATTTATTCTAACTTGTTTCGTTCAGTCTCCATAACAATCGATTAAACCTTCCAGTTAAATTATTCCTTCAAAGAGAAAGTGATTCCGGCATTGATGTGTTCATGGAATTATCTGGTGTATCAAAACACAGATAAAAAATATATCAGAGATTCTGATATCAGTAGAATAAAGAAATATTTTTTGTAAAAAAACCTCTTTGTAACCCTTACTCCTTATGACTGGGGGGGGGGGGATTTCTATCCAGCAGATACCTTGTAGGGACGATGTTATTGTACAGGAGATATTATCTTTGCCGGATGGGATATTTAGAAAGGAACTGCACATATATTACACATTAACTTGGCAGAAACAAAAGTCGTTCCAGGTTTTTGTATAGTATATCCACTGTTTCCTTTTCCACAGTTTTGCAATTTATAATAACCGTTGGTAATATATATTATATTAACACGATAAACTCATTCGGGTTATAAACGTATAGCATAGGCCCTATGTTACAAATTGGGAAGCTGAATAATGTGTTTTCTACAACAAGTAATACAAACAAGGTTTCGTCACAGATAAATGAAAAAAAAAAAAAAAAAAAAAAAAACACTAGGTTAGTTCAATTTATTTTTCAAAGCAATCCGAATCTGGTCGATGTGCTTAAAAATGTTTAACTGTATTCAATTTAAAAAAAAAAAAAACCTTAATCTTAATTAATGTTATAGATGTGTTAATTTTTTCGATAATAAATATAGTTTTATATAATGTATAGCTTTCGATATCCCATGTCTCTGACAAAACGTCAAAGTGCAGTTGCTCTGAATCTAAGAGAACTTATTCCCATTAGAAGTCTTCTCACGTCAGAGAAATTTATATGGTTATCTCACATTGGGGTAAAGGAGTAAACGCAGAGCTGGAAGAGTTTATTACATACAATTTCGAATGCCTTACATTTTATAAGTTTTACATTTTTTATTCAACATAACATTCGCAATAAGATTTTATATATTGTGAGAAATGTAATAAAATTCAGCCGGAGAATATGTTCTGCTTCAATTATAAAATAAAATATTATAATTTTTAATACTACTTATTTTCTAAAAGAGTATTAAGGATCTATATAAATACAAAGGTAATAATTTATTAATGATTTAAATATGAAAGACTACAAATTATGAATCAGATCCATAATAGGTAGAAATAGTATATTAAAAGGTTCTACCAAACACACATTTTTATTTTAAAATCTGAGTAATTATTTTTCTTTAAATAATTTCGGTTTCAACGTTATTAATGACACAGTATGCTGTAAAGTAACAAAATTAAAATATAATCGACTCTGAAGTAAATATTTTTCACTGGTCTTACTTTACAATCCCAAACTTATAGTTTGTTCATCCGTTCGGGAGTACGTTGTTTTGAGAAAGTACATAAAACATTTTAATTAAACTAAACAAATAATGTGTTTAAAAATAGAAGAACAAATTTACAACACCATATCAAACTTACCGTCGTTTAAACGAACTTTTTGCCTTTATATCTTGAAATGCCCTGATATATCGAAATAAATTGACATTCAGATATTTATTCTAGAATTTTAAATGTAGAATTGTCTTTTGAGAAACGAAGTTTTAACCGTGTAATCTACAAAATAGTCAGTAATATTAATAAGTAGTGAAAAATAACCAGTAAAAATCCAGTAGTCTTATTTCCAATCATTTTTAGTTCAATATTGACATGGAAGATTAATAACGTAGGTGAACATAACGATGCATTACAACTATTTCATCGGAAGCTGTATTTCTATGCTCGGAATATTACATAAATCTTACTTGACAAGACATCACTTTTCTAGTTGTGGTTTATAAGAGTAATTTTTGCATTAATAATTTTTTTTTTTTAGAACGGAATTTACTTCTTACAATTTAAAAAATATATTGTACAATGTTTTCAGACGCTTCGAATTAAAGCGTAGCCATTCAAACGCAAATATAAGGGATTCCTCGATTCAATCCTTAAGATATATGTAACTGTTTTGTCCCTATTGTTTGTTATTATTAGGATCCAAAATCATACTGGCATATAGTATTTTGCTCCACATAGGTTTTGAGGGTTTATTAATCTGATTTCGTCTCAAATTTAGAAATTTTATTTGTATGTTCAAACAAAATACTTATTATAAATAAATATTCAGCTTGACTTATGAGATAATATTAGATAGAACAAAAACTCTAACACAAGATCTCACAAAAAATTAGTTTTCTTAATCAAACGCGTTTCAACGACAAAGACTCCATCCTCAGAGATGCATGAGTTACAATAACTAACTTATAACTAGCGCATATATCACTGAGGAGGTGACTGAAGTATGAACTCAGATATAATTCGAGAATGTGGATTTAATCTGTTATCAATTGTTAAACAACAACTTGTTTACAATACTTGTATACAATAATAAATAATCACTTTTTATTATCGTATAAAACAAAATTAAAATAGCCAGCTTAATCTGGTATTCCAGGACTACATTATAAATTACAAACGAAAATAATGATCTGAGATAGGAACCCATTGCTAATTATTGCAAACCTAAGATGTTATAATAACTAAAACTAATGTATTAACGTAATTAAAATAATAACAGGTCAACAGAACTGAACTCTAGCTAAAAAAAAAAAAGGGGTATGCTATAACGTTACCATTTCTTTTTTTTAACTTTCATTGTCTCTGTCTCAACTACCTCCAATGATTAAAGCCAGAAGTATGTAAAATTTACCTAGAAGGTTAAACAATATTATAAATATTCTTTGTTTTAATTAAACCGTCCAAATTATTGTTGAACTACACTTTTTATTTATACACAAATGCCAATACTGTTTGTCTGTGTTGCAAACATTGCTTATAGAATACAAACTCCTAACTTAAAAAAAAATGTTTGGACCAGATAATTCTTCATGTGTAACATATAGACAAAGTTAAAATAAAGATTTCAAGCTTTACAATATATTTTCTTCTGTTTTATATTACGAATATTTTCTAAAATTACTACAGCTGGTTTATAATGCAATATAGTGTATAAAAATATACTTAATTGTAAAACAAATGGTTTTAAACACTTTTGTAACCTCATAGAAATTTATAAGAGCATTAGAAAGTTTAGTTTTTACACTCAAACAAATGTAAGAATAACAAATTATAATTAAGGTTCCTTTCTAACTTTCTTTGAATGAACTTTATTCAGCAAATTGCAGGAAGGTTAGGGAACAAATGTAATATAATATGATGTTAGTTGAAAATAAAAACGTTATTATTAATATGTCATTATGTGTCAGTAATTATAATTAAACTTTAAAAGTATAACATGAAATGTACTTAAAAAAAGAAGTTTAGAAAAATTGTGGTGTTTTTTTTTTTTTATTTATTTTTTTATTTACCAACATTCACGGTTTGTTGTCCTAAGTTACAATAAAAAACAGAAAGGTGTTTTCTTGAAATAAACTTGGAAGCTAGTATAAACCAAAGTAACACGTTCGTAATAACATAATATAAAAATAAAAGATGGATAATCACAAATAATTGAGTAATTCTCATAATTTAAATTGGTAAATGTTTTAGTTAAGTATTCAAATGAAAGTTTACGAATGTATAACCGAATTACTTATATATTCTGAAGTAAAACTAAGAAAAGTAAAGGAATTTAAAAATTATTGAAAGTAAAACCTTAAACTTAAAGTAAAACAGTTAAACTACAGAACGTCACCACACCAACTAGAGTTTTTGAAATGGAAAAAATAAATAAAAATGATATGTCATAGTAATATGATTATTTTATGCAAAAACTTGTTGTCTAAAAGTAATTGTTAAGTTTTTAAAACCAACAAAGGTAAAACGTTATAAGCGTAAATACTCAACAACTCGTTAAATAAAAGAGACGCAACTCAATTGTTCGGTAAAACAGTCTTTACTTAACAAATACAGTTATAATACTAGCACAGTTTGACTTAGCACTACAAGAGAATTTATTTTTAAAATTAGTTGGGAAACATGGTGGACATTTGGTTAATGTGATGTGCGATAGTAGTCAACAATAGTCATATTTTTAAAGTTGGTAGTAAAAGAGGTATATTTTTAACAAGTGCTGATACAATGAAGTTATTTGTTATTATTTTTTAAATTTCTTACAAGACCAAAATGGAGGAGGGAGGGGTTTGAAATCGAATTACTTCTTGTTATTTTATCAAGCTTGAATTTACTAAGCTAGTTGTATAAGGGTTTTTTGAATCATCGTTAATCGTAGGTTATTATGGTGTAAACAGTTAAAGAAATAAAAATATATTCACTAACTAAACCTACACACTACATCTTAGTTCTAACTTTTCCAATAAATGTTTAAACAAGCAACATTCTAATTTCAGTTGTTGTTGTTTTTTTTTTATAGTTATTGTTCTACAGATGTTTGTACACAAAAATTACCGTTTTTTCTTGCTCTAATTAATATAATTATTTAAAGTATTTTGTTCTTTAAACAGTAATCGTGTCACTATACGATATAAGATTTTTTTTAGCGAAGTGGCTATTTATTCAATTTTTAAGATATACATAATACTATAATATATTTAAAAATATAGTGAAACACATATTAATTACCGTCAAACCAATATCTTATTCGGAAATAAAAAAACAAAGTAAATATATTTATTTGAAAACATCACTCACAGTATTTATTGGTAAATACTAAATAGCAACATAAAGCAGTAAACATACTAAATATTATCATTCTTCATAAAACACAAATCATTATCAGACGATCTACAAGTACTTTTATTGTGAAATTAACAGTGACATAAATTGTGATGACTAACTACCATAAGGAAACAGATAATCTTAATTGTGGGATACAACAATTAAACTTTAGTTTGAGTTAAGTTGTATTCAACTATTCCCTGAGAACTTGTTATGGAATCCAACTTTCTCTGTTATAATTCTTAAGCTTAGAATTACCATTGCTTTACTACTCTACCACTCTCCTGAGGTATGCAAATTAATTTTGTGTTAACACTTAAACTTCATGCAGATTAAATATTCAACATGTTTTGCATAACGTATTAATTACTAATATTAATACACAAAAACAGGTTTCCTGAACTACCATTGTAGATTTACACTTCATTCGAAATCTCTATAATACAGTATAGTATTTACCACTACAAATATAATTAGTTATGACAGTAAATACTGTGGGTTTAAACCAATCCTACATCAGGTGCTGAAGAGAGAAATAAATCCCTAAAGTCAGAGCCCAATGTTTGTCGTGAGTCTGAAAATAGTGTAAATTACCCTAAAATAAAATAATAAAAATAAAAACAACATATATTTTTTCACATGCTTAAAAGTATTTTTGATTCTCTTGATTGTTCAAAAATATATATTTAAAAATGATTTATACCATGAATTGTACTTCATACGCACATTCTCCAATTTTGTTTAATTTGTTTTTTGATTACTATTTGATGGATAAAAAATAGTTTTTCGTCAACGTTTCGTATACAAATTATGAACAACTATTGAAAATTATTAGTGCTTGTAATACAAGTTTTCTGGTAACGCATACAAAAAGTAAGCTTTAAAAATGATTGAAATCGCGTTTAATAATGATGTGAAAAGTAAAATACTGTGAATAAAGTTTGAAGGGGCAGTAATCGACAGGCTACATTTAATGAATTTATAACAATTAATTACAATAAGAACAACCATAATTTAAAATACACAAGTAATTCTATATTTTTATCCTCCTACTTTTGATATTCTATACAGTTTAAATTATTTTTTTATGTTTATTAAATTATAATTTTAAGTTTGACCGGTCTGTTTCCTTTATATAGCTTTTGATGTGTTTCAATTTTTTGTAACTACTTTATTTTATTTAATTATTTATATTTCGCATACTTCCCTCTATGATTTTATTAATTCCCGATTTTACTGTTTTATTAAATTTAATTTAAAATTTTTGAAAGATTTTATTTATGAAATTCCTGATTTACGTGGTACCTTATTAGTTGAGTATAGCAGATCTATTCTCCATCAGACTTTGGATGACTGTGGTCTTCGAAGACTTCGCCAAGTGATGATATCTTCGAGTGAATCTTCAGAAGTACTTTCTATCTTATTTTCTTTCCAGTTTCCGTCGATTACAATGAAATTCTTCTTCAATTATTTTCTCGGCGATAACTACAAAATATTTATTTCAATACTTGCCGGACTTCGCGTCGACAAGCTGCATTTGGATTTAGAGACGTCTTCCCTAAGGCCGACCCTTCTTTTGGTAATCGAATTTACTTCGAGAAGTACTAGAACACTTACAAATATTTCCCGACGAGTTTCGGTTTGCAGTCTTCAGAGAAACGTGGTTTCAACTTTGAAGCTAGTATAAGACTGTCGATCCAACCTGGTTCCAAATTGGTCGTCAAAACTTAGGCCTCCCACGGTGACCAAATTTTAAATAATTTTCTGTTCCTTTTTCTTTTATTTTAATTGGTTTTTACCACTTAGCTAGTGATTTTGGAACTCCTTATGGCTTCTCTAAGTACTCTGACTATGTCGGTTTTTGTTTTTTATTAATTTTGTCTTTTCTTTTCTTTTATTTAAGTGTTTTAATTTTACTGTATTATGCACGGTTATTGGCAGGCCTCCCCCACTCCATCCATTACGCTTCATCCCCGTTCTGTCGTCTATTCCTGCGAGAACACAAAATTCAACATTTTGATTTTTAATTTCTTTAACTCGTCATAACTAACGTTCACTTCGCATAATCTTATTTTGGTTTTTGGGCTCATTTTCAAGCCCATTTTTTTATAGCTATGTTCAATTTCCGTTTAAACATCTGCGACCTTCCTTTCCGGAGTTATGGTGATTTCAAGATTTCTTTAATTTTCCAAATTTATCTCATTTAATTTTAAAAATCTTAAAAAATTGATTGAGGATTCTTGATTCTCCTAATCTAAAAGTCTCGAAACCGTCCATTTTTCTTACTTGCTGTTTTGGTTTCCGAGCTAGGACACTTTCTTCCTATTTGGTACTCTTTCTCCCTGTCATTTTATTATGCTCAATTAATTAATACTAATGGTTATTTATTATTATTTATTGGTCTGTTGACCACATTACTTTATATTTATTTATTAGATTATTTTGTTTTACGAAAGTTTTTCGTTTTACTCCTATTTCTTATTTTTATAACTCTATAACTATTTATTTTACGGTTTTGGTTCCTTATTATTATTTGTTCTACTTTACTTACTCTACAAAATGACATTATTCACATATCTAAATTCAAACTTTTAAACTTTAACATGGGCACTTATGGAGCTTTGCAAGTCGTGACATGAAATCTCAGACTTTCCTGTCCGTACAATCTTGCTTTGCTCGTAGCCTTGACTATTACATTACATTTCATATACTAAATCTAATTATTTCTCTTATTACTTTGACTTATTGATTGTTTTGGTTTAATTTTTAGAATTTTGGATTTTATTCAACACCCTTCCTTGAGCTTGGCACACACCACACACACACACACACACACACACACACACACACACACACACACACACACACACACACACACACACACACACACACACACACACACACACACACACACACACACACACACACACACACACACACACACACACACACACACACACACACACACACACACACACACACACACACACACACACACACACACACACACACACACACACACACACACACACACACACACACACACACACACACACACACACACACACACACACACACACACACACACACACACACACACACACACACACACACACACACACACACACACACACACACACACACACACTGCCGCGCTACTCTCGGGGTCGTAGGGTTCTTCTTGCCCCACGTTGGAACGCCACTTACCGCACTACTCTCGCAGTCGTGGGGTTCTTCTTGCCCCTACTTTTGGAACACCACTTACCGCACTCCGCTCTCTCTTCACGAATTTAAGATTCTTTGTTCCCTTTTTTGGAACGCTATTTATCACGAATTCTTAAACTCGCTGTACGATCACCACCGACTGGGCGAACCACCTTTCTTCTCAGAGCAAGCGCGGGCAAGGCCAAGATGCTCACTTTTACCTTTTTCAATCAAAGATTTTGCAACTCTTGGCTCTAGTAAGTATGAGCTTGTCCTCATAAACTTACTAACTTTTAATTTACGCAAAATTCCCTGAATTTTATCTCAATGCTCGATTATTTGACTCTTTCTTAAGATTAACACTCTCTCTCCAAGGTCGTGCCTTTTGGGAGAAATCGGCTCTTAAGTTCTGATGATAATGTTACCAGGGGACTTAAATTTAATAAAGGCGGAACTAAAATGGTAACGATGTTTGAAAAGAAAAATAAAAAAAAAAGACAAAGACAAGTTTAATAATTAACAAGGCTCAAGTTTATTGAAAACAGAAAGAAATTTCGACGGTTCAGACTTTGTCATTTACAACAAAAGACATCCTGACACAAATCATCAGTAAAAAAAAACTTATGATTAACAAGATCATAAATTGTAAAAGTTATAAGCCCTTAATTGTAACATATAATAATTTAGATAAAAAAAAAATTAATCAACAGATTCTAAACATTTATCCCCCCCTTTTAGTATATATATATATGTTTATAGTTACAAAAATTTAACAATAAAAAAAGACAATGAGCACAGCTTAATAATTCACAGAATTATAATTAATCAAAAAAAAAGATTATACGCCCTTAAAGTAAAAGTATAATAATTTAAAAAAAAAATTTAATCAAGATTTTCAAAAAAAAAACTTATCCCCCCCCTTTTTAGTTTAGTTTATAAGATGATAGTTTCCTTTTAAACAGTAACAGAAATTAACAAAATATAAAAGAGCTTGATATTTTAAGTTCAAGAAAGATCATATCTATAGTTAACATGTTTATCACTAAACTAAAGTAACATAATATAATTGGTTTGAAAATTTCTTAAAAAAAAAGAAACTGTATTGGCCAAAAAATTTATATTTAAATAAAAAAAAAGGAAAAATAATTTAGAATTTTGAAATTTTGTTAATTGACGTCAATTATTTTAATTTAGAAACTAACCTCTTGGAGGTTGTTAGGACCGAAAATTGCATGCAGGCTCCACCCAATAAATTGTTATATAATTTATAAATAATTACAAAAGTCTACATCTAGAAAATAGTTTGAAGGAACACATATTTGCGGAAGTAAATTTAGGCACATAAATCATATGAGTTAGTTAAAGTTCAGTAAAGTCAGCTGTAAAAAAAGGACATCACTTTTATGCACTTGAAAATCTGAAGTTATGTGATGCAAAAACGTGTTTTGCCAACAGGACGAAACTTGCTAGGATGATTCGCTGGTTTGCGCAATATGAGACAAGAATTTCTCTATTTCTCCTACCAGCATATTGGCTGTGGCAAACAAAAAACACGTTTCTTTTAGCGTCTGTGCAAGATCAGACATGTTGTAGCATTAATGTTCTTTATTGAAGAAAATATCTGGTTATTTGTCAAAATTAAAGTAAATTAATTGCATCACAGAAATTCGTTAAGATAGTAATTAAAAGCTTCTTAGATGATTATAAATTTATTTATATATATAGTTTTGTTTTAAAAGAAAGCTTGTATAAGACTTGTAAGATTCTTCAAAAGTCTATAAAACGAAATTTTCTGATTTAGAAGAAATTTCTCTAATTGTTTTATATTTGACATGTTCAATAGGATATTCTGATCATTTAATGTTCAACATTAGTCTGCACTTATTTCACAAAATTGTTCAAAACTTAAAATGTGCCTTTACAAGGTTTTGTAAATGATGTTTTAAGAAAAGAAAATTTTTATAATCATTTAGTTTCAAAAGAAAATAGAATATTAAATAAAACATGAAATACATATTTTAAAGAATACATGATAATTAACAAATTATTTTAAAAATTAACAAAATATATAATATGACAAAATCTGTAAGGTTGAAGTACCTGGTTAATCCTGTCGCAGTTCACGTGAGCATGTACCGAGAAAAATGATGGTTATTTTAACATTTTGAACTAGGTTATTTAAACTAAAACGCACGAACTGTAAATTAACATGATGTTGTATGAGACTTGTAAGGTTAGAGAGAAAAAAAACTTTTGTTAGATGAGTGATGCAGAATGTAGACCATGTTGTTATCACATCTAGACTGTGGACCGGGTATTAGAGAAGCTAGCTTGACCGGCGAATGGACTTTGTGTTCGGTATCAGGCGATGCTTGGTTTTGGAGCGGGCCGCCAGGTGCCAGCATCTGTCAAGGGACGGAAATTGGATGTGGAAGAGTTAATGAAGTGATATTGCGGAAGTGTTTTTTTTGAATTTAAATGCTACAGCTCTCCCCCCCCGAAAGACGGAGTTAGTGTAGAAAAGAAAGGGGGCCAGAAGGGCCTCCCACAAAATTTAGAAAAGGAGAGAGAGAGTGTGCTTTAAGGGGTAAAAAAAAAATTTCCTCTCAGACAGGTGTTTTAGACCTCGAGATAAACAAAAGACAAACTAAGACTAACATGCATAGCGAGTGCCACATTAACTATATGTAGTTCGACAGAACCGGTCAGTATACCTTCACCAAGATAAACAACAAAGAACAAATGCACCAAACTTAACTATTAAGAAGATGGACTCACTATGTCCTCGTCCGAAGACGTTATGGTGACGAAGAAATAGAAGAGTTCATGACGCTCTCTATATTCTCGTCGCATCGATTACACCCGCGAAGTGCTCGATGTTAAGATATGTCTAGATAGGGTAACATGTCAGGTACATGTAGCGGCCATTGCCGTAAAGTGGAACCTCATAGTTGATCAGACTATGGGTTGAAAAGCGTCAAGTCCGGGAAACAGTGAGATATATCACTGGACAAGGAAAATCAATATCTCTTCGCCTGCAAACATCTATACAGATTACGGCACGGAGGGGCTCTAGGAGAGCTCAGCCCACCGATGCCCAAACATACAGATGTGCATTTGGCTTAGAGGAAATACGGCTTGGTTCCGTATTTTATTATGTTCTGCAGTGCATGGAAAGAAGACTACCAGATGACAATTTGTGCGGGTCAAGAAAGATCAGAAAGAAAATTAAATCGTAAAGGAGAAGGTTCTAGAAATTTGTTAATATTTAATTTATATGATGAGGTTTGAGTTGCTCGACGTGTGCTTTTTTAATAAAACGAGGTGAATTGGCGAAAGAAAGCGCAACGGTAACGGGAGTAAGAAAATCAATGATCCGGAAGGGACCGGACCATCGTGGCATCAATTTAGCAGCTCGCTTGTCTATGGCGGAGCTCAGAGGGTGTGTTTTACACCAGACAAGATCGTTGATTTTATACAGATGAGGCTTCCTGAATTTGTTATAGGTCTTTTCGGCCTTTTGGTGCGCTTTCATTATATTGTCTTTGGCCTGGCGCCAAACTTGTGATGGATTAGTATTAGGTTTTGGAAGGAGATCGTGTATGTTCCAGCTGAGACTCAGTGGTGTATTGGGGAGAAAATTAAAAAGAATGCTAAAAGGTGTTGCTTTAAGAGTCTCATGATGTGCGAAATTGAAAGCCAGCTGAAGCCAGCAAAGGGAGTCGTCCCAAGAGGATTGATTTTTGGAGTGATAGGCGATAAGGGCTGCCTTAAAGTTTCGGTTAAGTCTTTCCGCATTATTAGGTTGGGGGTGATAAGGAGATAAAGTTGCATGCTTAATACCGCGAGAAAAACAAAAGTTGCGGAAGACATGTGATACAAAACATTGTGCATTGTCAGAGATTATTATCTTTGGAAAACCGAAATTTTGAAAAATGTTTTGGCTTAAGGCCTTAATTGTACTGTGGGAAGTTGCATCTCTGACAGGCATGAGCCAGGTGAATTTTGAGAACTGGTCAACTGCGACCAGTATCATGTTGTAGCCCTGTTTTGTCCTAGGAAGCTGTCCGACGTAGTCGATATGTAATTTTTCCATGGGACGATTGGGAACCGTTGAGGCAAGGTATCCTAATTTGGAGTTGTGAGCGGGTTTGCTTACAGCGCACACCGAACAAGCTCGCACTTTAGACGTGACATCCTGTTTTAAAGTTGGCCAATAAAAATTCTCCTTTACCTTAAACAAAGTTTTAAGTACTCCAAGATGACCACCCACAACGGAGTCGTGATGATAATTAATCACCAGGTCGACTAAGGACTGAGGTAAATAAATTCTGGTGGGCTTTTCCAGATGATTTTTCAGGCAAAGTACACCTTTACTTAAACAGTACTTCTCCGAAGAGATGTTCTGTTCGAGGTCGGCAATGATATTTTTCAAAATAGGATCGGCCTTTTGATGAGTCTGGATGTCATGAAAAGCTAGAGGAAAATTTGTGAGGAGACTGGTACACGAAAAGGTGACATTTTCTTCGTTGAAATTTTCCGGTTCAAACATGCGCGAGAGGGAGTCTGCTATGATGTTCTGAGTTCCTCTTATGTGCGCTACCTTAAATTTCAATGAAGTCAGCTTGGCAATCCACCGGCCTAATTTACCAAGTTGACGAGGACGTGCTAAAAGCCAAGAAAGGGCTTGGTTGTCGGTTTCTAATAGGAATTCCCGATGTTCTAGATATTGCCTAAATTTCTCCACTCCAAAAACTACTGCTAGGCATTCGGCTTCATATGCAGATGAGGCTTTTCTTTCTGCAGGTGTTAAAGTACGTGAAGCGTACGCTATGGGCTGTCGTGAGCCGTCAATTTCTTGGAGTAGAACTGCTCCAAGGGCCACTGAGCTCGCATCCGTTTGCAGGATGAATGGTTTGGCGAAATCGGCCATCCGGAGAACCGGAGGCTGTGTTATTGCCTCTCGAAGATGTTTGAAAGCTTTCTCTTGTTCAGCTTGCCAAGAGAATTTTTGGCCCTTCCTCCGAAGCAGATTTAGAGGCGCAGCGTGCTCCGCGAAATTTGGAATGAATTTAGCAAAGAAATTGACCATTCCAATGAATCTGGAAACGGCCTTAGGGTTCTTGGGTTGCGGAAAATTTCTAATTGCCTTTGTTCTAGATGGGTCAATTTGCACGCCACGAGAAGAAACTAGGTGTCCTAAAAAGCTTATCTCATTCACAGCGAAACGGACCTTATCTGGGTTAACAGTCAAGCCAGCCCGCCGCAAACGAGTAAGGACTTCGCGAAGATGTTTTTGATGCTCTTCCCAAGTTTTGGAGTAGATGACTAGGTCATCCAGATAATTAAAAATGAATTTAAATTTGATGTCATGGAAGACCTGATCCAAGAGTCTGGTAAGCACTTGGGCACCAGTACAGAGTCCAAAAGGGACTCGAGTAAACTGATAAAGCATCCAAGGAGTACAAAAGCTGGTAATTTGTTTGGACTTTTGAGACAAAGGGATTTGATGATAAGCTGAATTTAGATCGAATACTGTGAAATATTTGGCACCGACAAACCAGTTAAAACTTTGATGTAAGTTAGGTAGCGGCACCGCTTCGACGACGATGTTTTGATTGAGCCTCCGATAATCAATCACCATCCTTGTTTTCTTTTCGGGATGTTGAACCAGAAAAACAGGGGATGCATATGCCGACCGGCTGGGTTCTACTACTCCTGAATCTAACAATTCGTTGATGTGTTCGCGGAGGTATTCCATTTTGGGAGGTGCCAATTGGTATGGAGAACACTTGACCGGAGTGTTGTCCTTCAGTTGAATATCGTATTCAACTAGATGTGTTAGACCTAACCTTTTTGTGAGTACCTGAGGAAAATCATTAATTATTTTTTGAATGGTGTTTTTATCGTTCTTTTGAAGATGACCTAAAGGATCAGGAGCAGTAGATTCAGATGTTGTGGACACTATAGGTTTATACGCAGAATTACTAAAATTACATAGAGGAAAAACAATAGACCTTGAAAATTTGAAATAGAAGTTTTTTGCTGAAAGATCAAGTACCAGTCCCGTTTTAGATATGAAATCTGATCCGAGGATCAGAGGACACGACAACTTATGCGCCACCAGAAAATCCACATTCCAACTACAATGTTCCATTTTAAGATGAAGACGACAAGAGTAGGAAATGGGCAACCTTTTTCCAGAAGCCGTGACACAATCAGCCTTCACCCTGGTTATGGATTTAAAAGCCTTGGTGTTCTTTAATTTTTTAAAAAGGGCTTTAGAAATGACGCATCTTACTGAACCGGAGTCCAGCAGAGCCTTAACTTTAATTTGCCCAAAAGCTACTTCCACCAAAGGCAAAAACTGATCGTTCAGACCCCTAGATTTAAGAGAAATGTTATTTTTTTTTTGAAGTTTGTAGTTGGAAAGCTTAGAGCTGGAATAGGTTTGCCTAGACCTATTCCGTAGAGAGAAGAATTTACAACCCCAGATATAGTGACCGGGTATGCCACAATGATAACAGATGGGAGTAACGTAATTTTGAATTTTATTGCCGAAATTGTTTGTTCTTAAATAGGAAATTGAGTTTAAATTTTGAAAAGATGGTTTATTAAAGAAATGTGGTTTCGTGTTATGTTTACATCCGATGTGGTTGGTTTTTGAACGGGAGGCTGGCCTGGAGCTACCAACTAGACTCCAAACCTGCCTCCGTTTTTTGGAGGATATTGCCTTGTTGGAGGCCGGTTCCGACACTCTGGGCTTCTATGTCCCGGCTGTCCGCAACTGTAACAGACCACTGGTCTTGTAGGTCTAAAATCAGTACTTCTACCTTCGGGTCTCACTAATGGAGCCCTTTGCTTGTCAGTATACATGACGTTATTGACATGTGCGCAGAGCCGATCTAAGTCTGCAAAGTTTTTTGGTTTGGTAACAAAAACTAAGCAGTTGCGGACTTCCGGAGACAGTCCCTCCAGAATGACGTCCGTGACCTCCAATTCGGACTTATCTAAATTTAAAGTTTCTGCAGCCTCTTTAATTTGATTAACAAAAATGTGCACCGCCTCGTTAGTCTTCTGGGGCCTATAAAATAACTCCTGCACTAGAGAAGCCAACCTTTTCGAAGGTATGAAGAGACTTAAGGCCTCTTTGTGAAAAGTCTTAAATGTCTGATGTCTAATCAGACATGAATTTAAAGGGCCCTGAGCATAGGGCATCAGAACATTATTAATGTTTAAAGCTACGTCCGGGTAAGTTTTGACTATTTTTAGAGAAATTTTAAAAAAATTCAATAATTTGTCAAGGTCGAAACCATCTGTCTGAGGAATTGTCTTAATTATTTGTTCGGCAGGATGACTTAATTTTCCGTATAAGGAAATGTATTGACAGCCTTTCGAACTGCTAGGTGTGGTTTGCTGAGCCTCAGCCTGCGGCGTGTCCGCAAGGAGATTTGGCCCATTAGACCGAGATGGCTCTGCAGAGCTGGCTTTAGTGGTTCCCCCAGAGGGCGTTAGCGGGATGCTTACGTTTAGTTTTAGAGGAGCAACGGTTTGCTCAAAGGCTTTAAATTTTTCTTTGAGCGTAGCGAAATTGTTATGTAGCTCGGCCAGATCCCGTGGCACATTGTTGTCTGCTACTTTTAGTTGTTCAGTATGCACCCGATTTAGGAACTCTAGCCGTCTTCCGAAAACGTTTATGCGCGCACGAACACGAATCATTTTGATTCCTCTTTCGGAATCGAGGTTCTCCAGGTCGTCTTGCAAGACAAACAAGGAGTTCCGGGCTAACGCTATTTGTTGCAAGAGGATGTCTTCGGTGAAGTTTCCCATTTCGGGCTCGACGCTGTTCTGCAGAAGGGACCTAAGAGAGGTTCGCATTTTAGTTACAATGTCTTTTTCACCACCTCTAGCTACTACCTCAAAAGCAAGCTCGGTATTCTTTAACGTGTCCACTAATCGCAGCAAATCCACTGCCATCTTAACTGTTGCTGATAATAATAGATAAAAATAAAAAAAAATAAACCAAGTAATTTAAAAAAAATTTCTTTTAAGAAGATGCCCAAAAAAAAAAAAAAAAATTAAAGAGCCAGCGAAAGACTCAAGTATTATATGTAGTGTAGATGTTGTGTATATGTGTGTGTGTAAGTATGAATCAATACAGACAACGAAAGAAAACTCGAGAAAATTTTTGAAGGAGTTTTTGAAATTTTTTTTTGTTTTTTTTTTTTTTTGTTTTTTAACTATTTTTGGATTTTATTATTTATTTAAAATTTTTTTTGGATTCCCGAATGACCCCGCTGTCTGGATCAAATTCAGTGAATGAGTCGTGTGCAGTGTATGTAAATATATATATATATATATATATATATAAAAAAAAAATTTAAGCAGACAAAATAATAATAAAAAAAAAATTTATCGAAATTGGTTTAGAAGTTTTTGTGTAAGTGTTTATAAAAATAAATAAATAATAAAAAAAAAGAGACTATAGATTTATAGAGCTTTAAATATTTAAACTAAATAAAAAAAAAAATTTCATCAGCAACAGTTGTACAGTATTTGAAAAGCTGCAAAACATAAAAATGAGCCTTGTTTAACAAAATAATTTTGAATTTAAATTTAGATAGTTCCAATGCGAAATTTTGAAAATTAACTACGGTTCCAGAATTTAAAATAAACCACGCTAGAATTTAATTTAACCACACTAGAATCTAGAATCAACCACGCTCTGCTACCAAAAACATGTTACCAGGGGACTTAAATTTAATAAAGGCGGAACTAAAATGGTAACGATGTTTGAAAAGAAAAATAAAAAAAAAAGACAAAGACAAGTTTAATAATTAACAAGGCTCAAGTTTATTGAAAACAGAAAGAAATTTCGACGGTTCAGACTTTGTCATTTACAACAAAAGACATCCTGACACAAATCATCAGTAAAAAAAAACTTATGATTAACAAGATCATAAATTGTAAAAGTTATAAGCCCTTAATTGTAACATATAATAATTTAGATAAAAAAAAAATTAATCAACAGATTCTAAACATTTATCCCCCCCTTTTAGTATATATATATATGTTTATAGTTACAAAAATTTAACAATAAAAAAAGACAATGAGCACAGCTTAATAATTCACAGAATTATAATTAATCAAAAAAAAAGATTATACGCCCTTAAAGTAAAAGTATAATAATTTAAAAAAAAAATTTAATCAAGATTTTCAAAAAAAAAACTTATCCCCCCCCTTTTTAGTTTAGTTTATAAGATGATAGTTTCCTTTTAAACAGTAACAGAAATTAACAAAATATAAAAGAGCTTGATATTTTAAGTTCAAGAAAGATCATATCTATAGTTAACATGTTTATCACTAAACTAAAGTAACATAATATAATTGGTTTGAAAATTTCTTAAAAAAAAAGAAACTGTATTGGCCAAAAAATTTATATTTAAATAAAAAAAAAGGAAAAATAATTTAGAATTTTGAAATTTTGTTAATTGACGTCAATTATTTTAATTTAGAAACTAACCTCTTGGAGGTTGTTAGGACCGAAAATTGCATGCAGGCTCCACCCAATAAATTGTTATATAATTTATAAATAATTACAAAAGTCTACATCTAGAAAATAGTTTGAAGGAACACATATTTGCGGAAGTAAATTTAGGCACATAAATCATATGAGTTAGTTAAAGTTCAGTAAAGTCAGCTGTAAAAAAAGGACATCACTTTTATGCACTTGAAAATCTGAAGTTATGTGATGCAAAAACGTGTTTTGCCAACAGGACGAAACTTGCTAGGATGATTCGCTGGTTTGCGCAATATGAGACAAGAATTTCTCTATTTCTCCTACCAGCATATTGGCTGTGGCAAACAAAAAACACGTTTCTTTTAGCGTCTGTGCAAGATCAGACATGTTGTAGCATTAATGTTCTTTATTGAAGAAAATATCTGGTTATTTGTCAAAATTAAAGTAAATTAATTGCATCACAGAAATTCGTTAAGATAGTAATTAAAAGCTTCTTAGATGATTATAAATTTATTTATATATATATAGTTTTGTTTTAAAAGAAAGCTTGTATAAGACTTGTAAGATTCTTCAAAAGTCTATAAAACGAAATTTTCTGATTTAGAAGAAATTTCTCTAATTGTTTTATATTTGACATGTTCAATAGGATATTCTGATCATTTAATGTTCAACATTAGTCTGCACTTATTTCACAAAATTGTTCAAAACTTAAAATGTGCCTTTACAAGGTTTTGTAAATGATGTTTTAAGAAAAGAAAATTTTTATAATCATTTAGTTTCAAAAGAAAATAGAATATTAAATAAAACATGAAATACATATTTTAAAGAATACATGATAATTAACAAATTATTTTAAAAATTAACAAAATATATAATATGACAAAATCTGTAAGGTTGAAGTACCTGGTTAATCCTGTCGCAGTTCACGTGAGCATGTACCGAGAAAAATGATGGTTATTTTAACATTTTGAACTAGGTTATTTAAACTAAAACGCACGAACTGTAAATTAACATGATGTTGTATGAGACTTGTAAGGTTAGAGAGAAAAAAAACTTTTGTTAGATGAGTGATGCAGAATGTAGACCATGTTGTTATCACATCTAGACTGTGGACCGGGTATTAGAGAAGCTAGCTTGACCGGCGAATGGACTTTGTGTTCGGTATCAGGCGATGCTTGGTTTTGGAGCGGGCCGCCAGGTGCCAGCATCTGTCAAGGGACGGAAATTGGATGTGGAAGAGTTAATGAAGTGATATTGCGGAAGTGTTTTTTTTGAATTTAAATGCTACAATAACTTTTAAAATTTTCAAATTATATTACCAGAGCACACACATAAGATTTATATTTAAACAAGGTTATTAGCATATACAGAATGGATATATATTGAAAACACAACAAAATTTAGAAATGAATTATTTATATATTCTTTTCTCTTTTGCACAGAAAAAATGTTAAATTCATAGACTTTTTTAATAACACCAAACAATTTGATTAAACAACAACACAACTATTTATTTATTTGACAAAATTTATCAATGTAATATTTTCTATATTCTAAACAAAATAAAAACGCTTGACTTTTCAGACAGAACCACAAACAGTTTTTCCTGTACTGAAAAAGTCGTATTTAATTATTAATTATTTACTACACCAAAGCAGAAGTATAAAAATGAATTTAATTTTTAATAATTCCCCTAATGACGTTATATTTGAAATGAAGTTAATATTTGCGAATTATTCCTTAAGTATAAGATACCTTCACACTTTATTAGAAGTTCTAGTTGGATTTGGAATTTGTTGTATAATTAGGCTGATGTTGATATGATGTTTTCGATCCAGAGTCTGTAAGCTGCTATGTAGTTGAATGCTGGTGTCGAATTCTTCTAAGTTGCCTTGAAGCTCGATAAGAGTAGAAATTATTCTAAGTCCAGTTAAGTAGAGTGACAGTTGACTTTTCCTCTCAGCTCGGAGTCGGTTGCAGAAGAAACGTCCACTTTGCGTCGATTCCAAATCAAAAGTATCCGTCTTTCGACAGATAAATTACGGTCTCCCTTTCCGTGGGAATTAATCCACTTCTTGGAGCCAATTTTCCTCCCTTTTAGGGAAAAAGGTATTTTCTTCATATTATGTGTTTTCAGGCCCTTTTGGTCTGAAATATTTACACTATATATTTTATTAGTCATATTTTTTGACTAATGAACAGTTTTCTTCCTTTATTATTAATTGAAACACCTTTTAATTAATAATTTATTGTATTTATTCTTCAATGTTATCTGTGATCCAAGTTGGCAATATGATGTTCCAGACTTTAGATTCCGACTGAGGATGCGCGCGCCACTTTTCATGTTTTTGCATGAAAATTTCTACTTTGGTCGTTTTTTCGTTCAACGCGCTATAACTTTCGAACGCTCGAACCGATTTTAAAGTTCCTTTCGGATTCTTCTTCCTTTCCATCTTGTGGGTCTTGTGGAACTTGATTCATCGCTCTACTACGCTTCGTTCGCGAGTTATCGCCCTTTTCCCGAAATTCGATTTTTCTTCTTTCCAAATTTTGAGATAAGTCCTTTCTCAAAATTCTTTTAACGAAATCTTGTTCCTCTTCTACTACGACGAAAAACTCTGTTTGTACTTTTCGCATAACTCGTTTGGTTCTCGAGTTATACGTCCTTGAAGTCCCAAAGTTTGTACCGTATGAGTTTTTGTTCATAAAACCCCCCCCCATTATATATTATCACTTCTGCTTTGATGTTTTACAAATTTACATAATAGATATCTATAATTACAATGTTATTTTACCCCTTTAACTTTTAATTTAACCGCTTTTGGGCTTTAAAGTTTTACGTTTTGTAATTATTATATCTCCCTTATTTTATTTTCAAATTTGATTCTAAGTACATATTATTGTGCCCTATTGTGGTCTCTTCAATAGTACTTATTATTATTTATTAAATAATCCCCCCTTCAACTCAAAAACTCCAAAAAACTCCCCAGGAATGACTTTCTAAGTCCATTCTCACCTGTTAATTATTATTAATTCATATTTTTTATTTATGATTATTATTAGTTCCCCTCTGAGTTATGACTCTACGTTTTTTGAATTTTGACTTTAAGTTTTTTCCAAATTTTAGGTTTTTGAGCCCCTATAAAAACTTGAATAACTTTTTTGTTTTAATTGCTTTTAAATTTATTTTTCGATATTATTAATCGGTTGATTCTACTGAACATTAATTTATTTTAATAATTTAGTATTTTAATAAAATAAGAAACAAGGCAGAGCGACTTTTCACGAATCAACATGCAGTGTTCAACACCTGTTGCCGTGACGTCATCGTCCCTCCTCGTCTCCCATCTACATGGCTTTATCGCGGGAATTTAAACCTGTTTTAAATTGGCTTGAGACTTTTGGCTTTTTCCAAACCGTCTCAACACACACACACACACACACACACACACACACACACACACACACACACACACACACACACACTGCAACGGTTTAATTGAACCGCCTGCAAGGGGCAATTTTGGAAAATAGCCAAATTCCAAAATTTCAATTAAATCAAATAATAATTGTAGAAATGACAAAAACATTTCTAAAAATCATTAAAACACATGTAAAGTTAAAGGGAATATGTAGGTTAGCCAAGCCAAGGTCACGCGCCTTGACAGGAAATGTCTAGCTTTCCGGATTGAACAGGAATACGTCCATATGTTCCTATGCAATAAAATCAAAATCCGAAAACTCAAATTAAAATGGTTTAATCGTGTAGAGCTAGGAAAACCTAATAATAAATAATAAGAGAAAAAAACTCGTCAAATTAATAATAAATAAGTTATAGCCATAATAAAACGTCATAAAACATAAAAAACCCTTAAAATGAATAAATTCCAAAATCTAATAATAACAACACATAACTATAATATAAACTAGTAATAAATAAGACTCGAAATCAAAATTTAATAAACGACCTTAAAGTAATAAAATAATAAATATCCAAACATGCAGAAAGTACCGTAACTTGTGAAACCCAGAAGCGAGGAAGAAGAGAAAAGCAGTTTTGGGACTTTCAGCATCAGAGGAACAATTTACAAGAAGAAGATTTTCAAAATTTCCAAAATTGGAAAAACTAAATTTTGAAAAACTACGAAATTTTCAAATCTCCGTAAAAGTAAAAATATACGTCGTATCGCTACAAATGAAGATGGAAAATCATCAGGAAGAGAAGGGCTTCAAAATGAAATCACCCCGAAGAAGATCGAGCGAAGCGAACGGGATATATGAACAAAAGAAGAATTCGCAAGTAAAAAATTATAGTTTTCAGGAATCAACTTGTCTTGAAGGTCGCGCGCAAGTTAGGCAGTCGACGCATGGAGAGGGAAAGATACCAACTCCAACACAAATCCACCATAAGAAATTAAACTAATAATAACTAATAATAATAGAAATAGATAAATTAAAATGGAAAAATTAGCAAACAATAGAAGAATAAGCCAAGGAAAGTTCATCGTAGTGCATATAAATAAATAAAATTAATTAAATTGTGAAATAAAACAGTAACAATAATCAATGAGGGTTGGCCGCACTGAACGGCCTAAACTTCGACGAGTTAACTTTCTTCAAGTTAATTCGACAGTCTCGTTTAGTACCAGCTCCAGGGAAGTCTTCTAATAGCAGCTCCAGGAAAGATCACCAACTTTACTCAAGTCTGAACAGGAAATCGTCGTGAAAATATATTGTCAACGCTCTGTACTTCGCCAGGTTAATACCGGTGCCTACAGAAAGGATCGGCCTTGCAGGAGACAACGTGACATCCTACAACAGCTTAGTATAAGAGATCTTCACTACGGACTCCGGCAAACATTCTTCTAGAACTTGTCGTCATCAACAGATTCATCGAGAACTGGACTTCGGGATATTCTAGACAACTCTAAGAAACCATCTCCAAGATCTTCTAACGTTCTCAGAATCAGGACGAGCGGACTTATGCACTTCACAAAAACAAGGTACTGCATAAATCAAGCTTTTTTAAATAAATAAAATATTTTTTAATAAACTTGAATTACGTCCAAAATTATTAAACTCAATAAAGTTAACTAATAACATTTTAAAGATAAAGTAAAGTCAAAATAAAGCCAATTTTAAATTCATTCAAATAAAGAGATATAAAATACAATAAAAATCGAGTCAAATAATAAAGCAATCAAGTAACAGATTGGAAAGGAATAAATAATAGGATTCAGATTTATGTGTATTAGAATAAGAATATAATTTGTTAGTTTTAGTTAATGTTAAAATTGTTTAGTATAGTAGATTTTCAGTTTGTTAAAAAAGAATGCATTTAATATAAATTGTCAGAAAAGGCGACAATAATTGTTGTAAGTGATTCGAAAGAAATCCATTGTTTCTCAAAATAAAAATTAAATTGTAGACTTTTAAATAAATTTGTTAAATTTCACTGTTGAATATTTTAATTAAAACTAACCCATTCAAAGAAACTCATTACATTAGAAAGAAGAAAAAGTAAGTGCTCACCAGTATAAAGTTAAAAATTCAAAAAAGAGCAAATTTTGGTGTTAATGAATTAAAGAGCTCCAAAGGGCACACCCTTTGAAAAAGAGTCTGGAGTTTTAAGAAAGGTAAGCTAGTATAAGAAGTGAATATATTAATATAGTAAAATTTCCTGTGTTAGCATAAGTTGATTAAAATAAATTATTCTTGTGTGACATAAGAATCAAGAGCCTTATCGAAACTATTAAACTGCGAGAGAATCACTCTCTATATCGCGGGTTGTTTTGGTAGGGTCTTGCAGCGTACATAAGAAGTCACTGTTGGGGGGTCCTTCTGTCCGCCGGCGGAAGGGGGGGTGCGTTGCAACACACACACACACACACACACACACACACACACACACACACACACACACACACTGAGACGGTTTGGGAAAAGCCAAAAGTCTCAAGCCAATTTAAAACAGTTTAAATTCCCGCGATAAAGCCATGTAGATGGGAGACGAGGAGGGACGATGACGTACGGCAACAGGTGTTGAACACTGCATGTTGGATCGTGTACAGTCGCTCTGTCTTGTTTCTTATTTTGTTAAAATACTAAATTATTAAAATAAATTAATGTACAGTAGAATCAACCGATTAATAATATCGAAGAATAAATTTAAAAGCAATTAAAACAAAAAAGTTATTCAAGTTTTTATAGGGGCTCAAAAACCTAAAATTTGGAAAAAACTTAAATTCAAAATTCAAAAAACGTAGAGTCATAACTCAGAGGGGAACTAATAATAATCATAAATAAGAAATATGAATTAATAATAATTAACAGGTGAAAATGGACTTAGAAAGTCATTCTTGGGGAGGTTTTTGGAATTTTTGAGTTGAAGGGGGGATTATTTAAAAAAAATAATAATAAGTACTATTGAAGAGACCACAATAGGGCACAATAATATGTACTTAGAATCAAATTTGAGAATAAAATAAGGGAGATATAATAATTACAAAACGTAAAACTTCAAAGCCCAAAAGCGGTTAAATTAAACGTTAAAGGGGTAAAATAACATTGTAATTATAGGTATCTAGTATGTAAAACTGTAAAACATCGAAGCAGAAGTAATAATATATAATGGGGGGGTTTATATGAACATAAACTCATACGATGCAAACTTTAGGACTTCAAGGACGCATAACTCAAAAACCAAACGAGTTATGTGAAAAGTACCAACAGAGTTTTTCGTCGTAGTAGAAAAGGAACAAGATTTCGTCAAAAGAATTTTGAGAAAGGACTTATCTCAAAATTTGAAAAGAAGAAAAATCGAATTTCGGGAAAAGGGCGATAACTCGCGAACGAAGCGTAGTAGAGCGATGAATCAAGTTCCACAAGACCCACAAGATGGATAGGAAGAAGAATCCGAAAGGAACTTTAAAATCGGTTCGAGCGTTCGAAAGTTATAGCGAGTTGAACGAAAAAACAAACAAAGTAGAGTTTTCATGCAAAAACATGAAAAGTGGCGTGCACATCCTCAGCCGGAATCCAAAGTTTAAAACATCATATTGCCAACTTGGATCACAGATAACGTTGAAGAATAAATACAATAAATTATTAATTAAAAGGTGTTTTAATTAATAATAAAGGAAGAAAACTATTCATTAGTCAAAAAATATGACTAATAAAATATATAGTGTAAATATTTCAGACCAAAAGGGCCTGAAAATACATAATATATGGAAAATTTTTCTCTAAAAGGGAGGAAAATTGGCTCCAGAAAAGTGGATTAATTCCCACTGACAGGGAGACCGTAATTTGTCGTTCGAAAGAAGGACACTTTTGATTTGGAATCGACGCGAAGTGGACGTTTCTTCTGCAACAGACTCTGAGCTGAGAGGAAGATTCAACTGTCACTCTACTTAAATGGACTTAGAATAATTTCAACTCTAATCGAACTTCAAGGCAACTTAGAAGAATTCGAGACCAGCATTCAACTACATAGCAGCTTACAGACTCTGGATCGAAAACATCATATCAACATCAGCCTAATTATACAACAAATTCCAAATCCAACTAGAACTTCTAATAAAGTGTGAAGGTATCTTATACTTAAGGAATAATTCGCAAATATTAACTTTATTTCAAATATAACGTCATTAGGGGAATTATTAAAAATTAAATTCATTTTTAAACCTCTGCTTTGGTGTTGAAAATAATTAATAATTAAATACGACTTTTTCAGTACAGGAAAAACTGTTTGTGGTTCTGTGTGAAAAGTCAAGCGTTTTTATTTTGTTTAGAAGATAGAAAATATTACATTGATAAATTTTGTCAAATAAATAAATAGTTGTGTTGTTGTTTAATCAAATTGTTTGGTGTTATTAAAAAAGTTTTTAAATATAAAATTTTTCTGTGCAAAAGAGAAAAGAATATATAAACAATTCATTTCTAAATTTTGTTGTGTTTTCAATATATATCCATTCTGTATATGTTATTAACCTTGTTTAAACATAAATCTTATGTGTGTGCTCTGGTAATATAATTTGAAAATTTTAAAAGTTATCATCAGAACTTAAGAGCCGATTTCTCCCAAAAGGCACGACCTTGGAGAGAGAGTGTTAATCTTAAAAAAGAGTCAAATAATCGAGCATTGAGATAAAATTCAGGGAATTTTGCGTAAATTAAAAGTTAGTAAGTTTATGAGGACAAGCTCATACTTACTAGAGCCAAGAGTTGCAAAATCTTTGATTCAAAAAAGTAAAAGTGAGCATCTTGGCCTTGCCCGCGCTTGCTCTGAGAAGAAAGGTGGTTCGCCCAGTCGGTGGTGATCGTACAGCGAGTTTAAGAGTTCGTGATAAATAGTGTTCCAAAAAGGGAACAACGAATCTTAAATTCGTGAAGGGTGAGCGGTGTGGTAAGTGTAGCTCCGAAGAGTCGGCGCGCGGACCCACGACCACGAGGCGGAGCGCGGCAACACACACACACACACACACACACACACAAACACACACACAAAGTCTTACTACTCTTCACATTTGTCATAAATTAATCTAAACAATGGCAGATGTGTTTAACACAATTTATGTAATTGTAGTTTAAATTTTAATAAGTTATATTGTATTTAAAGTAATTGTGTTGAGAAAACGTAGTTGAATTATTTATTGTTATTTCAATTATTATTACGTTTGTAAATAGTTTGATAATGGAAGCAGCTAATTTAAGAATAATCATTACCAAAAAAATCCCCGATGAGGGTGATGAGTTGCAGTGACAATTTTATGACCGCGTAATTTTTAATTAATAAGAACATTTAAAATAAGATACAGTATGTTAGAATTGTCAAGGAGAACGTTACAAACCGTTATTCTAAAATGTACAGAATCTTTGGCGATAAATTACTTCATATTGATAGAAAAACTTAGTCCTTCAAATTGTTTTTTTCAGAAAGAAGATGACATGATTTATTACTTCCTTAAACCCCTTGATGCTGAACTATAGCAAGATAAGTACATGTGAAGTTATTTTAATGAAAACACGTTTTAATTAATTGAATACCAAAGGTAAAATATTTTTTGTCCCAGTACTGTTCTAAGCGGATTCAAGGGTCTTTATTAAATGCGATTTATTATTAATAAATATAAACATTGATAAACATAATTGTTGTCGATCACATCAAACTTGCGAACCATATTTTTATTCAGAGTTACTAGAATTATGAGTTATTTTAATAAACTCTTTTATAAAGAACAAAGTTGTTTTAATAACTGAAATTATATTTATCTTGACATGTAGGGTACCAAAAACAAATATAGATACCTCATATCTAATAATTTACCAGAAATACCAATATTTATAAAATCTTCATTTAAATTTATTTATTAAATTTGTGCCAAATGTAAATATCAAATACCAATGAAGATTTATGTATCTTGGTGTTTTTATTACGTAATTTCCAGACCAATAACTTTAAATAATCGCTTTCCGAAAGGCAGGGTCGTAAACCATGTGAAAGAGCATCATTTTATAATGAAACTAACAGTATATTAATTTATAAATTAGCTGAAAATATTGGCTACGATTTTATTTATACCTGACGTTTTCTTTGTTAGAGATATGTATTGTGATGAAACTTTATTCCGAAATCAACTAACTTTATAGAAATTTTGTATTTAAATAGTTTTTTTTAAAAATTTACTAACCAATATAATTTCACTTTTTGATTGATTTGATATCAAATTTGACCTACGTTAGTTGTTAAAACGTCATGTTATTGTTTTTCGATGATTTAAAGTAACTATTTACACAATTACAGATTTTTTGTTTTATAAACTTTTCGTTTCAGAAGACTACGAACTGACCAAATGTTGAAAATTACTTTTTCGGTTCCTCATATTAAGCACATATTACACTTGAAGTATAAAATACATATGCTTAATATACATTGTATGAGGGTTGGTTGTCAAATTAACTGTAATATCGGTATTGAATTTTTTTAACCCAAAAGAAATTAATCGAAATATTGTAATTGATTAAATACTAAATTTAAACAATGTAACCATTATTTTGGGGGTTTTTCGTAATTATTCGTTGTAAATAATTTTAAATTAGAATAACTTATAAAATAATAATTCGAAAAACTTGTTTCTTCTAGTTTAAAACTGTGTTCAATTACTTACGTTCATAACTATAATTTATGAGTTTTGATAAAAAATGTAAGTGAATTTCTCCAGAGGCTTACATATTTGATTTGTGTTGTACCATTAACTTTAAAGTTCAGTTCACTTTAAAAATGGTTGACAGTCTTATTATTGTACTGTACTGAATAAAATAATTAGAATATGCGTTTAATTAAAAACATGTCGTTAACCATTAGTAAACATTTCGTAACAAAAATTATATCCAGTAGCTCAATTCACAATTAATGATGAGTATTTATGTCTTAGCTATTGGTATGACTGGTTTGACTAAAATTTTAAGATTTATTATTTTGAACAACATACCTGTAGGTATAGGTGAAATTATAAATCTACCCGTTCTCCTACAGCTTTGAAAAAAAAAATATTGATATAAGGATACGAATAAAAAAATTAAAAAATGTGATTACTGTTGAACGTAAACCTTTCCTACTTAGTAGAAAAGGAAAGTAAAACGTATAACACAATCCAAATAAAATAATTTTAACGAACACAGACTTCTATAATAAATAAGCACACACACAAAATCTACAAAACCTTATATCTCAACTGACAAAATTACTTAAAAGCAACTGCTACGGCTTACATACATACATACATCATTACACTCTATTCGTATACTTTCACTAACGAGCCATGTATGTATGGAAGTTGCTAAATTATGTTGGCAGCTCCGGAACTCCATGGTGTTAAGGACGCCATCAATTTCAGCTCCTGGCTTCCTTTCCATGTCGTGGGTGGTGATTATAAATATATTTTTGGAATAACAGAAGATGTTACAAAATAAATTCCAATATAATAAGTAGTGATTATTTACTGTATATGTTAGCTAATAAATACACTGTATGACTTCCGAAATTAACTTTATATCTTGTTCAACACAATTTAATTACCTTCACTATTATCGTTTCATAAATATAATATTATTGTAGAAAATAGTATTGTAATTGTTCATGATAAGAGCTCCAAAGTCGTGTTTTGAATGTATACATAAGAACCCTCCGTGAGTGAGTATCATTGTTTAAGTCTGATAATATGGGATGGTTATTTTTGTACCATTTTATTAAAAACTCGTATTTATAGGTATATAAAAATACTTCAGAAGTTTGTCTTGTCAAATTCTTTTAATTTTGTGAATCTTGACATCCCTTGCTACTAGAAATTTTGAGTTATGACTTTAAAAATAAAATCAAAAATCTATGCTTTAAAAATTTTTACTATTATGAAAATATGGTCAAGAAGCATATCGTTTGCAATTTAAATGCACGTAAAAAAGTGTAAAACTTTCCATTTGACCCTTTAAGCCGCCATTTTGAAACGGTAGCACACAATATCAAATTTTTCATAAAATGCTGAGTTTATAGTTTTCTCTCAAATAAATCAATAAGAAACTACTTTATTCTGTTTTTAGATTCATAGATACGAACCATTGGTATCTTGGTAGCAACCATCAAAAGCACCGACAGGAACAATAGCAACACCCAGTACATAGAACGTAAAGTATATATTTTTATAAGTTTACTGACATGAAAATTATATAAATTGTTTATTTAAAAAATAACACTTTTTAGCTCAAAACTGTTACAAAAATACAATGTGGATGGGTGGTGTGAGGCACTCTTCATAATGTGAAATCAATAAGCAGCAGCAATGTCGAAGAAACCAAGCATTACTAATGGTAAAATAATCTGAAAATAGAGAAAGTTGTTGTTAACACATTTTAGTTTTGTTGGTCACCATAAATACTGATTTGTAATAAATACTTTTTTCATCATTTTATTTTTAATACTTTTAAAGCATTAAGCACTTTTAACTCGCATGTATTACTTCAAGATAAAACAATGTTTGCTTCATTGGGAAATTGGTTTTTACATAAAGGGTAACAAACAAAACTGGAAATAATAGGTAAGCTAAACTAAATAGAATTCACTTATATTCGAACAATTGATATATTGTCGACGTCCCTAGGTGTATTTACTTTTTTTCATTTATATATCTTAAGCTATGTCACTGGGTGTGGAATATTTTTCAAAAAATTATATATATATATATATATATATATATATATAAGATATATAGGATAAATAGGATATAGGATTTAGGATATATATATATTTAATTAGATTTTTTAAATACTACATTACTGTTGCAGTAATTTAAATACACTGCGTTACTAAAACTAATTACCTATTTTTTTAATAATTTAACCCCCTTGATAAAAGGATTGTAATGTAATATTATAATTTGTAACAATATTATAGATTAAAGTATATGTTAGTTTTAAGATAATAAATATTTATTATTTTCATGTATTTGTAGAAATTAACAGATATATTCATTAGCGTATACCATCATTGGTATTATCTTTACTGAAATTATATCAGAATAATTTAACTTACTTGAAACACTCGTCCAAATCAACTCGCAGAGCCTCACTAACTTTAATGAAGTACGGCTAAAGCTATCCCGAAGCTCCTAGTTGTATTTGCAATTTTCTAGTTTAGGGTACATCCCTTTATTAATTTTCTTATCACGTTTTTCTTCTGACCATGATGTTACTGGATTTTTGGAGGGAAAATTGTTTCTATTTTACACTTTCTTCCCTTATTTTATTAGGCTATGATAACCGCGGTGTTTTTCGTAATTAAAACATAAAGGAACAATTGATCGTATGATTATAGGCCTATCATTAAAGATATTTAGCGTTATCATTATAGATATACGCATTTAGTACACACGTTTCGTTAATTTACGATAATAAAAAGAATTCAAGTTAATTTCGTTGTTTATATTTTACTGTTGACTTTTGAAAATTGCGATACAAAGTGTGTATGCATTTGGATATAATTAATGAACCATTATCTACGAATTCCTTATAAAGATTTTCCTTTACTCTCTAATTATTATTCTTTGAAAAAGTTATAATATTTAATTTTAATTTAGAACTAAAAAATAAACCAAACCAAAACAATTAACTGTTTTACAGTTTCAATACTAAATATGCACTTTGCACTCTAAACATTTCTTACCCACTCCTTTAAACAAAAACAATAAATAAATCTGTATATTTAGGTTAATCTTCTGAAATAATTTCTTTACAATTTCAATCAATTTATCCTAAAACTACACATCGCTTAAACATTTAGATATCTAAATTGCTTAAAACGTTTATCTAGCATGTGTTACATCATGAAACTTTACTCTAGTTTCTATTTCTCTGCAATCCAATTTGTTAAGACTATTTTGCCTCGGGTAATTCACTTGTATATTTCATTCTATTCATCTCCAGAGTTAGTTTCTTTGTATCGTTGCTCATTGAAGAAGATATCTCAAAATAATAATTGCAAAAAACCATCAATAATATTCACAATTCACAGTTAATGTAATTATGGATTCTTTTGTAAAAAAGAGAGAATGTTTAGACACCTAAATTGATGTAAAATGATTAAAATAATTTATATAGTTTTTCAGATGGGGGAATATAAATTTATACTTATTTTAGTGAAACAGGGGATTATATTTAAGAAACCAATGTCAATTATTTGACGATTCGGAGTAGAAAAATGCCATTACATTTATCCACACCGATGACATGCACGAATTCTTAACTATTTTGTTAAAACCATAAAGAAAATTGAGGTCGATACTTCGGTTCTGTATTGTACAGAACAGTCACGTGATTTCCCTTCTCTTATTCCCAATAATCCATTCAATAAACTCAGTTGTGTCATAAACATACCCTCTCTTCCCATATGTTTGGTTTTATCACACACAGTTCTGTTTACTTTTAGGAAAGCCTCCATTACTGCTATACTTATAAACCATAAAAATATATAAATAAAAAAAAATCTCATAATTATATATTTTAACTTAATTACAAATAGATTATACTTCACAGTAGATTATAAATAGATTATAAAGTTACCGTTGCGAGACGGTGGACAAAAGTAAAAACTTTAACTATCAATTTCAAAAACTAATAAGATTATAACTTTCAATTAATGTAATAAAAGTATTTTATATGTAATGATTCATTTTTTAGTTTGACTATATATGGGTGTCTGAGAAGGTTTGTGCATATTTTTCGTCGCATTTTTTTTACTATGTATTGGTATGAGAGACAATTTGTGCAATATTTCTTCTATATGTATTAGTTTCAATATGTATGGGATTCTGAGAAAGTTAGTGGAGAGTTTTTATATATGGGTATGTGAGAAAGTTGGTGCAATAATTTTTTAGTTATTATTGGTTTGCCTAGGTATGGGGATTTGAGAAAGTTAGTGCAGAGTTTTTCGTAAATTTTTAGTTTTAATATGTATGAGTATGTTAGAAAGTGTGTACACTATTTTTGCAATGATTATTAGTTTGACCATGTATGCGAGTCTAAGAAAGTTAGGGCGATATTTTTCATAGATGGTTAGTTTGAATATGTATGTTAGAACGTTTGTGCAAAGAATATGTGAAATATTTTAAAATTGTCACGGTGTTTTTCCCATCTAATTATTAATAATAGGATCAAAGTTGCATTAAGTGATTTCAAAATATTAAAAATTGTATGATACATTCCTTGGATGATTTTTACTTTTTTAGACTTTTTGTTTTATTTACTTTTGCGGCAATATGCTACGACAGTTAACAAGTCACAGTAAATTTAACATTAACAGGTTACACGAATAAGATAATGCATACTTACAGCAAGAATAAAAAAATGTTACTTACGCGCGCAAGCAGTTAAATTTAAAAAGAAAAAGATAATCAATCAGAGAGCAGTCTAATGATTAAATTGGCACACTACAATTCAATCAAAAGATAAAATAAATAACGACTTAGAAGTGATAATAATTACAAGTTTTAAATAATTTAAAACCTCAATACTATGTTTAAAAAAAAAGATAAACAAATGGGATTACCTGGAATTTAGGAGATAGCATCCTTTGTACATGTCAAAGCTAACATACACCTCACAAATTCGTCCACAGAGTAAAGGATATAATAGTAATTTTGTAAGGTTGTTTTAAAGGTAAAACATACTGTAGGCTTATAGTTCACTGTGAGAGCTTATTTATCAGTCTATCACCAGTTTGAGGAGGAATCCTCCTTTATAAATTGCATCTGTCCTATTTATCAAGATAATTACAAACATGCCTGGTACTATAACTGTGTATATATTTATTTTGGTTAAGACAACATTTAAATTTCAAGTGGATTATCACCTCAAGTATATATATATACTTGTTACCTTAAGAACTCGAAACTCTTAAAAACAACTCTACATGGCTCAGATTTTTTACATACATCTATCTGCATAAAGGTTTTTTTTTCAGAATATGTCGATTTGACGAATCAAAGATGTATTCTAAAGCTCAAATACGTATATATAAGACAATAGTATAATGTTAATAGAATATTAGTTTTGCAATATAATTTTAATCTTCTAATAACAAATATTTCCTTACTAATCTTTATTCACAAATTTGGTAATTTCACCAATATGTACAACAATCTATGTATTTTTAATAGGAATGTGAACTAAAACAGGTTACTACCTAAACAAGTTATGTTTTTACACGGAATGGAAATATATACATTGTAGTATCAGTTATTACAGACTACCTAAATAAATATATCTTATTTCATGAGCCTGGAATCGTCGTTTTTTTTGCAGGATCTATTACAAAAAGGTTTAGATTTCTGATGTACGTGGACTAAAAAATGGTGTTAATTCTTTACAACTAAACATTCATAACAAGTTCCTTAGTTTTAGTCTCGCAGTTTCTGCTTAGTTATAAATGGACGGATATGAAAATAAACTAAATTAAACGTCCACTATGAATGAACAATAAAAATATATCGTCGATGCAAAATATAGCAATTATTTCTCGTGATGTAAGGTTTGTATTTCTATGATAACAAAGTGGATTACTGAAACGTGCTCTAATCCGATACATGTTATGATTGTAATGAAAGGGATTATAAGGAAATACGTGGTTTCCGGTTACTATGGCAACATATCTGTTCGTAGACCGTCACCTGTACAGTAGTCTTGATACTTTATTTCAGTATATACATTATATAATTATGAAACAAGTCCTTAAGTAACTAGTTGCAGCCATGTATTAAACTCCCTCCACTGTAGTAGATCATGTTTTGAATTTATATATACAGAAAAGAATTATTGCAGTTGGTTTACAAATAAATATTTATTGTAATATTTAAACATACATTTAGGTGAGATTACGTTAATACGTGAACAATTCGAATTGAGGTTAGTTTAATATAGTAACTATAGAAACTGAAAGATCTATCCTTCAGAAATGTAAAACACAAAACAAATTAAAATGAGAAAAAATGGCTCATAAGCCCTTAAAAAAAACCGATTCTGTTATATAATAGGTATATTTCGTTTAATTATATTATAGCTGTTTACGATTTGTGCTATTTAGTCAAAATTATTAACTAATCTTTAACTGATAAAATAAATTAACTATAAAATTAAAAAACAAAACAAAAACAAACAAATAGAAATATGAAACTATATTTCTAAATTTATTTTTTTACTACATAAGAAACTTTTTCATAAATATACAATATATATTATTTTAATTAAATTTAAATAAACATAGAATACACATAAATATGTGATTATTGCAAGTAGATTGATTGCTATTATCTGTAAAACAAACATTAGCTCCCGTGTTAGTGGTTCCTTATAATTGGTATATCAAGAAACAAATGTTTTAACATTACAATCTTAAAACGTAAATCTATTAAATATCGCTGATCTACGTTATTTCGGAAGTAATAAATTATTAAAATTCGTTTACGACTTACTAGAGGATTTCTTTAAATAGTACAGTCGAACAGATACATGTCTGTATAATACTTATGCAAATTCTATTTGCCAGTGTAATATATTATTAAAATGGTTTTAAGACTGTACGTGTTTAGTTTAGGGTAGGGGAGGGGAAGCTTATTAAATATACTTACTACCATAACATAATGTTTACAATTTAATATTAAATTTACTATTGAGTATTATATACTCAATAAATAAAGAGACTGGAAAGGTGATAAAATTAGTAAATATAACAATGTATGATGTCTGCATACTTTTTAAGTTTACATATATATATATATATATATATATATATATATATATATATATATATATATATATATATAATTTTTTTTTAATGAAATTTAATTCTACATACTAATGTTGCTTATAGTATATTATACATATATATAAACTTACTTAAATAAGGAAATATTTACGAATAAATATATTATATATTTAAATTAATATATTTATAAATATTAATAATCTTATGTTATTTTACATTTAAATACACGTTAAAATTTGTTCTACTGTTTTACTACGATGCTTTATGAGCTTCTGGAATTTTATTATTTCTCTATTTACTAAACATAAGTTTGTTAATAAACGTTTCAATCGATAAAATTCTTTTGACTATTACAATTCTATATGAATGAATTGAAATAAATTAATTTAATGCAAACATCCACACAATTTTAAAAATTGATTACCGTGCTTATATATATATTTATTTTTACGGCTTGATAAAGGCCTTAAATTTGTTTAATGTCAGGAATTTCAAGCGATGATTGAAAGAGTCTAATGTTGTGCCTATTGATTTAAGTAACTTATTAGATAAAATTTATTAAATCAAAATTCAAATAGAGGATATGATTTTATAAAGTCAAAAATATATAACTTTAATTATAATAAACTTGTCATAAAATAAAAATATCTATACTAAAAATAACCACAACCTCCACGCACTAAAAATTAAGCAGCATTGTTTTCTTTTGTAATTTTGTTCACTTTTATCTGTTAAGAGTAAATTATTGTTTGTTTATTTGTTACTATAGCGTCTTGTTCGGACCTTGGTCCATCAGTCATCTGGAATTCCAATATATCTTATCCATGCTTTTTGATATTCTTTAATCAGCGTCCCTGTTATTATTATTATTATTAAAATATGGTTTAATAGCGTTTAATGATAAGTATTATATTAAGATTAGATTTCATGAAATGTTTTACCAATGTAATATTTATAAAACTCCATTAGTTTTTTTTCTATATTTATTTGTTGTGATAATCTTAGTCGGTTAATTTATTATTAACATTTGTATTTATCGCTTTTTTTTAGTACTTGTTATTATTTGTCAGATGAGAATTTCGATTAAAATTAAAATTTTGTAATAAAGGATGTTTAAATGTGTTTCATGAAGAAACCATTGTCTGTAGCCACATTTGCCACATTCGATTGCACAAATAGTTTTAATACATTGCAATAATGTATTTTAGTACATATAAACGATAAATTAATTAGTCTAAATGTCAGAGAGAATATTGTCGTGTAATACATTTATTATTTTAATGGGGTGTTTTTTTTTACAAGGATTCCACAAGAAACTGTTTTATTAACTGAGGATAGTTTATGTTACTCAAAACAAAAAGTTAGTTATTATAAGTTTGTATTCAAACAGAGTATTAACATATTCGGAGAGAGTTTCTTCTCACTTAGTGACCTTTTTTACTGAGATCTGAAGGCAATTTACCGTAGATTTTTTTTTATGTACCATTCACATATAATAAGTTTGCAGCTTTACTTAATATAATTTTAATCTTAATATGGCTTTTTATAATATCTTGCGATATTTTGTAAGAAGACATTGTGAAAACTGTATTATTTTATTTATAAGCACATCATATTTCTGTTAATTGGTTTTAACTGTTTACCGGACAATTTGTAATAAGTTCAAATAAGTAGTGTTATACTATCTTTAAAATTATCAGCTTTCAATCCAGCGGAAACTCTTCCCCGTTTCCGAAGTGGTATTATTTCTTTTTACTACCTACTTATTTACTACTCATTATGATACTAACCACAAAAATTATAAAATGATATAAAAACTCTCCAATTATTTTAAAATTTATATCATAAATAGTATCAATATAATAACCGTTCAAATTATCACTAAACGAGAAGTGGTGTCTGTAAGGCTCCTCTTTCTACCTTCGCGGTGTAAAACATGAGATCCTTAAAATATATATAATAATGAATAATGACAATTGGCGGTGATTCATAATTAAGAAAGATCATATTATGACTACGGAAACTCTATGTGTTGATCCACAATACCCAACTAGTAAGCCTAGTCTTTATTGAACTGTGTGCCAAAATATGTCCAAATATCTGTCATAGGGCCTAGATAAAAAATTGAGGTAATTTATGAAAATGTTTACCCAATCGTTCAGAACTAAACTAGTGTCTTTACAAAATAATCTCTTAATTTGTAAAATTTCCAAAGCATTTAATTTCCTACCTTAACCATTGACATGTAGAATCTTAAAATGAGCACGGGAATAAAAATGAGACAATATATGGTTTATTAAATGTTTAGAAAAGCTATAGTTTTTATCACTTAACCGCGAACATTTTACTTGTTTACTTAATATTCAGTTAACATTATGGTCTGTTTGGCTTTTAGAACTAACTGTCGGTAATTTAAGAGATTAAAAAAAATATATAACTACAATCTTACTGTCTAAAATTTAAATACTATTATACATTTATGGAAACAAAATCAATAAATAACAACAATACAAAATAATAGTAATAATTGCCCTTCTATTAAAAGAAAACTCTTATATTATAAAAAACAATAATTTTTGAAATTCATTGTTTTTATACGCAACAATAAATCAACAATTAATTTCAGTATATATTTCTTGCCTACTCCAATTAAATTGTGTACAAATATGTTGTTTATTTAAAATGCTTCTGTAAAATAAAATAAATATAATGTTCATTAAAATTGTTTATTCCCCACTTTATTTGTATACGGCTATTTACCTGATACGTTAACAGCGGCTCAAAAATCATTCTATAGCATAATTTATTTGGCTGAGCTTTTGTGATTATTGTGCAATTCATTTAACAATATAAGTCTTGTCTGTATCTCACTTATTTTGAGTAGTGTATCGGAAATTTATGTTCTCCTCGTTGATTTTTTCGTCTAGGAGGGCAGTATCGTCCGCCTCATCACTGAATCTTGCATTACACTGAGAGGTGAACGACCTTGGGGTTGTAATAGTTTTTCAGTCAGACCACTAGCGATAGATCTAACAGTCGCCGGTCGCAAGTCGTACGTACCGTAACCAAATACTCTCAATTTTTATGAAACCTTATGAAGCTAGAAGAGTCAGCCGAGATCTAATACTCCTCAGGTAGTTACCTAAATGTCACGTTCTAAGCTCATGAGAGAAGTAGCAATGGTTGGTCACCCTGACCATGAGTCAACCTACCGTGTTACAAACAGTCCGTTTTGATAAGAAGTGGGTCTTGTGCATGACCTCGTATACGCTTGGTTTTTCCCACTCTTTGTATTAAAATGTTATCAGTTTTATATTATAGTTATTATGACCACTTTAGCTTTACACTTATTTCAGTTTCTAGCTTCTAATATAGTCTTACGTTGCCAGGCTATGTTGACCTTTTTCGTGAATTTTATATTCTAAGTTTATAATTGTTAACTGAATTTGGTCCACAATTATCACTTATATATATATATATATATATATATATATATATATATATATATATATATATAACAAAGAAATAGAAACAACTAAATAAATTATATCAATATTATGAACAATCCATCATTAAGTAATAACTTTAAAAACTAACACTTGGATCAATATTCATTTGGTACATCACTCACTTAAGAGAAAGATAATTAGGGGAGTGTCTAATAGAACTTGGAATCTGAACTTACTTTTACCATATGCAAGGTAGTTTATAAATACGTGTCAACTATATTATTTAATGACTAAAATTGGGAGACTAGTTTTTACCAGCTATACAATTTTAAATAAATCTAAATTTCTACGAACAATTCTAAATAGTATTCTTATTTTGAAATATGTACACAATTCGAGATAGACTAATTAATACTAATTTGTAAATAGAACATTTTTTTTTTACTAAACTACGAAACATTTGAAAAGTAACATTTACAATTTAAAACCATCTATATCTATAAAATAAGAAGTCCTGACTAACTGACTGATTCATAATCGAAGTAGAGCAAAAACTACTGAAGATAATGATCTGAAAATTTGAAGATAAATTCTTATGTGGTCTTAGATGGTGACTTACAAAGGACATTGCGAAATCTTCATTTTTAAGGTTTAGAAAGTTAGTTTTTAAAATGTTGATCTAGGAGTTACACATGATGATTAGTAGAAATTTTTATAATTATTATCATAGCAACCGTTTGCATAAAGTAACAGATAAAACAGCTGATTGAGTTCATCAGCTTCATTAATTAGATTTTTCTTATAATTTTCCGTTATGCCTAGCCTGGCCTAATATTATAAATAAATTTTAATTTCTATGGCAACCTATGATTCAGTTCATCAGCATCAAGAATTAAAATATTCTGATAATCAGGGTTATACCAAGCCTGGACTAATTTAGTATTGTTCAAGATTTTGTTTCAAACAAATGAATTTCGTTGTTATAAGGTTTTTCATAAGGAATTATTTACGAATATATATATATATATATATATATATATATATATATATATATATATATTAAACTATACTGTATAAAATGGCTATTGATTAATTAAATATGAATTGCAATAATAAATCCACATCGTAATTCTAATTATTGGTGATGGTGCATGTCTATTTCGATCTCTGTCTTATAATATGGATAATACTCAAGAAGAATGTTGTCGTATGATTATATAACATGTAAGGGAAAACCAGGATAGATTTTCTGTTTCCTGAAAATAATAACGGTGATAATTATACGGACTCCAATTGTTTTTACACTGACACGTGTGAGGATTCAACTTATAACACTTATAAATAGGTCCGTCAGCTTTAATAGTTCTACACAAAGATTAAGTTCGGTCTACCCTAGATCACTTGTGTAACATTTTGAAAAGTGTTATTAACTTTATTTTGTCATACAATTTTGAAACTATTCAAATCTGACTCAATAAACAGGCTACGAGTTGATAATTTCATATTGTTTTCACATACATCGTGTGGTCCTAGTGTCAAACTTAGCAACCAATACACACTTAAAATAACTGATTTGATTAATCAGCTTTAATAGTTTATCACAAAGCTAGGTTATGTCTAGCCTATATCAATATGTAACATTTTGAAAAGTGCTATTATTTTAATTTTGACATACAATTTTGAAACTATTTAAATCTGATTCAATAAACAGGCTACGATTTGATAATTTCATGTTGTTTTCACTTCCATCGTGTGGTCTTAAACACGTGTGACTTTTTATGACGTTAAGATCAGAAACTACAGTGCAGATTTTTATGAAATTTCTTAAGGTTATAGTGCATAAGAAGAGAAGTTTAAAACTTTCATCCTCCTCTTGGAAAAATTAGTTGTTACTGCTTTCAAATTTCATAATATTTTCCATAAGTACAATATTAGGGCAAATAATTTATAAAAATACAAATGTTTAATGATTGTTTATCAAAATCAGCTCATAGCGAAAGCAGTGATCTTTTAATTTGTCAAAATCCAGTACAATAAATGTTGTCTACAATGAAGCACTTCAGTGAAAAATATACACAAATATATTTGTGATTTTACTTGCATGAGTGCATGTGTAGAAACATTAAAAACTATCTATGTTTTTACACTAAGCTTGGAACTTGTAAAAGTGTTGATTTATCTTTATATATTTTAAGGGTATATATATATATATATATATATATATATATATATAATATTTAAAAAAATATCTTCTCATGAACTATAATTACCTGAAGCTGATTTCAATTCCCAATAAATATGTATTTATGTAGCTAATTTAACAATCCATCTTGAATATAAAATATTCGCGTGCGAAGCTACGGGTAGCAGCTAGGTTATATATGGAATTTTCTAAATAAAAGTAATCAGACAAAGGCGACTATATAATTAATATATAGTAATAAGTTGGTTTCCAATGTTTAGCTACAAACCATTCTGGAATCACAAAATTATTAATAAAATATATGGATATTATCTTAAGATATTTCACGAGTAATATAATATCGTATCCTTTATTAAGTTAACAATCCCTTTTTATGTATTACCGTATCTCGTCGTTTTCTTGATTAGACATCCATAATTATAACACTTCTTTAGTAATAAAAACTGATGTCGTAAGTATAGGTAAATAACGTATTACCGGTTTTTTAAATGTCACACATCTAAATATATCGATTCATTTAACTGAATAATGGCTTACATATTACACTATCATTATGTTCCCCCTGCTTTGATTTGTAATGATTTAAAATTTTTAATATATAATTAATTTACGAAATATTAAACACATAATTATAACACAGAGTACATGCAACTAGCACAATCATTTCTTTAATTAATTGAACTTATACTTTGGTTCTTTTTTTTTCTAATCTATAGAGACAATTAATGTTATATATTAATGCAATGTGTAAAAATCAGAATACAACATTTACAAATTTATAAAGGACAATATGCAAAACATTTAGTAAATCTAAAAATAAACACTATGAACGAACCTGTTGTATCTTGTAGAGTTTTAGATATGTTTGGTTTTATGCATTTGTTTACTAAATGTTCAAAAACAACTAAAACAATTAAATTCGTCTAGAAATCATTTCCTGTTTAGTTATGATTATTTGTCAGTTAATCCGAAAAAAATAACTGTTCTGTAAACGACGAAAGCTACAATGATAATTTTCATTATTTTTTAGTTATTAAAACTAGATATTTAAAACGTATTTAACAATAGCATCAGCATTATAGTGAAACTATCTTATCTGTCTTATAAAGCTCACAACTGTTTTTAAATTTGTTCAAGAACCACAAAATTTCGTATTGAATGACATAATGAAATGTTTGCTTAGAATATTTCTGAAGAGGGAAGTATTTTACAATAATTTATCTTTGCTCTAAAATCAAGTACAATGTCTACATATATTATTCGTAACCTTTTTCTCAAAGCCTCTGAGCTTGATAAATGATGTCCTAACACGGGGGTTGTATTTTATTCATAAACCTATTGTTCAGGCTCAGTCCTAATGACACGAGATAATAATCCTATTTTGAACAACATATTGTGTTCTCGTAATTTATATACAATGAATAATAACTTAAAAATTGTATTGTGTAGAGATATTTACAGATTAGGTATGGTGAACATTCGCATGAATCGGAATATTTACAAGTAATGATCATTTAATCAGTAGACCTCACTAATTGGATATTATAAGAAATTGATAAATAGTTCTTTAAAGCCAATGTTACTAAACAACAACATGGAACACAATATTATTTATAGGTTAAGAAGTAAATTTGAAAAATAACAATGTTACTTTGCAATTGAACAAAAACCAACTAAGAAGAAGACGTATTAACAGTTATTGTGTCGCATCATTGTGACTGTGATTCATTGCAATATCAGTTATAGGAAATAATATCGTACCTTAATCATCGTGTATACAAACAATGAAACCTTTGTTTCCTTGTATAACCACCATATACCCCATCCCTGGTGGGCCTCTATGACGGGTGAACCAAATCTTTAGAAGCCTAAACGATTCGAGTAATATATATATATATATATATATATATATATATATATATATATTCCCTTTAAGTCTTTGTTAAATATATATATATATATATATATATATATATATATATATATATATATATATATATATAATGTATAGCACACGAATTATATAAATCTATAAAGAAACATACAGAGAACATAATTGCGCCACCGATTTATGTTAATAACAATTATTTGACTTATTTATAACCCTGGGAGACGCGACGAATCATGTAAATGAAAACAGTTAGAAAGCGAGGAAGGTTTTTATTTTTTGTCGGGTAAGAACTGACGAGAAAGGTTAAAGAAATAATTTTAATATTCATTTTTCATTTGAAGTGTTATGCTTTACGATAGATATGAATCGTCCACGCCATTACATGCATAATTTCCGATGTGCTTCCTATTTAGATTATTGACGTTGTATCTTCGAACCGTAGAGAAATTCTTTTCAGTAGGGGCCAACGGAAACTAAATCTTTAATATCATCTTCATGCGTTGGACGTAGTTGTCTACAATAATTTAAACTAATTTCATAACCAGTGGTAGAAAAACACTTTTCGCTGTAACTTCGTAAAAAAAAACAAGTGAAAATTTACAAACAAAATGACAAGTTATGTATTTAAAATGTGGCATCTCTTATTTAGATTAACTGTTCTAACTTCTCTCACTATTGTAATATCTTTTCTTCTCTGTATCTTAAAATCTCTTTTAAAAAAGCAGTAGAACATAAACACATATAATCTTTTGGTTGATGTAGTTCATTGTCTTTAGCATAGATTCCGGAATATTTATTATCATGGACGTCTGGTGGGATGTAATCATTTATTGTTGTTAAACTTTATCGAAATTGATAGAGCTTATTAAGAAATTGTGTAAGAAATGGAAATTTTTTATAATATGAACTCTTAATTTGAAAAATTCTAGTGGAAGACAATTTACACCTTAAAGGTCAAAAGTCCGTAAAAAAATCCCCCCTCTCCTTAAAATCATTGAACCAAAACAACATTAAAATAACGGTTGTACTACCAATTCATAACATAAAAAACTCATAACTTATGAAATTTGAAGGAAAACTATATTTCGGTTTGTAGGAGACAATATACATTATACCTTGTACCAATGTGCCTTGTCAATTATATGACAGAACTCAAGCCTGAAAAATATACTGTTCCAATGAATTTTACACCTGATAGTTCATATCTGTATAATAATTGTGTCCTTTGTTTAGATTTACTAATTAATTAAATTGCTTGAATTCTTGGAAAGGTAAATCGTAGAACATATAATGTATGGAAAATATTTGTTTAACTTGGTTAACAATTGTTATTTGAATTGTTTTTGCAAAGATATATGAAATGGGTCCCAACAGCTGTTTTCCCAATAACAATATTTACATTAAAAACATGCAACTATTTGTTATTACTGAATATTTCTATTTTTTTATATTTTTGTACAATGTTATGTTTAACAATTGTCATGTAAAACTGTTGTTGTACAATGTTGTAGGCTTTATAAAATTTACATGGCTTACATAAATATTTTAATATAATAATATTTGTTTTACCCATTGCCAATAGAAGAAGTAACAATGGTTAATCAAATATTTATGAATTTGTTTTTGTTGTTATGTTCATGAGTTTACAAACCGAAACACAGAAGTTTGAATTGTTTATTATAAGCTATTCTACTCCCTCCTTACAACTTATCGTTTACTCACGAAGTAAGCACAGGGGAGAGGTGGTGAACCCTCTTTTACTGTAATAACACTATTTTTATACTTGAACACACTGAGATGGAGTTATCGTTTACACACTAAGTAGACACCGGAGAGAGGTGGTGAACCCTCTTTTACTGTAATAACACTTTTTTTTTATACTTGAACACACTGAGATGGAGTTATCGTTTACACACTAAGTAGACACAGGAAAGAGGTGGTGAACCCTCTTTTACTGTAATAACACTTTTTTTTATACTTGAACACACTGAGATGGAGTTATCGTTTACACAAAGTAGGCACAGGAGAGAGGTGGTGAACCCTCTTTTACTGTATTAACGCTATTTGTATACTTGAACACACTGAGATGGAGTTATCGTTTACACACTAAGTAGACACCGGAGAGAGGTGGTGAACCCTCTTTTACTGTAATAACGCTATTTGTATACTTGAACACACTGAGATGGAGTTATCGTTTACACTAAGTAGACACCGGAGAGAGGTGGTGAACCCTCTTTTACTGTAATAACGCTATTTGTATACTTGAACACACTGAGATGGAGTTATCGTTTACACACTAAGTAGACACCGGAGAGAGGTGGTGAACCCTCTTTTACTGTAATAACGCTATTTGTATACTTGAACACACTGAGATGGAGTTATCGTTTACACACTAAGTAGACACCGGAGAGAGGTGGTGAACCATCTTTTACTGTAATAACGCTATTTGTATACTTGAACACACTGAGATGGAGTTATCGTTTACACAAAGTAGGCACAGGAGAGAGGTGGTGAACCCTCTTTTACTGTATTAACGCTATTTGTATACTTGAACACACTGAGATGGAGTTATCGTTTACACACTAAGTAGACACCGGAGAGAGGTGGTGAACCCTCTTTTACTGTATTAACGCTATTTGTATACTTGAACACACTGAGATATAGTTATCGTTTACACACTAAGTAGAAACTGGAGATAGGTGAGATACACTTTTTAACTGTTATTGCGCTATCTGTAAACCTGTACACTGGTGGTTTTACCGTCTAAATACACAGAGTAGATACACTAGAAAGATGGTTTCTTCTCTTTTACTATAATAGCGATATTTGTGTACTTAAGCACACTGAGACGGAGTTGCCGTAGAAACATTATTGACTAAATACAACAGAGAGGTAGATTTCTCCATTTTACTGTAATACAGCTATCAGTATGTTTTTACTCTCAGCGAGTAAAAAGAGAGAGAGCGCCCAGACCTTTGGTTCATTCAAATAATTAAATATGTACAAAATATTGTTTAAATATTTTAAATAATTGAAAGGCAATACAAAAAGATACATATTATTTAAGTAAAAAGAGCTAAATTCACACACCAAAACCATAGTGTTTTTTTTAACCACAACAACTAAACTATAACTTAAAAACTTCATTAGTATTGTAATTTTATTATTATACATTTTTCGGACATGTATAACGTCGTGTTTGGATTTTTAACACACAAATGATGGCAAATGTCCGAAAAATGTATAATAATAAAATTGAACTTCCATCATTACTCTGTTAATACAAATAACTTAAAACAGAGTATTGTAATACTATAAGTAAAGTAATAACTTATAGATTATTTATTGTAGCTCATGTATCACTGAGGATGACGACTTTGTCGTAGAAACGCGGTTGATTAGGTAAAAGTGAATTTTGTGATATCTTGTGTTGGAGTTTTCTTCTTCTAATATTATCTCACAAGTCAAACTTAATATTATTTAAGGAAGATATTGCTTTTTTTGTTATACAAGAGAGTTGTGACAATATAGATGCAATATTTTAGAGAAATTTATATTGAAAAGAAATGTCTGTTGTATCAAATTGTACGGAATAAACAAGATTGTTATATAAATAGACGAAATAATATCCTAGCTAGTAGGACGTTTTAGTACAGTCTACTTTTGAACGTTCATATTGGTGCATCTTACAACCTGAAAGATTTACCTATGAAATATTGTTGACAATTAATTGATGCTCATTGATTCAATTCATTTTTCAATTAGCGTTGTTGATTTTTCAAGTTATCTGAATCAAATTTATCTTAATAATTTTAGCATAGTATTCTAAAACTTTCTGGTGTATTCTCTATAAGACACGTTTGTAAAAATCAATTTAACATTGCTGATCAATTATACTGTTTACTCATGTCATTGATTCTAGAAATAACTCAAAATATAGGCACTTGTAGTAATTTGGCTTGAATATCAATAAATGTAATTTTGTCGTTTTAACGCATTTATTTACCACTTATGTTTAATTATAAGTTTTGTCTGCAATTTAGGTAAGTTTCAAAAAGATTACCAACCCACTTTATTCAATAAATTCACATATTTATTTTTATAAATGAAGAAGTTACGTAGTTATGTAATGAAGAAATCTCTAGGGTATATATTCGATTGACTATGTTTTGTCGTCTTGCATATAACTCGGATTTACGAATACAATGTTGTTTTATAGAAGTGATGGGGATTTTACAAACTTATCCTAACTCATTTCAACTTTTATTACATCTCACTAAAACATCATGAAAGTTATAAATCCACTACATAGTGTTATCACTTCATTTTATATTTTTAGTTTTTAGCATAGGACTCATCCGTCACTGTTTTAGTGCTTTGGCGTCGAGATATATATTCCATTGAATCCTAAATAAAAATGTAAACTATCTCTATCGTGTTAATTTTGTTTTATTTTTGACAGAGGTGAATTTTACAGTACCATACTGACTAAATTTGACTAATAGGTAGATTTGTTGCCTGGAGTATAAAAGTATTTGTTTAGCAACCACTATGAGAATTGTGAACTCATAATTGTTGATATAAAACCTAAAAGGCGAATGTTCTGTCATCATGAAAAGAAGATATAATAATTTTATCATTTAATAGATCAAATACATTTAGTTTATCTATGGAGTAAGGAATGTCATTGACCATAGGTGGAGATCCTTATCGGCAGTTCTCTCGTACTGAAAACCACGAATGTGCCGAATAAATAAATAAAATTAAATGTATACGTTGTTTGTGTATTGTGTTCGTGTTCTGACGTTTTTGTGTTGTATCAATATTTAATGTTCCTACGACCTCATGTGAGTGATATTTGTAACTCTTGATGATGGATGAGTGATATCATCTGAAACCGCGGTAGTGTTTACTACAAAAAGAATATCACTAGACGGATATATATTAGGTAATATTTTATTAACCTATTTATAAATTCAGTGATTCGTAGACCTTTCCACTAAGGAACTATAAAACCTTACACTCACTTATATATTACGCAACCCTATATCATCACAACAGACATTAAGTATTTCGTTTAGTTCTTCCAGTCAGTCGTTCTTTTTTACAATAGTTACTTAAATAATAGCCATAAATTCCAATAAGTTACGTTTAAAAGTATTTTGAACTTAATAAAACCAAAGAAAATCTATAGCAAAAACTGAAGAAAATTTTAAAAATTTACATTTGTTTTCTTTCTTAACAAATTGTTTTTGAAAGCTAAACTTTTCTTTGGAAGTAACACATATAATAATTTAACCAGACAAGTTTAAGACTAAAACTAAATACAAGTTTACACAACGACCTACCTTTAGTTCTACTTTCGAAAACCACATAACTCTTTCTGTCAGAACAATGTTTGTAACTGTAACACTGATATTTTGTCTTGCAAAATTATTTTATTTTGTTCGTTTTGTTTTTTACATCTGCCATTACGCTTTTCTATTTCTTGCAATCTATTTCTGACTAGTGACTCTGTAGAAAAAAGTTAAATATATTGTCATGTAAAGGAGCAATACTATAATACAATATTATAAATCCTTTTAATAATTTTACAAGCGTATACTATGCAATTGTTAGGTTAGGTTAGGTAGGGTTAATTGAATTCAGCAATATTAATATATCAGTAACACTGTTATATAGAATTAATGCATTAACAAAAAACATTGTATTGAATTTTATACCTCATTTGATTATTACACAAACCTCACTATATTTACATTACAGGAAAATTTTTCAAACTTAATAAAAACAAAAGACCGATAAAATAAAAATATTAAGGGGAAGCTGGATAAGGTAGGACATTGTAATTTATTAAATTTTATAAGTAGAGTAAGAATTTAGTGAATTATATTGTTTCTAATAAAGAGGAAGTTATTACACAAATCGATTTAAGTAAGTTTATTTGTTTTCCTAAAATATGTGTTCAAATAAATAATGAACACTTTGAAAACCTATCAGATTATACATATTATCATGAAATAAGCAGTCAATGAACAAAGACAGTATAAACAAATATATATCTTTGTATAATAATCTGGTAAATATCCCAATCCACTAACACCAGAAAAAATCCATTAGACAAAGTACGGGTGACACTAAATGCGGTAAACACTACAAAAAAAACTAATTTAATGAATATTAATTTGTATTTTAAATCTATTATATGTAAGTTTATTGTTAAAATTTTATACTATTTTTTTCTGATAATGAAATATAATATGCGAACCAACTGCCAAAAAAAATTTCTATAAACTCAGACAATTATTTATTATTAAATTATTATATATCTAAGTGGTGGTATAGTTGTGTCAAGCTATTTTTCTCACTTTTTATATATTTCTGTAAAAGCGAAAAACATCTCTTCGGTCGTTATATAATAAAATAAAGCCCTCTAGTGCTTAGATTCTCTATTTGCGCATGGGTTTGAAAAGAAAAAGAATTGATCAATTATGGACCTTTTGGGGAAAATAAAGGAAAGGGTCCCAACACACGTCTGTATGGAAAAGTGTAGATCCAGTTAGGCCAATCGGGATTGCTAAGCCCAAAGTCACTAAAATGGGTTTAATTCTGTAAAATACACGATATTTTATTGAACATATTATTATTTTTTTGCTTTTAAATAGAGTATACAGGGTTTTTAAAATACAAAGAGGAATTGAAATATTTGATTACACAACCTGCACATCACTGGATAGTGGACCTATAAATTGAAATTATATTTTATGCTTAATGGATTCAACGTTCTACGTTTTATTCTTCTGTGTTATCCGGAAGTAAACTGTATAACGTTATACTATAAGCACTACTAGCATTGAATGACGCCGGAAGTGGTTATAGGGCTATAATTCAAAATGTACAATAATTATATCCTTCCCTATCCGTTCGCAACAGACAAATTGAGTACATCTCTTATATAAGGTAATTATTTCCCCATCAGTGTTCAGTGTTGGAGGAAGCTTTGTAGCAAGTTGTTACTCTTATATTATTGTGTCTTTCTTCAAAACTGTGGGGGTACCAGTTTTTAACCGTGGTCATTGTTTTATATAGAGTATTGTGTAATAATTTGATCATTATTAAGTAGCGTATTTCTAATGAGTAAAGGAAGCAAATTTTACATGCAAATGCAAGAAAATATTTCTACCTTCAGCTATCTAAAATTCTATAAAAGCAAATAAAAAAGGAAGTAAAAAAAAAAAAAAAACAAGCGAACGTAAAAAAGGTTTTACAAAGAGTACATGAAGCATGTGGTGCCCATTGCGGACAACGTTAAGGATGTCAATGGGAACCGCCAGGATAGTGAAGGAAATATGGATTGAATGGAAGACGAAGGTGGTGTAAGTGTAAAAGATCAATAGACGAAATTGTCCTTCATACTCAAAAGAAAAAAATCTATAAAATATACGTAATAGGATTGAACGATTTAACAAGGCTGCATTTCGTAACCTTATTCTTGCATATTATGAATGGGCATATGAAAACTTTTGCAATATTTTGAAAACGCAAAAATATTTTCCAGTAGAAGAACATCCTTTACGAAGTTAGTTGGGGTTCAAGTACTCAACATTTAATACAAAGAGAGTAATATTTGAACAAAACAATCCGTAAAACTGTATAGGTGTCCGGATTCTTTGAAAAAAGATTTGTAAACGACAATAAGAAGGGCTGTGAAGTAAATTGGCTACAAGATCTGGGACTTCTTTTTTTAAAAGACTAATAAACTAAATGAACTTTATTAACTCGTTCGTCTACTTTACGCCACCACATCCAGGCTTTTATTATATTTCATAAAACTGTAGACCTATAATTGATTTTATGTAGTTCAACTTCCACCGTATTGGTTAAAAAAAAGCCATTATTTTTCGGTTGAAATGGTTTGGTCTTACATTATTCCTTATGTATTATATCGGAATACGACGTATAAATTAAAATATTTGAAAACATTTTTTTTTAAATAAACTATTGGCACTTTAAAAACAGATATGTGATTAAAATACATTAGACATGTCGGAAAAATAGTAGACGAAGAATGGAGAGCTAATAACCTGAACCAGATTTCTGTTTTCATCATCATTAATTTGATAGAGATGTTTCGTATGAAGCCAGCGAGAAAGACAGTCAATGTGATGACCATTATCTCAGTTTAGATTTAGTGGGCGTTTTTTATACACAAAGTTATTTAAATGAAAATAATACATTTTGGATTATCGGCTGATATTAATATTTAAAAAAATATATTTTAATATATTACCATAATAATTATTAATAGTTACAAAGTTTGTGTGTTTTGAAACATTTTATGTGTTTCGTATACATTGTTATTTTATGTGTACTCTTATTAACTTTATATTTATACGTAAAGTTTTTACAATTTTTCCCCGTACTTTAAGAACAACTTTAATAAAATGATGTTAAATATTGAATGTTGGAAATTATCGTGATAACAATGAACTTGTGATCATGACATATTTTAAAACATAACTCAAGAGTTATAATAAGCCTTTACATACTTAATGATATTTAATATTATTTCATTACTATTACTAATGCTTGTGTTTTGTATGACATTATGTACAAAACTGTGTAATATAGATGAGTCAACATGAATTGGGTCGAATCGGGTCATTGTGAGTGTGTGTGCGTGAGAGGGGAGACTACAGGGGAGCTGTAATTCCCTTGAACGATTAAACATATTATAAATCCTAATGTGAAAGAAATACAACTATTTATTCTTTGCTTTATTGTCATTTTCTTATATATTTATATAAATTTATTTAATATATCTACAAATGGAAACATCTCTCTCTCTCTCTCTCTCTCTCTCTCTCTCGATAGAGAGAGAGATATGTTTCCAGTTTGTAAAAATATTAAATAAATTATTATTTACATAACAGTTACACTATATTGATCCTTGTGACGTTATATAACAAAACCTTATATTACTTTCATGTAATTTGTTGATATCCAACAATGAAATAGGTAAAATATAAACAGTAGTCGAAACTTTGACCCTTCTTAAGTTTTGGGACAACCACATAGTAGTAGGTTATAGGTTCATGTTTTTAAAGATTAATGAGCTAAAATCACTAAGTTTGCATACATCGGTGAGTTTGGTATAATATTTACTGTGATTATGATCCTAATGAATCACAGACACAATGAATAATAAACTTTTATTATTTCTCTTTAATTATATTTTGAACGATTCTATAGTGTTACATCTTAGTCTATGCATGTTGTTGTATTTCACGATGATGCATAGTTACATTGTCTTTACAAAAACTATTCATTGAAAGTGTTACGTGGAACGAATCCTTCTCTTCACTTAACCACTATTTGTAAACATTCCGTCGCATGCTGTTGTTCACCAAAGATAATATATAACTATGTGTACACAGTACAGGTTTACACTCTAATTAATACAATAGTTAGGAGAACTATTATGTTGTTCGAAATAGGTTTACTATCTCATGACATTAGGATTGACCATAAACAATAGGTTTATGAATAAAATACAGCCCCATTGTTAGAGATGTCATTTATCAAGCTCAGAGGCTTTGAGAAAAGGTTAAGATATAACCTGCATTTAAAATGATATAGATATTTTTTGTAGTAATAATATAGTAATATATTTTATTTTAAAACAAAAATGAATAATTTATATATCGATCCTGAGATACATCCGCTGCATGCAATTCACTCTGTCGTAGGAGGTGATGTTAAAGGTTCTTCAACATATTTATAATATAGGGATTGTGAGCTACCAATGATATAACAAATAATTTAAAATACATAGTAACCCCATGAATAAATAATCTTTTAAACTTTTTTTTACAAAAAGTAAAAGTAAATGTTAATGTTTGTACGTAACGTTCAACGTTTATGAAACCGCTATTTTCGGGAGTATCTAGCACACAATCAAACAGTATTATGCATAAAGGTGTATTATGCATACAGGAGAAGGTTGCCATTTAAATGTTTGTAAATTGGGGGTTACAAGGTGGTGGAGGTGAGTGGAAGGGTTACTTAGATTTCACAAAATTATTTCCTCTACTGTGTATTAATATATTTACCGCAAACCACATATTTATGTTTCTTTTATTTTATTATATATTAAGATGCAAGTTTAAAAAAAAAAAACCAACAGATTCAAAAACAAAATTACACAAAGAAATACTGAAGTTTGTAATAACACATAGTTAAATAATGTTATCATAAAACATTCAATAACATCTTATATTATGTGAAAGTTGTTTCTGACTGACATTTTATCTTATTAAAAAATTACTAGACATAACTTCATTTTATAATCAATTTCATTATTTAAAATGTTCGTATATTTTATATTAAATATAATAATTTGAGCATTAAACATTTAGTTCACGATATATTGTTTTCAGTTGCATTAATTTATACAATAAATAAAGAAAAAACAACCTCATTCATATACCATTTTTGTCGTAATTCTAATTTAACTATAAATTAACTACATGGCTGTCATTTAGTTTCGTTTGGAATATTTAAAGAAATAGATCAACATACCGAAACTACGTTATTCTCAGAATAACACACCTTGTCTCTCTCACATCTAATAACAATTTATAGTTGAAAATTAACTTTTATAAATTTAGCAACTTCATACCTCAAGTGAAATATAAAACAAAAAAAAAATGCACTTTATATTTTTATGGCTAATTTCTATATTTATATTATAACTAAATGTTTTTGATACTAATTTCTTCTTTATTCGTAACATTGAAATTATGCAAATTTATAAATAAGTTTAAGAAAAATGTAATTTGTTGTATACAAATATAAACCAAGCTATTGATAGTATCATTGGAACTATTTCCGGCTCGAAATTAATTTTTTTTAAGCTAAAAACTTGCTCTTCAAATCTACACTTTAAATAATATTAAATTACTTATAGAATATTGGTATCAAGTTAGGTACAATGTTTTATAAGAGTACATCTTGAGTTTATGGAACAATAATAGCCCCGATGATATAATAGAAAATAATATAAAGGCAAATAATAGTGTTTTGCATTGATATTAAAACACTAGATCCTCTCTCACGTTTGTCATCTATGTTCTATTAATAGCTCATCGAGGACGATATTTTCTATCTCTGTACAATGTTTCTCTTTGGACCTAACTTTCCATTCCCTTTCCAAGCAATTTTGAAACATAATTTCTCACCTGTAAGAAGATAAAGTTACATCATATTTTTTTGTAATCATGACAAATAATATAAATGTTGACAATAATATATATATATATATATATATATATATATATATATATATTACAAATCCTATGTAAATGCCTTTCATTCTCCTTATATTGTAGTTTTACTTTATTTAACTGGCTAGAATTCGATTAACCCCCATGATAACATTTTAGAAAATATTTCAAAAAACCTCAGCTTCATTTAATCAAAATACTTTGGCACATAAAGGAATAAATTAAACCACAATGCCACATCACGGTATAACTAAGTAGAGGAAAATCAACCACTGACGTAGAGGGTGTTATTTGTTTGGAAGTTATTCTAAAAATTATAAATTTAACTTCTTTTAAATCATTTATGAACTTAAAGATTATTATAGATTAGGTCAAATCTGTTATTATAAAATTGAACTTCTCATAAAATATAAAATGAATAACCATCTCCACCCTGGAAGAATTTTTTTTGTTGTTAAAATTACGTATGCAATAATTCAAAGTTTATAATAAGTTGGTAGAGCGTTGGCGCGTAAAGCCAAAGGTCCTGGGTTCGATTCCCGGTCTAGGTCGTATATTTTTCACTTGTAATAATTATTTAATCAAAGTTTATAGTTTTTTAACCAATTTCCTTAGATATATCAATCAATTCTGTTTAATACTTTCACTTGATTGAGGTTTACATCTACTTAACGTCGCATGCCCATATTTGGACTTAAATAATAATATACAATTTGGACAAATAACGAAACCATTTCAATTTTATTTATTAAAAACGGTGGTTTGCATTTTTATAATGGTTTTTTAAAGTTTATTTTACGAAAGAATAATGTTTATGTTTTACAAATCACATAAAAGGTATGAAGATAAATTTTCACAATAAACAAAAACAAATATTAGGTCGAAATTGAAGTTGTATCAAAGTAAGTTAAAATACAAACCACAAGACTTTTTTGTTTATTATTTTTTATTATTGTAGTTGACCACTTAAATTTTTATGATCAGTATCTAAAATATAAAGCCACACATGAAAAGTTACACATAAATGATTTTGGTTTTATAAATAATAAAAATTGGTTTATTTCACTTCAGACAGTTAAATTTGAAATTAAAAATACAATTTTGCCTGAAGAGCTTCTATAAAGTATTTAAAATTGCATTTCAATAGAACATATATTTTTTTAATTAGAAGTTTAGTCAGTTTGCTTATAAATCTCACTTAAAGAGATATACGTTGCTCACGATGTGAAGAACGTTTGTATCAAGTTGTGTGAGATTTGTTTCATGAAAATTTCTCCCACCGAATGTCAAATATACTATTTTCAAGATAGTGTGCAGTTTTCATGAAATTGGCACTGTAAAGGACCTTGGTCGCTCTGGTAGGCGAATATCCTCAGGAATGAAGATATATCTTTGACCGTGATAAACTCAATCGGTGAGAATCCCCACACCCAATGAGAAAGCTGTAGCTGTACATAATATCAGCAACTTCCCTATTCACATTTTTTTGTAAAAGATAAATTATTCACAATCAAAATACACCTAGTTCAAAGTATGTCAGAAGACAATCGATCGTCGTGTTGATTACTACGTGATCATTGGTTGAGGATCCCAACTCAGTTAACTCTGTATTTACAGATGAAGCAACGTTCATGATAAATGGTTAAGCTATTTTGTTTAAATAGGAAACCTTTTTTGTGAGAGATAATCCAAATACGATGCTTTAAAGTACACATTCCCATAATTTTTGAGTTTGGCGTCTATTTATCCATTTGCGTAATTAAAAAGAGCCATTATCTCAGCAACATGTTTTAAAAACTAAAGGTTTGCCAGACTAAACCCAGCAACATATAGAAATTAACAAATCGGATAAATACAAAACTACTCTCATAACATAAGAAGTAGTAGGGAACGTGATGAGAGATTACTATACAATATTAACATACTCCTAAACTGCGCAAGGAAGTATTTTGAACATTCATCGTAAAGGTCAGAGTTAAATATATTTTTTTAATTTTATCTCATTCTGTATATATATAATGATTTTTACACCTTATGTTTATCAGTTTATATCCTATACTTTCAATTAATATGTTAGTTTGGTTACCGAAATTCGTTAAAAATTATACTATTTGCTAGTAAAACGTAAACTTAAGTGACAAGTTAAGAAAACATATGTAAGCTTACTTTTTACTTATTAGATCACCCTATACCGGATCCGTAATTTCCAGTACATGTTGGCCTTGCCAAGAATGTTCAATATTGTGTTAAAATAACGATTTTAGCCTAATCCCATAACTCGGTTGAAACTATTGATAATATATATATATATATATATATATATATATATATATATATATATATATATATATATATATAGGTGTATCTTAAATTCACTTATTATATTGTGTAAATATGAAAATAGGGTTACATTTTTATATTTGAAAAAAAACACCTTTTTTTTTTATTTGTGGAGCCCTTTGTGAGTCCCATTAAACTTTTGTACCACCCTCTAGATAGCGAAGGTTATACATATTTATTGTATTTTAAATTTATGGAAAAACTTTTCTAAACATACTTGCTTCATGTTTATGTATAAAACCATAATGTTTTTAGAAATTCAAATGTATAAACTTATTCATTATCACAATTCTTAGGTCATGATATTTTTTATTATAATCATATACTTAATTGGTAAAAGTGTCCTTAGAATAAAATTGATGTAAACATATTATTAAGCGATACAGTAGTTCCACTCTGTATAATTATATACACTCCATGTCTAGTATATTATGTTACATTGCAAGGTAAAAAGACAAAACCTGCTCAATTATTTAAGAATTAAAACATGACTTCATTAATTTTCTGCATTCAGGAGAACGTGTTTTGTAGCCAATGGGAGAAGCTGCAGACAGACACAAGCAGGTGCTTCAGTAAATGTAACTAAATGTCTAAATATTAACAATTCGTTATTGCTAACTAAATCATTTCCTTTGTATTATATTTCAAAGTCACTGAACTGTTTCATTATAGGAGAAGGTAATTAAATAAAACAGTGCTCTCTCAAGCAACGCAAAAGTAAAATAATTGAAATTGATTAAATACTAGGTGTTTGATCAATATTTCATATCCCGAAATATGTAATTTTAAAATAATTTTTCAATTCAATATTGAAGGTTTTAAATTAGAAATGACCCTTTTATAAGAATGAAACAAACCTAATTCTTAAAATCACAAAAGATGAGAAAATATATATTGTATTTTTTTTTTAATTAAAAAAAAGAGTTTTTTTATAAATGTAATTCAAGTTATTTGGCAGCATAAAGTATTAAACAATTTTATTGTTTCTTCAAAGATCTTTGTCTATGTAAATTGTATTTAAAAACAACTACCAAGAACTGTGAAGTTTAAAGTAAACCGAGCAGTATGAACAATTTAATTAAGTGTATTATTCCGAAATCTTAAAGTTTAAAGGAAGTTCTTGAAATGTAAATAAAATATACAATGATTGTTTTCTTTCTCTTATCATTTGATCAGTTTCCATTGTATTTATAAAGTAGTTTACTACAATAAAAATTCCACATTATTAATAAACATTTTGTTAAAAGGTAATAATAAAAAAAGGAAGTAGTAAAATAAACTGCAATGAGCTACACTTGTGAAAACCCAAAGCACCAAATGAATGGTAACACAAATTTTCTACAAAAGTCAGTTTATGGTGCAACAGCAAAGAAGCCGTTTCAAGTTGTTTAACTCATCATCCTAAGTTGTTACATGACACACAAACCCTATTTGTAATTTTAGGTTGGAACGAGTAGGTAAAATTAGCAGTTGGACTATTACCTATCTCAGTAATAAAATATCTAAAAATATAAATCTTCGTTAAAACTAACAATTTTTTACATGAATGAATTTAAAAGAAACAGGCAATATTTAAAAAAAATATCTTAAGATGTACAGATTTTATTACATATTTTAAGACTTAAAAGTCCTATTAATATCCTATAACAAGAAATGAATGAACCTTTTACGTTATAAAGTTACGTTCAGTAAAGAAATACATAATAATAAATAAAAAAAATTAAAAAAAAAAACAGAACTTTTCATCAAAAACCCAGAACCTTTTACGTTATAAAGTATCGTTCGGTAAAGAAATACATAAAAATAAATCTAAAAAAAAAAAAAAAAAAAAAAAAACAGAACTTTTCATCAAATACCCAGAACCTTTTACGTTAAAAAAGTAATTACGGATAGGCTTTTAACGGATTGATTTTAAACTTTCTTTTAATCAATTTTGAAAATATCACTTCATTTATATAAGTATAACTAATTAAATCACCATTAAAAAATACGGGGGACGTCTTAATGTGCAAGTTTCTGAAAGAAACATAGTTCCTTGTTAAATAGTATTTGTTACGATTTTTTTCAGTTAGTGCAGCAACAGTCACGGTTTTCCACAACAATAGTGACTAATAAGTTTAAAACCTTGTGTCCAACATTTAAAATTTCAAGATATGTTAAAAAATATAACAATAAACTCTAAATTATCTCATTTAATTATTTTCAAATAAAAATAACACAAAAGCCGTGATTACGAATAAATTTCGTGTTAACTAGTATCTTTTTATAATGGCTTATGTGGAGACCAATTTCACGTAATTTGAATTCGCGATAAAACAAACAGTTTTATTATGAATAACGTTGAGAACGTGTTTTATTTCTTCTCGGACGCAAATGCAATATTATTTTTTTACAATATTATATGCCACTCTGTTTAAGGCAAAAATTTGATATTTTTTCCATCGTTGAATCAAGAACTGATTTATGTGTGTATATATATAAACATTTAACAAAAAAAAAAAAAAAAAAACAATTGCGAAGTTATAGTCAACCATGAATTTTTCCAATCCTTTACTCCCAACAAAATATAGTATTCCTATAGTTACAACAGGGAGAGGAAGCAACGTCTGATTAGTTTAGTTTCTATCACGAGCGAAGTGAGTGGAGGATCTTTAATATAGACACATCTAACATATCTAGCAAATAGTGATACTAATTTCAGAAAACATCTATAACAACTTTTTTAATGTACATACTCACCCTATATAATACGTAAAACTGGGCAAGACTCATTTATCTATCATAGGCCTAAGAAACTGACTTTTGGGTATTTAGAAGATCTGCATGTACATATTATACAATAATGATGAATAAGTACCATTACGGCATCGTCAACTTTTTATTTGATTTTGAGGAATGATTTCATACAATGTTTTAGTACCATTTATTATGACTATCACATATTCAGTTGCCCGATGATGCCGCAAGGCTAAACAATTGTAGCTCATTCATACTATTAAAATATTTGAAACTTTAAGCTTTTGCTTTATTTATCCTTATTATGACTATGCTTAAGGCATTTATCTAGTAAGTCAGTTCTTGTTTTATGAAGGCAAGATTAGTCAAATTGAGACTAAGAGGGTAAATTTATGTGTATATGTAATTTTCTGCCCCTCTTTTTTATTATAAGACTGTTAGGTTGGGTATTTTATTATTAATAGTATTAAACTTTTCTAATAAAACTGGTTCAATTTGTTGTATATTTAGTAAAATAATCAAATCATATTTCAATTATCTAATAAGGACATTGATTACAATTAAATCGTATTTTATATAATAATGTATTAGGTTAACAATTAATTGTTTATGAAAAAGTTTTTTATTTCATCCTTTAACCAGAATTAATTGTTGGTCAGTGTACTTTGTTTATAGAGCCGTTGTTGAAGTGTTAAACATTTTTACTTTTTACGCATATATATATATATATATATATATATATAGTATTGTTTTTTATATACAATTTACAGACTAATTTATCGTCTAATAGTCATATTTATAGTGTTCATCAAAACAGCCGTGTTGACTATTCGACTATTTTGAAGGTTATGTTTTGGTTACTTATCCTTCGTCACATACTACACGTTTAAAACTTAAAAAAAAATCATTTTTATACATATAAACACGTGCACACATTGCAATTATGTCCAGAACCCCCACTATCTAAAACCGGATACCCATTTGTTATTGTTTTAACGCCAGAGACTTATGTTATGCACATCATTGTGTCGAACAATGAGTCGAAATCAAAGTTTAAATTATCATTGAGGACTTTACTGGATTTTGAATGTTTCCCATTAGCACTTTCTATGTTTTCCATATTCTCTATGGCATTCATTACATTTCCCTCCGTGCATTTGTGTGGAACCTTCAACAGTGTGTTATTTTTCTGTTTTTCCGATTTGTTTGTATTATGTGCTCTGAAAATTTTGATTCTGTTTATTCAGGTCATGTGGCTGCTTAGCAGGTGGAACATCCTCTGTAAAACTCCTTTTAAAATGATTGAGCTTAAGGATGATGTATTTTTTATTATTGTAGGAGTAAGTTGGATTTGTTTTTAACATCGATATTGGTTTTATCTGATAATATTTAACGTCTTTTTAACATAACTGTACTTTCTCATTATTAAACAGCAACTATGTTGTTCCTTTGTGATATGGGGACATTTAACTGAATAGTGTTGGCAATTCTTAAAGCGGTTAATTGATAATTTAATTGGATTGGCTGGCTAGGTTCGTTATTAATTTTTTGTGTACTTTATTTAATTTATAGCTTACAAATATGCCATAAACTCGTCTAAACTTCTATCGGACAATTGCATTTAATACAAGATAATATAAATTTAATATAAATTAATTAATAGTTGCTTGAGACAATATTTCAGAAGCAGTGGCGTGTAAAGTTATTTTAATCCTTTCTTGTATGCAGTCGTCCTTTAATTAATTACATTTCATATAATTATAAATACTTTTATACTGGAAGTGATTTATCGTTAAAAGTTACACATATTTCAAGTAGGGTTGATTATTACAAAGACCTTCAATTTTTTATATTTTAAACATTAAATGAAAAATGATCATAAGAGTTGCTATAAGTATAGATTTTATAATTTACCAAATACACTATTACACTAACCAACTTATAATTAGAGAAATTGCCTAATTTACCTTTTTATTTTCTCACATATACGAATGTTATGTGCTTTTTTTGTGGATATTTCCGTTTTAAAGCTTGAAACTTAAGTCTAAAAACTGGTTTTTGGAATGATGTCTGTCTAAAATCTGTTATTTATGACGTGACTTTCAGCATAAACGCGTGGACCGACTTTAAGCAAATTTGGGATGTTGCTATATTTTAACCATATCTGGAAGTGTGTTTTTTGTTTTATTAGTTAACTTATATAAAAGTCAGTAAATGCTATTACGTCACAACAAGGTTAAGTCTGATATCATTAATAATACGAAGTTAGTGCCATTGTTTAAAATTTATCAGATATTTTATACAAAGTATAAAAGAAGTTACATGATGGGGTGAAAATATCATTATTCATTTTTTAAGGATATATCAAAAATTCCAAAAAAGTCGTTTAAATGATGTCAATAACAAAGAAAATACGATTTTCTCTAAATTGGCTGTAATGATTTTAATCAAATATTGCTCGAATAAAACCTTTAAAAACCCAAACAGAACTTGGGAAGTTGCAAGGTTTCCAAATATAACGGTTTGTAAGTTACCAGTATAAAACCAAATAATCCGCCATGATGCTCTTATAAAAGACGTAATTTTTCAGAATCCGTTAGACAGGTTTTGTTCAAATTTTAGTAAAATATGAATGGTAATGACAGAAACAGTTTTTAAAAAAAGTAAAAGAATATTATGGTTCAGAGATAATAATTAAAAATGTAATTAATTTTGTCCAATGTCCGTTTTTAGTGAATACAATTTACAACAAGGACATGTTAATGACATTACAACTATTTCACTGTCATGTTTGGTGTCGATTTGTTTTTGTTTTGTGTCTTTTTTGATTGTATTTGAACATGTATGTGTAAGAAAGTTTGTGCAATGTTTTTGTACCGTTATATATAAAAGTGAAGATAAAAACATCCCAACGATGATTTATTGTAGTACTCTAAGATATGAGAACAACCAACTGATGAAAGCCAAGATCGGCAAGCGAGAAGAGTGAACACATTGTTTAACTTGTGTAACGTTTTGTAAAACTAAATATTATATTACATACTCTCCAGTTTCGACATCACTTCATCACTGACAAAAAATAAAAAATTGGTAGCTCTGCCTCGAAAGGATATGTTTTAGCTATCCAAGTCCCTTCACGCTAGAGCAGTATTATATGGATATCTCACATTATGTTAAATGGGTGAATGTGGAGCTTGGAAAGTTCATAACGTAATATTACGAATATCTGGCTTTTTATATGTTTTGTATTACTTTTCATAACATAACTTTTGCAATAAGAAGTTTATATAACGTAATTTAAGTTTAGGTCAGCTATAATACATAATAATATTATGATCTAAATTATTCAGAAAATACATTTATTAACATTAAATATTGCGTGTTTTATGTAGATGGTCATATAAATAATTACATAACTGAAGTATATGTAATTGTATGAATTATAATTAAGTATACGTAAATCCAGGTTATGAATAATACTTATATCAAGTGGTATTATTTTTAATGTTTCTTTAAATATCTCTTTACAATATATTTTCAAATGTAGTCGATTAAATATATTTTTTTTATTATTACTAAATTTTGTTCCTCTTTTATTACTGAAATATCAAGCTGTTTGGATAATAAAATCATTACTATGTATTTGGACAATCTGTATCCAGTTAAATCGGAGGCTGTAAATTACAAAATAATCATTTTCCCTGTACTTCATCTAACTTTCTGTTTGTCAAATTATTTGTCTCATATTTCTATGGAAGCAACTGAAAATATATTTTTTAAACTCTGCATACATGGTCAATGCCATAAATTTCCTGTCCAAATAATATTCAATCTTTATTATGTAACCAATTACATAATTAAATATGGAATTCTCTTCTAAAACTAGTTTAATATCATAAATGAAGTAGTATTTAAAAATATGTTGCACAAACAAATAGTCGTTGGATTTACAGTCCTATATACTTCATATCGTGCATTTAGGATTAATAATATGGCCAACTACCAAGACACAAAATTTCATTAATTATTGCAAGTTGTAAATCAATGCTTGTAATAGATATAAATCAAGTTTCACCATCATATCAGTGCATCATATATCAGTGATTATTTATTCAAGGTTTGTCAGTGACTAATTCTAGTCTTTTTAAAATTTATTACACAATAAATAGTAAGTATTTCTTATCTTTTAAGGAAACATGTTATTTATTTTGTAAAATATTAAATTTAAGCTGCGCTGTCTAATTTAAATGAATGGTATCCCGATGCAATCTATATTATATTATAAATTATATTATACGAATTGTTTTAATTCATGTTATATTTGTCAATTTATTATCTGTAATCTGATTTTTGGAAATCAAAAATCTCCCAAAGACTCTGTTTTTTTCTATATCCTAGATTACACACACACGCGCACACACACACACACACACACACACACACACATATATATATATATATATATATATATATATATATATATATAAATTTTAGAAAAACAATAATAAGTTATTCAGATTTCTTTAAGGAACGTCACATACATTTTGTAAACGAAATTAAAAAGTTTACATTTACAATAATAATCTATTTTTCCAACCAGTCCTTCTCGGAGTAGATACTTCACATCGATATTTGTTTTATATCACAATATTGATTTAGGATATGGTAGTATAGGAAGATTTTAATAAACATTTTCATATTTAAAACAAAGCTATCTTTGTTGCATATATGGCACAAGAACAAAGTCTATACCGTTATTTGTTCCGTGTGCGTTTTTAAAACGTTCAACTTTTTAATAAATATTTAATAGAAAAAGAATATAACATTGCTGTGACATATTGGTAAAGTTTAGTAAAAAAGGATTGTAAAAAAAGTAAAAGATAGAAATCAAAAATAGTGTTAGATTTTTTAGTATAGAAAAGAAATTTATCACCATTGTGCTACATGTTGAGGAAAAATATAAACTTCCGCATTTCTTTATCTTATTTTAAAATTTATACATACTGTATGACCATTGTGTTAACATGAAACTAAGATAGTAGAATAAATGGATTTTACAATTTACGCAATTTGTACATAAATTACGATTATTATTATTATTATTATTAATTCTTGATAAGGACATGGCAATATACTGAAGAAAAAATTAGTAAAAACTCAAATAAACATAATATTGTTTCATTATTAACACTTAGTTGTAATCCATAATATTATATATTAAATTTTATGTTAAACATCTAAATGGTTTACTTTATTTGTTAATTTCATATAATCTAAATCAATTTTATTTAAATTATGAAACTTGAATAGAAACCACCAGACTTTTCTTTATAAAACCCATTATATGTTTTTACTTTACATCATGGTACTATCTTGGTAATTATATAAAGGATAGTTATGTCGACAGTATCTTGGTGTTACGATTATTTATTTATATTAAATTTTATTAATATAAGAAAGGATTAAAATAACTTTACACGCCACTGCTTCTGAAATATTGTCTCAAGCAACTATTAATTAATTAGAAGACATTCTTGAACACTTCAGTAGCTTTTTAACTTGATTAGAGTCTCTTACAATTACAAAGATTCATATAACCTTCATTATGAAATAGAAAAAAAATATATATATATAATTCAAAGCAATATCGAATATATTTGAATATAAAATAATGCGTTTAATAATGTAAACTAATTACAGTGTCGTTATAAAACTCTGAAAATATTTTAGTTTTAGTTTTTCAAATAAAACGATAACATATTACTTTTGTTAAATATTCTTTATTTTTGTACGTTTAATTTACTTTTAATCATATTTTACCATAATTTACTTCTATGATTTATATTGTTTAACCACCTTACGTGTATCAGTCCTTTAAAATTAATTACTTAAATTTCAAAATTCAAGTAAATTGACACATTACTTTTCTCTAACGTCTGTTTGATGACTATTTTCTGAAAGGATTTTATTGATTTCCACTTCCAAAATGATTACATTTTAACCACCTATTTAGTTGTTAGTTTTAATAACCATTTCTGTTCTGATCGCATTAGCAATTCCTGAAACTGTTGCTATATCCCTCAACATAGACTTTTGGCCTTAATCTTCGTATGAATGGAGGTCTTGTCCCGTAACAATTAATAACAATTAAAAATTTATTGGATTTTTAATTTATCAAAAAGATAAGCAATAGGTGTATCCATAAAGAGATTTCTTAGTATACACATAGTATGAACGATAAAACTTCTAAAATACTGAGGTAGTACATTGTCAACTAAAAGGATATCAGGTTTGGTCAATTTTACAACCAGACCCCTTCATTTGAAATTAATTTGTTTTCTTATAAACCTTGAGAAAATTATTTGTTGATATTTTAAGAGTTTGGTTATTATTTATAAAAGTTGCATAGTTTGTTTTTAAATAATGCGATTAAAACATACTAAGAATCAACAACTGAACAGGTTACAATTTAAAAAGTCAAAATAGTGAAATGTTAAGTACATGGGTGTACATTTTAAATACATTTTTTTGTAATCGTCGACAACAGCAATCAAACGGAATAATACCGACTCTACGCACGATACTTTGTTGTGTAAAATTTGTTTAGAAAGAGATATAGAGGTTGCTTTTTTACCTTCCGGACATATACTAACCTGTTACAATTGTTCGCTAAATTTAAAAAATTGTGGCTTGTGTAGAGAACCGAAAGCCGGTAACGTGCGTGTCTATTTTACATATTAGACAATAGGTTTATGGGATCACAGTTTTGTAATGGATTGGTGGTGACAGGGAATAGCGATGCCGCCGGTGGGTTGTTGACTCTTGTCAACTCTTCTCTTTTCCTACAATGTGAATAAACGTATCCATTGTGTCTGTTCTCAAGTCATGTACGAAATATAGAATCCAACTTTTAGGGATATATTATAATACTGTTACGAAGATATCGTACAACTATTTAAAATTTCAAGTAAAGAATTGAACGAGCATTTATTGTATTCCGGATATTATGCAAGCATCATGATCGGGGTTCACTCGTTCCAGGAGAGACTGCTTGCGGACAGACACAATGTAATCGTCGTTTTTAGTAATAAATTTTATAGTACTACGTTTTCATAATACGTTTTCATAATATTTACCTAAAACAAAGTTCCTCTGGCTGACAAGATAGCAGACAAAATGGCGTCACCAAATGACGTCACAAAATGGTTGATGGGGAAGTGGGACGAGCTAGACCCGTACCGTAAAGCGTATGTGAGAAAAACTCGCGTACGCCTTACGGTACGGGGTATATACCCGACCTCCATCATTATGCAACCGGACATGTAACTTGCATAAGGGAAATATTTTACTGTTTTTATTCTATCCCATAAATTTCACTATGCTACGTACATGGCAAAATAAAAACTATCTAGGCTCTACTAATGTAGGATATATAATAACCATATGTAAGCAATGAAAACAAGTTTCAGTTTAATTAACTAAATATTCAGTTTTTATTAAGGGTTAATTAATTAAGATATACAATTATACCGCAATATTATCTTTGATTTATTCTATACAATTACAGAAATTTTAAAAATGCACAGAAAATGTTCAGAACGTAATTAACTCTATAAATTGAAATTATTAAATATTGTTGTCATTATTATTATTACATTCCTAATTATGATCTATAAAAAAAATATGTGACTCAATGTTAGTTAAGCGGTATGAAATATTTTATTTGAAAAGTGAAGTTAAGCCATTAAACAATATATATATATATATATATATATATATATATATATATATATATATATATATATATATACCTGTATAAGCTGAAGTACGGTGATTACTAGAGTGATGCTTAGAAGGGCTTTGCTAATATTAACTAGCAAGTGTTATTTTAAAGATTAAACTTCAGTAATAATTTTATTCTAATTTTTTTATGAGCAAATTTTTTCCAAATAGATTTAAATAAAATGGCGAAAAATTACAATAATTCGTGTTTGTTATGTTAGTATTGGAATTAAAATATTCACAACATATACATGAGTAATTACAAACATTTTTATTCCTACTACGTTAAATTGAATATGATATTTATAATGAAATTTTGCGCTAAAGAAAGTGTATTTGAAACTTCCTTAATACTAGACCACCTAATCTCGGTTTAAGTAATGAATTTGTCTTTATTCTGTCCAGATCTAAGTTTATATAAACTTAATTTTGTTAAACCCAATCTAGTTTAATAAAAAATTTAAATCTAAAAATTGTTTTAACATATCTGTTCTTTGAATTTGTTACAACAGTATATATATATATATATATATATATATATTGATTAACGCCCGTGTTTCGACCATTGCTTATTACTCTCTCAAGAGACCCTAAGGTCATATATATGACTTGAAACAATAAATTCAAAAAGTTTTTTTTTTTTAAACTCAATTTTAACATAGCTTGTAATTACAACAGAGTTACTTTCTGCGTCACTCAATCTGTTGTAACATCCGTCACAAAAAATACCATCTGCATCATACTTATCGACATTAAGTAAACCAACATTCTAATTCGGATACTGCCTCCGGATCATGCCACCTGCCGTGTGCTGATACCTGGCGAGCAATATCAAAAATCACGCATCACATGTTCCGTGCACCTTGAACTCGGCCAACTGCAAGCAAGTCTAGTCGGTTCCTAACTAAAGTACTAAGCAGTAGCTTTTACAAGATGAAATTTCTAAAATAGTAAAGTGCATCATGATACTAATTACGCCGTATTTTTCTTTTCTAAATTCGTAATGTGTTACAGTTACATAACATCACACTACTAGGTTTGTTCACTGAGTTTTTTTTTCTCTTTGTTAACATTTCATCTTACAATGACCTTCATGCACGTGTCAAGCTTCTAATCTTTCTTTACAACAAATTCCAGGTATCTGAAATTAAAATTTGACCATCCTAGATATAACTCTGTTAATATTTTTAATTTTTAATTACTGATATATATTTTGTTCAGAAATAATTTAACTAGGATTATTTTCTATTGCTTGTTCCGTAATTTTATTGAAGGCTAATGTCTTGTAAAAGTAGAATAACCTTCTTTCATTTAAAAAAACAATTTACAAAATCAAATTATCAATTTAAATAGTCATAAAATCAAAGAATTAACTAGTCAAACTTTTCCTTAATTAAAATCTTTTGTTTTAAAATTTCCTAGCAGTTGTTACAATTCTTTATCTCAAACAAAGATCGAGATATATTAGATTCTTTATTAATATAAGAAAAACTTATTTATAATCTTTTTTGGACATTTTTGTAATTCTGATAATATTTTCTTTTCATTTTAATTACATTAAAAATCATTTTTCATTACAAAGACTTGTCGAACAACCTGTATGAGTTTGTCTAAATCTCTTTTTAACTTGCTTTTTGCACAGCAAAAGCTGGTCCGAGATTGCAATTGGAGACAGGTTCAAACTCACTCTCAACATTTTCTAAGTGCACCAGATCATCACATATATATATATAAAAAAGGAAATATAAACTTTTCAAAATGACAGTTGTTAACTAAAGGAACTTTGGTTGTGAATTATTCTTTTTTTTACAAAAAAATAACTAAATTTGTTCAAGAAACAAAACATTGTATAAAAATGTGTCTTCATTTCGGCGATTTCTTTCTGTGAAACAATGTGTACTAATTTAAAATTAAAATAACTTGGATGGGACTACATGCAAAAATTTTGGCCTCCACGACCCCAAAGGGGTTATTTTTCAAAATTAAAATATATTGACGTCAATTACTTAAAACAAAATTAATTTCTTTTATATATGATAAATTTGTCTTTTTTTTCTCAAAATAGAAAAATAGTATGTTGATCAACCTAGTTTTAACATGTATCTCTATATATATAAATGGTAGTAAACTAAGCATTTGATAATACAAATTTTGTTAACTGTAATACATAATTTTGACCTTTTTTTTTAATCTAAAATTTAAATTCTTTAAATAAATTTATATTAATTTGAAATCTAACTTCTGTAACAATTTTTTTTTAAAAAAGATCAAGAACTATAAAATATTTGTTATATTTAATTGTTTTTTGTAAATGGTCAAATTTAATTCAAAAATTTAAGCTAAATAAATTTCAGCACTTGTTTTTTGAAACTTGTTTTCTTTTTTTTTAAACATGTTTAACAGAAAGGTTCCAAATAACTTTAATTCTTAGTCGCCTGGTAACACTGTTATGACATAATATATATTAAACAACCTTCAAATTCATCATATACATGAATTCTTTAGCTATAAATTATCATACAGTATTACATAATCCATAATAATATAAAATACATAATATATATTATCCTTTTGACAGCCAAGAACCGATATCGGCTTTTTCATTATAATAGTTCACTGCTAAGACCATATATTTCGGCCATCTATTATATCTTATAATTTCTTAAATATATCCTAATAAGACATGTTATTACACATTATAGACGCCCAATATTTTTTTCCTAGTGTTGTTATTGAGTAAATATTTCCCTGCAAATATAATTAAAATCTTTAAAAAATATATAATAATTCAGTACGTATTCTGTATAAAATTACAAATATTGATTCACTCCAAATACATGTTTGAATTAATGTATGACTTCCACCTTTGAGAATTCCTTCTACTGTAGTTACAATGGATCAAACATTTATTTAATTAGACACCATGTATTTAAGATAATGCGATAGTAAACATTGCATTGAGATTTAGAAAATTACCTATCTTTTATTCTGTCAAGATCAAAATTTCAAATATTATTTTAAAAAATAAATAAAATGAAAAACTTTTTTTGAATATATATTCTTAAAATACAAACCCAACATGCATTTAATAGCGATGGAAATATAAACAATGTAATGATACAAAACTATTACTCTAATAAATAAGGGGTATTACAAAAATAACTCAAAATATATAAACATTAACACATGAGTAAAAGGTAATATTGAAATATAACCTCCTAGATTAAAAAAAAAGTGGAAAATAAATATCCCAACACGACTTTGTTCATTATATATATACTGTATATATCGGCGCTTCTTCAAAAGTTACATATTTCAGGTAACTGGACATTATTAGTAATAAATAAATTCTATGTAGTAGGAGTTAGTTAGCTAATTACACAGCTTTATTTATTAACTCAAACTCCTAATATTTAAATTTTGCAATGTATCATTATCTATTAATTAGGACTTTATTTGTAACAGACGGTAATTAAAGGGTGTAATCAACCTATTGTATTATAAATTAATTAGAGTGAATTAACAGACAATTTGCAGATTAATTATAGGATAGCTGACGCAATGTGACCTTATTGATTGTGTGTTTCCGCAAAGAGGTTTCATATTTATATCATTAAAAACCTGTAAAAGCTAATTATTATCAATTTCATTTTATAATTGTACATCCATATAAAAGGGTAATAAAAATGTTTTGAGCTACACAACTACATTTTTTGTATCAACATTGAGACTACATATGTTGCAGAGTATATTTTTTTGTAATTCGAGGGGTAAACCAAAGAAAGAAGTTTGGTTTGATTGTGACATACTTGTGTGATACAGTGTAATAAAGACAGTTTTGAACCGCACTACTAGCCTTATTGTCTCAAAGTTGACATAAAAAAAAGTTACAAAATACATTTTGTGTACTGCGAAGAGTAATTCAAAATGGAAAGGCTGGATTGATTGTAACATACTATTGTGGTATATTGTGATACAAACAGTTTTGACCTAAGTGATTACACTTCGTGTATTGTATCAACATTGACATAACATAAGTAGTACAATATATTTTTTTGTAATTCAAGGGTTAAACCGATCTGAAAATTTTGGATTGATCATAATACTAAAAGTAATTCAAACTAGGAAGGTTAGATTGATTGTGACATACTAGTGTGGTACATTGTGATACAGTATTGAGCTACTTGACTACCCTTCTTGTCCCAAAATTGAGAAAACATAAGTTGTAAAATATATTTTGTGCACAGCTGGAAATAAACCAAACGGAAAATATTGGATTTATTGTAACTTACTAGTGTGATAAAAACAGTTTTAAACTAAAAAACTGTCCTACCTGTCCCAACGTTGAGTTACCATGAGTTGAGAAATGTAACTGTAAAACAGTCAAATTATTCCAAATGTTAGAGTTTCGCTCTACGTGAGTGAACCTATAAAATAGTAGATTTTTAGAAGTAACTGTTTAAATAATTGTCATATCAGTTAGATGTGGAAATCTTTGTACGCGACCAATCAGAAAACTGTAATGTAAGTTAGGGCTCGTGCAACGATTTAGTTAAGTCTACCGATCTGACACTCATTGTTAATACTTTAAAAGTAATTTAGGTACTCTTTTTGTTTGTTCAATTTAAATTATTTAAATACATTTTACATTTTATGTAATCAGTTTAAATTAAAATTACTTAAATACAATTTAAATGTACAGGTAATTAATTGTATATAAAATGTATTATAAAGTAAAATATTCTTAAAATGAAGGGATTCAAAAATAGAGAATATTATATTATCAAGATAATGATAATATGTTATATTTTAATTTAAGAAGGAACATGTAGGTATGTTTTCATCTCTTAAGACATGACCTATTTATTTGAATATATTGTACAACTGTTGACAAAATAGAGCAAATATAATAATTTAAAACAAACTCTTTATGAACACAACTTAAGTAAAATACGCCTTACTTCAACAAACACATTAAAAAGTTTGTTTAAAAAGAAATCCCAACTTTTGCTTTAACCCCAAATGGGAATTATGTGTTCGTTCAAGCTGAAAGTTTTATTTTAGTAGAGCGAGTTTCGCGATCTTAATTTTTTTTTTCAAGAAGTCGTTTTCTATCGAGAATTCTTATTCAAATAAAACAACAATTTATAACCAGAGTTTTCTGTTTAATGGCATTATTAATTCGTTTTTTAATATGTTGAATACCACAATCATATTAATACTGAAGCAAAACAAATAACATATTTGTTTGTAACTAGTTTCCTGTTGTAACTAGATAAGTTTCCTGCTATCATCGTCAGATTTTATTTTCTCTTAGTTATGAATAAATTTATATATCTTACAATAATAGTTAAAGTGAAAAATATACGACCTAGACTGGGAATCGAACCCATGTCCTTTGGCTTTACGATCCAGTGCTCTACCAACTGAGCTATCCTAGTCGCTTCCCAGTGCGACCCAGAGCGACTAGGATAGCTCAGTTGGTAGAGCATTGGCGCGTAAAGCCAAAGGTCATGGGTTCGATTCCCAGTCTAGGTCGTATATTTTTCACTTGAAATATTATTGTATATTCAACACTTGCTAGTAAAAACGTATAAGCGGGAAAATCAAATAATTAAAATATCAATATATATCTTAATTTAATTATATCCCATGATTTTTTTATTTTAAAACGTTCGGAAAATTCTTTCATCGTATTGTTAGAACTAAAGATGATAACTTAGACTACAGAGTAAACATTAAGATGCTTAACGGATTGAAAGCCATCTTAGATATTAAGTAATTACAAAATTATAAGTAATAAAAAATATGTTTATTAACTACATTGAATACCCAGAAACATTTCAGTTATTACACAAAATCTTTAACAAAATACGGATTTCGAAATATTGGGACCAACAAATACAACATTGAATTTAATTATTGAAATTATTGTTTCATTAATATTCAGGACGTTCAAATTTATGATAATTATGGTTTGTATCCAAAACATAAACTAGTATGTCAATTTTTAGCTTAGTTATAAGTTTTTAAAGCAAGTTTTAGCTGTAAACCATTACATGAACTTTTGACATAAAGTATAAGGGACACCATACAGACGCAACAATTTTTAGGTAGATTACCTATTCGTTTTTAAATGTCACACTGAAAAAAAGTTATGTAATCTTTGATTTCATTTTATATTTTATAACTCGCATCACAAATTTCAGTATGATTGTTTAATTCAATGCATTGTAAAATACAATGTTCAAAGTGCAAATTGCAACACACTCCCAGAACACACAAAATACACCTTTCATGACACTACATGTTGTGCCCTTGTTTCTGTAGGCAAACATTTTTATAAATATTAGCAGTGAATACAAAAATTCTAAGAGTAGTCATTCAACATTTACTGATAAGAAGACACAGGACTCCTGACCACGGTATATAAAACTGTATTGCTTGAACATTGTTATTAGAAGGTCCAGAGAGATATGTTATTGGTGTCTGTCAAATTTTATCCTTATTTATTATTAGTCTTAAATCCATAATATTTAAAAAATACTCAGGTGTTACTATAACTACTGTTGTAGACCAAAAACAAAATACAAATTATCACAATAAAAATGAGTTATACTATCAAGATATTGACGTAACTTCAAGTATCTAAGAACGCATTTTGAAATGTATAACTTCAAATCAACTTTCAAAAATTTACTGTATTTTAGATTGATTTAATATACAATAATGTTAATTAATATAGGAAATGCTGATATTTTGTACAAATTGTCAGACATTCAGACACAAAATTTGAAAAAATTTCAAAAAAAGAGATCAAATAATATTTTTTTCTGTACAAATCACATATATGACTGAATTTGAGAGGAAAAATCAATAAACGAGGATGATTGAATTTAAAATTTCAGAAAATGTTTAAGTCATCTGTCTAACAGTATCGATCTTCAAATCTTTAAAATACATATATATTTTCAAACGGTTTTGATTACTGCTGTACTAAACATAAATGCGTCGATTTAACCAAAGGACCATCAAATTTATAACTTTCCTTTTCGGCAAATAGAGTTGTTTCTTTTAATAGCCTACAAAACAATGAAATGCTATAAGCTTTTGTTTTAGTACATAACTATTTTTGTGAGTGTATAAGCAAGAACAGTTTAAAGAATTATACAACATCTATAACTTTTAAAAAACGTGAAAGGGTAGAATTAAGATCTCGAGTTGCTGAATCGACTAAAAAACTAATAGCATGCGAAATTCGAAATACAAAAAGACATAATTTTTGCAAATTTTGTGACATGTGCACACATTATATATGCTTATACAAATTTATACAATATATTAACAGTAAAATTAAATATAACAATTTAATTGTCGATAAAACAAAACAATTTATTTACTTAACATCATACAAAGGTGAACTAGTGGATTTAAATACTTAAAAAAACTTGATAAAAAAACTAACTCAATTTAAATAAATTATTATTTTACAATAAAACTGTTTTTTTTCCAGCCACTTCTATTTTTTTCTGCCAAGTGTAACTTTTCGTGAAATGTCTACAAAATGTCCTTTTCATAATATAAAGACATCCATACATTGGACTAAACTCTAATTCAGTCTGTTATTTACTGTCAAATTAAAGAACTAAAATAGTTTAACGATCACTGGTACTCTTAAGAAAAGTACGAAGGATAATAAAGCTTGTGTTCTCTTTACCTGATTATTTCTTTAATATTACTCTAGTCATGTTACCTTTCGCGTATAAAGTTTTCTTGGTGAAGAAGTAATTTTTTTTTTTTTAACTTATCGCGTTTACTGGATCTTAAGGATGAAATTATTAAGTGGAAAGTATGGTGGTAATAATATACAAAGCTATACGATTACATCAGTGCCCACTTCCATGGACTTGTAGGACGATTTAAAGTTATTATTAATGTTTTGGAACTACTTTTTAAAATATATATATATATATATATATATATATATATATATATTATATCCTTACCTATTTACAGTTTTTAGTCTGAGGTTTGTATTTGTTAAAAAAATTTATTATTTTTATTAGGAACTCAATTTGTAAAACAAGAAGAATAATAGGCTAAGAAATAAAAATTATACTTTGTCAAATGGAATGACGACATTATATTCTAAAGCATTGTTAATTACTTATCCTGGCGATGTCACTTTATTCATTCATATGTTTTGTACAACAAGTCTCTAGATACAAATTATGTTTAAAACTTGTATGTTAAAAACTTATTTTATATTCTTAAAAGGTGCCGTTACACCCTATCAAGACTTACAAGTGGGATAAGTACACCTATAGGTTTCAAGGCTCAGACTCCGACTTTTTTTTATTTTTATTTATTTATTATTATTGTTATTATTATTATTTTTAATATAAAGTAATATAGTATACTTCTTATTTTAAAATATATCAGCATAAACACACATCTATATGTTTTAAGTTGGTGTTATATACTTGAAGAAAAGTACACAATTATTGTAGCGCCAAGATGTTTTTAAAAGTTATGTTCCTCACTTCACACTACAAAATGCTGGGGGCTTGGTTTACGATGCTCATTGGTTTCTCCTATAACCATAACGGTACCACTCAGAATTGTTTATTGACTCAACATATCTCTTCATGTATAAAAAGCAACATCTCTTCGTTCGTCTGTTTGAAAACTTGTATCACAAAAACCAGTAACCCGATTTTAGTATATTCTTCTCTATTTAGTGAGTTATTGGTTATAATTTAATGTTTGTTTTATGCAAATTGGTTCTACGCATAAGTGTAGCAGCATAATACACAGTTATTATCATGAAGGCCAAAACAACATTCCGATCCAATTGTGAACATTCCGTTTATTACATTATACGACTATTTAATTTATATTACTTGAAATTTTACATCAAAGAAACAGAAAACCAGTCAAATAGTTTTAATTTATGGAATTTAAAAATGAGAAAACTTTACTAAGTAATTTGTTTAAAATCTATTCAATTTACTTAAACATTAAAACAGACTCTTGACTTGTTTACCAAGGTTCAAATTTTCATATATAATAGTGTATACGTTCATATTTGAAAACATATTTTTTGTTATCACTGATCAACGGTATAAATTAAGTCGATCACAACATAAAGCAAAATTTAACTGTTATGTTGTTGTTATTTTTGACTTACCGCCAGCAATCCTTGGATAATTCTATTTAGTTTATTTTGTATATATATATATACAAAAAAGTAAGTCAAAAATAACAACAGTTATTCAAGCATATCCGGTTACTCTAGAATATCATTATGATGTTATGTTGTATTCCATTCCATTATAGACAATACTAATATATTGTTACTTATAGTTATATGTATAGGTTAAAATGAATTAGACTATTAGTTTTAAATAGCACTACACCAAATGACATAGTGAACATATTTTTCTATCTTCAATATGATTGTTATTTTTAACAGTATTTTATTTAAATACCCCAATAATATGAGGGTTTTATTTTGTAATTTTCTGCATATTTGTGTATAGTTGATTACACAATAACTGGCCGCAATGACTGGTTACTTTACAAAGTATACGAATAAATAAATTTAATATATTTATTTTTTTATGTTTATATTTTTATATTACTAAGGGCAATTATTATAACTCGCATTTTTATCGTCTAGTAAATTAAAATAAGATGATTAACAATACAACAACGAAAACGATTATTGTCATTTGTGACGTTTCATTAATGGTGTTATTTTAATTGAATATGCTTTTCTGCTAATAGTAAGGAAAAACAAAACTAGTACAAATGTTTATAAAAAATATAATTTTGACGCAGACGACTTGACTAAAGAGTTTGCATGTATTTCTTTTTAATTTCTATAACTCAGAATATGATGGTTCAACTTCGATATAATTTTGTAAAATGGTAATCACAGTAGTTTGATTCTATTTAAAAAAATAATATAAAATATTTTGATAATTACTACATTGAAGTGTTTATAAAAATGAAGTATTTAATCAATTAAGATATTTAAAAAGCAATATTAGATTATTTAGTGTTATTTAATTTGACACTTTGTAATTGTTTTTAACATATAGTGAGCAACCCTCGACAAAACGGAAGTTGTAAAGAACGTCAATGTTACTAATACGTTCTAGATATTAAACCACCAATAAGACAATACTTGCATAATTAAGTGAATAAAGATAGAGTATACATATTTATACATAGATAAGTCCTATACATACTGTTATTTTGTATGCTCCCGCAGTTTCACTTTGTATAACATAGACAAATCATATGTTTATAACTACCATAAATAACATAATTATCTTTATATTTAATACCTTATACATATTTGAGTAAAAAAACACAATTTTACTCTATAACTTCAAAATTAAAACAAGTCATTAACAACCTTCCCCTTGTAATCGGGGTCAAAAGTGCTACGGAACGTGACTACGCCCAAAAGTGTGTTTCGGTAATTTGAAAGAAAATCTGAAAGTTATTACTTTCACTATGAACTCGTTTAATTTTGTAATTATAATCTGAACTGTTTGTAATTTACGAGGAGAGGGTAATTATCTTACAACAGTACTCATTGAACAAAAAACGAAAGATAAATTATTCAAATAACATTTCTGTATTAATTAACAATCATCTTGATCCTCAGAAATTCCAAGAAAAAATGTCATGTTTCTTATTAAACTTGTAAAATATACAAACAAACTAATAAATAAATTTAATTTGATTTTATATATGTAAATAAATTTGTATTCATTTGAATACCTAGTAATATATTAGTGATATTTTTAAACTATAAGAATATCTGAAGATGGGGTAAGCAGCTGATATTACTGTAACAAATTGGATATATTTGACAATGTATAGTGTCAAATGAATTGGGGTTAAAAAGGCTGCTGGACCACTCATTTAAAGGCTGTAAAGACTGCAGGTTTCTCTCTAATATAGTGACAGGAATGAAGTGATATATATATATATATATATTACAACGGACACAACCCGTTGTAGGTCCTGGATTTTGAATTTGTAATTAATTTTATAAATTTGAATAGTCCGGACTTACCGCGGGCTAAAGCCGCATGTAGGTCACGAAAATCATGTTGACGCGGGAGTGTAGTTATCTGGCTAAGTTAAACTCTTGGACCCTGCCTGTTCGAAAAGGAATAAGGACTTGTAAAAAATACTTAAAAATTAATACGGGAAGCCAAAATCCAGAAATTAAATAAAAACAAATATCTTCAGGAAATGCATTACGCTAACCGCGTGTGTATTTACTGCAAGATTAGATAATATAAAGTCACAAAGTTACGTAAAATACAGACTATTAAAGTATGAGGAGAAATTCAAAATTCCTCTAAATTGAAAAAGAAAAGGTTTTTCAGGCTTTTCATAAGAAGGCCTAAAATAAAGGTAAAATAAGTTTTTGCGAAATTTCGTTAAATAAAAAAGTTAATGTTAATTCACTAAGTTCAAATGATAAAAAAGTATATAAAAAAGAAAGTTTTTTGAATTCTAACCAAAACAAATTTTAGTAATGATAAACAAAATGTATAATTAAAAAGAAAAACTTGAAATTTTATTAAAGGAAAAAGGTGACAGAATTCGCACCTTTACAGCAAGATAAAAAGTTAAACTTAAATTTTTATTAACTCAAAACGCTAAATAGTATGCTGATAACGTAGTTATGTAAAAATAATCCAGTATTTAAAATATGTTTCGGGAGTAAAGGAAAGCCCAAGTTTGTAGAAAATCGTTTAATTCCCTAACCCTACAGCAAGACAACCAGAAGCAGAAAAAAAGAGAAAATCCGGCTAGTTAACACAAACCAAAAGGACATAAAGAAGTGAAAACAAAAAACCGGGAAAAACAAAAAACAAAGACTTTTCCGGGAGAAATGGCCGCGGAAAAACGTGCGCGGGTCGTATACGCGAACCAAGAATCGTACGAACATCACTCGAGTTCGTGGGTAAAGAAGACAACGAGCTGAATTCAAAAATGTCACTCTCAATAAAATAGGGAAAACCCTGGAGGAGTTACAAAGGAAAAGGATTTTCAATAGCCAAAACTGCACGGAGAGAGATAAGAGTTGTACGGTAGAAGGGGCTGGCTGAAGATGAGTCTATATAAACGATTGCTCGGGGAAACTCGAGAGCCTTGATATTTCTGCGATGTAAGTGAACACATCGAGCCTTGATATTTCTGCGATGTAAGTGAACACATCGAGCCTTAATCTCGTTTTTTATAAAATACCATAGTATGCAAAAAGCTAAGTATTTTCTTAGTTAACCTAATAATTTGTATAACAAGTGTGAACATACGTCATTGCGATATTAATTTGGAATGCAGCAATAGACACAACTATAATCTACAAGAACGTCAGTGGCAACTTAGTCATTACAAAGTTGGCCTAACTTGGATTATTCTGGAGAAGTAACATAACCTACATAGCAGCTGATACATGGAGTGATTCGTATAGCTTCCGGATAGGACTCCAGGACATCACCAGGCGACCACTTGGACATGCAACTTTAAAGTCGAGAGAATAGCCGAACCGGGACTTCAGACACGACATCACCACAACCATCTTTAAAAATTCATCCAACATTCTTCCAGACAACCCTACAGGGATCAACCTTCATCAACGAGACAACTTAACCAGCACGCAGAGCATCTGTAGCCTGCCATCGCTAAACAACGCTCGTGGACTTCATATCAAACGTCGCGACGCCTGGACAGTTGTGAAAAGGTCGGTAGAAACGTAAATACGTTAGTCCCTGATTAAATTTGCCTGAAATAAATTCAAATAAATTTATTTTAAAATACTGGGTTACTTAGGATGTTAGATTAGATAAAATATTTGTATTATTAATTAAAAATTGAATTCATTAAATCGTAAATTCGAATTAAATCTTTTATTAAAATATTAATTAAATCAAATTGGGTATAAAATATTAGAATAAATTATAGTTAGGTAAATAATTGGTTCTGCCTTGTAGTTTAAGATTTTATTATTAAATTGAAAGGAAAGTTATTATTTTGTATTTGTTGGAGAAAGTAAAATCCAAAAAGTTTTATTTTATGTTTGAAATAAAAAAAAAAAAAAAGAGAATTATTAAAATTTTATTTGCTTTATAAAAAATTTATTATTTACAAAAAACACCTAGTATTCAAATATCCCAATAGTTTATGAGTTATAGATTAAGAATTGATACAGTGAAATTTCATAAAATATTTGCAAGCACAAATAAACAATTTACAAGGTTAGTTTCAGTGTACTCACTACTCAGAGGTTTACAAAAAGTAAAATCATTCACTTGTGTTCTAACTGAGCTAGAATCAAATATAAAGTACTGGAAGTATAACGTAGAAGTTTTTTTTTAGTCAGGATATTCAGAAAACTGAATATTCGACACATAGTTATTTCACCTAGGCCAAACAAAGCGAGATTGCCTATAAAACTTCCAGTAGGTGGAAATAACTTATTCTCAAACGAAAAACCGTTGAATAAATCGGCGTCCCAAAAAAGTGGGGTCCGAAAACATCATTCAACTTAACCAAGAAAAGGTTTACCGTTGGAGAGTTGGCGCCCAACGTGGGGTTTACCGTTAGAGAGAGTTGGCGCCCTTCGGTGTTGGCTCGATTTCACTTGTGGTTAAAAAATTAATCAAAAGTAAAATTCAGTCAAAAAACTAACGTAAATTTATTTGTGCTTGAAACTGTGTATGTTAGCTTTAGAATTGTGTTTAATATTAAGCCATACTACTGCTATTTTCCACGTCTGAAGTATTTCCCGGGTTCGTGTCGTATTAAGGTTCAGAGGGGGAGAGAGGAAATTAAAACATTAAAATTAATTAACCAATAAATTACATTTGTCGTGGTAAAATCGGAAAATTGGGGGTGTAGGCCTAAAAAGATTGGAGTAAAAATAAATTAAAAATAATTGGGAGTTTTCCGACGCGACGGATCAAAACTAAATTAAATAAATAAAAACAATTAAATCAAATTAAAATAGTATAAAAAAGCAAAAGTTAAAATGGCGGATAAGGCAATGAAAGAGTTCTTCGAACAATATAAAAAAGATAAAGAAGAAAGGGCGAAGAAAGATCAGGAAGAACTGGAAAGAAAAGAGGAAAGAAGACGGCTAAAGGATGAAAAAATCCGAGAAGAAAAGGAGGCAGGAAGGTTACAGCGAGAGAAGGAACAAAAAGAATTATACCACTTAATCTCTGGAAAGCTGGGAGACCTGGAACGAAGCCTGGAGAAAGAAAGCGTGAGGTGTAAGGAACAACATACCAAGGTGGAAGAGAAATTTGGGAAAATTGAAGGAACGATCCATTTTCTGGAAGAAACGACGAGCACAATGAAGAACACAGTAGATGAGGGCTTCAGAACAATAGAAAGTCGGGTGCAACGCGTCGAAAAGAAAATAGGAGACGTGTTGAGTCAGGGAGGTGGTAGTAGGAGTGTAGGAATAATGATGCCGCGTTATGAGAGCGAAGCAACTAAAATTGAATTTTGGGGAAACAGTAAAGAAAGGCCTAAACAATTTTTAAGGGACATAGAAGGGTTAATGGACGAGTTGAATCCCTATTTAGAAGATAGGGAGAAGATTAAATTCATTAGACGCCATCTTAAAGGTTATGCACTCGAATGGTTTAACATAACAAACCGCGAAGAGATGAAGTATGCCGAATTTAAGGAAGCATTTTTAAATAATTACTGGTCGCTACAAAAACAAAAAGCGATCAGAAATTATATCGAAAACAATAAGTATGTAGAGAAGGGGAATGCTAGTAGAACAGAATATTTCTGTATGGTAGTAAATAAAGCTCGAGATTTAGATCCCCCCTTATCTGAAGGTTTCCTAGTATTCACAGTAATGCAACACTTTAGCGAACAAATTAGGCTAGCAAGCATAGGTAAGCCTAGTGAAACGATTCAAGATGCGATAAACTTTTTAAACAATGTCGATATGATAGAGGAAAATCGGCGAGGCAGACCCCAAGACGCTCAAGACACGCAAAATAGGCAAAATTTCACACCTAGAAATAACCCCCCTATCCAAAGATCCTATGCTCAAAACCCAAATAACTCTAATCACCCAAGTTCCAATAAACCACGTCCTTTCAACTCAAATCCTAACCAGCAGAAAAAAAACTAATAAGTGAGGTTCTGCCAAAGGATGGATGTTTTCGGAATGACAGGGCTGTAGAAAAAACAATAAAACAAAAGATTAAAGTTAAAAAAGTTAAAGTGCAGGTAAATACCAAAAAGTTAGGAAATAAAAAAGTTACTCCTTGTAGTAGGATCGAACCTGAATTAGGCGAAAAAGTCGTCGAAAAGGAGCGCGAATATCAACCTAAACAATTAGGTAGTTTAAATGTCAATATTAGAGAAGACTTGCTAGATAATAAGGACGAGCCAATTTTAACTGAAAAACCCATAGAAGAAATACCCGCGATTCCAGTCGAACTTGGAACAAGTACCGGTTACCTTGAGATTGACACAGGAGCTGAAGTAAGCGTTATCCAACAGGATTACCTCGATCAATTAAAATCGGAAGATGTCAAAATCTTAGAACTACCGGTAGCGTGCCTAGAAATAATTGGGGAATTAAAAGGGAAGGTGCAAAAAATTAACAAGCAAGTCCTAATTGAAATTAAACTGTTAGATAAATGCGTAGATCTACAATTTTTGGTAGTAAAAGGTCTAAAATCTAGGATAATTATGGGATGTGGCCTTTTATATAATTTACAAGCCAAAATAAACATGCAAGAAAAATTTGCAATGTTTAAAATAGGTCAGGATAATATTAAAATCCCGTTTATTGACAAAAAAGTTGCAATAACACGTTTAAAGGGGAAATGTTTTAATATTAATTCCCGATACTATAAAAACAATAAATCAATAAATTTAATTAAATCGGAGTTAATTAAATCCGACAAAATCGAGGCGATAAATACTAAACTCCAAACCAATAAGTTAAATGAAAATGAAATTAGAATAAATGAGTTAGTAAACAAAGCTGAAATCGTTAATGTACCGGAAATAGAAAAAACGGGCATCAACGATGTAATGGAAGGGAATTGTAGCATGAGTCAAGATAGGAAGCCGGACACAACAGCTAGGAATATTGATAAGGTTAGGATACAAAACGAAGAAGGGTTGGATCAAATGATACCGAAGGGGTTATCTGTTCAACGAAGGAAGGGGCAAAAATCCAAAAATTTAATCGTACCTAAGATGCTATCTAAAGAAGCCAAGGACGAAATTTCGCGTAATAGGGCATTAAAAAAGAATAATGTACCAATTAAAGTTAGGTATAGTGGTGAAAAATATCCAGTTACCAACTACGCGTCGCGACGCAGCCAAAGTAGCCGAAACTGTAAATATCCAAATAAGCGTTGTAATCCAAATCAGGCGAAGTCAAGCACTGCACTACACGGTAAATATTCCGACCACTCGATTAACAATAAAAAGTATAATAATAAACAATCACAAGAAGAATTAATATCTGTAGGAGGAACAGACACGCGTGACTACAATCAATTGTCAAAAGTGCGTGGAAAAATGTCTAAAGTCAGATTTAAAAACACTGATATTTCTGTTGTAAATAAAACTAAATTAAGTAGGAAACATGTACGGTACAAAGAGAAAGTAGGCCAAATTGGAAGTCAGCTGTGTGGACTTAGACAAGGAGTGAAGAAAGATATCAAATGTAAATATTATGAATTAGTAAACACGCAATGAATGAAGATAGAAAAGACAGGAACTAAAGTAGGCTAGGATGGGACGGTTTGCAACACAGCGGAACTAAAGTCAAGGGAAGTTCAAGGTCGACGGAAGTGGAGAGAGGGAACACGGCAGACTGAGAAGACTGAAATGAAGGAAGTAGGCCTAAATAAACAACTCAACGCATCTCAATTGATAAAAAGGCCTAAGTATTTCTATCTTACATGCTAATGTGTTTGCTAGTTTTAAATTAAATAGTAATACAGATCCAGGAAGAAAACGTTCGAATATAACCTACGAACAAATCAGGTGCCTGGAATGGCCTAATACACGAGTCAGGGGTGTATAGGGGTTGCATATTAATTACCAGAAAATTAATTATGCGTAAAAGTTGTTAGGAGAATCGGAGTAGTTAGGATTCTGGAAGAAAGAAGTTTAACTAATAAACTAGGAAAAACTTAGAAAAAAAAAAACTTAAACAAATAAACAATTAATTAATTAAAAAACTCTCAATTATTGTAATTGAAGCCACAAAGGCAAATAAAAAAATAAAAAAGGGTAATGTAAAATAAAACGTATAAAAAACTCGGATTGTAAAAATTCGGGAAATATGAATGCAAGGAACATAACAGTAGTATGAAAATGTAATCCAGTAAAGTATTGTTAGTTGGTTATCAGGCAAATTAAAATGTGTCCCTGTATTTATATAAGTTGTGTACAGTATAAACATGTGTTTTCAGTGGAAGTGAACTCACCCAGTGAACATTTCAAAAGGAAATGTATATCATGTCATGTTGTATAAATGTAATTTCAGATTATGCAGAATAAGAAGAACAATGAAATGTATAGTATGAATTGTATATATAAAAATTATGAATATGTAATCTGTAAATTGTTAGGATAGGAAGGCAGAACTAGATATAAGAATGTAATAAGATAGGAGGAAATTTGAAACGGGAGTATTATTATATTTAGTGGTTTTCAATATCTTGGATTTATGGCGGAGCCGATCAAACCAGATATCTTAAGAGGGGTAGCTTACAACGGACACAACCCGTTGTAGGTCCTGGATTTTGAATTTGTAATTAATTTTATAAATTTGAATAGTCCGGACTTACCGCGGGCTAAAGCCGCATGTAGGTCACGAAAATCATGTTGACGCGGGAGTGTAGTTATCTGGCTAAGTTAAACTCTTGGACCCTGCCTGTTCGAAAAGGAATAAGGACTTGTAAAAAATACTTAAAAATTAATACGGGAAGCCAAAATCCAGAAATTAAATAAAAACAAATATCTTCAGGAAATGCATTACGCTAACCGCGTGTGTATTTACTGCAAGATTAGATAATATAAAGTCACAAAGTTACGTAAAATACAGACTATTAAAGTATGAGGAGAAATTCAAAATTCCTCTAAATTGAAAAAGAAAAGGTTTTTCAGGCTTTTCATAAGAAGGCCTAAAATAAAGGTAAAATAAGTTTTTGCGAAATTTCGTTAAATAAAAAAGTTAATGTTAATTCACTAAGTTCAAATGATAAAAAAGTATATAAAAAAGAAAGTTTTTTGAATTCTAACCAAAACAAATTTTAGTAATGATAAACAAAATGTATAATTAAAAAGAAAAACTTGAAATTTTATTAAAGGAAAAAGGTGACAGAATTCGCACCTTTACAGCAAGATAAAAAGTTAAACTTAAATTTTTATTAACTCAAAACGCTAAATAGTATGCTGATAACGTAGTTATGTAAAAATAATCCAGTATTTAAAATATGTTTCGGGAGTAAAGGAAAGCCCAAGTTTGTAGAAAATCGTTTAATTCCCTAACCCTACAGCAAGACAACCAGAAGCAGAAAAAAAGAGAAAATCCGGCTAGTTAACACAAACCAAAAGGACATAAAGAAGTGAAAACAAAAAACCGGGAAAAACAAAAAACAAAGACTTTTCCGGGAGAAATGGCCGCGGAAAAACGTGCGCGGGTCGTATACGCGAACCAAGAATCGTACGAACATCACTCGAGTTCGTGGGTAAAGAAGACAACGAGCTGAATTCAAAAATGTCACTCTCAATAAAATAGGGAAAACCCTGGAGGAGTTACAAAGGAAAAGGATTTTCAATAGCCAAAACTGCACGGAGAGAGATAAGAGTTGTACGGTAGAAGGGGCTGGCTGAAGATGAGTCTATATAAACGATTGCTCGGGGAAACTCGAGAGCCTTGATATTTCTGCGATGTAAGTGAACACATCGAGCCTTGATATTTCTGCGATGTAAGTGAACACATCGAGCCTTAATCTCGTTTTTTATAAAATACCATAGTATGCAAAAAGCTAAGTATTTTCTTAGTTAACCTAATAATTTGTATAACAAGTGTGAACATACGTCATTGCGATATTAATTTGGAATGCAGCAATAGACACAACTATAATCTACAAGAACGTCAGTGGCAACTTAGTCATTACAAAGTTGGCCTAACTTGGATTATTCTGGAGAAGTAACATAACCTACATAGCAGCTGATACATGGAGTGATTCGTATAGCTTCCGGATAGGACTCCAGGACATCACCAGGCGACCACTTGGACATGCAACTTTAAAGTCGAGAGAATAGCCGAACCGGGACTTCAGACACGACATCACCACAACCATCTTTAAAAATTCATCCAACATTCTTCCAGACAACCCTACAGGGATCAACCTTCATCAACGAGACAACTTAACCAGCACGCAGAGCATCTGTAGCCTGCCATCGCTAAACAACGCTCGTGGACTTCATATCAAACGTCGCGACGCCTGGACAGTTGTGAAAAGGTCGGTAGAAACGTAAATACGTTAGTCCCTGATTAAATTTGCCTGAAATAAATTCAAATAAATTTATTTTAAAATACTGGGTTACTTAGGATGTTAGATTAGATAAAATATTTGTATTATTAATTAAAAATTGAATTCATTAAATCGTAAATTCGAATTAAATCTTTTATTAAAATATTAATTAAATCAAATTGGGTATAAAATATTAGAATAAATTATAGTTAGGTAAATAATTGGTTCTGCCTTGTAGTTTAAGATTTTATTATTAAATTGAAAGGAAAGTTATTATTTTGTATTTGTTGGAGAAAGTAAAATCCAAAAAGTTTTATTTTATGTTTGAAATAAAAAAAAAAAAAAAGAGAATTATTAAAATTTTATTTGCTTTATAAAAAATTTATTATTTACAAAAAACACCTAGTATTCAAATATCCCAATAGTTTATGAGTTATAGATTAAGAATTGATACAGTGAAATTTCATAAAATATTTGCAAGCACAAATAAACAATTTACAAGGTTAGTTTCAGTGTACTCACTACTCAGAGGTTTACAAAAAGTAAAATCATTCACTTGTGTTCTAACTGAGCTAGAATCAAATATAAAGTACTGGAAGTATAACGTAGAAGTTTTTTTTTAGTCAGGATATTCAGAAAACTGAATATTCGACACATAGTTATTTCACCTAGGCCAAACAAAGCGAGATTGCCTATAAAACTTCCAGTAGGTGGAAATAACTTATTCTCAAACGAAAAACCGTTGAATAAATCGGCGTCCCAAAAAAGTGGGGTCCGAAAACATCATTCAACTTAACCAAGAAAAGGTTTACCGTTGGAATATATATATATATATATATATATATATATATATATATGAAGTGAGATAATATAGTGACAGGAATGATAACTAAGCCATCTGCAATATTTGTGATAATATGCATTCACGTATGTGTTTATAATAGTTATTTCATTCTTAAAAATAATTATGCATAAAGTTAGAAATAACGAAAATACTTTTTAATTTGGTAAATTTAAAAAATCATGTTTGAATATATTTATCACACTATTTTACATACAGCTACAAATTTAAATACTAATACTTTTTAATGTTATATCATAAACGTATGATTGTGTAAGTCAATTAATAGAAAACAAAACATGTTGAAATATTTAACATATTTTCATCAAAAGATACCACCTCTTGAACTTTCATTTACTAAATTACTAAGTATAAGTACTATGATATATTTTTCATTGACATTTCATTTCCTCCTGGAATTTAACCTCACCATGAAAAATATTCTAAGACTCTATTTTAGACCATCTTAAAACTGTAATGTTGGTACCATGTCAATATGTTGTTTTGAAAAATGAAACTTATACTTCCAACTGAACCATAATTGACTTACTATTTTCAAAAATAATTTTGTATCATTATTAGTTAATCTTTAGAATCTCATCATTTATCATTGCCTCAGCGTTTTGTAGAAAAAACTATAATCAACCCTAATTTCTAAGTCGGGGGGAAGTTGCAATAACTATAAAATGGTTGACCATATTCAATATAAATCTTTTGTTGGACATGAAAAATCTTCGTTATAAAATTCATTCAAATACTCTTCAGGTAAGTAAATCTAGAACTTTTTGACATCTTCTAGTTTGATTTTATTTATTGGCAACTTGTCATTTGGGTTTGCCCGCTATTTGATAGCTGCGGAGTTCTAATAGTTCTGTTCACATCAAACGTTTGTGTTTGAAGTCCACCAATAAAACGTATGGCTTTCAACTTTTCCAACTTTTTTCCGTGGAGAAAATAAATTCTATTTACTTTGACACCAAAGAAGTTCCTTTTAATCTCTTGGGATGTCCATAGCTTGTGTCTCTGTAGATACGACTTCTCTTTGTAGACATTAGGCCACCGATACTTAAAATCGTTCATATCGCTGGGGTTAATTATTGTCACGTCGAACTAGCTACATTGGCAGTGGACATCGTACTCTTTTACAGTGAAAACTTTATCTGTTATTTTTTTAATTTTCCTCTCACGGAACTAAATTCTCTGTCTGAAGGTAAATATCTCTGTCCTCTGATAGAAATTTAGTGGTGTACACTCTCAAAACGACTAATTTCGACTAAGACCAAACACAACTGGATAAGCGCATTGTTTTTGTTTTAGCCTCCTGTACCGCCAGAAAACACATGAAGATGTTTGACATTTTTTTTTCAAGGACACTATCAAAATAGTGCATCAGGAATGAGCATTTTTCATTTAGCCATTTCTTGGTTAACCCTTCACAGTAGACATAAAACATTGTTTTATCGTGAGCTAAGTTGTGAACATCAAAAATATTTACGATGGCGGAGGTAAAATGTTTCTTGAACTTGAATCTGTTAGAGCTGCAAGTTTTGCATATAAACCATACAAATTCATCCACTGTGTTTCCTTCTAAACACATATCTTTACTTTTTGTATGATATATTTATAGAACTTATTTGTTCCCATTTTGCGATCTAGATGTTTTTGTGACATAGACACGTTTGGCAGCCTTATTAAATGAGGTGAATTTTATTTTTACTGAAAGTTCCTAACATTTGCAACACGTGGCTACCTGAGGTCTACCAAAAGACATTTAATAAAGTTTTCATTTAAAGTTTTTAAGTAATACTTGTAGTCAACTTGGTCTTTCAGATCTGGATTTTTTTCATGGAAAATGTTTTTTAACATTTGAGTCAGCACATAAATAGTAGTAGCTTTTTCTAGTGTATTGCTTCCTTTTGTGGAAATGTTATTATGTGCTCAACAATAGCGTTCATAACTTGACTGGAAGGGGTTACTTTGCATTACTGGAAGGGGTTTTTCCTCGCATATCTTTAGAAACTTAATTTGGAAATAGAACTTTCGTATACGATCAGCTTTTACTCTACGTACAGATAGAAAAGCTTGCTTACAATCTTCTTTTTACCTTGTGCAGTATACAATGTGTACTTAAATGTATGTTTCTTGGACTTGCTTGTAGAACCGTTTTCAACAATGTCGTTGACCTTTGGCCGCTTTCGCATGACTGGCATGCATTCAATCAAGGCGTGGAGAAAGGCATTTTGTTCGTTTTTACGTTCAAAATCTATGAATCTGGTGTAAATTCCCAAGTAAACGTCTTCAGTAAACTTTGTTGGGATGCATGCAGTTCTATTTGCAAAGAACCACATAATTATACCAGCCATTAAGCTGTGTCTGACTGAAGTACATGAGGGGTTTCTAAATGAACTGATGGCGCTTCCACTAAAGCATGATATACCGTGCTTTAAGTCAACTTTGCAAAATAATGTAGATGTGGAGTTTCATTTAATATAAAAGGGAGAGTAAAAAAATAAAAGAAACTGTTTGTTGTATATAAACTAACAAATACCTCAAAATATTACAACTTTGTATCATTAATAAAAACAAAATTAATTGACCGAAAAACTAATAATGAAGGATAAGACAAGTATCACGAAAAGATATTGTTTGTTTAAATCTATAGACATAAAATCAATAAAATATTTAAATCATTATTGTCCAACTTATCCTTTCGACGAGTTCTCTCTCTCTCTCTCTCTCTCTCTCTCTCTCTCTCTCTCTCTCTCTCTCTCTCTCTCTCTCTCTCTCTCTCTCTCTCTCTCTCTCTCTCTCTCTCACATAAATTTTCCGAAAACAATATCGTAAGGCGTTCCCATGTAATGTTTTGATTTAACTATACGACACGGTATATGTGATCTGTGTTTACAGACACCCCACAGAGTGTGTTTACGTTATTAAAGTGACAGAAACTTGTAGTAAGTCTGCATCCTAAGTCCCTGTTTATGTAGTATGTTCAGCTATGCTGAAAAATACTTAATGTCAACTTCAGTAATTAATCTCTGTTTGTTTGTATATATTGATATTTAAATAATTGAGAGATAAAGTTTCTAATCTTATATTTAAATAAATAACAAACAATAAATTCATAATATAATGTAGTTGCAAATTGTTTGCAAATATTTTACATATAAACCCACTATATTTAACAAAGGAAACACATTTCAATATTATGATTTTGTACAAGAAGAAATTAGGATTAATTAAAGTACTGAAGATTTTTATATATTTTTTAAACAAGTGTCTACAATGTAATCTTTGCTGGTTTTTACATTATGCGATGAAAGTCCAATTTTAAAACATGCAATCTATGACAGAATGATATGTAACATTCAGTAATATAATAGGAGTGGACTATGTACTTATTGAGATATATTTCTGTATTTATACAAACATTTCAAATTATTTTAAACACAAATTTATTTGTTTTATTTTATTTTTATAATGTAGTGTCTTGCACACGTTTCCCTTTTCGTTAGGTACAATTTAAACTATTAACCTCTTAATAGTAAGCGTGTATCAACATTGCGTTATTTATTTAAAACATACTTTTTAAAGTTTTAAATGTTAATAAAGTACAGTAAAATATATTTTTAAATTCTCAAATGATTAAAAATATGTACCTTTATTTATATTTTTTTGGTGTTAGTCTTACGAAAGTATTGTTGATGTTTACATATGTATTCACCAGATTTAAAGTTCATGTAAGGAGTAGTTTTTTATTTAAGAAATTAATAAAATTAAAATATAACTTAAATTTAATAAAAACCTAAATTTTACATTTACAGACAAAACGGAATAAAAGTAAAAACAAAAATTACTATTCCCAAAGATGTTTGATCCATATTTTATACATGTTTATCAGATGTTTTATATGTAACGTTTGATTTGGAATTAATGTTTATAAATAAAATATAATGTTATATTTTGTAATACCTGTATTAAATTGACGTATTAAAATTAAATGTAATATATTTTAAATCTTATTCTTTTAAAATAAATATTCATGTATAACCACAACCAACAAAATTAAACTTACCAATCTGTAACTAAAATGTTTGAATGAAAAAGTAACTTAAAATCGCTACAGATTAGCCGCTTGTTTTTTACCCTACTTTTCAAAAGCATCCTTATGTAATCAATTATTAAGTCGATTAAGGGTAATCAATTATTTATTTTCGAGTGATGTGATTGTTATGTTACAATAAAATCAATTCTTTGAAAATAATATTGAAATATTTGTTGTTTGAGATTTGATATTTAAACAAATTTAAAAAAGTTATTTGCCATTATTGTAAGGACACAAACACATAAAACACAAGAAGTAGTGACTAGCGTTTAGTAAAGAGTTAAGTTTTGTTATGAAAATTGTAAACAGCTTTATAAATCACTAACGTCACATTTGCTAACTACATGTAGTTTATGTAGTGATAGAAATTTAACTTTTATTAGATATAATATGTTTTATATTTGAACTTAATGAAGTTTAGAAGTTAAGACATAATTAATTTGCATAACTCTGGAGGGTGGTAAATCCGTATCTCACATTAAAAATATAAGAGAGTTTAAGTACTTGAGTTTTAATAAAAGTCATCCTGTTTAGTGTACAGTATTAAAGAAGGTTTACAGATATTTATGTGTTTAATATTACCAGTTTTAATTATAAAACAAAACTGATATCCAAATATTTCTGTATTCAAATATTAGGTGGAAAAGTTAGAACAATGATGCTTTGTCCTGACTAAAAAATTTAATGTATATAGCTTTACCAAGGGTAGCCTATAGACTATACTTATATTCCCATAAGTGTTTACGCCAAATAACACACGGTTTACGGTTATTCAATCTTCTATACTATTATAAATATAAAAATCTAATGATGTGTGTGTGTGTGTGTGTGTGATATTTGTGTGTTTATTATATTTAAACAATATAATAAATACAGTGTTTATAGTAATTATGTCTCAACTGTTACAATTCAGAAAATACAACATATTTAATCTATCCGAAGACATATTAAACACTTCATATTAAAGCAAGAAGAGATATTATACACCTTCAGGCGACAACATAATTGAAATACTTCAGTAACAAAACAATTCATGTATTCTCTTTATTATTTTAATTTATCCGTATCACTTACATTTATCGTAAAAAGTTATTATAATTTCAATTTAATAACAACAATAAATTTATTCCACAAGTTAAATGTGAAATTATTAGTGAAAATATAAGCCGTGTTCTTAAAGAAATACAAAATTGACTGTTTCATATATTTTTATAGTATCGATCGTAAAGGCCGTGGGCTTTTATTAAATGTTTTAGATGTAACATTTATATGTTTTATTCTATACTTAAAATTCCATATTTTCATGAAGGAAAAAAGCAGAGTTGAATGCATTGCGAGGTATACTTAAAACAAGGTAGAGTTTCAAATATGTTTGTTAAATTCCTGATTGATTTTACACATTTCTGGTTTTAAACCATTTGAGCCGATAGTTAGTTGAAAAATTGACCCAGGTAGTTTCGAAAAAAGAGCAGTTAATGCATACTCCTATTTTTAGCTAAAAAAACAGCAGGTGAGGTAGGTATTCCTCTCGACCTATGATTTTAAAATTACGATTTTATATTTTATTTTTAGTTATTTTAACATCTCATGTCTACAATGATTTAGCCTTGAGTATAAGGTTGTTCATTTTAATTGTAATTTCCAATATCGTCCTTTATTACTAGATTATTTTAACTTTCGTTTACCACCGACATGAATTTCAAAAACAATTTTTAAATTAGTAACCAAGACAAACATAACTTACAATTTTTTAGCTTAGCTCGATGTTGTTACAATATAATTGTAGTTAGCAGCTAAAAATAAAATTTTACCATAAAATTACACCATATGCTAAACATTAATTCTTATAAGGTGTTTAATATCTCTAATACAACATACCGTGAAGAATCAAATATATTTAATATTCCAAATTTACTATCTTTGGAATAAAAATGAATATACATGATCACTTGATTGATTGTAATTAATACAAAAATAGCGTAATTAATACTGCTTCTAGCGTACATATTGTGGTACGCAATGTAAATTAGAAATAAAATAACCACACTACGAAGGTACGAAGGTGGTGTTTACAAGGTACATTTTTTTTACCTACAAGTGACGTTAGGGCTATGATTTATGATGATTAATAAATTTAATGTGTTCTGGTGGGGTACTCTTAACCCATCGCAATGTTTTTTGTTGAGGGTAATTAAATGAAGCGTGAAGGTTTTTCTTATAGCAGTTATTAAAACAAATTAATTATTTATGGTAAAATTTCCCTCATTAAAGTTCAAACAAAGCCGTAAAATAAATTTACTGAAACATTGAACTTGCAAGTAATTAGCTATGGACTCTAATTTAGGTTTGACTATAATAAGAAAACAATCTATTATAATTTAAATTAGTATTATCTGTTATTTTTATTATCTCAAAAGTAAGCATCTTTTATTATTTTTTAGTAAACAAGTACCACGATTTTTAGTAAAAGATATTATTTTTTCTTTTATTACATTCTATAAAATTCAAAGAAGTGCAATTCCTTGAAAAACAAATTAAAAAATAACACAATATTTCATTATCAAAAACAAATACAGGATAAATATGTTCGTTAAGTATAATTTGTGTAATATTAGGATCAATTTTACAGCTTCCTATGAAATGTGCTAGTCCTCATGGTTGGCCAAGTTATTAATTTACACAAATAAATTCGATTGAAATTCTAAGTGTCAATCGTGAACTAGATGTAATTAGTAATACGGTTACTGTTGCTTATTTTATAGAGTAGTTTTTAGATTACATGGAAAAATTTCGTTTCTTAAAAGACAATTTAATATTATTGGCACATTTAATATTGTAGACGGTGTACGTAGTTGATTTTGGAATCTCACTCTGCATTATGATGTATTTTAATGTAAACTCTGGCTTACAGGATGTTAATGTAAATATGTATTTTAAATGGCGGCCAGTTTAATAAGGTGGTGTAATTTGTTCGTGTATTTTTAAATCATTTGTGTCGTTGTTACATTAAAACATTGTATGTAGTTTCTGGGAACGACGGACTGCTGGACAGAAAGTAAATGGGCAAACTAACAAACGATAAGTATTTAATAATTGCAGATCATGGCCTGTAATTTTCACAGATTCAGATATTTATTAACATCGGAGTCGATGATATTTTAATTTTGTTACTAAACGACTTCTCCTTTCATTTAGAGAGTTGAAACATCGTATATTAAAAAATAATAATAATAAATGACTAAATCTCAATATTAAAAACAAGGTTTGCGAAAAAATTTGAATATGATCTTTCTCTTTTTTGTAATAATTAGAATTAACTATTATTTAACTGATTCGTAATTTGGTTGTGGTATTTCTTATTATTAATCACTATTTAAATAATAACATCTAATATCTAGTAGTTACTTAAAGCACTTTTTTAAAATATTATAACCTTTATTAGTTATTTTTAATTAATTACTTTGATTAAAACACAACTACGTTATCATATTTAAATTATTTATTCTTTAAAATACAATTTGCACCTAAAGTTGGGTGCCAATATATAACAGTTGAATTAATTAAATCTTCAAATTAATTGATGCACATATGAGTATTCAAATTTATTCATCTTATCACTAAATCTCATCCATTCAACTTAAACTAGACATAAACATTTATAACACAATGAAATACTTAATTCTAGAACATAGCAATTTTATTATTATTATTAGGTGCATCAAAATCGTATCATTAATTGTAATTTTAATTTAGTCTTTATATTTTAATATCTCAATTGTTTTATTGATTTGTTGGGCGCCAGGTATAATTTACCAATTATATAATGAAGTTACTTTGATTGCTCTTTGAAAATTTAAGTTTAAATGGCTCTCGGCCTAGCTCAGATTTTATTTAAAGTGGGGCGTGGTTTCTTTGGTAACCTGAAGTAAAAACTACAATAACTAATCAGATAACTTATCGTGGTTCAGTAGCATGGAATGATGTCTTCTTGGAGTTTTTACAGGTGAGATGATCCCTCGAACTTATGGCAGATATCACAAGAAACTTAATCCAATTTATAGGCACTTTGACGATCTCGAAGCTTGAACTACCTCACTCTGTTGCTTGAATTCTTAGTCAATTAATCAAACTCTTCTTTAACTTTACGATGATTTTAATATAATTCGATGACTTAAAACTTTTCTTCAACTCTACGACGATTTGGCGAACTTCGCCCTGTGCCTAGTTCCTCTCCCTTGCGACGCTCGTTCTTCACTGCTTTTTTTTGATTTTTGAATTCTTACGCAGAGTTTTCCCGTTTTACCCCTTCTTCGCTTATTTCTGGATGACGCTTCTTTTTGGTTGGTTGGATTTGATTTTTCAAACTCTAACCGTCTTTCAAAGTTCGTTAAATCTTGTTTCTTAGCTGAGTTCAACGTACCTCTGCCTAGTTTTTTGTCTCTTTTTCCTTTGTTAACTTGGGCGTACACAAACTTTCTAATTTCCCATGTTGTCACATTACATAACTCAACTCTTCCTATTTAATTTGTCACGCTGCCCTCGCCCTTTCAATAATTTTGTAGTTTCGAAGTATTGTTTCCTTAGAAATCCTTTAACAAAATTTATTATGTGTTGGAGTGACGTTTATGTTTGACATTTATTTCTAACTGACAAGGTTTAAACATTTTGAATTGGACAAAGCTTTTACTTAGGGCTTCTCAACGTTACATAAGTCCCAAGAAATTTTATGTTAATTGCATAATTAATGATAAAATTTGCTTTTGATACACCTTTACACTAAACTTATTTTAATAATACACATATACATATCGTAACATGGACTATGACCTACTCTTACTCTCATTTAAAAACCCACTAGAATTACTGTCCCTTTAAATGACTTTATGACCTACTCTTACTCTCATTTAAAAACCCACTAGAATTACTGTCCCTTTAAATGACTTTATGACCTAAACTGCGGTCAACCTTTTTTCTTAACAATGGCATTGTCTAGAATCCCACGTCAACAAACCCTTCTTGTAAACCCCAATTAACATTGTTCCCTTGACCCTCTTCAACTGTAGGACATGTGTTTGTTTACATTTTATTTTACAGTTAAATTCATTTATTTTTGTTTACTTAACTCTCTAATTAATTATGAAACCTTTTTAATAATCTACAATTAAATATACCTCGGATGTGAGTTTTATTATTTTTAATACTAGCTAACTTATAAGTAGTTTTTCCTATCTTAGAGATTACGGTGTATGGTCCTTCATATAGTTCACAGAACTTGTGATTTCGTTTTTCAATTGTGCTTGACGGAATACAAGCTCTTACTAGTACTAAATCATTTATCTGATATTCGGTTGGTGGATGCAGTTCATTGAACTTCTTAGCGAATTTTTCCCTTTTATTTTTAATTCGTAAGTATATTTCTCCGTGGTCAATGTCGTTTGTTTCTGTGTTGCCTGGATTAATTAAATATTTTTTCCAAATTCGTGTCGGACGTGTATTAAATTGTACTTCTAATGGTGTTGACTCAATTGTATCATGGTATGATTCGTTCATGAAACTTTCCACAGTTTCAAGTAGCCTTCCCCATTCTTGGTGATTGTCAGGTAACAGGATCCTGAAAAGTTGACCTAGATTTCGCATTACTCTCTCCGCCAAGTTGCTTTGTGGATTTCGTATTGCAACGGTTCTTTGTCTAATTCCCAGTTCTTGTAACCCTTCTGTCCATTTTTTGGATGTAAATTGTGTACCATTATCCGAAAGTATGTATTTTGGTAATTGGACTTCTTTAATGTATTTCCTGATTTGATTTAATGTTGTTACGGTTGTTGTGTTTTTTACCTTATACAATTTTGTGTATTTAGAAAATGCGTCAATCACTACTAAGATGTACCTTGACCCGTAGACTGACCGAGGCAATGGTCCGTAATAGTCTACACACACTAGTTCACCCTTACCTTTTGGTATAATAGGCGTAAGTTCTGCGTTTCTACCTTTGTTGTCATGTTTACATTTTTGACATCGTAAACATTTAATTATTATATCCCTGACCTTTTTAGCGACTTTGTCTCCCGTGAAATCTTCCTTAAAATTATGGTAACATTTGCTTATTCCTATATGTCCGCAAATTTCATGAATTTCCTTAATTAATACTTCAATGAATTTTTCTGGAATCATTAATTTCCACATTCCTCTTTCCTTGCGAAATAATTTTTTTTCAAACAATTTATAACATTCTAAAATTTTTGGATCATTTTCTTCTAATTTACCTACTATATTCCTAAATTTTGTATCCTTCTTCTGTAAAACTTCTATATTTTGTAACTGTTCGCCCACTTCTGGATTAAACTTCTGTAACACTAATTGGATTTGTACAAGTCGGTCCTCCCCATTTTCTTGTGAACATTCTCCATCCTCTGGGAATCTGCTCAATGTATCTGCAACAATATTTTCTTTTCCCTTGCAGTGTCGAATTTGGATGTTATACTCCTGAATTAATAAGATCCACCTCGTCATTCTAGCGTTAAGTAGTTTGCATTGGTTAATGAAAGTGATCGCCTTATTGTCAGTTATAACGGTTATTTTTCTCCCTAATAAATAATTCCTAAATTTCCTTAATCCTAATACTACACTATACAATTCTTTTTCGGCAGTGCTATAAAATCTCTCAGCCCCTTTAAATGTTCTGCTTGTAAATCCTACTACAGCAATGTTATTCTGGTCATCGAGTTGGTACAGTTGTGCTCCTGACGCAATATCGGACGCATCTGTCTGTAAGTAAAACATCTTTTCCATATTTGGGTGCTTTAACGTTACAGCCTCAATAAATTCCTCCTTTACAGCTAAAAAACTCTGGTTAATACTATTTGTCCATTTAAATTTTGTTCCTTTCTTCAGTAGTCCTTGTAATGGAGCTGTTGTTTGTGCGTAATTTTTTGAAAACCGGTGGTAGAAATTTGTTAATCCTAAAAAGCTTTTTAATTGTTTTGGTGTCTTAGGACGCGGAAAATTTTGAATTGCCATCATTTTTTGCTCTTGCGGTTTGATACCATCTGTGGTGATAACAAAACCTAGATAATCTATTTCTTTCCTGCAGAACATAGATTTCTCAAAATTTACTGTTAAGTTGGCGTCTTGAAATACCTTTAATATTTTTTCTAATTGGTCCACATGATCTTCCCAGTTTTGCGAAATACATAAACAGTCGTCCACATACATAATTAAATTCCTTTTAACTTCTTCCGTCAGAATTGAGTCCAAACCTCGCGTTAAACTTGCTAAGCTTGTGCTCAACCCAAACGGAACGGTTTTGTACCTGTAGCACAATCCTTTGTACAGAAATGCCGTGAAATCCTTGCAATCTTCGTGCAACGGGATTTGCCAAAAACTGCTAGTTAGGTCTAAACTACTCATCCAACTGATCTTCTTACCGATTGTCAATAACTCTTGGATTGGTCGAATCCCTTCGTAATCCGGTATGGTTCTCGCATTTATAGTCCTGGCGTCTAAACAGATCCTTACGCTCCCATCTTTCTTACATACAGGTACTATAGGATTAATGTATGCGCTGTTTGCTCTCTCGATGATCCCATAACTTAGCATTCTCTGAATCTCTGCATCAACGGCTTCTCTAAACTTAGTTGCTACTGGCCAACTCCTCTGACAGTATGGTGTTCTATCAGTTACTTGAAATTTATGGTAATAAGTTGAAATTAATCCTGGTTTTTTGCTGAAAACTGTTTTATATTTATTAAATATGCTGTATAACCGCTGCCTATTCTCAAGTGGTACATGTTCCAAATTGCTTATTTTGTTTATATCAAATTCATATTTATCCTCTTCAATTTGTAGGCAATTATTCAAACTTTCAATATTAACTTCTGACGAATCCTCGAATTTAATTTCCTTTCTACCAACTCCATAGTTTAATTTATTTCCTATTTCTAACTTATTATTAATAAAATTGACGATTGCATGATTTCTTGATAAAAACTCTAACCCAAGTATACAATCTCGAATTAGTTCTGGTACTATTATAAAATGCACGGCGATTAATTCTGTTCCTAACTTAACTTTAATGAAAATTTGTTTTTTAACACTTTTGGAACGCAGACCTAATGCTCCAATAACTTTTACTCCTGCTACCGGTAATTCTTCAAAAACTCCTAAATTTAATTTATTTGTGTTGTAGAAAGATTCAGATATCGAATTTACCTCACAACCTGTATCGATTAACGCTCTGACCTGTACACACTCATTAAAAACTAACTTAATTTCTGGACATTTATTAATGTCATTAATTATATCGCTTGTGTCGTGATTGTCCTCTAAATAATCTTTTAAATCGGTGAATAAGGTATTTATGGTTGCCTTGTTCTTATCCGCTAGGTCTACATTCCATTCCAACTTTCACTTTTGCCCTCTTCCGTCCCTGTCTGCAGGTTGTCGACCTTCCCAACGGTTCCCTGGTCCATTTTTTATGTCGGCACGCACATCTGGTTTTCTGTAAACATCCCTATTCTGACGTAACGGTAAATGTCTACTGTTGTACCCATTCATTTGTCCCCAAGGCCTGTTTACAACTTCTCCCTCTCTCTCGTCGCGTGGATAGGATGCCTTATAATTACCATTTCTTTCTTCGTAACTATTAATGTGTCGTACATCTGCCTGTCGGAATTCCATCAATAGTTTTACAAATTCCTGCTTTGTTTTCACACCCCTGGTGATAACAGCAATTAGTGTAGTTGGGTGAAAGTGCTTAGCGATTTTTTGGACTAACTGGGCTTCTAAAATCGGCGGTTCTAACTCTGAACATTCCAACATCATGTTCTCCACATATGTGATAGCTTCATCCCCAATTTTTCCTTTAAACTTTCCGAATTCCAACCTGTCTCGGATGTTTGCTTGTATCATTTCGTTAAAATATTTATCCATAAATATTTTTTCAAAATCTTCGAAGTTTTTAACTTCCCTACGGTGTAGAAACCACCATACACATGCTTCATCTTTTAAATATCTATCTAACCAATACATGTTCCCTTGATGTGTGTAACTAACGCTAACTTCTTTTATGATCCTTAAAAATTGCATTGGGAATCTTTCTTTTCCTGTAAAACTAATATCCCTTATCTCTGGTTCCCTTATTATGATACCATCCCTTGTTTTTAAATTACTTAATCTTTCATCTACTTCTGTCACTTTATTTTTCATTTCGTCCGTTTGTTTCTGATATTGGTTAATTTTTTGTGAATTTTCTTGGCATTGTGATTCGATTTCTAGAATTTTATTATTAGATCTAGCTTGACTTTCCTTTACCTTATCAATCTGAGCGTCTACGTTAATTTGATTTTCAGTTAAATTTTTGTTTACGGTGATTTCGATTTCTTTAATGCTCTCTTGCACATCCTTTTCTACTTCCACGACTTTACTTGCAATTTCTTTTAAATCTTCTCTTAAATCTTCGCACTTATTACCTAATTTATCGGTGAAATTTTCTTCAATTTTATTTAATTTATCATTCATTTCCGTCCTAATTGTCTCGGCTGTGGTATCCGATCTTAATTTAATTTCTTCGAGCTTGTTCTCGAATCTCTCCGCAAATTCATTAAATTTTCGGTCCATTGTCTCCGCATTTTGACTAACATTGCCACTAAGTTCTTCTAATTTTTTATTATTTTCCTCGAGCTTTTTATTTTGTTCTGCGAATTTTTTATCGAGCCTTGCTTTTAGAATTTCCGCATTTTTATTAATTTCTTCGAAATTCTTTTTATTAAGGGCTTCCGCATTTTTACTACTTTCTTCAAATTTTTTATCGATGCTTGTTTTTAGGATTTCCGCATTTTTATTACTTTCATCAAATTTTTTATTAAGGATTTCGATTAATTCGTTTAATCCTACCGTTGGGGTCCCATACACCTTTAAATTTTCACTCTCCCCTGAATTATTACCCTCATTAGTATTACTTTCACTATTATTAATCCCTATAGCTCTATCCATTTCTGATTCTATCCCCATTTGATTATTAATCTCCTCATCAAACCCCATTGTTATTTGGTTATTTGCCATCTTTTTATAATTTTTTATCCTATTACTACGTCTTAACATTAAATTAATTATATCTAATAGTCTTTCTGTCTCTTATCTTATAATGCTACCTTCAGGTTACACCACGTGAACTAAATTTTAATTTTAATTAAGCCCCACGTTGGGCGCCAATTATAACCTTTATTAGTTATTTTTAATTAATTACTTTGATTAAAACACAACTACGTTATCATATTTAAATTATTTATTCTTTAAAATACAATTTGCACCTAAAGTTGGGTGCCAATATATAACAGTTGAATTAATTAAATCTTCAAATTAATTGATGCACATATGAGTATTCAAATTTATTCATCTTATCACTAAATCTCATCCATTCAACTTAAACTAGACATAAACATTTATAACACAATGAAATACTTAATTCTAGAACATAGCAATTTTATTATTATTATTAGGTGCATCAAAATCGTATCATTAATTGTAATTTTAATTTAGTCTTTATATTTTAATATCTCAATTGTTTTATTGATTTGTTGGGCGCCAGGTATAATTTACCAATTATATAATGAAGTTACTTTGATTGCTCTTTGAAAATTTAAGTTTAAATGGCTCTCGGCCTAGCTCAGATTTTATTTAAAGTGGGGCGTGGTTTCTTTGGTAACCTGAAGTAAAAACTACAATAACTAATCAGATAACTTATCGTGGTTCAGTAGCATGGAATGATGTCTTCTTGGAGTTTTTACAGGTGAGATGATCCCTCGAACTTATGGCAGATATCACAAGAAACTTAATCCAATTTATAGGCACTTTGACGATCTCGAAGCTTGAACTACCTCACTCTGTTGCTTGAATTCTTAGTCAATTAATCAAACTCTTCTTTAACTTTACGATGATTTTAATATAATTCGATGACTTAAAACTTTTCTTCAACTCTACGACGATTTGGCGAACTTCGCCCTGTGCCTAGTTCCTCTCCCTTGCGACGCTCGTTCTTCACTGCTTTTTTTTGATTTTTGAATTCTTACGCAGAGTTTTCCCGTTTTACCCCTTCTTCGCTTATTTCTGGATGACGCTTCTTTTTGGTTGGTTGGATTTGATTTTTCAAACTCTAACCGTCTTTCAAAGTTCGTTAAATCTTGTTTCTTAGCTGAGTTCAACGTACCTCTGCCTAGTTTTTTGTCTCTTTTTCCTTTGTTAACTTGGGCGTACACAAACTTTCTAATTTCCCATGTTGTCACATTACATAACTCAACTCTTCCTATTTAATTTGTCACGCTGCCCTCGCCCTTTCAATAATTTTGTAGTTTCGAAGTATTGTTTCCTTAGAAATCCTTTAACAAAATTTATTATGTGTTGGAGTGACGTTTATGTTTGACATTTATTTCTAACTGACAAGGTTTAAACATTTTGAATTGGACAAAGCTTTTACTTAGGGCTTCTCAACGTTACAATATATTGTGTTAGAATTTATAATATATCAATTTTGTAAATAAACTGAACATGTAGCTGCATACATTACTTACATTATATAATTTAATCTTTGAAAGTGATGTTCAATAAAGTAATGTACAATGTTTAAAAAGAGAGATATTCGAAATCGTATCTCAAAACTCTTCCTGCTCCGCCATCATCCATTTAATATAATATGGGATAGTCATATAATATTCCTCTTGTTGAAAAGGCGTATAATGCTTATATTAGGTCCTTTAATGTGCAGAGCAACTGACATTTGACGTTCCATCAGAGGCATGCCGATATTGAAAGTTGAGTTTAAGAAAACAATTCTTGCAAAATGGCACACAAATATCACAATAAGTTCTTAAGCTTTTCTCCATTTTGTAGTTAGTGATAGTTTCAAGATGTCCAGTACAACAACAGGGGTTGGATTCCTTTGATCTGTACGTTATAAGAAATAATGGAAGTATCTTTTGGTGATTTTGGACTAAACTTTGGTTGTATTACTTGCGGCAAACACATAATTAGCTTCCCAATCATAGAGAGTCTAAGATTTACAATTTAAACTCTATTTATAACTTAGAGTTTACATAGAGTCTAAGTTATAAGTTGTACCTCCAGTCCTAATCAATGATTTAGCGTGCTAATCAAAATATATTTACTAATGATTATTCCATATTACAAAATAAGAGAAAGTAAACAGTTGCTATATTATAAAATAACCTGGATAGTCTAACTTTGCTGTGTGGACTTCCTTTCTAAAGATCTCAACCGTCCAAGACAATATCTCTCTGATGCCTACAAAGATCATTGATGGACAGAAATCACCCCGTAAAGTAAAGTTGAACTATGTAGCAAAGCTTCGTGCTGAAGATTTTAGGGTCACAAAGAGAATGTATGTTTATATTTTATTACTCAATTGATATAAGACGAGAACGATAAAAACAGTATTAAGATTGATAGTATTATATAACATTATGAATAATAATGATAATGTTTATTTCAAAATCATTGATGACAAATATTCAACACTTTTAAGAAAAATCATTACATGTCTGTATCCTAAAAGAAAGAAGGAAAATACTTGTTACCTAATATATTTCTTAATATTACTTTAGCTTAAGTTACTAATATACCAGAGAATAGTATAACAAGTCAATTTTGGAACCATTTTCTGTTTGAAACAAATATTGTGTGAATGGATTAGAGTGAATTGTTATAGAGACTCATTGCAACAAGTCAGAATAAATAGGGTTTTGTTGATACCTGCGGTAAAAGATGGAAAGTAGTTTCTGTACGATGATGTTTGGTTAATTTCAATAATTTAGTTTCATTATATTTTGATTTAAAGATGAAAATTTTATAAATTTTACTGAAGAGATTAAACAATGTATAGGGACTAAGTTTCTACGAAAGAATATTCCTCTATTGCTATCAACATTAAATATTTCGAGGGATTTAATTGTTTATGTTGGTTTATAGTGTGTTTGTTTTTTGGTGAGCCGGCATAAGTTAAAGTAAGTAGGTATGTACATATTCAGGTAATCATTGTACATATTTAATATATACTTTTTAAAATATTCCAATGGAACTAAAATCAACGAGGACAATTAACTTTTTAAATACTAGCATATTTATAAAAATCAAAATCCCTTTTGTTAAGTGATTTAAAGTAGAAACTAGATCCAATATAGGTGGATGAAGTTTACGTATTTAAGAACCAAGGAATAAACGGCACAAGATTCATTAGTAAAATATGAATAATACAATTAGATTGAGAGATTACTGAGAAAAATGTATGTAAACGAACGAATAAAGTATGTAATTTGCCTAGGCGAAATTTAATTTGAAATAGGATTCATTGTGCTTGTTCTTATTAATATTATTCATCTTTACTTAGGAATAAGAAAAACCAAATCTAATAAATATTAAAAAATAATATAAAAACAATCGTATTTGAAAAAAAAACTTTTAAAAAGATGTGTTGAAAAAAATTGTTAAAAGTAAATAACAACAAACTCTTAATATTAATTGATAATGCATTTTATATTAAGGTTGAAATATGGTGTTCTAAGACAAATATATCTTCTTATAAGAGATTTAAGTTCAATTAAATTGAGGAATATTGTTACCACCTAGATGAATAAATAAGAGCTTCGTTTGTTAAGAATGTATGGTATTAAAAGACACCGAGTACTTAACTAGTAAGACTAACACTAATTTCATTTTGCTTTATTAGTATTGTGGCTTAGAAAATATACTATTTGTTTGTTTTAAAATCTAATTTTCAAAATAAAATGACTGTTCAATTAGATGAAAATTGAATATCGTGAAATAGTACCAATGAATGTTCTTTTTTCTTTTTTAAGAAATAAACTTTCAAATCTGAACAGCACAAACAGTAGAGTGGAGTGTATAATTTTAATAGAATAATTTATATATATGTCGGGCGTTATAAACAACGTTTATGATATTTTTTCAATTATTAGGCAATACTTTAATTTATTTTTAACACAGAGTATAGTTTAGGTATTTTTATGAAGCATGTCTGCAATAGCCACACAGAATATGAACCGCAGAACAAAATAAGAGGAAAACATTTTACGTGAAATGTAAGTAACAGGAAATAGAAGTAGTAAATACATTTAAAAATCAAAAATAAATCCATTTACGGTTCAATAAAATGGGATATTGTTGATAAAATCATAAACTATTTATGCTTAAGACAGTGGGTACTTGGTGGTATTCCATTTTAATAATTAAAACAACTTTTTAGTATAAACCGCAAATTTATTGAAACTTGCCTACTACGAATTCGCTAGTTACAGCATTGTCAAGGTATCTCACAAAAATAAAGAAAAAGTACTGTTCACCACACATACAATAGCTGGGTATTCACCTTTGTTAACCTAAAAAAGGAAGCTAGATAGGGGATGGAAAGAATTATGACGAGCTTAGAGGTTAAGGAGTGGGGCATTATTTAATTCTAATTGTTCATCTATAACAAAAATATTTATATCCCAGCTATTCTATTAATTTTTAAATATTCTAGATAATTTACTTTTTTAGTTATATTAGATATGTGTAAGATATTAAATTTATGTTAAAATGAAAATTCGAAACATTTTGTGTTTTTGAGTGATTAACAAAACTAGGGTCATCGTAGCCTTGCCGCCAACTTCTATTATGCTCATCCAATCTCATTTTAAAATGTCGAACAGTTTGACCTTTTCAAAAATTACAAGTAAATTGATAAACTTCACTTGTACTCATTTTTGGTATTTTATCTTTATCATTTAGGTAAATTGTTAATAGTAAAGATAAAGCACCAAAATGAGTTAATGACTACGTTTAAAATCAAATTTCCGTTGATTGTTGTGACTAGCTTTATAAATGTCTGAAATTAGATAGTTTACTTTTAAATGCCTTTTATTGACATCACAATGGCTACTTCATGTATAAATACAATCTCTTTCTATTGATTTTTCGTTATAATAGCCTACATATAAAAATTCAGATGGTGAATACAAACATATCTACACATAAAATTAAAGTAACATAAGGTTTAAAATACACAAAAAACCTCCATAACTATTAAATATAATGGCTCGGATAAATGTATCTCTGTCTTCGTCAACGGAGATCTTAAGATTAATAAATTATTTTATAAAAGACAATGTTGCCAATATAAACAACGAAATACAACTTAGAACAATTCTATTACAATTATTTTATAAAAATATTTTACAATATTTGATGATAATAATTAATTGAAAAAAATCCTAATTTTTAAGGAACCTTTTGGTATTTTAGATGTAAAATTATTTATACAAAACTTTTAACATTCTAATAAATCTACATACATTCACTCTACAACGGCTTGCAACACATAACAGCTTAAAACAAACTGGGAAGATTATTGGAAATGTAAATTTTAGTGTAAAGTTTATTAATTTTAAAAAGAAAAACAAAGAATTTTGTAATGGATATTGGCTTATTTTATCTTCATTTTATTTATAATTCAAAACATCTTTACTAAATTAATCGTATTATTTATTTGAATTGAACAGAAATTAAGTATTAGTATCAAAGGAAATGAGTATTCAATAATAATTACAATAATAACAAACGTTGATTTTTCTTCGTTCTTTGAAAGTCGTCATCATTTCCAGACTCCTTACTTCTTCTTATTTCCTTTTTACTTTTTGACGGTACACTTTGTATATAATTTTCTTTTACTTTGCTTCTTTCCATTTCCTTCGATATTCATTTGCCTTTGTGGCTTTCCTCCACTTAAATTTTTAATTATTTGTTTTCCTTCTAATTACTTCTCCTTTATGGCTTTCCACTGTATATTTTTTTCTCCTTTCTTCCATGATCGTTAAACTGATCGTTATTACTTCTTTTGTAGTCACTTTAGGTTCTTGTGACGTTCTTTTTAGTTATTTTTACTTCTGCCGATTACTTGTCAGAAAAGTTAAAGCCCCTTTTCCTCGCTTTAACATATTTGAGCCTCCTATTTGAGACACTGTTTTGTTCTTTAAATCGTTCTTCTCGCTCAATCGTATTGATGGAAAACGTTCATCACATTTTCATCTTCTATAATATATTGTATGAAATGTCGTTCCATATTTATTGTCATCAGTCTGCTGTTTGTTACACTCTGTTAATCTCACCATAACATGAGCCGAACCCAAATATAGACATGTCTCTAAAGGTACCACTATTACAATATACATTTGTTGGAGAGTTAAAAATTCATCGGTATGGAGTGAAGCCAGGCTATACGTGGAACACATATGTGTTCTATTGCATGATGATGACCCCATATGTGTTGTCACCCGTCTTGCTGTAGCCAGCAATCTCGTTCATCGGTATGGAGTTTATAAGGTTTGATTACGTCAATTTAATAACGTTATAGAATCATTTTTACGTAAAATACTGTAATATGATCCCCAATTCCAATTACAATCCCCTGTAATTCTCGCCCAATTCGTTGACACAAATTTCAAATTTTATGATATAACAAAATGTAATTTGATTTGTAAACAGCTAGGTATATTAAATAACTACATTTGAATTATTTTCCATTTACATTTATTTATGTAGACGGATTTAGGAAATAGTAGACTATTTCTTATCAAAGTCACACAAATCTAAATCCATTTAACCTAAATAAGTTTCTTAAGTTTAAACTGAGCTTGCTGCTTAACTCAACTCTCTTCCTCGACTTACTAATTAAATACCAAGTCAGTAATTCTATCACTTAAATATTCTAAAGGAAACCTGAGAAGTTTTTATATACAGGGATTACGAATTACTTAAAACTCGTCACATAGTAAATTGGCGTTATGAAGTATCATAATGTGTTTTAAAAATTATATCAGTTTTCCATAGTTATAGAGAGATGACTCGTCTAATTTGATACGAAGGTAAATTATAATTTTGTTGAACCTAATTAAATTTAATATAGATTTTAATAATTGTACTTAACGGTTATAAAAGTCCATACACTTTTATAATATAGAATATTAGACGGATATTTTTATACTTAACATTTTCGTTATTTTAATTTTGAGGTCCTCCTTTGTCTTGGAATCATGTACTTTTTTTAAATGTCAGAATGTTTGTTTGTCTGGTAGACTGTCTGTTGTGAAAGTTGTTACCAACTGTCTGCAGAAAGATATTTACAATTAACGCTCTACATTAATTATTCATTATTCAAACAAGAGTTTACAATTAATTGGCAAAGTCGGGATTTGATGGAAATAAAAAACATGGAATATATCATCCAGAGATTTCAAGTTAAAAAAAATTCAAATAAACATTTAAAATTCTATTATTAAACAGAGTATATATTAACATTTTTGGAAAACGCATTCGAAAAATAGAATAAAACACAATAATCCGCAAAAATAAAAACTGTGTATTTATTACGTATAAATGTTTGTTGTTTTATTTCGTTATTATTTAAAACATATTTATTTCTATGTGTTGTAGGAAAATAAATTTAAAATAATAAGTGGTTTGTTAAAAGTATAACACTATATAGGTAATGAAAATATTTTTAAAGTAGACACATTTTGTATTGGTTATGCTTTAAATAGATTGTCATGCAATTTGTATTCAACAAGTATTTCAATGTTGTTGTAAAATTAAAAGTAATCTTCATACAATTATTAATATATACTTTTGTGTAAAATAAACATATCCCAGTGGTTTTACCTTTTCAAGTGTACATCATACATGTGCCATAGCATTCACGTCATATGAAGTACCTAGTACAATTACTCCGAAGTGCCTTAAAAATCACGTTATACCACTTAATAAATTACATATCAACATTGATTAACATAAGTAATGTGAGAAGTTGTAACTAATTGATGGAAATGAATAAAGAAAAATGGAATATTGGAAATTGAAAAAAATGTTTTGATGGATATTTCCATAAACTGTGAAACAACTATTGGATATTTAATAAATATACTTCAAATGAGAATCCGCCTAGGACTTCACTCTCGATAGTACCAGTACCTTGTGAAAAGTATCCACCGTTAAAACGACGCGATGCCACATTCCGTATATATATATATATATATATATATATATATATATATATATATATATATAGGCCTCTAACTGAGAAAGAAACAATGAATATAACAAAGGCATTTTTATATTTGCAATAACAGTATAACATGTGGACAAGGAACCCATAAATGCCAAAATTATATCATGGCCTTGTGGATTCACCCACGTGACCCACCTTTCATCTATTACTAAAATTATAAATGATTTCTTTTTATTTTAATTATCTCCTTTATATCTACATTTCGTTATATAATTTTCTTCTAAGGAAATACCAACTAATTATAAACTAAATCTGTTGATGGAATTTCTGACTACATTGAAAGAACTGGTATAATTTATATTTTACATATAACTTAATTATATTTATTGTTGTTTTGTAAAAAATACAATACTAAATAGATAGTTCATAAATTAGTGTACAGACAGTTTACTTTAATGAGATTTTGTTGTGAAGTTGTTTATGAAAAAGAACTCGTTATAGCAATAAGTTTCCAGAACAAGATATTATTTAAAATTTGGAGACTTTTCGGAACCTTTATTGTTGGGACTAAACGCAGTAAAGACTTTCCCAGTAATAACTAAGACTTAAATCAGATTTAATTATTTGTTCACACTTTCAGGAAAATATACTAAGTATTTTTAGTGCTATGACAATAATTTTACAAGGTTACCAACTCGAAATTTTTCGACATATAATTCTGGTATTTAATTATTTAGTTTCCCTTATATAACTTGGTTTTGTATCCATAGATTTCTCGGTAGAGGCGGATATGCCTAATCGGTTATGTATATATTATCCAATAACATTACAAAGTTATTTTATATTCAATAATATGAACAAAAACTAAAATATAAATTAGATTTCGTGCAACATACATATTGTGTTAAATGCCTATTAAGAAGTAACTATTTATAGGGAATTAAATGTATAATAATTCAATTTCCAAGAGATATTAAAGGTTGTATTAAGACTTTTTTTTTAAATCTTGTAGTTTAACTGTGGAATATTTTTCTTATACGATATTTTATATGTTTCAATAGATTAGAGCGTAAAATAATGTAATATAATTGATTTACCATTTACAATTTTATAAGTTAAATAATATAATTTATATGAAATTAAACATGCTTATAATAAGTACAGAACAGCCTACTTCCGCCCAAAACAGCAATTATTTTATTTTTACAGTGCAAAGAAAGCAATTCTTATTTCCGATTCACAATTAGAGAGACAGAAAACACAGTGGGGATTTAAAACAGGCCAATACAAAAAATTGCTTGCAAGGTTATACAAATAGGTTATATCTACACGGATAATTTGTTTGTAATTTCCTTAAATTTGTCCTATAAATTTAAAAATAAATTCAGACATCCGTTTTTACTTATAAATATTTTTCTCTAGGTGTTTTAAAATAAACTTATTGTAATATTACACATTTTAAAAACAATAACACATATAATGAGTATAGGCTAATGTTCTTTACAATTGTTAAAATTATTTAATTTGGATCTATGCTATGAAAGTAAACTATAAATAAACGGTATTTCTCTGATGTAGTTAAATGAACAAGCAAAAATAAATAAAGAATCAATTCTTTCAGTACTTCTATGTACTGAAGCAGCGCTTTAAAATCACGGAATTAAAGTCACACAAAATACTTCAAAATGTTGACATATATAAAGACTTCCATTGGTTTTATTGATAAAGAGTTAACATTAATTTTATTGTTTTTGTTTTCAAAAGTAATTTCGTGTAAAATAATAGTTTATTCGCCTTTTTTAAATAGCTGGATAGTGATTTAGAACATTAAAATCTGTAGTTTAAAATATGCTCATGATTTATTCTTTAACTATTCTGTAAAATCGTGAAGCACATGCGCACAGATGTTGGATCTATCTCTTGAACTTGCTTCATTCCGTTTAAAGTTTCAGTAATTATCCTATATTTTCTTGTCATTTAAAATTAATTGCTCATACATCGCGTGTTTGTATATTAGATGGGAAATATTCAATAACGATAGTTTCCTTGCTTGTTGTTAGTTCGGTGAATGTCAATGTTTTTCTTGTAGAAATACTCCATTTAATAAATGACATGCTATATTTTGTCCTACTAATAAAACTATTTACTATTTACACAATTTTTGTAAAGATTATTATTTTTATTTCAGGTAAAATATTTTGATTTCTTCAAGAAACCAGATCTTTACCATCGTATGCAGGATGATTATATTATTCAGTTTAATCCTCATTAAAGAAACGTAACATGTTTAAATATTAACAAGTGATGTTTTCAATGACTTATCACGTGTTGTTACTATTATAATTTATTATATGTTTTTACTTGCTTTAAAACGATTTGTTAACAATGAAAAGTAAAATTGTATAATAGTTGCAATACTCATTCCTGAGATTATTAGCTACCTAATTAAAACTTTTAATGATGCTTAAAATGTTAAGTCATGATTTTAACAAAATCACACAATTACTAACTTCCTGTTATATTTTGCATTTATTTTATTTATATTTGTAAATAAAACAAAAATTAAATTTATGTACTTCTAACGAAGAAAATTTTACATTTTTTCCCAATGTTACAATGAGTTCCGCTTAGAGTTAAATTAGAGTAATCACGAACGAAATAGATATTAACATTAACAGCACTATCTAGACTTTATATACTTTTATATTCACTGGTCATCTTTTATAAATTGTAGAATTTATTCAGAAATTAGTTTTAGAAAGTATTACGTATTACAATATGTAATTATTAGCTATTTTGGTTTCTCCATAGTTATTAACATATGGTAATATATTCAAATTGAAGAAAACGTTCGAAAAATATTTCTAGAGTTTCATTGTGATTTATTAATAATTATTGTTTACATAGACGAAAATACACTAGTTTGTAGTTTTAAAAATATATACAAAAATTCATATATTAAACAAACATTTACTCTTTGTAATCAGGAATCACATGAGATATAATTTACTCCGACAACTTAATAAACTTAAAATATCTTAGAATTGTTTTAAAATTAGACTTTGAAACAGTTAACTATGTAATTGCTTAATTGGTTAAATACAAATATTAACCAAGTTCTTTCCACTTTCATTTTACGTCATTATTAAAAACCAAAAGACTTCGGAATAAGTGATTTGGAAAATTGTATTGGTTCATTTAAAATGGAAAACAAAAATACATATAAAATTTAAAAATACACTAAGCCTTCGATTTAAAATGTATACTCGATATTCAATCATAATTATTCGATAAATAATGGATATAGATATTCATATTAAAATTAGTTCTTCCTGTCCCTCAATACTACTCAATCACTCTATGTCCTTAGATTTCTTTACTTAGTTTAAATTAAGGGTAATTATAAATGGATAGTACTACAAAATACATTCCAATTAAATTTATATATATATATATATATATATATATATATATATATATATATATATATATATATATATATATATATTATGCATCATAAAGTATTAGTTGCACCAACAACAACAACAAATCTAAACTAACACAGGTGCGACATTGTACATGACAATGTAATATCTGTACAAGTTTTACAGTCCATTTCACAGAGTGTAGACAACATAAACTTCCCAAAATAATTAGTTAATGTAGAAGTTTACTTTTGAGATAGTGTAGTCACTGAAATACCAAATTGATTTTACTATCTCAAAGATCAACTTTTACAACCCCTTTCCTTACTAAGAGAGAATTTCCAGTGTCGTTAGCAAAGATAACTAAGTACTTAAAACCAGTGATGAAAGTGATTGAATCAAAATTGTTCCGTCTTCTTTCTAAAAGTTTGTACTTTTTTAAAACAAAAACTTAGTTAATTTTAAAAACTGTTATGACTTAAAATGTATGAGTGTCTTTGTTAACACAAGACCTTAAGACCATTATTTTCTTTAAAAAAAATTATTAATTACTATACTTTACACATAAACTAAATTTTCAGTTATTTACACATAATTAAGTAGGTACTTGGAACAATATAATTATCTTCTGAATGTTGTGATTTTACTCTGAAGTTTTAATAATAACAATAAAGCTTCCCAATAAACTTATAGCTTTTTCATTGTTTTTATTTATGTTGTTGTTGTTTAAACTTTTATTCTTGTTATTTTTTTGTTTTTATTAGTTGTGGATTTGTTCCATATGTGTTGAATTTCAATTAATATAATTTAAACGTGTTGATTAATGCGTTATTGTTACGTAATTGTTGATTTGTTTGAGGTTTGTTGACTTTGTGTTGTTGTTCAAATGTGGAATATATGTTTATTTAGTTGATGTTTTTTTTCTATTCTTATGAATTTAAAACTTTATATCGTAATGTAATATTTTATGTTTTCGTGTATATGATGAAGTTGTGGTTGTACGAATAATATATTCAATTTGAATGATACAGTATGTTTAATCTAAATGGTTGTTAAAAATATTGAAAGTTAAAATAAATGAAAATGTTGTTAAGTTTTCCCTTCTACAATCAACTTGCAAGTCTACGTAAGACATAAAGCTTATTTTAAACAATGTATTAGACTTAGTTCATTAATTTTCTTTTTATAAATATACAAAATGAGTAACAACAATGGTGTTAAATTTGTTTTCTTGAAAATATGCTTTGTTCATTATTGTTTAAAAAACGGTCACTAGTCTTTCCCCTCCAAATTCTTATCAACTAACACATTCGATCTGTGAATTGCAGTATATTTAGTATTATACTATAACTCATTTTGTAACTTAATAACAGACAAATAGCCGTCTAGACTGAACTCGTTATCATTGCATTGTTATTATGTGTTTGTAAGTGTTATCAATAATCACTAGCAGGAAGAAAATACGAGAAACGGGTAAGTTAATGTGTCTTTTCTTTGATTATTTTTAATTCCAATAATATTTAAATTTGCCATCATCCACTGCTTTTAATCAAATTTTACTTTAGTTGAGTTCAGTCAACAATTGTTTAACTCCGATTGTAATTTGTTTGAAATAAACCTAATATATCATAATCAATGAAATAGATTGAGATGTTTTTAATAATTATAACATAAAGTTTATAATGTTGAAAGAAGAAGTGATATAATGAGACAAATTCTATTCTCATCAATTTTGTTTTGATTGTACATTTTGGTTTAAATTGAAAGGGGTCATAATCAAAAAAGAATTTGTATTTCTTCATACCTATTTTAGTTTTTAGTGTTATATCATTTGTTAATAAACGAAAACAATAATTTAAACATTTAAACACCATTGACAAACTATTGTTACTATAAGAAAGAGTTTGTGGGCCGGAAAAAAGTGTTCAAAACATAATATTCAAGTCATTTCTTACAATGAAAAAAAAAGTTAGTTTTGTTTCATATTTTTTAGGATGCCTTCGAGATGTATTTGTCTAATATATACTTAATAATTAGTACTCAAATCCATAAACAGTAACAGTTGATGAACAATAACACTTTTTTATCAAGTTAAATTTAAGTCGTAGATTGGTAAACATTTCCTTGTTTAAGAGAACTCATATTAAATACCTTCCCAGTAAAACGCACTCTACATTTAAACAATCGATTGTATTTTTAACAAGAATGTTATTACGTGCTCACAGAAATATCTATTTAGTGAAAATTCGTGTCCTTTGAATTATTAAACTTGTTATATTATTTTAATTATATCGTTCTATGAAACTATTAGAGGTTACATGAAACCTTAGTGCAATTAAACCAAAAGTGATACTTTTAATTGTTCTAGCTTGTGAGATCATAAAATTGAATATAAATTTAAATAATTAAATGTATTTGTACGTGTAATTAAAAGAATGTATGAGTATCGGTTTTTATGTTGCTTTACGTAACTTCAAAGTTAAAATGAAATAGCCTAAGCACATTTTGAATTTGATATAACTATATATATAAACCACTAGTTAATTTTTTGTCAAAATAACTTGTAGAATTCATTTAAATGACAAATTATCCTATGTTTGATGATCAGAATTCCTAATAAATCTCTTGCTTTGGTTGAATTATGAGATTACTAGTTCAGTCTCATACTGTTCAGGGCTGAATCGTCCCAATTGTTTTATATTAATTAATTCAACTAGCTTACATTGTTATATAAAAACATTATTGAAAATGTTCTACTAATTACTGCCATCAGTGTAAGACGTTGGTGATCCAAGGTAGATCATAATTTGCCAACATGTTACATAATTTACAGGACTCCAAGTACAGGATTTAAAGTACTCCATTATAATGCCAAAGTAAGAAAACATGCTGAGCCAATGTTTTTTGTTTCATACTGTCTATATTGGTTTTTCTTGCAAATGTAAAAGTTTGTTTTATTTGACATTATTATAGCTGAACAGTATTCAATTGAATTAAAAATTCTGCTTTTTTTCTCGTAGAGGATATACTGTAAATTACAAAACAAAATATTCATTTAAGTAAATATAATCAGGTATGATGTTATTGCCAAATATTGAATGCGCAGAATATCATTATTTGTTTGTTTATCGTAAATTGAGCAATCCTATCTCAGCTGCCGTAGTTGGAATCACCTAATCACAACAGACCATTATTACAATATGTACAAGACGACATGTACACTGTCATATATAAATATTTCTGTCTAAATAATTCAATAATTTGATTTAGTTATTGGCAATAAAAATATAATTTTAAGAAACGAACACGGGCATATATAACGCAGTTACTTATCTGAGCAATTATTTATATCAACATAATTTCATTCCAATAATAATTCATTGCTAGGATAGGTATATTGTGAAACATATTAGGCACATTAAAATGAAAGTGTTTTTTTTTAAGACATTGTGATCAATATGTTTTGTTTGGCTTCTTAGGGACTACCTTTTTTATCACTATAATCAAAATTGTAACACCCGATTATGAGAAAATTGAAAATTCGTATTTTTGTCTTATGGCAGGTATCTTTAAATTTGAGTACAGAAAATATCAAAAATCATCCCGAGTTATGGTCAAAATCTGATCACAACAAAATGTATTAAAATCTGTCTACGCCTTTGGTAAGTAGACAATATATACAGACAATTATAAAGCTCCCGGAATAGACGGAATAAGCTCAATAGCTTTAAAAGTTGTCTCAGAGCTGATTTCTGATGTCTTCTCATATTTATGTTATTTAAGTTTAGTCTCCGGTATTTTCCCAAAGAAGCTTAAAAGAGCTGAGGTTATACCAATTTATAAAAATGGTGATAAACAGTTACCTGGTCAATATAGGCCAGTATCTTTGATATCATCTATATCTAAAATTTTGGAGAAATGTATGAAGTCAAGGTTGTTATCCTTTCTGCGCAAGACTAAATTTTTTAGTAAAAATCAGTTCGGTTTTTTAGCAGGTAGCAATACAGAAACTGCTATGCTCAATTTTATGGATGATATTATGGGTGGGATAAACTGTGGGAAGAGCGTTGGTAGTATGTTTCTGGATGTGACAAAGGCTTTTGATTGTGTTGATCACAATCTCCTATTAGATATTTTGTCAAAATGTGGTGTCAGAGGTATTGTTAGTAATTGGTTTTCGAGTTATTTGACTGATAGGGAACAATGTGTGAAAATTTTGCGAAGTGTTGGTGGGATGGAAAAGAATAAGTACGGAGTCCTCCAGGCATCAGTGCTAGGAGCTATTTTGTTTTTTATATATGTAAATAATTTATGTAAAGGGAGGCTGCAAGGAAACATATATGCTTTTGCAGATGATACAGCTTTGTGTTACGTTAGGAACACATTGCAGGAAGTACAGTCAGCTATGCAAGCAGACCTAGATGCTCTAAGGTGGTGGTTTTCAAAAATTACATGAGCTTGAATACTAAAAAAACCTGTTATTTGAATTTTAATTTGAGAGGACAGTCGAAATTGTTTACAACACCTCTACGGTAGAAGTGCATGAAGTGTGTAATAAGAAATATGACATTTAGTTCTTGTATTGTAATAGAACAAGTTAAATCGTGTAAATATTTAGGAGTGGTTTTGGATGAAGGTCTGTCATGGAAATTCCATATAAAGGCACTGCAATCCAAGTTAAATAGAATCTTACGTGTATTTTTTCACATGAAGGGAATTGTTCCTAGATATGTTCTGCGTAAAATATATTTTTCAATGGTTCATAGTAGGTTGGAATACGGAATCTGTTGTTGGGGAGGTACATATATCACGAGCAATAATCCTTTGATAATAGTACAAAAAATGTTTATAAGACTGGTCATGCATAAAAGGAGGAACGTTTCATCACTGCCATTATTTCGACAACTATCTATATTACCTCTTAGATATTTATATATATTTAAGGTTATGAAAATTTTTTATATAAGGAGCGGACGCTTTTCAGATCTGCAGTACAGAAATGATTACTTGCTTAGACAGAGGAACAAAGTTTTTGTACCCAGAGCAAAATTGACAATCTATTCAAAATTTTACTCAGTAGTCGCACCTAGAATATAATTATAACCAACTTCCAGAAAATATTAAAGCCTGCACAAATCTAAACAAATATCTAATTCTTTTGAAAAGCTGGCTTTTGGGCATGGACTGTGTTGAAGGTCTGTTGGAGGTTGTGATATAGGAATGCATTACCATTGTAATTTTGTTTTAATGAGTGGATGAATGTAAGAGATGTGATAGGGGTGTGGAAGTGTTTTTTTCTCTTAATAATTTTGTTTATTTTTGTATTTATTTTCATCATGTTTACTTTGAGATAGAGATGTGTATATATTGGTATGAGAGAGAATATGTATGGACTATTATGGTATGTGAGTGTTTGTATGTTACGTAGTTTTAAGTTTTTACCGCTTTATATTTATGTATTAGATCCAAATAGATGTTCATAGTTAATTGTCATAGAACAAATTATTACTTAACAAATTATAATATTTGTAATAAATATGAAATTAAATTTTAATTTATTAATAGTTTAACTGCTCCCGATGGTCTCTTGAATTCTGTTATTTCTTCTTTTTTTCTATTTTTACTTGAGATATGCAGCCTCAAAACGGGTAGACCCATGGAGGCTGATTAATTCCATACAGTATTTTTTTTGTTTATCTTAAATTGTTTATCTTTGTTTACGTTTAGGATTTAGAAGTAATATTGTTTTGGTTTTTCTTTCCTGTTGTGTATTTTAATTTAAAGTAATGTATTATTATGTCATATGTCAATTTATTTGTTTTGTTTTAGTTTGTTGTTAAGGAAAGCTTTTTTTTATCTTAATGTCTTTTTCTGAATCTAAATCATGTTTTGTTTATTTAAATGTGATAAAAGGAATGGAATATATATATATATATATATATATATATATATATATATACGATATACGCCAGAGAGACAAACGTATAGACAGAGAGATATCATTTAAAAACAAAACTTTTTGCCTTAGAAGTATTCGCAAAAGAACTCAACTCTTTGCTACAATAATAATAATTTCTCTGCATTGAAAATATTTATTATTACAAGAATTGTACAAAGTCTTATTCATCAACATTCTAGATTTCCCAACTTTTGTGTACAAATTCACACGTAAAATTATCTAATATATTACCTTAATATAAGCTTCAAACATGATGATACTCAAGGTAGAACACTGAACTTTGATTACAATTCTTCTATGAATTAGCCAAGTCCCAATGCGTAAAATTGCCGACATAATTAACAAAAAACCGACTTACCATGCTGCTATGTTGTTTATTTATTTAACATGAGAACGTTTTTGATGTTTTAAAATTGTTTTTGTGTTTTTCAGAATAAATTGTAAAGTAAACGAGTTACTCAAACCGATTAACACATTTATGTAAATGAATAATATACATAAAAATAAACATTGTTCACTTTTAAGTTTGAAACGTCGACAAAACTTTGGAAGATAATGTTATATTGCAAAATTCCTGTTCATTTTCAATATAATTACACTCCAAACAACATTATTGTGAAACTGTTAGTCAATCAAAACATCTCTAAAACGATAGTTTGAAATTTACAGATAATAAATCTTGTTTTAAATTCTAAACTCCAGTTATTTTTATTTGCGGTTTAACTCTTATTCTTCCACTCACGTTACAAAATAAACAAATTATTTATATTAGAAACAACGTCATCTAAGCATTATTCCACTATTACAATATTTTTTTCCGATACTTTTTAGAGAGTAATATTATTCGGAAAATCTGTTTAAAATCGGTGAAGTACAAAATGTGAACTATATATATATATATATATATATATATATATATATATATATATATATATATATATATATATATAATATATATATTTGTCATTTCAGCTCCAATGAACATCAATCAGTAGTTACGGTTGATCTGATATTGCACATACTTCCACATTGACGTGTAGAATACGAGTCCTGACCGATCCCTACTTTCTGACACCTATACTGTTTACAAAGAGGCTCTCAGATAAAATTATTTTTCTATTATATATATACATTTTCAATTGTTATTTAAGGGTAAACAAACGTAATATGTACAAATATATTATTTTGTTTAAATTTCGTTCACGAAAATATTTCATGTTTTAACATAGTAGCTACAAAAGTTAACAGCAAACATAGAATATCATAAATAAACTGAATTGGGTATTCCACTATAGTGGATCTATGACAAACTTGTAGGGGTATAAGAATTACAAAGAGATTACTTGAAATAACTAGTTATTAACACAATAACATAAACAGTATCAAAAATAATTAAAGTCTCTATCTCTATGGATATAATTTGTATTTAATTAATACTTGTTCTGTCAAAGTTCCACTATATTTATAATATAACTAAATTTTATAAACTGGGATATGTTATAAATATTCAATTATATATTAAGAACGTTTTTGTTTACACATTTATTAGTCGCTTGTAATTGTACAAGCAACTAAAAAATGTGTAAACAAAATATAGCCAACATCTACACGTTTCCAGAAAGATGGACGCAGAAGCACTTCGAATCTAACGTTATGCTGGATATCGATTTTTGTGACACTGATTTATTGTAGTTATATAATATCACGGGAGTAATCCATTACGAGACTAACATTAAACACATACGATCTAGTTCCACTCTAGACACTTCTATAGTTGATTAAACATCATAATTATTAGACAAAATGAATTGGTTTTTACATTCATATTTTTCATACCTCTTTTAAATTTCCTTTCACAATCTTGTTTTTAGTTACCATTAAAAATACATAAAATAACTCGTTATGATTTTTAACATTTTCAGAAAATTGTAAAGTAATTAATTAATATAGATTATGACTTCATTTGAAAACCTCTCTCTCTCGCTCTCCCCCCCCCTCTATCTCTCTCTCTATGTATAATATATTCATTTATTACATTGTAATTATTTACAATGAGTATAAACTACAAAACAATTGACAAATAAATGTAACTAAATCAATAACTGTACAATTTAATTTAGCGTAACAATGACAATGGGGTATAGTGTCACTAAAATGTAAATTTATCTGTTCATCTTCTTGCGGTAGTGCTGCCCTTTGATTTATGGATATACTTTTCACCTACAGTTTATAAAATTCTACTTATGAATGGGACCTGTGACTTATTTTATAGTAAAAATATGCAAACCCTAAACTTCTAAATATAAATGTAAGCAATAGATATTTAGAATTGTATTTACGTTTTTATATATTTAAAATGGAATTGATTTTTAATGAATTGTACGTTCAGAATAATATGTAAGTAAAAGAAACACGCAATGGTTTTAATAATTTTTTTTTGAAAATAATTTTCTAATTATGTAAAATATAATTTGATGTTAGTACTTGTTTATGGTTAGTTTAAACATGAGTTTAGTTATAATGACGAAAATATAATGTTAAAAAACCAACACGGACACACAAACACAATTACATTCTGTCCAGTTTGGTTTTATCTCACCAATGGCATGGCAGAGGAAGGAACGGTGGTTGGCTTGCATGGAAATTGACGGGGCATGAAATTTACTTGCATTATTATCCAACTCTACAGATAATAATACATTTTGTAAATATTATACAGTGTGAGAAAACATGTGGAAACTGCTTCATATTTCCAGTTTCTACGCATTTTAGAAGACGAGTGACTCATTATTTTGTAGCTCTAGGCATTACCTGCAGTATTATTAAAAATTTCTTTACCGATTTTTACTATATTGACAAAAAAATTAACCGATTTAATATCTTCAAAAGTTTTGCAAAAATTTTTGGAAACATTCATTGCTTTATCTTCATGTTACCGAGTTATAAGATATTACTTTTCTAAACTTAATCTATTTATTGAGTTTGGATTATATATAACCTTTAAAATAGTTAAAAAATTATATAGAAAAGTATTCATTACTGATTACTTTATATTTATTGCATTTTACTTCATACGACAATATGACATTTTCAATCCATTACAGAATGTTACGTTAAATTGCATAATATAATATAAAATTAATTTCTCTTTCCTATGGAAATTGAAATGCTAGAAATAGAAAATGCATCAGTCGAATTTATGAACTAGTAAATGAAAATAGCTTATATTTGTAACAGTTATACTAAAAGCATCCCTTCAAATGTTTTAAAGTGTGACACCCACTAACTATATTTTGTACCACATCAGGTTTAATTTCACCAGCTTTTTCCATAAATTCAATTAACTAGCCCGTCTACGTTTCCTGCCTTAGTTTTATAAACTTTTTGTTTTAAAAATCCAACAAAATATATTCCAAAAATGAATTTAAACATAAAATTGTAAATGTGTAACAAATATAGAGGCATGAAGTTTTACCAATAATTTGAACAACTTTCAAAGATTTTAGATTAAAAATTTAAAATATATCCATGCCTATCGTTGAAGTCATCACCCAAAACAGAGATAATATATCGATTTAAAGTATCAGAGGGAACTACTGACATAAGGAATTTTGATAAATTGATGAATAAATGTATCAAAAAAATTACGGCCGTTTTATGTAGCCACGTTATTGGTGCATATTTTATTTGAAATGAAATTATTCAAATACGTCTTGTGCGTTGTTCTCAGTAAACTCATTGTTTTGCTCATTATCCCACGACTTCAGTAACTTAAAAATAAATAATAAAAATTATTCACTAAAATTTGTATTGCAATATTAAACAATATCATGAATGTTTTTGCGATAAATATTTTTGTTATACATACTTATTAAGAATATGTTTTTGTAACAGTACTAATCAATGATGATAACAACGTGCTAAATCATTAAGGAAACAAACAATGGGTATTTTCCTTCTTATTGAAATAATATCATATAATATTGACGATGTTTTAAAATTGAAGTTAAATTTATTCAACAATATCTTGTAAGTTGTGATCCAATCCTTAACATTGGTCTCAATAGGGAACAACACACATGGAACTGTTGACTTTTCATACTATGAATAAGAAAGCAAGAATATGAGTACAAAACATATGACACTACTATCGGTAAATATGAATGACAAAATTAAAATTCAGAAATTATTTAATATTAAGAAAAACAAAAATTGAGTTATCAATGTTTATTTAAAAATAAAATCAATGGAATACATTTTTTAAGTAAGCTTTTGTATTAACTGGTTACATCACTCTACTTGATATACATTTAAAAGGAAGCAGTTATTATACTTTATCTAAGGCGTTTACATGATGTAAATAGATGTTGGCAATAAAGTATTATGCTATGGACTTATATTGCTGCTTCTGCAACTTAATTGACTTCCGAGGACGTAAATATATGTGTTCCCACCCTCACAACCTACTCTACCTATGAGCTTTAATGTTAAATGTATAATTAGCCTTTTAAAACGAATTTTAAATAATGATTTCGTAGACTGTAAAATAATAATTCCAATTTGACAACCAGATAGATAACTGAGATTGTTACTGAAATTATTTATTGTTACAACTGTGACCTGGTGTTGACTGTTATTTATGACTGTTTGTGGTTTTTAATACTAAATCATTGTTGATATATATATATTAAATATTATTTATAGTTTAAGTTAGATTTTAGGTTATTAAAAGTACAAATGTGCTTGTGAATTATTCCTTTTAAAAATAAAACTATTTACTTAAATAATAGTTCCTTGTCTCATTCAATAATTCATAAAAAAATACTAATTACTCACCGTAATTTCTAATCTATATAACCTCAAACATATAATTGCATAAAAATAGTGGAAAAAATTGTTAATCGTCCCAATATTTGTCAAACTGTCAACTATTATCAGATTTACACGATAACATGAATTGTTTATAAATTTCCAATATCTAATTTCTTACAACATACGTTAAATGAAACATTCAATAAGTTTGATTTTTATAATTTATTATTTTCCTTAGTATAGAAACTTTCACTTACTCTTAATTAAGACTTTTACAATAATTTTGCTTAATATTTACAAGTAACTTCTTAGAAGAAAATTTGATGTAACACACATTCATAAATACTGTGTGAAGGTAAACCTCTTATTTTATTCTTGCCCGAAATTATTCCTTACATAGTTTTAAAATTACTGGAGACGATTTTCATTACAGTGATAGTAACCAAATGATTAAAATGGTTAGTGTTGTTAATCATTGTTTAGATACGCAATCATAACTAAAATCAAATTTTGTTATGGCAAATTAATATTTATATTACTTTCATATTAAATATTTTAACATTTAAATTAACAAATAATATTTTATTTGATAAATAAAAGGGCATGCAGTTCAATATCTTTAGTTTGAAGGAAGCCTTGAGGCATGGAAAGATTTCTTCTGTACTTTGACCTTTTCTTTGACTGGGGTAGTTGTTACTATATTTTTTCCTTGATCAAAGACCATTTCTATTCTTTCAGATCTTATTACTTTACGCATTTCTAATTGTTTCCAATTAAACGTTACATTTATTAAATTTCTCTTCATTAATAATATCAGGTTGGTAGAGAAAAAGTGAAAATGAGCACTGGACCCCGTCATTGAAAAAATGTATATATTTAAATAATCTCTAAATTGCTTTGCAAATGTTCAGATAACAATACGATATTATTATAATCTAGCTTTTTAATATATGCCGTCAAGATTCTTATTTCTTTTTGTTTATAACTAAACCAAAACTTGATTATTTTTATTACTTGCTATTTTGGATCATTAAACTTTACATTTCACTAAAATTTGATAAAAATCGGTAAAGATGATTTTCATAAATTATTTTTTTAAACGTACTCCTAACTTTTTTTCCAACTATTTATTTCATTTGAAATAAAGAACTGGAATTTTCTAGAGCGATAGAAACCCTTAATTTTCTTGCGGATCCTTACAGGCTACACTTAAGAAACACTCTGATCAAAATTGTTGCAGTAGAGTAAATTCTAATTTTGTAACTCATATTTCAAGTTTAAGGGGAAAAAATGAAAAACTCCAGAGATATTGTCCAAATATGTTTACGATACAAATTTGATTTAAATAGTTTCACAAGTTTGTAATGTACAGCACTGTATAATAAAAACCGATGGGTACTATTCTAAAAACCACTTATGACGTCAAAACGTCTTTAAGTATGCTCCTATTCCGGGAGCATTACATTAAACCAGGTGATAACGAAAGCAGAGGATACAGGTTTGTGTTGCAGCTAAAAACTGTCGTTTACATAGACAATCAAATTATACAATATGACAATTAAAGAATCAAAGAATGAATTTCACCTTGTGAGGATTGTGGAGTGGGGCGAGCCACATTCGTAATCGTTTCTCTCATCTAGTGAATTTCCCGCAATATAACTTCTGTCTCGGTGAAACTTTGACCCTCGTTATGGTATCAATTGTCGGTTCTCTTCGTAGTCTATAGAGTTAGTAAAACCCATACATGTCAACGACGGTACCATTGCCGCAGCGGGTTCCTTGCAAGTAGATAATAAAACCGCTACTAAGTTACAATCTATAGACATCTGTTTTGTACCTAATACTACCCTAGAGGGACTGATTTAGACTTGTTTCATACTAGCTTGTCCCAGATGCTTCGTTGACATCGATAGTGAAAACATCTGCATAGAAAATTAACAATACCAGGATCAACTTCCAAGATTAGCCGTGATATCCAGATTTCATCAATTCAAGCAGCTTTTTAGGAGACCTTTCTACTTTTATTGAGGCTGTAAAGAAAATAATAATAATTTTGTAATTGATTTATACCACTTATTAATTTAATTAAATATAGGCCTACATTGAGCTGCATCTAGTGCGCGTTTCACAAATATATTTGCCAACAATCCTGTTGCCAATAAGCAATCCTTAGCAACCCGACCCTCGGGTATCCACTAAGCAATACTTATACACCACAAGTAAGCGTCTAGTGTCAACCCCGTTTAACGTTTATTCAGATTATTCTGTTTCGGTACGGCTAAAACTACGGCATCATTGGGAAAAGCATTAATCTGCCCCTTGAAGTTAACACTATTGTATTACAACTACAACGTCGCTGGTATGATGACATGATGTATTATATTAATATAGAATATAGTATGATACATAAATTTAAGTATCGTAGCAGTAGTGTGCGGATGCTTGTGATAAAAATTTGGTTTAGTTTGACGATTGATCTACCGTTGTACAGGCTTTACAATATCGCAGTAAACTTACCTTAGCCCCCGCTACCGACAAAGTTCCAATAGAGTAGCTGTTGTGGGAAAGCGATAAATTTGATTCAGAGGTTCTGCTTGCGAAGCAGAACACCCATGAGGAACATTGTTTCGATATTGCTTCGTGCCTGCACTCAACTCCACTAAACATAATTTATATCGTGTATGTTGAAGTAGTATCATTCAATGCGATGTACTACGGTATCCTCAGGCAGTTCAATTTGGATGTGTTTGGCACTCCATTCATGATTGCGACAAGCAAGATATCCAGAAGCGATAGTTGTGGTGACACACCAAAGTACATTCTTTATATGGCCATAAAAACCATGAAGTTCCATGTCACTAAGGGGATATATAATATGTCTTATGCGTACCAAAAACTACTAACATAACTCGCAAAATGCTCGATGATCGTACTTTCCTTGAAAACTGTATAAATATGAATCTTGCTTTTCTAAATAAATATCAAACTCATGCAATATTGGAAAGATTTAAGGAGTTCAGCAGGGTAGGCCATCTGTGTCTCTCACGCTCATTGGCGACGAAATACGCTGAACCAAGTTTCTCAAGATACTTAACAAGTTGAGCAATGCGTGAAGCAATATAAATGCTACCGTCTCTATGGAGGAATTAACTCGATCTATGAACAGCTACTTTTCAACGAAAACCCCGTTACGTATTATACTAACAATCTCGTGGTTTAGATTTAACTTTCGTTTTAAACCAACACACAACGTAATTAATTTTTTACATGTTTGACTGTTTGCTGCTAATCATTTAGATTACATTCGATATATTTATTTATTTCTATTAGATAACGAAATTCATTGTTATGCTGGGACTAAATTAAAAATTTATAAATTAGTTCCGTCAGCATAAAATATTATTGAACCTTGGTGAACAAGGGGAAATTTACACAAAGACCATATGTGTTATTCAACTTATAACACACTAAATTTCACACCAATTTACTGATCTCAAGTCTGCATGTAATGGTACCAACCCCACAACTTTACAATAACACATATTGTACAGTTTTAGAGTACACTTTTAATCACAGCCGGATACGGTTGATTATGTAAAGTTATTTCCGTATAAACTAAACAAGAGTTTTTAAAAGAAATTAAAAGTGTGTAAATGTGTTAGTGTAATAAATTTGTGTCAAATACGAACTAATGTTTTAAATGATTTTATAACAATGTTGACGAAGGATGTATATATTAAACATTATTATGTAACATTGTTATAAAATCATTTAAAACATTAGTACTAAATCATATATAATTTAAAATATTGATATCATATACAATTTAAAATTATATATATATATATAATACCGAAAATAACGCATGTGACCTGAATAAATAGTCGAAAGGGCCGTAATGCATTGAAACAATTTTGGATGAGCAGACGTAAGTACAACAAATATATTATTATTTAAAAGCTCTCCAGTAAGGTGAAGAATATTAAAATAAAATAAAAAATTTTGCTTTAATTTATTTGATTTATTTAGAAGTTTTAAAAATAAGATTTTAGGAATTTATTACTTTTGCAAAAACATTTAATGTTCAAATTAATACATATTTTTCATTATGAATGAAGGAATGACATTATAATAATATTTAATACTCCATCTAAAATCAGAACTGTGATAATGGTAATAAGTTCTTAAATTACAAATTTGATTGAATTTAGCCTATACTTTATTTAGTCTATACTTTACTTTACTTTTAGGTCTATACTTTAATTAGTATAATGACCTATTACTATTTATAAATTTAGATGAATGCGTATTATAGGCTCTTTTAACTAATGTGAAGCAAAATTCATTAAACCAATATGATTTCCAATCCTAATAAGAACAAACAATACAACGGACAAAACACTTACATAATATATCTTATGTATTGAATCGTGTAATCCCTTCGGCGTCTGAACGGCGCCGCTTTAATTGTTTGCGTCTGAAAATAAATAATATGTTAATCCAAAATGTAATAACTACAATACGTTGTAAACAAATTTAAAAGTAAAAAAAATAATTCATTATCAACCGTACCTACTTAACTGATATGTAATTAAGTATGATTTGCAATGAAATACTACTCAACTGATAAAAGACGAGAACGTGAAAACAGTATAAGGATCAAAATTATTATATAAGAACAATAAATAAAATAATAACATTTATACTAGAATCTTTAAAGACAAAATACAACACTTTTAAAAATAAACATTACAATTTTGTATCCTAAAACAAATAAAAACTTATTACCTAATATAATCCCAACTTTAGCTTATTGACATATGTTAAGGATACAAGAGAACATTGTATGACACGTCAATATGGGAATTACTTCCTCGTCACATTTTACCTTTTGTATAGAACAAGTCTATTTTGTTCAGTCTATTGTTTGAGATTCTGAACTAAACGAGTCACAATAAAGAGAATTTTGTTACTGCCTGTGGTACAAGATGAAGTGAAGATATCTGTACGGCGATGTTAAGTTTTTTCAATAATTTAGTTTTATTATATTTCATTATTTTTAATGTTAGTCAGGTTCTACATATTAACAAATAAATATAGATTTTATAAATTGTATTGAACAGGTTAAACCGTGTTTATTGACCAAGTTACCGTGTAAAAACCGCTACCGTGTTCCTTTTATAAAACAAATTGCCTCTAAGCACGATATTTTGATTACGTTCAACATATCCACACACATTTATTTTCAAAATAAATTGATCACCATCTTCGCCGGTATAAAAATTACCGGTTAATTTATGCTGCTGTTATAAATTATAACATTTCAAAAATTTACTACGATTAAAATCTGCGTATAAAATAAAGATGAGAAACAAAAATCAGACTCATTATAAAACAAAGCTACGATTCTTGAGGAGGGTAACAATTTCATAAAAAGTAACAAAATAAATTTACAATGCTAAATATTTGTGGTAAACCAGTTATGTTGTTATTAAAACTTGATTTTTATCAATTATAAGTTGTTTTGGGCCACAAGTAATGTGGATGTTTTATTTAGAAATACAGTACCCTAATGTTATCCAAAGCCAAAAATATCAATTAAAGTAATAATCCAAAAAATATTTTAATAAAAATATAGAGAACTGTAAGACCCGACATAATAAGTAGAGAGTAGGCCTACTTAGAGAGAGTGTTATAATTCGAAAAAAAATCGTTATTCTCTCTTTTTTATGTTTCTATTAATTTTGTACTCGTTTTACAGTTTTTCAATGTTTTTGCACGGTTTATTTGCATAACATTTTTATTGTTTAATTTTTAGAAAATGTTTATTATAGATATGATACTTTTTTTTTACATAAATTGTTTTTTTATATATTTTGTCAATGCATTCTTAAATTTAGGTGATGGTAAACATTGAACTTTTCAACCAATGGCACTGAATAAGCTCTAATTAAAGTTACATACCGAGATACATTTTACAGTATAGTTGATCATGATCCCATTTTGTTTGATCTTTTTTTAAAACAAAATATTCAAATTCAAAAAGCAAAGTTAGTGCGTCTAAAATCTCATTTCAGACGAATATTGTGACTATCGTCATTAATGTCTGAGATCAGTTTACTTTTATCGATACCGCTTTAACCATTTTTTTCTATCTTTAAACTATTTCTATCGATTTTTCACATTTCACAGCGACTTTTAAAATATATAAAAACCCAGATGGTTAATATCACATTGTTTTTCGACCTGCCTATACATCAAGTTAAATAACATTAAATTTAAAACAGAAACAAACCTATATATCTATTAACTGTAGTTTTATCCATTACTCCCATTATGGGTACAGTAGCATTTCAATGTATCTGTCTTTGTACATATTCTTCTGATAATAAGTAATTTTAGAAACACAATATTGTAAATATAAAATAAAATAACAAGGAAAATTCAAATACAATAAATAAATAAAAAACATGAATAAAGCAAAATATGAAAAGAACACCAACAACAAAATTGAAATATTTATTTTTATCTAAACCTAAAAAAATATTTGTAATATTTATCATTTAAAAATATTTAAATAAAAATCCTACATAAAACTCCCATATGCATCCTGATCTATATCCCTGACTTACAACCATGAATACAAATTGAATGTAAATATTCCAGGCTCAAGTTGGAATACAAATTACATCCTTAAATTCATCCCATACCGATTACACCTGGACGTGCTCTTTTTAGGGTGAGCACAAGACTCTTCAAGTCGCTTCCTTTCAGTTAGTTCCAAGTGTAGGGATTTTATAAATTTTAAAATCACTTCCATTAATCAATACATTTTTCTTAAAAATATATTATTTCTTGCTTTAACCACAATTAATTACAAGAATTTAAACTAAATCTTTAGTTTTTTTTACAAATTTACTGTTTTCATAACTAGAGTAATACAAATACAAATCAAATGTAGTAGTTCAATCAAATGTAAACTATAAAGAATTAATATTGGGGAAATAAAATGTATCTTCAACTGAACGCATAGTGGAAGCATTGGGGAGAGATCAATTCTTTGATGTAATATAATAAGGACACACAAAATAGTTGTTATTTATTAAAGTAAAATTATTTTTAAAGAGAAGGATGTCATAAGAATAAGTAAGAGTTTATATATATAATTTTAAAAATATATTATTATTATTTTATACCCTCATTGTTACTCAGTAACGATAATTTTGGACCTATTAAAAAGTAATAATTTATTCTAGATCTGATATGTTACTGTTATGAATTGCGTTGCATGTAATTAATAAATTTTACAATATATTTATAAGGATTCATAAATTTTTATACTTAGTCTTGATTATAAAAAATAATAACATTAATTTACTACACATTCTTTAAATGTATTTAGTTATGTAGTTAATACGCATGAGTGTTGTTTTGTTTTTTTTTTATCTAAAGTCACTCCTTTAATCAATTTGTGAATATATTTTTAAGATATTCGGATTGAAAAGTTATTAAACATAAGTATAAATATACAATCAATGGGTAAAAAAAATAAGGAAAAATAATAAGAATTGTTTACATTCAATGCCTGAAATTTATTTTTGGGATTGAATCTATACTAACAACATTCAATATTTAAGTAATTTTACAGTGATTAAAATAACATTCGATAAAACAATTATTTTAATATATCTTTTTAATGTTAACATAACAAGGTTAAATCTATTGTTTGGTATTGAATCTTTAATGCTACAAAGAAATACAATTAAATTAAATTAAACATCCGGTTATGCAGCTGTAGTTAAGGGGCTACTTCGATCTGAGAAGGTTTTTTTTGTAAAAAAAAAAAATAATTAAACAGGACGTATTTAACAAACTTATTAATTGTGTGAATACAATATTTCCAAAAATACAGAAACATTTAAAACAAATATACTATGTATACTATCATAATCATCTTTATTTTACAGACAATATTATAATCCATTTAGTACTTGTATATATCCAGTTAACTCTCCTAACTCGAAGTAATTTCAAATTATGTGTAGTAAATAGTCTCTTTTGATCATTTTTATTCTTCAATTTAATGTTACATTTTATAATATTTAAGTGTAATTGTTGAAGGAATAATACGTTGATGATACGAAATGTAATTTATATCTTTGGAATAAGAAATAAATTCTCTTAAAACTGTTTACAATGTTTCATAATAACGTGTAATTAAAATAATAATTGTAAAAACATAAAAATAGCAATGATAATATATATATATACATGTACTCGCATATATATATATATATATATATATATATATATATATAAATATATATATATATATATATATAAATATATATATATATATATATATATTATGTACATAAAAGTGAGTAGCCATGAAATATATTAGCAACAACTTATATTAGTACATTTATTGGTACAAAAAGCGATTTAAAAACATTATATATTCAACGTGTTTTTAATGTAGGAATTTGCAATTGATTACGCATAATAAAGGCTATAAGCATCACGAAAAAGCGATTTTTACTAGAAACTGTCTACAAAAAGATGGAAAAAAATAAGGTTACATAAATATGAAAGAATGGTTTGGGAAGATTCAATAACAGAAAACTAACTTGTGTGTGTTTAGAAAACACTAGTGGTTGTAATTTTGGTCAAAGCTTGGTGTGTAGGCTTAGTTGAAAAAAATTCCACAGTTGATCGGTATAATTGAACCAACAAAGTTTAAAAGTGAATTATAAAATGACGCCTAATTTTCAAATAATATGTTTTTCACAATTAATGCAGGGATCACACATGCCACAACATTTCATTACATGAAGTGTAATGTATAGTCGTGGCTTGGGGAACCTTGCCGACATGTGTACCATGGGAACATAATCAGTCTGACCAGATATTTTGGCGTCTGGGAGTATGTGCTGAGGAATGTTTTCGTAGTGGTAGCGGTGTGCTAGCGATAGATTACTCCCTGCATCTCCCTTACTGAGTAGGGGGTCTTTAGTTATGGTGAGATACCTAAAGTCTCTCATGTTTCTCGGTGCTAGGCAAGTTTTAAACATCAAACTCACAAGAAGATGTAAAATATAGTGTTCCGTCAAGTCTCCGGTGAATCATTAAGGGAAAATAAAATCGTAGAGAATAAGCGATGATTCTGGACATTGAGGCGGAGCTGAGCGATCAGCTGAGTACGTTCAGCCTGTCTGAGATTTACGTTTCCGGGAATGTGTGTTGAGGTAAGGTTTCTGTTGGTATTGTCATGGTTATTTATGGTTGATACTCTCCGTCTTCAGTCTATTCTTTTGAGTACTTATAAAAGGCCATAAAGCTTTATATTAATGAAAATAATTTATAAAGAAATTTAATTTTCAATTTCAGGTATTTCAAATTTTTTTGGTCTCTTCACAGAAAACATGGAGTAAACATGCTTACATTAAGCAAAGAATGCCTACATTTTGTATGTCAAATGAATAATTATTGTACTTTTATTACTTCTGATTCATAATTAATTAAATAAACAGAAAACACAATGGGGTATTATAGAAGACTAAGACTCTAAGTTTATTGTAAATTTATACAAATATATTATGTATATTTATATAAATTAATCTTATAAATTGAAAAATCAACGCATACATACATCCGTTTTCATTATATAAATATTTCTAGATGTATTAAAATAAAATTATTGTAAAATCACATGATTTAAAATCAGTCACCACAAAATGTGAATAAAATATTCTCTTTAATCTATTAGAATTGTTTACTGATATCTATCCTGCATAAGTAAACAATATATAAATTTGAAAAGGTATTTTTTTAAATAAATTAGTTTTAACTTTCTTACAAAAACAAACTTTCAAGAACAAAATGGGATGCTACTCCTGAAGTCTGGTCTTTTTATTAACTATTGAGTAATACAGATTTTGTATAATAGTTGTGTTAAGAAGTGAAAAATAGAGCTCATCAAGCAACAACATTTTATTCAGATATTTTAAATTAAGGTTTTACGGTGTACAACATAAATACTTTTGAGAGTGTAATCTGTAACTTATTATAATATATTGTAAGGTCATATAAATAGATAATACAAGCTTCCTTGCTATTGTAGACTATCATATAAACATAGTGTCTGGCGTTCGTTGTGTTTCCGATCACATTTCTAATAAGACTTAGTTTTTATGGTTGCTCATGCCTATATTTAGTTCCGAGCACATTTCTTAGCATCCTGTTTTAGTTTTCTAATCGTCCCTGGGCTTTCAGGCTATGTTATATTTTTTCACTTTCCTCTTATTCTAGCTTTATCATTTAGTAACGGTTGTTCATTAACCCGCTCAAACCGTCATGCATTAGTTTTTATATCCAAAAGTGTTTGCAAATGAATGATTAAACTACATCAATATATACACATTCCATTTACCATCAAAAGTAAATAGTAAATGATATTAATATTTCAACAACAACAATATTTGTATATTAAAATAAATTCTACAATGTGTATATTTTATTAGGACTTTCTAGATTTAGTAGTGGCTGTTCAATAAGACAAAACTAATCTAATAAACAGTAAATGGTTTCAAGTTGACATAAACTTTACAAACGTGTAGATATGAACTAAATAAAAATTCATTGCGTAATATTTCTTCTACTTTTTGAAACTACGTGCATGTACAACAAAGTAAATAATCTAAAGGAACATTATTGATTGGTTAGATCCATAAACTTAATATACATTTAAGTAAAGGTGATGTTCTCCATTGCAGTAGAAGGTAGTTCCGTGGTATAGTCAGGATATGTGACATCTTTGATCTGGAGGCAGATAACAAGATAAGTGGTGATTGTGACGGTGAACTGTAACAGAAAACAGAAAATTATAAATGAAAAACATATTCTCATTTGATATAGAAAATTTGTTTTTAATATTTATCAATTTATCTGTAGATGTATCTACAATTAAAATGTATTGGTTCATTACATGACAAAAAAAATCAACAGAAAAATATACGAGTGTAAGGCAGAAGTGTAATTAAAATGTTTCAGCAGATTGTCATCGTCAGATCTCTGTCTAAAGTAACAGTTATAATTTGTTTTGTTCAGTTTGACCAAAACTAGTGCGTCAAGCTCAATTGGATGAAATGAAAATATGTTAAACTTAAATTAACATTGGGGGGGGGGGTAATCCGTTGAGTTGATGGATTTTATATGAAATTAACATTTTGAGTTGTAAACTCAAGAATTCCTAGTATTGTTACAAAAGCTGGATTTCTTATAATATACATTTTATAATTTAATGTTACAACAGTCGGTACATGATGGAATTCCATGATAATGGAAATAATGAGACGATTATTTAATTCCACAAAACAGCTTTAATTGCGACATATGTTTCGCCGTTAGGCATTTTCAAGGAACTAAATTGAAAACCGATTTTTTATTAGTTTTCAATTTAGTTGCTTAAAAATGCCTAACGGCTAAACATATGTCGCAATTAAAGCTGTTTTGTGGAATTAAATAATCGTTTCATTATTTCCCATATAAATTTTAGCTTACTTTTTAACGTTTTTATTTAAATTTTACCCTAATGTTTGTTAAATATTTTTGTTATCTCAGTGTTCTTGGATGTTTTTTTAGTTTTATGGTAAAGGCTACCAATAAGTGCAACTACTTATTATTAACATAATGTGAATTCAAAAATAAACCATGTTTACGAATACTATCATATTAATTCTAATATAATATATGTTTAAAATTACAGTTAGTGCAATATAGTATGCTTCTTATTTCCTTACCTTAGTCAGAAGTGTGCGGTCGATATCAATATACCCTCCAGCAGTGAATTTGACGTAATTATTTATCATTCCCATGGAAAATGTTTTAATCTGAAAACAATGTTATTATTTTATATCTAAAATATGTAATATTTAATTTATTAAATTCAGTTTGAAGTAGTAGTGTTATTAAATTCAATATGTTTTATTTCAGTTTCTTATTAAAAAATGTAATTAGGATTTTATTAAAGTCTCTCTTTGTATGTATTGATGGTTGTAAAGATCATTTATGGCTGTTTTCTCGTAGTGTAGGCCTATTGATTAGATTTATTTGGTGGTGAGTCTTTTAGAGAAAATGTAAGAAATCTGAGTTTAAATATTCATATTGGCCGAAAAATCCAAACTTATATGAGTAGACACATGGAATAAATATAACTTATATAAAATAGTCTAAACTAAGTTTAGAAAATGTGCCAAATATATTTATATTTTTTAATATATAGGAGGCGGTTTTTAGAAGAAGACTATGATATGATATTTTTTTGGAAAACTTGGATTGAAATTTTACAAAACTAAAGGAGTATACTTCAATTGTCGAAGAAAAATAAATTCTTTTCCCATAGAAAAAATTGACCATTTAGGACTATTTTGATCGTATGCAATTATTTACTTTTGACACTATTTAAAAAAATATATTTGTAATGCTGTTGTCATTTATATTACGTATGAAAAACGAGTGTTGATAACGTTTTTAGAATTTACTAACAAAATTTTTAGATTATTAAACTTTTTATTTAAATATTTACAAATATATTTTTGACTACGTGAAAAAAAATCCTATATTCTTGAAATATAAAGGTAAACTTTATTATTATTATTTAATTTATTGATTGTATTATAATTGTGTCTTTTTATAATAAAGCCATTTCGAGTTAAAACTTTTCGTTCAGTTCTTAAAACAATACTATTGTCTTTTGGTGAACAGCGCGTATAACGTTAGTAACATTTCTTATAATTCGTTATTTTCACTATACGTTGAACTACTAGAAAGAATAACAAGTTTTGTAAACAAAATTATAACTTACAAACTTTTATTCAAGTAATTCACAAACTTACGTTATGATATTAAAAATGATAATGAAAGAAATAATAAAAACATCACTATATTAATAGAGTGTCGGAGATGAAATGAGGATTGAGAACAGAAACTGTATTTTGTACCACAGCTTCCTCAATTTTTTTTTGAACAACTCTTTAATCGTCCCTTCACTAACGTACAATGTATATTCCATTAAATTACCTAAAGATAAATTCAATTTCAATTTCACTTTAACTATATATATTTATAATTCTTATTTTTAATTGCTTGGTAGTATAAAATCAATAAACATGTATAGGTTTCAATATCTATTATCTAAATAACTACAACACTCTTATGACTTACTTCATTCAAAATGGAGTCGTGAGTATTTCTTTGCTGAAGCCGATGAACCAGAAGAACTGTTTTATTTGCCTATGAAATTATTAAAAAAATAGTTGTAATTATTATTTCAATTAATTAACTTGTTAGGCCTATAATGTTAATAAGTTTTATTAAAACCAAATATAAGTCCTCAAGTAAATGTTCATTTTAGGTTTCACTTGTTTTAAATAATTTTAATACAGAAATTGATTATTAAAAATCATGTCTACTTTTAAAGAGGTTATATTTAAAACAAATAATTCAAATATCTAAAGTTTTGTAAATAATAATTATTTTTTATAATAATTGTTCTTTAAAATATATGAATTTGAACAATAAATAATTTGTTAAAATCAACTTGATTGTATTAACAGATCTATAAATATTGCCAGTCATGCTGAGGAAAATTTTTATTGAAAATATATAAAAGTTATTGATAGTTCCATAACTAAAATATCTCTTGAAAAATAGACTCATCGTGTTAGTTTAATTTTGTTGCTTGAATGCATTTTAAAAATTATAAATTGCTAGGTCAATTACAATGTTTTATCCAATAAAACATTTCACAAATATTTTATTTAGATTACTCTTCTATTAATATACTTATTTGATATTTCATCTGTTACACAAGCAATATTTATGTTGTAATTTAATCAAAAATTGTTTAGTGCAATTGTGCTAGATAAACAAAAAACATAAGTACTAAACGAGTTATGAGAGTACAAATAAACAAATTTAACTTGTTTTGTAATGTTTAGTTAAATGTATGAGTACTATTCATGTATTGAAATTCGACTAAATTGTATTTTTATATCCGATATATATAGTAAAGTAATAGTAATATTTTTTATGTAATTTAACTGAAATGATATAAACATAGAACTACCTTAATATATGATATGCTACAAAACTACTTTGTATCTTTTTTTTTTTTTTTAAACATACGATGTGCCTTTTGGATGAATTGAATTTTAAAAAGTTATTTAGGTAATGAGATTTTTATTAAATACAAGTCTACTCTTAATGATTAAGACCTAGTTACATATTGTATTATTAATTGTAGTTTATCTATGAATTTTAATTAACTGACGTGTATTAATTATTTTTAACAATAATTAATGTATACAAATATTTCACTACACAAATAATTTATAGACTTGTTGCCTCTTGCTATATACTTGTTTGGTACTGCAATGAAGAAGTGCGTTCAAATAACATGACTCAATATCTTTTCTGTATCTGACTCGTAAATTTGCTAAACACCCATTCTACATATGAGCTTCGCCAAGGGTAATAAATATTTTAACTTCTATTAAAACATTATCTTAAAAAATATTACCAATATTACCAATATGAATTATAAGATTTATTTGGAGTGATTCTCCACAGGTATTACTGTATTGAACCACAGCTGTCGGTTTTTTATGTCCCTTTTGTTAGCCTGTCTTTGTCGCTGAAACACCTTACCTCGTACGGGGTACATGATTTTCTTAGTATAACATTTGTAATTCATATCTGCAACGATTTTTCTTTGCAGATTTTTCAACTCTCACTACATACTGAGTCATTAGTTGCAGATTAATGGTGTCAGAGAGTTCAAAATTAGTACTGAACGTATGAAAATAAGGAGATAATAATACAAATTGAGATTGGTTGGGTTGGACGATATCGAAAAACAATATTTAAAATTATACAAATTTTAATTGAAAAAAACAAGGACTATTGAAGTTTCAAAAAAGAACACACTCCATAAAATAATAAAATAAATAATGTTTAGTAATTAAATTATGTTTTAGGTAAACATTAAACTTTATTTAATAAACTACCTTGCAATTAAAAAAAATATTGATGAAGAAATTCTTTCCAGGAGAAATGAAAATTCAAGAACGTTAATGTTAAATATTTGTTCAGTATGTGTAAAAGATTATGGGTCGTGGGTACAACAAGTTTTACTAACCTTCCTACACATCTAATAAAATGTTTTGTCTCCATTATAAAAAAATATTATATCCACCTATTTACTAATCGTGAGATATAGAAACAGTAATATATATATATATATATATATATATATATATATATATATAGTTATTTTATACATAGTTATTTAATACGATCAACTATTTTCAATTATTATTAGTTATCTGCCCTTATCAAATAATATTGAAAACAATTTATAAACAATTATTTTTGTTTTTGAATAGATAAAACTATTGACTTTTATTGTGTAATAATATCATCCTACATTTAAATTCTGTTTGATTGAAAACCCGTTTTTAATTTTGGTGGTCAGAAGATTTCACTTGATTTTTTGAGAATTACTCCTGATTCGTAAAATGGTAACTTCTTTATGTTATTATTATTTTTATTTTACCGAAATAGGTATTAGTTCATTTCAAAAAATGATGTTTTTTATAACAATTCAATAATTTATTTTTTAACCTATAATAGAATAAACAACATTTTCGGGTAATGTCCACCAATATCAATTATTTATTTAGTCCTTATATCTATAGTTGAAAACAATTAATCAAAATCGTTAAATTCATTTTTTAAATAATAAATATATGTATTAGTATTACAGTATGTATCTCAAATTTTTGAGTTATTAAGATATTAAATACTGTAAAGAGACACAATGATTTTTGGGTTCTTTGAACGTCCAAAAACACAACAATTTATTTTGCATCATACTAAAACTTCCATCATAATTTTTTTACCATTATAACATTTCATTTCAATTAAACAATTAAAACAATTACCAAACGGCAGGCATTTTGTAATTTTTTGAAATTGAATCAATTATTGCAACACACCCCTGCTTCTGCTGATACCTATAATATCACACGTATATATATAAAATGAGAAATCTGATTTTTTTTTTTACGGTATTTCAGAATTTTCAGGTTTATTTTAGACTAATTTGAAAAATATATCATTATTTTGAGAGAATAAATATGTTTTATCATGAACAGGATATCTGCAAAAACAGAAAAAAACTTACACATATAATGTAATACTTTTTAAGTCGATAGCTTGAAACGCCATGTATTTTCACATTGTGTTATTAAAGGAAATTACATCCTTCCCCGCTGAATGTTAAATTCTAGTGATATAATTATGTGTTACAGTTTGTTATTCACTAGAATTACTATAAATATCCTCTATTGTTAAATTTCCTTCCATTCATTTGTATTATTTAAAATATTTATCATATTTTAGTAATTGTAACATGGGATTCATATATGTTTTTTTAGAGTATACAATTTAATTTATCAAAAATTTTCAAAATATTTTGATTGAATTTTTAAACCTCACTGTAGTTTACTTTCTAACGTTTTAATGAAAAATATAATTTTAATAAAAAATATTGTTTCTTAAATAAATTTTGTAAATCTGTTTTTACATAATTTGATTTAGCTTCATTATTACTCAAATTCTATCTTTTCCTTATCTTAAAACGTTTCTTATTATAATAAATTCACTTAATGTTTTTAGGAATATTAGTATTTTTTTATAGTTAATTATTCCACCATATGTAACAGTTTGTTGTTGGTATTTATCTCCTAAACCAAAGAAAGTGGAGAAGTCAAAAAATACATTATTTTGGAAAACCAATCGAAATTAATTATAAAAGAATTATAAAATGGTGTTTAAAAATAGATTGTAAAATATATTATTGCTAAAAGTAATACCTCCAAAGCAGCGGAATGGCAGAACTCAGCCAGTAGTATCACCATTAGAAAGTCTCTTGTGATAAATTGCATATACCAGACATTTCTATGTTCAGGAAAATTGTAGGTTGTAATATTCTGAAGAACGCTCATTAAATGGGCACAAGACTGTGCTAAATTAAATGACAGATAGAGGAGCAATGGTACTTGGAAAGTGAAGTTCATCTCCTGGACAATACCACGGATGTCGATGTGAATGTTTATAACATTCTTCAATCTTGTCAATACTTCTTCAGAAGAAAATGTTCCCAAGTCATTGAACAGACGGTCAAGTTGTGTGTTGACCAGTCTGATCTGTAATTCCAGCAAGTGTGCTAGTCCTACAAACAGTAAGGGTTGAACACCTTCCACATACTTTGTGAACATTGTTGGATAAATACATAAACCTGGTGGAATATCTCTGTATGTTATAAAATAGCTATACGGTAGTTGTATCAAAACAAAGCCAATTATAATACCAAACTGGACAAAATAAAAACCTTTGTAGTCTACCTTCATTCCTGTTTCCATTAACTTTTCATCCACACTGGTAATGGTACGTAGGATATTTTTCATTGAACAGCTTCTTAAGAACCCCATAACTAAGATAGTTATGTGTTGAAGAACATGAACCGTAATATCTACGAGATAAGTGACAAACACAATCATGTTGGTTTTGAGTGTTGAATCTATGATGATTATGTAGTAAAAATAAGATGAGTACATGGTCACTGCAAACACAAGACATCTGTAATACATATCTAAAGATGTTAAGCTGACATTTCCGTCACATGGCCAGACCGTTAACACTTTGCAAAACCAATGCAAAGGTTCCAAATGTACCCCAGAAACTGACATTGTCAAATTGACTTACCTGAAACTTAAAAAATCATCACTAATGTTGTACTGAATATAAAAGAGATTATTGTTATGACTTCAAATACGGTTCGCTTTTACAAACAATATATTGATGTGTCATCTTTTCTATAATAGATGTCTGCAGTGAAGCATTGCAATAAAAGCGTTATTTAATTAATCTAAAACTGTACAACAATTAAATAAATAATTCAGCTACGCATTAGTAATATAAACGAAATAATAGCCACTAGGATCAATTTTGTATTTGTCTGTATAAAGGCGTGTATCTGTCTTAGTGGGTTTGTTTAAAAAAATATATATATTGTAATAAAATTTTCCCAACTTCCTAAAATAGAAATGATTTTTTCTTTATGTAGTCATGATCGATTTCGTCAACCACTTTGCCATGATTTTATGTAGACTTCCTGACAATATTATAAGATATACAATAGAACGAAACATTTAGGAATCCAAGTCTATGCAATTTTTTTTAAAGAAACTGTTTCTTTACAGAAAATTTAAAAAATCATTCTAAGCACAATCTTGTGTCATTTATAACTTCATAATAATTGCGTCATCAGACTTATATTTACTGTTTTGAAAAATTCCTTTTTATGTTATAACCAGTAATAGACCTCTAAATTTCAAACTCTTATTATTATTATTTTTATTTTTTAAACTAACAGTTTTTAACAGAATTTTACAACGGGACGCGTATAAATTACAAATTGCTTCTGCTCATATTGAATAATATTTATTACTTTATTTCAGAAATTCTAGCGAATTTTGCGAATTTAATTCTCCATAAAAACTGTTTTTGTAGTATGTAAATATTAAATTTGTAATAGAATATAAAAAGCGTTTGAAAAATGAATTTCATTCTTTTTCTGTAGGATTTTTTAAACACAGGCGTCTAATAATTACCTTAAGGAAATAACTTAAATACTGAATGCTGGATATGAAAGTGACGTCACTCCTAATAATATATTGGTCTCATGAATATAGTGTGTAAATTAATTAATATTTATGTACTTTTTTTTTTTACCACAGCTGATGAGAACATACAAAAGTTTTGAAGGATTAATTTTCACTACGGCACCATTAAATTATTTTATATTTTTTAAGGGTACTGTATATAGTTCAACTCTCTTATTGTAAGCGGAGTTCACGGTAGCCAGTTTTTTAATTAAACAGATCAAAAACACTTAGAACATATTTTTATAAGTTATTGTCTTTCAGGAAAAATTGCAGAAAATGGTTCTCAAACCTGTGTACTTGACATCCCCTGTATGTATGATGTAACAAACAACATCATTTCCTCGACCGTACAACATGCCGTTACTCAAAATATAATAACTACAAACAGCGGAAAAACTTTTTATTAGAGACTCTAACAAGAAAACCTATAAATCTAGCATATTATTTCCAATTACACATAGTAAACAGCTGGATACTCGATTGTTGCAACAATGCATGCACAGAAAAATTGCATTATTACCTTTCTAATCCTACGTTAACTATCATAAGCACCGCATATTTTCAATCATTAACTGTATTTTTATTTTGTAAAAATGTTTGACTATTACCGAAAATTCCCTAAATTTTCATATTATATATATATATATATATATATATATATATATATAATCTAAATTAATTATAAAATAACAATATATTATTATTAAATTAACAAAATAATATATCCAATTAAAATATTGTTTTCGATAGGTACATAATAAATTGTAAGAAATAAAGAAAAATATATAGGGTTACTTATAGTAGTTTGTAAATATTAACTAGTTTTTCATTATTATAAGCCAGTGGGTACTGGGACATATTTTGAAGATTGTCGGCTCAAGTACCAAAAATAGTTTTAATTTGAAAATTTTTAATTCTATTTTAATTTTAATTAACTTTTAAATTATTATAAATAATGGTTTACGACTTGAAAATAGTTAACAAACTTTAGGTATGTTTAATAACAAAATAACTATTCTTACCTTCACAGTTTTGGAGTAGACATCACTGGCCCTGAACTGATATTATGTAATTGTGAAAATTCATGACTTCTCTAGCATTTCTGCAATATTGATCTTAAATCCGCATGCATTGAATACGACGGTATCTACAAAGAGATTTCTAGTGTATTTTTTCCACATTTCTTATATATATATATATATACCTCTTCCTATGTAGTACTTCAAAATTAGATATCTTACTGCCGATGGGAAGACTGTGTGAGAAATGTTCATAACTAGTATTAAAGTGAATCTTCTATATTTTTTATAGAAATTTCTCTTATTTTATCTATGAACTGATCTATATAAATCCAGCAATCTGTATTGATCAGAAAAAGCAATATCAGTAGTGTTCGTCACTAAGAAAGCTAATACAGGAACGTCATTACCTTAGCCGGTGTTACCATTTATTAAGAAAATATCCTGATCTGTTACGACGATATGTTGAGCTTTTTACAAGACCCCTACCTTTACCCTAACTACCCACCCTACCGTGTGCTCAACCCTAGATATTCCATTCCAACCTACCGAAGAGGAATGGTTAAGTTCTAGGTGACACTATCCTGCGGTACAAGTGTGGTTGAGCAATATTCATTCCAAATGACTACAGGCAGAGGCGCGGTAAGCCCTTAGTGACACTATTGTAGTGTTACTACAGTAGAAGTAGGTTCAGCCCACGGTGATCCCGACTCATCAAAGGAGTATAATGACCCCATTCATAGCTCCTACAAAGAAAATTTCAATATAATGTGGTCTAGGTATCGTTTTTTACATTTCTAATACTAGCTACAGTAAACGCATGCTTTATTTTTGCTTTATCTACTCTAAAACCAACTCGCTAAAAATAAAATGTTTTGTGCGAGATTAGCCAGTTTATTATTACAGTGAAATTTGGTTTAAAATTTATAATTCTATTAAAACTTGACTGGAGAATGTAAATTCAAAAGTTTCTTTTCTGTTATTGATACATTTGATTTTTTCTTTACATTATTGAAGAATAAAAGTAAATTTGAAATAAAGTTGTATGTCTGTAGAAGAAATGTTTCTACATTAAACTGAAAGAATATATTGTTTAAAAAATACTTCTACAGATTACCATATATTTTTTGTTAATTAAAAAAAATAATTAATAAATGAACTAGAAGGCCTAAATGACAAATATCATTAAAATTTTATACTTGACTAAATGAAGTTTATAATTTGTAAATTTTTCAAACCAAAAAATATCCTGGATAAACGGTGTAGAAATGTAAAACTGGATAATAACTATTTCTTCACCCCCATATAGGAATATTTAATGGGAGAATCCAATCCATCATATTTTTTAACTAATGATATCACATTTAAATTTTGAACTCAATCTAATTGTATAGAAAAATTTGGTACCTATGGGGCTCTAAGAAACCACCAATATACATATGGGAAAGTTAAGAAAGCTATTCTATACCTGTCTGTGTGTGAATGTATGTTGTATATGATGTGAAAATAAATATTATAGAGTATATATAGTACATGAACCAGAATTACAACTTACACACACAGATATAGGATGATAGATTATTTTCACATTCGTAATCAGGCTCCTATTAATCTTGTATTATTGCAATATATCTTATAATCGAATAAAATCAATTTCGTACCCTATTATATATCCCTTTATACAATCTGTATAAGTAATAATCTACCATTTTGATAAATACGTCTATTAGATATGGCCCTTCTTATATTAGGACTATCACAATGACTGGTGTACAAGTGTACCTAGTTTAATAATAGAGTTAATATATTTAATTGTTTAGCTTCCCCAAACCCTAGGTTTGAAATTAGAACATAGTGCAACTCCAAAAAGTGCAAATTCCTTCGGTTTAAAACTTTAAATAGTTAAGAAAAAATAGTTAGAAATAATATATATATATATATATATATATATATATATATATATATATATATATATATATATATATATATATATAAGTAAATATGAAAAAAGTATATATAGTACATGGACAAGAACTACAATTCACACAAACATACATAGAATGATGACATTCATTTTTTGAGTTATTACACACTTGTGAGTTATTCACATTTGTAAGCAGAAGTTGCAATATACTTTTGATTTTAGGAAAATGTACAAGCTGTTTTACATTTGTACCAAGAATATAAAAGTTTTTGGCAGATTATGAACTTCATTTACTCCATTTTACATTTGTACACAGGAAATAATTTTTGGTTTTCATAGAGAATAAAATTTTCATTTAGTCCATTTTACATATGTACACAGAGAGTCATTTTTGATTTTACTAGAGATTATAAGCTTCATTTTCAAACAATTATATAAATATTTGAATCTTATTTGTTTCTCTAATACAAGCAAAATATTAATTATAATACATAAATGTTTTATAATGTTCAACCTTAATATTTTGATACTAATAACCACTTGTAATGAGATATGAAATCATATGTTAATCAATCAATAAAATATTCTAAGCCTTCAATCCAGAACCTGATTATAACAAATTTATGAATTTAAAATGACTTTAAAAGATTTTACATATGAGGCTTGCTCACCTTCTTTTAATAGTTTTAAAAGCATGTGGACTAATTATTATTATTATTATTATTATTTATTTTTTTATTTTTTTACTGTAGCTTTAGAACAAATGAACCAATTTCAGGTTCAATGATGCCAAAACGATGCCAATCGTTTAGTTTATATTTCTGAAATCAGAGTGATATTAAAAATATTTTAAAATTAATTTGGTTTGAAAGTCACAATTTTCTATTGTGTAAAATACAAATTGTGAGCAAAGTATTATTTTTGAAAAAAATTTACATGGGGTCTTATTTATATATATATTGTATAGACTGTGTGAGACTTTATATATGAAGAGAGTGACTAGTAAAAAAATGTAAAATTTGAAGCAAATAAGTTCAAATTTGACCCAAAACTTTATAGTAATATTTTGTCTAGTCTAAATGTTAGTTGAGCTTTCAGTATTACTGTATTTGGCTAATAAGCTGGGTTTTACTATTCGTTGAATAGTCTGTGTTCTTATAAAAACACGCAAAATAAAGGGTGCAAATTTTAAAATAGCAGTCATTTGAAATGATTTTCGGAAGTTTCTTCTTACTCTTAAAACATGTAAATCCTAGATTATTCTTTAACAACTGATTGTCTTCAGCTTGGCGATGTGCAGCTTTAATTTCCAGGTTGAGATCTCATGACCCATAAAATACCGTTAATATCCGACAGCATGTCAGATTCATATTATGTTTGCAGTTGTTCTTGCTGTTTTTTCTGTAATAAATACATCTATATTAATACTGACAACATTATTTATCCAATAACTAGCTTATTAAGTCAGACAGAGCCCTATTATTGATTATTCGTTTGTTACACGCTGTTGTGCCTGACCCTACAGAGCCTGTCCTTCTAGTAGCCACAAGGTCTCTAAAAGACATAACTATTCAAAATGAATATTTATACGTGACTAAATGCAGCACACTGAAGTATTTAGGAATCCTCTTCTATCACAATTCCAGTATGGTGGTAAACATAAAAAGGAAAGAATCAAAGGCAGAAATTATAGTTACATATATAATGGTTTTGGAGGAAGAGTAAGGAGGGGACGGACGCAAGCAATGGCAGTGTATTCCGTGTTAATATATGGTGCATCATATGGAGTGACGACGTTGATACAGCTGATCATAAAAGAAAGTATGAAGAGCAAAGAAAGGTAGATTATGATGGTTCATTTTATTAAAACATTATGCATTCAAAGACTATGACGAGAGAAAAAACCAAGGACAAACATAATATATAAACAATGTTAATAATATAATAGTCTTATCAGAAAAGACTCATGCAGGCGCTACCCCAAAGTAATGTAATTACTCTCAGAGAAGCGTTGAAGACAAGAGGAAGTGGTATTAGTGGACGTGAGCTCGATAGTTCAGGTGGTATAGTCTGCTGGCCGGCAGATGATTTGCAATTAGGCTATGAAAAAATGTTTGAATTTTCACTTATATAAATCACCCATTTACTTATATAAAACAACCGCCTACTTACATGATAACAGATTAATTTATAATCATACAATCTATAAACACGTCTCAAAATATTACATTATGTCAGAAACAAGTGTATTTGTAAGGCAAAGCAAAATTAATAAATTCAGAGGTTTTATAAAGAATGCGTAACTGTATAATATAAATAATTTCAATAATTCGTTCAAACTAAATAATATTACCCATGAAATGTGAAGTGACCATTAAAACAAACAAAAATATATATTTGGTCCTTTACATTACAAAATGAAATGGTCTTTTATTTATATTTAGAAAGTTCAATAGAAGGATCGTATACAGACATTAAAAAAAAAAGGTAAAAATATGTCATTCGTAACACAATCCAAGTGGCCTACAATTGTCACGTTATTAAACATGATTCTTGTATCTCAATTTACTATTTACAGTTTAGATTTCTGCTACATTATGAATAAATATTGGTGTGTATATGTAGATTTTCTAGATTGAAAATTGACAGTCATTATAGCGTGCAGTTGTGGTTTACTGTATAATGTCACGTTTCGTTTTTAGCAACACGTACATCGTCAGTTTAAAGCACTGGACGTGTTCAGAGAATTTACTTTTAGGGGAGCTGCATTATGACTGTTCTTTTTACGATTGTACTAAAGAAATGATGAAATTATGACGTTATATAGCAAATGTCAAAATAAATTAGATGTTATAAACTTATCAACGGGAAGAATGGTGTGTTTGTTTTTGTGGGTTGTGAATATTACGGGTTTGTAAAATAATGAAATTTGAATAACTTGGATAGTTTGAACTTAAGTAGATTATACAATTTCACTCTGTTAATAATTTATCACTGGTCTAGGAAAAAGTATTGCTACCAATTAATACATTTTAAGTCAATAAAATATATAAAGAACAATTTAATCACTTAAAAGAAATAAAACTATGAAAATTACCCATAATTGCGGATGGAAGACAAACAACAAATGCCAACAATAACATGAAGTTTCATTAGCCCTGTCATTGTCTTCAATTTCTATTAGGTTGACAGATAAATACACTTTAAGATCCGATGTCTGTGATATTTAGGAATATAAAAACAGTCCAATCGTTCGTGAGATTATGCGTTGTGAAAACCGCATAATACTGCTGTTGAAATAGTAAAAAAATTTTGATAGTAGTTCAATTTGTCAAAAGTTAAAGAAATGCAATTTAGAAATATTTGGAACATTATTTGTATATTTTAATTGTAAAATAAAAAGTTAGTATATTTTTATTTCCATATAATATTTTTTTAAATTTTCTGTGTTGGTTTAAAGTTTTGAACCGCAACTATATAACGGCAAGTTTTATTGACTTTTACTCCATTTTGTATATCTGACATAAAACAATAATTAACTAAAGAGATGATAACGACTTATATTTAAATGGCATATATACCTAAATGTTTGTATTCTCTAAACGATTTGTTAAAAAGTGGAAAAACAAAGTAAAATTGCGTTATAAATCTCATTTTTCTCTATGTTAGGGATTGTACTTATAATTGTTGTAATTACATTTCTCCTTTATATTAAAAAAAAAAAAAAAAAAAAAAAAAGGTATGGGTGAAAACGTGTTAACATGTGATCTGGAAATAAGTACATGGGAAACCTGATTGACTCTGATAACCAAAGACTAAATTAAATATTTTTTACATGGAAAACTCAGAAGTTTTCTAATAATTTTGGGAGGAAAATGCGAATATAAGAAAATACTGCTAGTCAAATTCTATACCGTTAATTTCTAGTACTGAGCAGTTTGATTATACAGATGTTATATTTAAATAATAACGTTAAATATTTAAAAAACACTTTTGTTTTGATGAAAAAAAAATACACAGCCCAGTTTATTACACATCAGTTTCTTTCATGAAAATACCATACTGGATATATTTAAAACAATGAAATCATTCAAACAATTTGGAGCTACTTCAAATCATTTTAAACCATTGTTCCTTTCAAATTTGATGTATTTCCATATGATTTTAGCCAAGGTATTTGTAAACTAGCAAAAAGGATACAGAATTTTATAACTTACGAGGTAAACTAAAATAAAAAGCATAAACTACAGTAATATCTTTTGTTATTAAATTTGATTATGATTTAAAAAGAATGTAATATGAATATAAATGTAGAACATGTATGTGTATTTCATAGGTAGCCATTTTTCTCAGAGATAATATATTAACCTCCGAAATGTCAATGTGGCGAATACATAGCGCTGTAAAAACAAATATCCAGGAACCATAAAAAAAGAACTGATGGATAGATTCATTTTGTAGATAGACAACTTATTAACTTTCTTCGTGAGAATAAAATCAAGTATCAATGTGAAAAGTTTTCTGTTGTATACCTTCAAAGAGCCTATAAAATATTTGATTTCTTTTATATCCTTTCGATGTGAAATATGAAATGAATAAAACTATTGCTCCTTGTTTCGTACTCTATTTACCAACTCAATACTATTATTCTAATTCATAATACTATTTATTGTATTACAATAAATAATTATACAATTTTGAAGCATTTATGTCATGATCAATTATATAGTTTTTTTTTCTTTTTCGTCTCATTCGTTGTATGATACAACAGCCTTTTTATAAAATCCTTATTTTTCAACCAAGGAAAATAATAGCATAATACAGTATACCAAACACACAGAACACAATTCTCACAAAAAATACGCCTAATTATCAGACGCGTTTCAACGACAAGGTCGTCCTCTTCAGTGATACACGAGCTACAACAATCAAACTATAACTGATAATATAATATAATATAATAGCATAATGTTCTAGAAAATATATCAGCTATTTGAGCTTGAATGAGGTATGTTGATTTGTAGCGTACATACTCTCATCAGAAAGTATTTATAGGCACATCCTCCTGACACTGAACTATAACCAGAACTTTCGCTCATAGTGAGTACGGGGGTAGCGAACCATCCGAGAACCGTAGCTGGATCTACACCCTGCTTCAAGTAGCCTTGGGTTTATAAAGTTTTCTATCTGGTACTCCTTCACCAACTCTTGTTCTCTTAGAGTATTATCATTTCTATTATTTTCTTAGAACCTGTTGCTATTAGAGTATTCGACTGCAAGAGTTTTTTTTTCTAAGTTAATAATGACAAAGTTAAAACTGTAATTGTTAAAAAAAAAAATGAAAACAATGAAGTTGTAGCTTAATGTCGTGAGGGTATGTTATTACAACTGAGGGAGATAACGTCATTAAAATATCGCGTAGTTTTGTATTTTATTCAATAAATAAATAAAAAGTGTTTATTGTGGTAAATTTTGTTTTCTTTCATTTAGTAGTAAAATTTCTTACTCCATGTTGATGGCTTTTGTTATTGAGATTTATTTTGTCTTCAATGTTATGAAACAAATACAGTTTGTACGTTCGTGAAGAAATGCCTACAATACAATAATACAAAATTTTGTTTTTTCTTCCTCGAATTATACCCATATATACTTAATTATTGTATAAATAGCCAGTTAATAAAAATGTAGTAATAAACTAGTATCATAATAATTATGTATAAATCGGTTAATGAAAACAAAGTCAGAGATTATAACATTTATTATTCTTAATTCTGAATATCGAAAAATATTAAATATAAGACTTACCGTATTCCATAAGTTGTATTATTCTCCTCGTTAAATTAATATTGAGTACTTAGAGGGACACCATACAATGTAGTCGATTCATGATTCTAGTGCTTTTTAACTAATACGTAGTGTATTATTGTTTTTGTTATTGTTTTCGTGTAATTATGTACAAGTGTTTGTATCACATGACGAAGGGAAAATCTCCTTCGATAAACGATGAGAACAATACAAAATATGAAGATTGTAAGTCTGATATTTATTATTAAGTCAAGATATTTAATTCTCTGAAAATATAATTTCTTCCTTAAAGTAGAAAGTGTTTTGTACACAAATTCAAATGCATATAAACCTCCCAGGGGCTTACTTATACTGAGTACAATCTTACAATCCAGAGTTTACCATAACAGTAAATACACTTATATTTATCTAGTCTTGGGTTAGATCCCTCTGTTTAATCTTTCCTATCATATATATCTTGACTAACTTTTGTTTTCTCCCAAAGCTGACGCTATTAGGTTACTTAAGTACCAGGGGTCTCTTTTTATAGTTTATGTTCTTAATTTGTAGCATGTTGTTGATTTTGTGCCGAAGAACAGTGATCTATTTTTGTTATGGCTATGGTTTTTCATCTTAAAATAGTATATATTATGACTTTAAAACAAATATATTGGTTAAAAATAGTTTGTTTTTTTAAATATTTCGATCTAAAAACATTAGGCATACAAAATCATGTTATATAGGTACTGAATGTTTACCATATATATTTATGACAATCCACCTTAAATTAAGAATCTATATAGTTATATAGTAAGCGACACATCTAAAAATAGAACAAAATTATTGACGAAAACATATTTTTCTGTGTATTTACTAAGGTTTAAATCATTTAAACTAAGTTGTAATTTCAGATAATCCTGTTTTAGTACAGATATGTGAACGTAACATGATGCACATCAATAAGAAAGTAGGGTTTTGTTATGAAAAAATAAATAAATAAATTCAAATATTCTATGATAATTGATTGTATTAAAATTTAAAAAAAATCCAAGTTTTAAGTTTTCTTCCTCAAAAGATATATTTATTTAATGTCAAGAGGGGGTTGCTTTGTATCCAAAGTAAGAGGATTCATAGGTTGTGTTTAGAGCCCGGGGATTTGTTTGAAAGCTCAACAGTGCACTTCTAGCAAGTAAAGTTTTTAATCGATAAGACAAACTAGTTGTTTCAACGATATTATAGTTACTTTGAAGATTAGTATCACCGCAAAGTTTATTAAATCTTCAAATATAAGTTTACTCTGTCTTGAATAATTGATCTAGAAGTTTATAATAAAGAGTTTTTGGTATAGAAAACTGTACATATTGAAATCTCCCCTATGAAAATTGTTAACACCTGAAACTATGAGAGATGTTTACCTGTCCTAGCCATAAGTGTAATCTCAATATTAAAAAATTAGGAGCAAGAAGATTTTTTGTAATAAAAGGCTAAATTTAAAATGATTCGAAATGTGAAGAATCAAATTTTATGTTTCAAACAATCTTTCAGTGATTTTTTAAACTGTTTAAGAGATGATTTGGAGGAGTTATTAAAACCTGCGAATTTGGTTACCACGCTTACCGATTTTTTTGGAGTATTCTCAATTTAAGTGGATTGTCCCATTGGGTCAGTAAAAACTACAAAAATTATAAGTGTCCCCTTCAGTAACGTAATTACATATTGTGTGTATTATTAGTTAAGTTCAGAAGAAAATAAATTCGGTACATTCATAATTATTGTAATTTCAATTACTTTATTTCATCTCAAAACAGAAAACAAAACAGGTTTCTGCCCCTTTTTATACTAGGTTTTTATTTCGACATGAACCAGGTAAACGCGAAAATAAGCGCCAGATCTGGCAGTATTAATTTTTTTCTTTTATTACTATAATTGGTAGTATATTATCGTTTGTGAATGGTTAATCAATATCGTGTCCCTTCTGTTTAGATTATTAGAAGGGCTATTATTACAGTTTATAATTAGTTTTTTTTTTTTTTTTATTTTATGACATACTAGAATATTACAATCTTAAGCTACTGCTTAAATAATTAATACATATACAAGAAAGCGAGAAACATGCATTGAATCCTAAAACATAATCTAGGTTCTAACTATGCAAACCTTATTAGGTATCTAAAACAAAAACAAACAAAAATAAATTATGATAGATCCTGTGGCTTCATCCGGCAAAGTCTTCTTGTACATAGTTCCGTGTCCAATAGTTGTAAAGCTTCCACGTTAACATGATTAAGGAGTCTCTTCCCATGTCTATTTGCATAATCTTTTATAACATCTTCCACAGATTTCAGGTTTAAGTCTGAATGTAGATCATCATTACGCTGATACCATCTTGCGTTGGTCATTGCTCGAATTACACTGTTTTGGCTTCTTTGTACCAACAGTCGATTAGATTTCTTTGTACATCCCCAAAGTTCCACACCATAGGTCCAAATTGGTCTGATTATAGTTAAATACAGTAGTCTTTTATTATAAAGGTCCAATTGCGATTTCCTGCCAATTAGCCAGTACATTTGACGTACTTTAAGGCGAATCCTTTCTACTTTTTTTTTCACGTGGATTTTCCATGTAAGGTGTTTATCAAGATGCATTCCCAAATATTTAACCGAATCATGTTGTGGTATTAGCTTGCTATTTATATAAACACATTGCCTAGTATCTACGTGTCGCAAGGAAAATGTAACATGTGTTGACTTTTGTTCATTTAGCTTGATTTTCCAGTCACAGGTCCATTTCGATACCCGATCAAGACAACTTTGAAGATGTTCAGTTGCCTGAGCTTGAGTTTCACCAGTGGTTAATATTACTGTGTCATCTGCAAATGTAGCAACAGTTGAATTATTAGTGGTAGGAATATCTGCCGTGTATAACAGATACAAGATGGGTCCGAGAACACTGCCCTGAGGCACTCCAGCAAGTATGGGATAGAAGTTTGATCTAGCATCGCCATTCACAACGCAGAACAAACGACCCTCAAGATATGATTCCAACAGTCTACAGTAATTACCTGGTAAAATTTTACTAAGCTTGATAGCAAGGCCTTCATGCCACACTCTGTCAAAAGCTTGTGCAGCATCAAGAAAAGCAGCACAACAATATTTTTTATCTTCAAAAGTCTTTTCTATGACAGCAGTTACTCTGTGTAATTGGTCTATTGTGGAATGTCTACTGCGGAACCCGAACTGATGATCCGGTATTCTTGTTAAGGGCTTAAGTCGCTTGAGGAACAATTTCTCCCACAGTTTAGATATCACCGACAGTAGTGAAATTGGTCTGTATGACGTCACATTTTCAGTAGGTTTGTCTGGTTTGTGCAGCATAATGATTTGTGCAATCTTAAAACACTCCGGTACATACTCGAGACGGAAACAAGCATTAAATATGTATGTGAGAAGGACAACACCCTTACTCGACAATTCCTTAAGAACTTTTGGTGAGATTCTGTCTACTCCTGCCGCTTTCCTTGAGTTTATGTTTTTATCAATTTCTTGAGCAACTTCTAGAGGAGTTACAGGCTTAATACAAGAATAACCACTATACATCTTTGTCAGTGTGACACTAGAAGCGATTGTATGAGGTTGAAACACATTATGTAGATGCCGGGAAAATAGCTCGGCTTTTTCATTATCACGACACATCCAGTTTCCCGACTCATCTTTAATTGGAGGAATTCTCTTTACAGGTCTCTTAAATTTACTAGTTGCCCTCCACAAAGAGTAGTCCGAGTCTGCATCCACTGACAAATTCTCCAAATACGCATCAAAACTCTTCTTCTTGATATCCTTAATCAATCGATTTAACTGGTTGCTGATACGATTAAATTTGTTCTTGTCTTCAGGAAGCCTTGAATGATGCCAGATGCGCCGTGCCTTCCTCCTTTCTTTGATCATTTCTCTAACTTTTACTGGATAACATATTTTGTGATTTTCTGTATTTCTGTCAGCTGGAGTTGAGATGGTTGCTGCCTTGGAAACTATGTAAATAAAGTTTTGTGCTTGGTCATTAAGGTTTTTGATAGTTTTAAGTCTTACTCTAAGGTTAATTAGCTGGTCTAACACACATCTGAATTTATCCCAATTTGTAAACTTGCCAGTAAGCGAGCCTCTTTTCTCCCTGCGTATAGCTGTCGTGCTAAGGGTCATCAGAATCGGTATGTGATCTGACGAAAGATCCACAATATCTTCAACTTCAACATAACTTGAAGATACACCTTTAGTAATGAAAAAATCTATGACATCAGGTATTTTGTTTTTGTCTGCAGGCCAGAAAGTTGGTCTTCCAGCAGAGTGGTACTCACAAGAGTTAACGTTTATGGCTTGCAGCAATTCCTTGCCTTTAGCTGTGATTAGACGGGATCCCCAAGCTGTATGCTTGGCATTGAAATCTCCACCTATTATAAATCGTGGACCCAGTTTTTCAAATAAATCATTAAATTGTTCTTTTTTGATGGCGTGTCTAGGAGGGCAATAAACGGATGCAATCACAACGTCCCTATTATTTTGTTCTACTGTGATTACAGTTCCCTGAAGAAAATGTTCTTGAACTTCTTCTCTCTGAAAATGCTTTACATTGTTTTTGACGATAACAGCAGATCCACCATGTGCTCTACCACTCGGGTGTATGGAGTTGTAAATTGTAAATCCGAAAAGTTTTAAATGGGTCTTATTTGTAAAATGAGTTTCAGTAATGAGAGCAATATCTATATTTTCATGATGGAGAAACGTTTCAAGCTCTCTACTACGTAGAGCCAAGCCATTGGCATTCCAAGTGATGATACGAAGTGATGACTGTGTCATTTCTTCTTGTTACTCTTACTGGCGAGGGGCTCCGTATTTAAAGCATTTTTCTGTTCTAATTTAATTAATCTAGGTTCCATGTCATTCAGTGTTTTTTGCATTTTTTGAATAGCTTCCCAAACATCTAGAATTGTGGGAGAATTTGTGTTATTAACAGTTTGCTGTGGAATACTTTTTATCCCAGGTTGATTGGAAGATATACTCGCCACTTCAGCGTACGATTTATCAGGAACAACTATTTCAGCTGGTGCCCAGGATCTCTGTTGCACTCGTTGTGTGACTGAGGTTTTTGATTTTTCTAGTATAGATTCCCTAGCCTTGTAAGCTGGACAACCCTTCCAGTTGGCCGTATGCTCTCCACCACAGTTGACGCATTTGCATGGTGTATTTTTTAATTTTGCACATGTTACAGTAAGATGATCTTCACCACATTTTACACACCTTGCTTGTCTATGACAATAATTGTATGTATGCCCAAAGCTCTGGCACCTTTTACACTGAAGAATTTCAGTCTTTTTTTTAGGAGGTTCGATTTTAATTTTGCAGAAGAGCATATGCTTGATTTCGTAAACCTCTTTATTATTGGGTTTTGGAGCCAGATCAACAAAAAACAACGGCAGCTGTAGTTTAGTTTGCATTCCATTGATGTTCTTCTTGATAGAAATATTACTGGCTCTGATGGCTTCATGACCCAAACTATCAAGCTCCTGTATAATATCTTCCTCCTTAGTTGAAGGATGTAGACCTCTTACTACAATTTTATATGGTTTTGAGTGCTTGCACTGGTATGTATGATAGGCGATATTGTTGAGGCTGCTGCCTTCCTGTGATCTCATTTCCTGTAGAAGGTGAATTACAGCTCGATAATCATCACTTTCTATTGTATTAATTTTAATTTCACAGTTTGCAAGCATTTTAAACTGAATACTATTCTTGATAGATTTCATGACTTTATCTTTAAAAACAATGAAGTCTTCGATTCCACTGACAAATATTGGTGGCGGGTTATTATTTTTCTTTTCGTTATTTAGAGGAGTTCTATGTTCTTCATTTTGCATTATCTCAGGTGAAGATTCAGCTTTCCGCTTTTTATACAACTTCTTACTCTTATTAACAATCCAGTTGGTTTCCTGTGCCAACTCTTCTTCATCAGTACAATAATCTGTCTGCTGGCCAACAATACCTGCACTATCCCGCTCCTCAGCACTGTGCTTGAAAGCTCTCTTAAGCCCTTCATTATCGGTCCTGAGTGCAGTTAATTCATGACGCAGTTCCTTGCACAGATCCTCCATCTCACCGATCCTAGCTCGAAGGGATTTGTTTTCTTCTAATAAGTCATCAACCAACCTCTCTCCAGACCTCGATTCAACATCCTCAGAAGATAGCGATGAACCACAAATAGGGACAGAAGGAGGAGACCGCTGAACTTTTGCACTTCTTATAAATGGGTCTACATCCGACTCTTGAAGCAGGTGAGCCACTTTCGAGACATTGCGGACGCTTGCTGACGACGACCCGGGGCCCGCTTTCTCACCCCCGACAGCCGCCGGTACTGGGGATCCGACTCCCTGCACCGTAACTTTATTCTCCTTCTGAACTTCCATGTTTGGTTTATTTTCGGGGTACCTTCCCCTATCTGGTTTTTGGCCCGCCCCGGGTATTTGATTTCCCCGGTACCACTCATATCTGAGAGGCGTTCCCCTATCCGCCACCTGGGGAGGCGTCCGATATGGGACCAGCATCCCACACGGAATATAATTAGTGGTTGTTATTATTTTGTGACGAATATTTTTGTAAATTATTTGGATGATAAATGTTGTATTTCAAAACATAGAAATTTCACGTATTACGAGGCTGTATACAATCTGTATGTCTATTCTCAAATAATATTACATTTTAGCGGTTTACAGCTATTTCTATGAAAAATAATTTTATAAACACCATTTCAAAATCTTATTTAATATTACTAGTGATAAGTAGAATATACATTGTTGTTATCGTAAAATAAATAATATTATACATATTCCTGTATATTAATACACACTAATCGTAATTGGCACTAATCTTTAGAAAGAAACGTGTTTGATAAACACAAATATAAATTGATTCTAACAGTCTTTATAAGTTTAGCTTGGGGAGAGAATGCTAAGGTAGCAACCCCTAATTGGGTTACTTTTCCGTTTTCTTAGGCTTCTAGTTGTGAATTGCTAGCACAACCGTTGGAAAGTTGGAATGGGAGAAAACCCTCATCTACTCTATAATTAATATTAGCTTGCCTTTGTTTTACCCAGTATCTGGACAGGGACTCAGAAAAATAATTTATGTAAACAAATATCATTACTAATTATTTATCTGATTTGTATGTAACAAAGTGAAAAGTAATAGGTTCTACCAACATTTCTAGTATTTCTAAGTAAATTATAATGAATTTGTTACATTTTAAATCCTGTTTTGATATGTGTGAAAAAACTAGAATGTACTAAATGTAAACATATTTCAAACGTTGATAGGTACCTTTTTATTTATTTAAATAATCTAATTAGATATCAATGTATTGTTACAGTGTTGATTTTTCACTAAAGAGTGGTTGAATCTAACTTGTAGGAAGTTAACCTGAATCTTATTGTCACATTTCTTATTTTTCTGCGCAAATTAAAAAAAAATAATAATTCTAAAAATCTGCTCAAGACCCAATTTTTTAATTAAATTGTATTGTTATAAATGTATTTAAACCAAATTTGATTTTATTATGATTCATGGTTTGAATTCACTTATGTATCTACATATTCATAATTTGACCTTTATTAATATTTATGTACTTGGATTTTTATAATATTTTTAAATATATATTAAAGAATTATATAACCGTCTGCGGTTTAGAAGGTATTCTTGTACTAAATTAACTTTATAAAAGAAAACAAGGTATCGCTTTGCATGCTTAAACAAGCTATAACAAAAAATTATATTTCATCAAAGTTGTAATTAAATCAGTTAAAAAGTTATTGCCAAATAAATCTCTTACTCAAGAGACAGAATATTCACTTAATTTATTAGCCATAGTTATTATGTATGTAAAAACCTGTTTGCCGCCATATAATATCAAACCATATAATATGTTTTTAGAAATTTCCTATCATTACACATTAATTTTAAAAAATCTACAAACTGAGCTGTACCAAATCAATTAGGCTTTTCCGAGTATGGCATAATAGAGATTATACTATTTTAGTTAAATTATCCAAAACTTGTTTGTTAAATGTTACAATTTCGTGATATTTTACATTTTGTCAGATGAAGATCACAATTTAGTGTATTTATATTTTTTATTTTTTAATAATTTTAGGAATTTTAACAATCAAAAATACTTTAATTATCATACAATTGTTACATAATTAGTTTACATCAGATAGTCTGTAATTTCAACTAGTTAAGTGAAACTTTTCCCAAGCAACTTGACATCTTTTGCATTTACAGATTTGTGATAGTTTTTTTTTCTTTTCTTTCTATTTATCACAACAATACTAATTTAATAAGATGATATTTTCTTTTCCTAATAATATTATAAAATGAGAATTAAAACAACTATAGTTGATTTAAGAAACGAAGAGAAATTAACAGTTTCAAGATACCGTACAATTTAAAGTTAGTTAAAGTTAAACAACAACAGGTGATTTAAATTTGAATAGAAATTGATCGAAACAAATAAAGTTTCAACAATTATTTAAATCTAATTACATAAATCATTCTTGGATATACGTAGTTATCACTAGACCTGGATCCCCTTCCTTGATTAGTTTACGCTGAAAAAATGCCACCTGAGAGTCTAAAAAGTAAACGGAGACATCATCTATGATTCGCCATATGGAACCTTTAAATCCTACACAGTTTAGAGTATTATTCCATTTGACAAGAGGTATGTGTAAAGTTTACAAGAACCGCTACACAAATTTCAATTTAGTATTTTATATTTCTGAAACCACATTTATACAAGATATTCTTCAGTAAAATCTGACATTATTGAAAAAACTGAAACTTATTAAAAGGGACTAATACTCGATAATTGTGGAAATATTATAAATTATTGTTTAAATATCACTTTCATTATTTATGTTATATAAAGATAATATGAAAATTAATAACACTGAGATTTCACAAATTTAGGGAAACCAATTGATGGGTTCTAAATTTGAAAGGTTAAAAATAAAAATCCACTATTACAAGTACTGTATAACATAAAATTACTATTTTTGGAATCTGATGAAACACATAATTTAAAATGTCACTTGCCTCAACGATCACATCATTGCATTGCAAATTGTTCCAATAATTCCTTGAAATAATTTTTTATAATACAATAGCCAAATAACACTCTTTCATTTCTTCTGTTAAATGTAAAGCACTAATTAATGAATAATGGTACGTTGCACAATTTAATATTTGTAGTTGGTGTAGTAACTAGAGCTCTGTAATTATTATCTAACACTACGTAATTAATTGATTGTAAATTTCTGTATAAGGAGTATAGAAATTAGGGATATAATTTGTTAGAAAAATAATCAAAATTATTTTGAAAACAACTATTATTGTGACAGAGCTGAAAAACTGATGAAATATCTTACCTTGCAAGTGAGGTGGACATCATGAAGATGAAAAGTATAAGCCCTGGGTGGGAAGGAAGGAGGTTAATTTTTCAGTGGGGTTAAGCCGGTAGTTTTGGAAGAGAGCCAGACGTACTTCGCGAGAGAGAGAACTTCCAGGAGGATTAGATATTATAAGAGAAATGCTAAAAAGGTGAGCAATATTTAATAAATTAATAATAAAATATTACCTTTTTATGTCCGTCAAGTGATCCACTTATGTGAAAAAACACTACCGCGGTTTCAGACGATATCACTCATCCATCATCAGGTGAAATTATCACTCCTAAGAGGTCGTCATTAACATTAAAAAATTGTCAGACATATAACAGCACAATTACGAAAGCACACAAACAACGTACGCATTTAACATAAATTGGAACACACGTCCCATGTGGTCATCACAGATGCGAAGTCAGAACTCATTAAAAAATTGTCAGACATATAACAGCACAATTACGAAAGCACACAAACAACGTACGCATTTAACATAAATTGGAACACACGTCCCATGTGGTCATCACAGATGCGAAGTCAGAACTCTGTGATAATCAGACCTCTTAGGAGTGATAATTTCACCTGATGATGGATGAGTGATATCGTCTGAAACCGCGGTAGTGTTTTTTCACATAAGTGGATCACTTGACGGACATAAAAAGGTAATATTTTATTATTAATTTATTATATATCAGTGATTCGGGACCTTTCCACAATGAAATTAGAGAGCAATATTTATTTAGAGAAATACTTGTGATTATCCAAAATTAAATGTGTAATGTAGAATCAGGTTTATCTCTTACAATAGTTGGAATCATTCTGGATTCTTAATTATAATTATAATTACAACATTTGATTGAACCGATTATTGCGAGATAAATGGTATAATCATAATAAAGAGAGATTTAGTAATTGTATACTGGACTATTGTTGTTAATTTGAACTAAAAGAACCAAAGCCAAAATTAGTTTGATTCTTAACAAGGGGTTATGTAATTTATGTTTAGTTTCTCAGAATGTGTTAACATTTGATGAAACACAGTTGTTGTTGCTTAACAATATATTGCTGATTTTTTTAATATTTGATATTAAAAGCAGGTTACATTGATTTATTATCTGTTATTCTACTATTAATTTTTCTACATTTTAAGTGATAGTTGTGTAACGCATTAGTTTTCTTCTTCGCTGTAAGATTAATAGTTTTGGAAGATACAATACAACTGCTCCAATGTTTGTGACCTTCTCACTAATTTGACTGAAATATTTTTTATCAACTTCGTGTTTTTATAAAAAAACCAAGAATACAGCATTATATAGTTCATTACCTCACTAGTGTGTCCAACATTTGTTATGATATTTTACAAAGCCTTCTTGTGGTGAACTATCACTCTCCACATATGGAATAATAATGGTCTTTTTGGAAATAGCTGGATTTGAGTCCATATTCACCACAAAATACGCTAGATTAATAACTTCTTTAATTATTTCATTTAAAACAGATGAAACAATTTTATGCTTAATTTTGATTAATTTCTCGCAAGTAGAAGATACCGAATAACATTTTCTTCCATTTCCAAAATTTCAGAATTTAGAGAAATATCCCACTAGAAATTGATTATACACTGACATAAGGTCTAAAGACACCACAAAATATCGACGATATAATAGCACCAAACACTTCATAATTTCTTCTAAATGGTAAACCAGTGGTAGAATGTTTTTTCACATCAGAAACTACTCTTTGAAAAGCACATCGCTACTAACCAAGTTCTTCACCTAACAAGGTAGTCAATTAGCTGTAGATTCTGTTTTACATATTTCTGCTATTTTTAAAACAGACAAATAAATCAAAATGAAAAACAGAAGAATTTTCTTTTTCAGCAATCCGTTTTGGTAAGCTCAGATATTCCTCCATACAATATACTTGACCGTTAACAAAATATTGAACCTTGGCTACAAGAATAAAAAAGAAATCTGGGTTTATCACGGTTCTATTGAGTAACTTCAATTATTGGAATAAACTTTTGGAAAGAAAACTATATTATATTTCCTAACATTCTCGCTTAGACTTACAAAAATCTTCTTTTGGTCAAATCTAGTTTCTAGCATGTATATAATTTAAAAAAATTTATTTATTTTTTATTAGGCCAAAATTAAGTTAAATATATCATATTTAAATTGCACTGTAAAATTTATAAGAAATGTTTGTATTCAATCATTCAGAATTTAATATAGCCTTTCACTTAGAAGGTATCGAGGACTTTACTTTATTTTCGATTTGTTTTTTTCAACTTGTAGATTTTGATATTCAGCTCTATTAATACGTTTTCTCCTATCAATTCGCAACATATATCTAGATAACCACTGGATCAATCCCAAAGTTTATTAGAAATAACTCACTATGAATTAGAAGCTTATATTTCATTAGGGTGTAATTAGAGTTTTCTTAGTCTCATATCCAATTCACTAGGATTACTACTGAGACATCTTCATTTATTTTATTAATCACATTTTTGTAAGATATAAGGACATTCGCATATTCAATACAAGTATTTTCAATGCCTACATAGCAGATAATATCACAATTAGGTTAAGAAAGTCTTGTGAAAGGGTTTATCATAGAGGAGGCGTTAGCACTAGGGTTAGTGATGATTTTATTAATTTTGAAGGATTTAGTTTAACTTTTCCTATGAGAAATGGAATAATGTCTTAGAAAGTTCTGACATAGATTTAGCAACAGAAGAATTTTGTGAAACTATATTTCATAGTTAAGCCTGAGCACAAAATGAAAAAAAGATAAAACCAAAATATAAGAAAGCAAAAATCTATAGTTCGTGGATTAAGGAATAGTTGTTACATAAAAAAGTAAAAGGACAAAACTAGCTAAAATAGTTAATAAAAGATCATATGACACAAAACTAAAACAATACTATAACATTTTTTTAAAAAATACTCTGAAATATAATATTGCAGAATTTTAAATATCTTATAGTAACCTATTACAGTTAAAGAAAGATAATGATTCCAATCAATGGAAAATAAACACATTTTGATTAAACGCATAACCGATTACCTCGTATGTAAGTAGCTAAGGAACATCTGCACTAGTCGCATATTTCTTTACTTTAGGGCCGAAATTAAAGATCTACGTTCAAGGTTTAAAATTTTAAAAAATTAGTTTCATAATTGTTGAAAATTATTCATATTACTTTGAAACACTTATTTAAAATACGTTGTTAAATAGCGTAATTGTTATGGTTAAATCACATGAACCACAACAAAAATAATTTGAAACACATGTCACAAATTCTCAAATATGTTTTGTTTTGTCGTTTTATGTGAGAATTTATAACAACCGTTTTAAATATTTTTTAATTGTTATTTGTTTTGTTTATTTTTACGTTAACTAAATTTATCATTTAAATAACACCCCTGTTGTGGGTAAATAATAAAGTTTGAAAAAAATATATTTGACACAGCTGCTCTAAATTCCAAAAATGTTGTTTTGTGTCAGAATTCAAACCAGCTTTTTATTATTATTTGTAGGTTAACTTATTTAGTGCTTACTCATATGTGGGGGTTAAAGTTGTGTATCTTGATTGCTTGCATATTGCTAAATGAACGTGTTTAAATTCTTAAATACATCTTTTTTATAATTTATAACGGAAGTTTAAAAATATTTTTAAATTTACTTATATATTGCTTAATTGCTTCAAGGGATTCACTTTGTGTTATGATTCATTGCTTTATAATTTAGTGCAAATATAAATATAGTAATAATATATCAATAAAATGAGAAATATTCTAAATATTGGTATTCGACGAGTTGTATATTGTGCTCTGGTTGACACAAGAATTACTTAGAATAGAAAACTGGCATAGTCAGAGACTATCTAAATTAAGCCGATTAAAGTTACCCAAAATCACCTTGTTCGTTCAATAACATTAATTGAAAAACAATGAGATAAGCCTTTCTATATTTATTGTGAATTAAACATTTGACCAGTTATTTATTTGTATATTTAGTTTTATAAATCTCTTAAGTTTTATAAGCTTAAAATATATAACAAAATGCCAATATATTTTAAAAAAATTACTACAACCAGAATATTTTTTATCAAAACTGGAGGAGACACTTTTGGTAAAGACTTAATTGGCATACTCATTTATATATAAATAAAGTTGTTCTAGAAAATATAGTTGCTGTCCGATCCGAATTTCTTAAATAAATTTAAACTGTTATCTTCATTAAATAAGTAGCTTTATAAATATATATAGATAGTGGTAAATTATACTGATACGCCGTAATGACACACCTAAGTTTATTATTTGGTCTCTATTAATTACTTTATTATTATTATTTTTTCATTTCAATCATGACTAGCCATCCAGTTTATTATGTGTAAACCGTTTATTTATGTACGTAAAATTATAAACGGAATATATTACATTATTATTACTCTATGAAAATACTATCATTTAAGTAATAAACTAACCCATACACCAACTTAAAATATAAATGTATTACTGTCATATAGATGCTAGGAGTATTACACATTTTGTTTTCACCTTGTATATGCATAGCGATAGTTTTTCACCAATTTGCTTATATTTAGGCAGTTAAGATATAAATGGTTGATTATAAAGTATGAAATATATTATAAAATTACAGTGTGACCTCTATAAGAGCTATGAAATGTATGCAGTAGTTATGACATTCTGCAGATTTACAAGTTTAGAGACAAGGAAATACATAATATTTTTTCTCCTTTAATATGTGTAATCAATATTCTTAGAAATTTTTAATGTATATATATATATATCCAACCTAAATTGTTTTAAAGAAAATAAGAAAGAGGTTTTTATTTAAAATGAAGTTGAATATTTATTAATGGATATTATATGATAATTGGTTGATGCAGAAAATATCTCTATTTGGTTTATTTATATTTTATTCATTTACGTTACGAAAATTTTTAATGTGGTACGGTGATAAAGTGGAATGTATTTTATTAGCATGGATCGTATTTGTGAGTTAATGTTTCAAGTTTTATTTAACGTTAAGTTACAAGTTATGTTTTTACACATTTTTTCATTTTGAGGTAATTTTTACCTGTTTTAATTTCTAGTGTAAACCTACTATAAATCAATAGTGTTTATGACAATTCATTGAACAGTATATGTTTCTGTTTTTTCATTAATTTTTTTTTTAACAGATCACTTAAGATGTTTGATAGAAATTTTGTATAGAACTGACTAAGCCAAAAGAGGTATTGGAATATATTAATTTATTACGAGGACTGTTTATTCTTTTTTTAAATTTGTTTTGTTATCTATAGTAACGAGTATTAAATTATTAATTTTGTCACAATATAGTTAAGCGTTACATTATTTTATATCATAGCAAGTGTGGGTGTCCTCTATTCAAATGTTATTTCAGATACCTCTAATAATCGCATTATCAAATTTTAATATCAAGAAGTTTGTAACAAGTGTCTTAAATGCAATTAGAAGCACAAATTCTGTACGAGTTATCTGCTTCAAATGGACAACTGTATTTATTTATTTTAATATTTTATCTATACCTGATTTTAACACCACTCGAAATAGGTCTGCTATTTTCGAAAGATTGTGTAAATCAGTAAACATTTATTCTAATTTTTGCAAATTATCAGTACTGTTATTAAATCAATTTCAATGTCGTCAATTTAATGTTTTTTACGTTTTTAGTTTATGGTTTAATGACAACTCGTATAAAAATGCTAAACATTACATGAAACTCAAAGACGATAAATAGTAAGTTCAAATTTGAATGACAATAAAGCAAAAGTATGCCACTTAATAATAACAATGAATAACAATTTAATAGCTTGTATGAAGAGTATAATTAGTTTCAACTCGTTATAAACTACATTGTCAGTTTTTTTTTACGTTACATAAAATCAGTCATGGGTATAATGTCCACAAGAAAGCTTAATTACCCTTTTTATTATAATTTAAAAAAAACAATGTATGTTGCAATTAGGACTCAGAAACCAGGATTATTATTGTATGACCTATTTTCTTATATATACTAATATATAAGTAGACTCATTCTAATATACGAAGTAGATTCATATAAAAGTTCTTTTTTGTGACTTAATTGTTAACTTAATCAGTCGGGTGAGTGTGTTTTAACAAATAGGCTAGAGTTCCAGAATTGTTTTCCTCCCAAATTCGACAAGTACACTAGGTTGTATATATCGTTGGACTAGTTTGTTTATCAGTTTTACTATTATATATATATATATATATATATATATATATATAATATATTATAAATATATAATATATATATATATATATAATATATATATTTAATTTTGTTTTGTTTGAATAATTGCTTGAATTCGAATTGCACTATGTTTATTTTGAAGTAAATAACGTTATACATTTATTTGCATTTCACGTTTAAAGTTATGCAAATTATTGATAATTTTCATATTATTATTGATATACTATACATATATTTTCGTCCTTAACAATAAATATGAGTTTAAGTTATGACGTTTCAAATCCTTCTTATTTGGAAAAAATAATAAACTCATAAATTATACTAATGGTATAACATATTTGGTTATCCTAACAAATTGTATGCTTTGCATCTATTAATTAGTCACTTAATCGTGTTACTTACGAGTATCTGCAATTAATGAATTCCTGAACATGTTACTGGCTGAATATTTCGTTTTGGTAGTTCATTTTGATTGTGTTTGTAATGAACCAAGTCTATAAATATCTCGTATAATATAACGAAGATAAATCGTACTAACATGTTAATAATTATCCACAACTTTCAGCATTTTTGGATTTGTGAAATTATTATAATTTGTAAAATATGTGATAATTTACACGTTGCTTAATGAATAATATTTCTCCAAATGTTGGGGGATTTTTTAAGAATCATTAATATATAGGTCTTTTTATTTAGTCTATATATTTAATATATTAGTGGGTTTTCGAATATGATTTATCTGTTGTAAGATATTACAAACATTTTATTATATTAAAACTATTTGGAAAATATCGTATTATACGCATATAAAATCATTTATAACAAATACTTTATAAAATAATAAACCATTTTTTTAGCATGATATGCTTTATTCTTTAGTTTCAATAGTTTACGTAACAAAAATTGTTTTATGTTAGAAAATTTACGAGTTTTAATTTACCAGGACCCCAATAAGGACCAAAACAGAAATCGAAAATACAGTAAAAATAAATAAATTAATTAATACTTATATGGTTGATTATTTTCTTTTATTTAGTATCTGATTTTATTATTTTTTAGGGGTTTATAATATTTTAATATAGTATAATTTATATTATATTTTATTGCACGTGGCATATTATACTCAATACAAATATGAGAATTCTAGCAAAAACATAATATATTTTAACAAGTTTCTATTTTTTTAAATTATAGTAGAAAATTATATTGTAGAATTGTTTTATATATAACACAAATCACGCAATTTCAAATGTGAATGTTTTCATTTAATTCAATTTTATGATATTTAAAATAACTAAAAGGAAATTGTTAAATATAAACATCGACAAAATGTACTCCATTCATTATAAGAATGAAAACAATATAGAAATTCCGTCTTAGGTTTTATTATATGTCATTACTAAAAGTTTATATTTTAATTCCAAATTAAATTGATATTCTCCAAACATATCCAGTTAATACATATACAATCAATAGTAAAACCTCGAAAGAAAATAGCATCTAAAGTAAACCATTTAATCCACGTTTTTTTTATTGCTTGTGTGTTAGGTCCTCAATAGAAAATGTACTCAACGCTTTTCAAATTAGTGTTCACTTCTATTCTGTGACCTTCAATTCTAGTGACCATTTAACTGATAAAATGTTATGTCTCGAATTGTGATTAAAAATATGTTACAAAATTTCTTTTGTTTGAGTAATGGTTCATAATATATATAAACTTGTAACTGTATATATATATTATAACTGTCTTTAATATTATACCGTAGATGTCAAGATCCTCGTTAAATACTTATCTTGAACCTAATTTTTCATAACTAGGCCACATGAAATACTTCGATCAAAATAAATGTTATTTAAATAACATAATATATACACATAAATTTAAGAATAAAGGAAGTGAATTTCACAAGTTTCTCTTAAAAAATCTTATTTTAATATACAAATAATTTTACACACACACACATATATATATATATATATATATATATATATATATATATATATATATTTAAATATTATATATATATATATTGTATAATAAAATAAGATTTTTTAAGAGATACTCATGAAATTCACATCCTTCATTCTTAAATTTGTGTGTATATATATTATGTTATTTAAATAACATTTATTTTGATTGAAATATATCATGTCGCCTAGTTATGAATAATTAGGTTCAAGATAAGTAACAAGGATCTTGACATCTACGGTATAATATTAACGACATTGTGTTGATATTTATACAGTTAGAAGTTTGGAAAAAAAATGCAATGGAATTAATAAAAATTCATTCTGCTTCATCTGCAGCCGTACTTATGCTACTCGTACTTACATAAAGGTAACTATTACAGGCAGTATAAACTGTATTTCTATTGTTTTTAAAATATCAAGGTGAGTAAGCCAATTTATTTCATAAATATACAGTCATACAAAAAAACATATTACGTGTGAATACACTTCTTTCTTGATCCATACTTTATCCTAGCTATAGGCACCTGTTATCAATGTATAGGCATTTGTATAATTTAATATCTTACAGTTATTCATTTTTACCCCTCAGTTTTATATATCGTATTACATTTTATATATTACTTCTAATATAGAATATTATTATTATTATTATTATTATTATTAAATACATACATTATTCAAAATAAAAATATTACATTATAATATATTCAGAAAACTATTCCTTTTTAACAAATTTATTTACATTTGTTTTAATTTTCCACAATCCAAAACATATTTTTGTAAGTTATTCGGAAGTTTTTCATATTTATGTTGTTTGAATAGTATAACTAAATTCGTTTATTTATGTTCATTGGGGTAATTAAATGTGTAGCTAAAAGGTAATACCATTATTTTGTTGGTGAGTAGAAACAATATTCATGGTATATTTAACTATTTACAATTATTTTATTACATTTGTCATTTGTTAAATAAATGTATGTAAATGCTGAAAAAATATATCAATAAATAAATGTTTATCTATGAAAAGTATATACCTTCCTAACTTATATGAATTGTATGCTACTTGTATGCTACAAGTCGGCGATTTCAAGAATTTATGATAAAAGAACCTGATACTTTCTTTTATTACTTGAATACATTTTTTTAACAACTGTTATTTTGAAACTCTTAATTGCTGAAGAAAGTTGATCTCAACGACTACTTCAAACAATGCTGATACAAATGTATTAATACCGTGTTATCTTGTAAAATGTATCGCCAATAAAGAAATATACAATAGTAGAATATTTACAGTTGATAACACAGCCTCATAAAACCCAAACAAATTACAACAAAGTTTCTTAAAATGTGAAACAGCCGTTTTATTTCATTAATGATAGTACTTATGGAATAAAATTATTAAACTTTAAAACTAGTTTTAATACGAGCCTGGTTTATTTTCGTCGGAATATGTGTGCTCTCTATTTAAAAATATTTGGTATTTTAGGAATAGTGAATACAACAGCAAATTTATTTAAAATAAACACAACTTTGTACTGTAATACAATATTTAAATAAATATAGTTGCAAATTAAGGTAATAAAGTTGGTTTAAAGTTTAAATCCTACAGCCCATAAGGGCTTACTGTGGAATTTTAAGTAACTGTACTTCCACTCTATTAGAAAAACATTTGTCGTAACCATTTATATTAGCATGTAAATGGATACAAAGTGAATATTTTATAAAAACTACATTTAGGTCCATTATATGTAATTAAGTTTTTCGTTTAAAGGCTTAAACAAAGGATTACAATAGAATATAACATACAGTGTGTCCCGAAGGTATTTACATATCACCACGTGCATATGCATCAACCATATTGTAATATTTATTTCATACATATTGGAAACATATGTGTACCAAAATTTTTTTACGCTGATATCTGGAATTGAAATAAAATGGTGGCTGTATATATAAATACAGTTTAAACGACAGCGCCTGCCGCCGGAGAAAAATATAACATATAAGCTACAAATGTTTAAACAGCTGGTTATTTTAAAACAAACAGCTATTTCTTTTATTTCAAATCATAGCATGTTGACAACTTTTATTGTCTTCGAAGTGGCCGAAAATGTGCGTGCGAAAAATGCGAAAAGTCTCCCGTAAACCCACTTCAATTCTAAAATGAATTGAGTTTCAATTTGAATGTTTTTGTTTGTTAAGAACCATGTTTTATCATAAAAAGAAATTTTATTTATTTTTATATTGTGATAATTTAAAAAAATAAAAAATTATCAAAGTCTATAAAAGAATACCATGTTATTTTATTGCTAGCTATCGTTTAAACCATAAATCACTGCCAACAGCCGCCATTTTATTTCAATTCCAGATATCAAGGTAAAACTTTGTTGGTACACTTTAGGATATGTTTCAAATATGTATGAAAGAAATATTACAATATGGTTGATGCATATGCACGTGGTTGTTTAAAAATGTAAATAAAATTGTGGGACTAACTGATTAAAAAATGACAGTAAAACGAATAGACTGCATAAATATTTATCAAAGTATGATATACTGTTTTAGACATTTATAAATAATATATTACGTCTCGTAACATGAGGTTTAATATTATTTGTCATTTCTTGTCAATATTCTTTGTCAAGTTAAACAGGTGCAATATCATTTTAAAACATGTTTTTGTTTGTATAGTAATTTTGAGTTTCGTTTGACACACAATATGCAAATATTCTGCTTAATGTTAACGGTAAACCTGTTTAATTTTTGTGGATGCCACAACAGACTCTGTGCCATGTCCTATTATTTAAAAAGTTTTTTTCTTATATTCACCCTTTAAAAAAAAGGAGTATTCTATAAGTTTTTGAAATACATATAAGAAAATTGGAATTATATGAAAATTCACCTTACTGTATTTATTAGCTTGTTTCATATTTTGTTTGTCAATTATATTTATTACAACTACGTTAATCTCTTATAGATACAATATAAACCATTGAAAAATCCACTTACCAGATAAAAGAGTTTGTTAACTTTCTCACATAGACGTAGCACAGAGGAAGTGATGTCATGTTCAAAAATAGATGTCGAGTTTTATTGCGGATATATCCGTTTTGATGTAAATTGAGCCTCTAAGAGTGGTTGTGGGAATGATGTTTGTCTGTCTAACGGCATAACGCAAATTGATGTCTTCAGACAAACTCAATTACATAATTTTCATATTCAGCTGTAATTTGGTTTTAACAACTTTGATCAAACTTCACGTGTAACCACCACCAAAAAAATCGTAAAAAACACAGCTATAAATAAATTCTGGTTTGTGAATTATCTGTAAAAACAAACATTTCATATATATCGGTTTATACACCTAAGATAATTGACTAAGATAATGAGACTAAGATATCTTAGACTATAATGAGACCTAAGATAATGAGACTATTATAAAATATGTACTATTACACAAAATATATAGTAATTTAGGATTTGAATTAACAATAAGTATTGTATATACAATTATATTAATAATTTTAATATTAATTTTTCGTAATTAACGATGTAAGCACATGAATACGTTCTGACTAATCATCAAAATTTAGTAATTTCTGTCATTATTCAATATAAAAGTAGAGCTTAATGTAGTGTAATTAATTGTGTTAATAAAATAATTAATAAACACACTAATTTACAATAATTAAATAAAAAACAAAACTGCTTGAACACAAATTCTTGGAAATAAGATATTTAATAACTGAAATGCATATCAATGGCAATATAGCCATCTTCAGTGAAGCACGACTACAATAATATAAGTAAAAGAAAGAGCAGAGCAAGTTTAATCATATAAATGATACAATTTGGCCTTGAAAATGTAAAAAAAAGTTGTTTACTTACACAATGGAAAAAAAACCTACATCAGAGATATATTACTAATTTTTGGGCTCAATAATAACCCATTTATAACAAAATTCATGTTTTCCAAAATCTTATCTAACAATAATTGTTTAAATAAATTATTTATTATCAGAGTATTACCGCCCAACACTCCTAGTAATTTCCAAGTTTACATCTCAAAGACCAAGAACAATAATGTCATACATATTTTGGTTTCCTTCACAATGAAGACGTGTAAACTTTCGAAACATTTATAAAGATCTACACATTAAAAGAATTTTAATTACAGCAACATCAAAAAAATATAATAAAAAAAAATATAATAATAAAAAAATAAACTTCACTTGAGTAGCATTATGACGTATGTTTCTGAAAATACAAATTATCATCTATGTTTTAGAAGTAGAAGGTAGACTACACAAAAACGGAAAAATGTGATTCATCGTAAAAAAATCGAAAATGTTTAAAATAGATAGAAAGATAGAGACACAAAGAAGGAGAGAAGGACACAAAGAAGGATATAGTGGTCGTCATAATGGAAATCTGTTGAAGTTTTAATCTATACAGTTAATAACGTGTAGTGTTTTTGAAAATAATAAAAACAATTTCAGTTATTTTTATGTATTTTATATAAACAATACAAATAAAAACTAACAAACATTACTTGATGGGAAAGAATATTTTAAAAATATATGATAAACAACAGTGGAAAAAGAAATGTTTTAATATTTTGATGTTTAATCTACTATAGAAGTGTCTAGAGCGAAACTAGATCGTAGGTGTTTAATGGTAGTCTCACAATGGATTACTCTTGTAGATCCGTGATATAAGTACAACCCATATACTGTATTATATAACTATAATAAATCAGTGTCACAAACATCGATATCCAGCATCATATTACATTCAAAATGCTTCTTCATCTTTCATAGAAATGTGTAGATGTTGGCTATAATTTATTCACAAATATATTAGATTTTTTTTTTTTAGTTTCTTTACAATTTTTATAATAGCTTAGATTATTTATGTGTTAAGCACATTGTTATATTAGTAAAATAGTCCAACCCTTGACAGAACAACTATTTAATAAATAAAATTTATATTAAAAACACTGAAACCCCTACCACAAGTTTGGTACAATAACACACGCACAAATAAACTAAAACAAAATATTTGTTTTCCCTATGTTATTATAGTTACCTGATGTACATTTCGGTAACCAAATTACAATCATCGGAGAAAACTGAATTAATAATACTACAAAATATAAAATTTAAAAAACTAAACTGACTTATTCTCCACTCCACCCCACTTTAGGTGGATTGGCCTATCAAAGTAGAAACACGTCAATTACATAGGTGAACTCGGTTAACGGTACATATCCCTGACCTTGGATATGTCCGGAGGTTGAATATGGCAATGGCAACAAAAACTTAAGGATAACATTATATCCTAAAACTACTCACAATATAAAACTTAACATGTATATTATGACAAAAAAATTAGTGAATCGAAAAGCGTGACATGAATAAATGATATAAATAATCCATAGACAAAAACAAAAAATCCAATTAATAAATTTAAATGTACACATAACAATATATCTTAAAACTACTTCAAATACAAAACACAACATGGTGTACATTATAACAAAAACTATTGTGAATTTAAAAGCCTAACATTACTAAATGATATTGATAATCGATAATAATATGTTGCTGTACAAATAAATGATATTTAAAAAATAATTAAAGAAGAAAAATATTATTAAATTGAAAATATATATATTCAACGGCTAATTAATGTCACAATTTTACATAGGTTTCAACAAAGAGAATAAACATGAATTAGGAATAGAACCCTTGTCTGCATTAAGTAATGTCACCATTTTAGTTAATTACTGCATTTAGCAATATTTATATTCACATTTAGTATCTACATTCATGGTTCGTTTGGGGTGTGCTAGGCAACACTAGATTTCTCTGGCCTGGTACTAATATATGGTACTTAATATGAGCTACGTGTTCTTTAAATCTGGTTACGATTTTTCTCTTTATTTGGCATAGTTACACACACCTTTTAATAAACTTTACAACTGACTTCATAAATACCAGATTTCTAAAACATTGGGATTTTACATTTTGGAATACCAAATAAATGTTTAGGATTTCTAATAATGTGTATTTAACATTTCAGTTACTAATTATTTTATATAAAATGTAAAATATGGAAATATAAACAAATATTTATTTAAAATGTGAGAACTCAACCGTCTCTAAGGGAAACATGTATATTCTGACTATTTTTTATTGTGTCATGCAGGCAGTAAGTTTATCAAATTTATAAAGTTATAAAAAGTGTTAAGTACTTATATTTTCCCACATATTTTTCAGATTTTTAGAGCGTTTACATATGAATAAGTCATATATAAATGACAAAATTAAAATCAAGATCAAAATTACATGTACCATATAAGTATAGTCTAAAGTTAACAATTTTTATCGACATAGAGAGTTTAAAAGACGATGTTGAGATTACATTATCTTAAAAAATACGAATGATTAATTGATAGTAATTTCTAGTTGTATAATGTAAACTTAATGTGTTTGCTATACATTATTCTACTGAAAAAATCATCAGAAGTCCATAGCCTTCACGGGTCAATCTTTCGAAAGATTATTAGGATGTTAGTAATAGGAACTATTTTTTAAAGAATTTAAAGAATAACTTAAGTAATTCTTGTTAGTGTTTAAATTATTTATAATATCAAAACCTATATCCCTTTTGTTTTAAATCGCATAAAATGTGATCATGAAGTTTTGTGTGTTAAAATAATTATTCATAATTTATGATATATATATATATATATATATATATATGATATGATATTTATAATATGGTTCAAACTTTGTTAGTCACTAAAGATATATGTTTTTCAAAACCTCATAGAGAATGTATAAAATGGTATAATACCACAATCCTCTTAAATCGAATAAATTGATCAATAATTTGATAAATATTATACGCGAATCCAAGTACATGAAGAACGTCATAACAGCGGGTAGAAGTAGCAATTCATTCTATAATCAGTATAGGATATAATTTATCGTAATAATTTTATGTCAGTTTAATTGATGCTATGTTAACGGTGTCTTCATTATTTGTCTAGATTATTATTCATATATTGAGCAATTACAGAGAATATTTCTAAATTTTCTCATCGGCTGTCGTACAGAAAATTATGTGCAAAAATATTTATTAATTTACACACTAAAGAATCATTCATGACTAAAGACCAATATATTAAAAAATGAGACGTTACTTTTAGTTCCAACATTCAGTACTTGAATAATGCCCGTAAGTTAATTATGACTATTAGAGGTGCGTCTTTATAAACAATTTGTAAAGAAAAAGAAAATTACTATCGAGCAGCATTTTATATTATATTACAAATTTAATATTTACATTCTAAAATCAAAGTTTCTAAGGAAAATTAATTTCAGTATTTATAAGTTCAATCGTAAGGAAATCAATATTATGCAAAAGGAGCAGATGCAATTTGTAATTTATACGTGTGACGTTGTAAAATTCGGTTACTAAACTGTCAGTTTTTGAAAGTTAAGAGTCTGAAAAGTCAACTACAACTTATATAACAAAGAAGGTTTAAAAACAGTACTAACGACCTTTTATTGACGCAATTATAGTGAAGCTGTAAATGACACATGATTACGAAAAAACTGAAAGATTAAATTTTTTGAAGAAAAAACAAACAGTTTGTTTATAGACATGGTTACATTTTGTTCTTTTTTATATCTTATAATATCGTCAGCAAGTCTTCACAAAATCAAGACACAGTGGCTGACGACATAGACCACGATTACGTAAAGAAAATTCATTATTATTTTAGATGGATGAGAAAATTTATTTCATGGTAAAAATAAAATTTACAAAACAAACACACTAAGACAGTGACACGCTTGAAAGAATACGCATATAAAATCGATTTTAATGGCTATTATTTAGTTTATATAAAAGGCATATCTGAATTATTTATTTGATTGTTGTACAATTTTAGATTAATCAAATAACTCTTGTATTTAATTGCTTCACTACACACGTCTATTATCGAAAATGTGACGAACCTGTATATCATTTGAAAATACAAACTGTATTTGCAACCATAAAATAAATTGTGTCACATTCAGTACAACTTTAGTAAGGTTTTTTTAGGATTCAGGTAAGTCAATTGACAATGTCAGTTTCACGCGTACATTTGGAACCTTTCCATTGGTTTTGCAAAGTGTTAACAGTCTGGCCATGTGACGGAGATATCAGCATAACATCTTTAGATATGTATTATAGATGTCTTGTGTTTGCAATGACCATGTACTCATCTTACTTTTACTATATTTTAATCACAGATTCAACACTCAAAACCAACATGATTGTGTTTGTCACTTACCTCTTAGATGCTGTGGTTCATTTTCTTCAACACATATCTATCTTTGTTATGGGGTTCTTAAGAAGCTGTTCAATGAAAAACATTCTACGGAGCATTTCCAGTGTGGATGAAAAGTTAAAAAAAACAGGAATGAATGTAGACTACAAAGGTTTATATTTTGTCCTGTTTGGTATTATAATTGGCTTTGTTTTGATACAACTACCGCATGGCTATTTTATGACACACAGAGTATACCCACCAGGTTTATGTATTTATCCAACAATGTTAACAAAGTATGTGGAAAGCGTTCAACCCTTACTGTTCGCAGGACTAGCACACTTGCTGGAATTACAGATCAAACTGGTCAACTCACAACTTGACCGTCTGTTCAATGACTTGGGAACATCTTCTTCTGAAGAAGTATTGACAAGATTGAAGAACGTTATAAACATTCACATCGACATCCGTGCTATTGTCCAGGAGATGAACACCACTTTCCAAGTACCATTGCTCCTCTATCTGTCATTTACCTTAGCACAGTCTAGTGCCACTTTAATGAGCGTTCTTCTGACTATTACAACCTACAATTTTCCTGAACATACTAAAACCTGGCTTATGTATTTTGTAACTAGAGACTGTCTAATGGCGATTCTACTGGCTGAGTGCTGCCATTCCGCTGCGTTGGAGGTATTACTTTTAGCAATACTATATTTTACAATATATTTTTAGCCCTATTTTATAATTGAAGACCACAGGGAATGCACTTGATAAGTCACATTTCACTTTTTTTTTTCTGGAGAGCATTTTTTAAATTTAAATATTAGTGATTAAGTTAAAATACGCCTTATAATTATTCAATAATTGTTTAAAAAGGTTTGCTATATTGGTTGTTGATTTATGTTTTATTTTTATTAAAACTTGTATTACATGTTATTGTTAGGCTATTAATTTTATTTAATTCGTCTAAATGGACTTATCAAGTTATTCCCCTGTAATGAAGGAATTATCATGTTATTTCCTTGTAATATCATTTTAACGACCGCTTAGTGTAAAGAATAAAACTCAAATAAAGAGCAAATATATTTTTAATAGAAAAAGTATCAAATTGAACAATTATTTTACAACATATTTACAGTTTTCCAGTTAGTTCAATAACAGGTCATTGTTCATTTCTAGTCTTTGAATGTAAGCTTGTCATAATAAGCCTTTGCTTTTATGCAACAAAAATCATTGAATGTCTACTTATCAACGTTTTCCCCTGTTTTGAGTGGACTTTTTCAATCGCTTATATAATGTGAATTATCAAGGTATTACCCTATACAGTATTACTCTTAGAAACTATGCATTTAAAGATACAAAATGGGATAAAAGAAGAAAAATTGACTTACCAAATTCTATCCCTGTGGTCTTCAATTGTTTTATAATTGATTACGATTATTTTTATGAACAATATATTTGTTGGCTTCTCCACTTTCCTTAGTGAGTAAATAAATAACAACAAGAACTGTCACATACGGTGCAATAATAATTAACTATAAAAATATAATTTAATTCCCAAAAATATTTGTTATTATAAGGAAAAGATAAAACTGCTTGGAGTAATAATGAAGCTATCTAATTAAATTAAAAACATATTTACTAAATTTATTTCATAAAAACCTTTTTTTATTAAAGTCTTTATCACGTTAGAAAATACACTACACTGAGCTTTAATAATTCAACTTAAACATTTTGTAAAATTTTGATAAATTAAATTAAATGCTCTAAATACAAAACATGCAATAAAAGTCTACTAAAAATTTTTTTAAAGTATGAAAATTATTTTAAATAATGCAAAATAAAGTAATCAAATTTAACTATGGAGAACATTTATAGTATAGTAAATCTGTGAATTATTTTATTTTACAATCTTGAAATACTATTAAATATTATACATTCATAGTTTACAAAAACATAAAAGATTAAATAATTATCAATTAAATCAAATCAAACAACATTACAAACAGGAGCTAAATTAAGACTAATGATTACTTTGAATTATTGGGATTAACCACACACCTCTTAAATGACAAAATAGAATATTTATGAAATAAACAAAACATAATATAAAACAATTTTTTTAAATATGTCTTAACATGTGTAAACTATGCCTCTTATTTTTAGTTTTTTTATATATTATTAATATTTCAATAGTAAATCTAATAAAAGACGTTTTATAAATTAACAGATTATTTATTGGTATTTACTTGAATAATGTGTTTTCTAAATTTTGCTTTAATTTTGAATGCAGCTATTTCATAGCAAACAATAATTTAAAGTGAAAAAAGTTAACGTTTTAGAATTTATCTGTGTGAACTGTATAGCGGCATGTCCACAAACAAACGTTTGTTTGGATTGTGGAAAGATCTATATGAGTACAGTATTACACTCAATTTTTTTTTCTATTTATTACATAACTTTCTACAGATGTGATAAAGTAAACTTGATAGACAAAAAAAGACACTTGTTCAATCTCTGTTCGTAGAAACTGTGACACTATTAATTAATAAACATTTTGTAAAGATAAACACGAATCACTGAACGTAGAAATTGTACCAGTAAAAATTTTTCAAAAACATTTAATAATCTCTGAATCAGTAAAAATTGTGTTAAGATTGTGTTAAAAGTTTGAATCTAGGACACCGACACTAGGACTTGGAAAAATTGTAATGTATACTAATGCACTGTTTTAGCAGAAAATAAAAATATGAAACTTTAAAATATCAACATTTAAATATCAAAAATTTAAAAGCACAAATAATAATTGTTCAAGCTTTGAACATTTTAAATATGTAGACTACATAATTAATTTGATTAAACAAAATTGACTAGATTTTATTACTTAAATGGCAAGTAAACACACATATATAGAAAACACTAATACATCAAACAATGTTTAAGATTGCTTAGAAATTTGGGAGTATGCTAAAATTATTACAGTAAGTAAGAACACTGGATATTGCAAAATGACATCATGATATTGTCCCAATTTTAGAAATTTAACCACACACACAATTATTATTTTAATGGATTTTCCCCCCCCTCTAAAGCTAACTTAATTAAGACATTTTTGTAGATTTCTTTGAGATTATTGTATCTTATGAACAAAACGAATTTTGGAATTCAAAATTTGAACAAAAGTTCTACATTTTTTTTTTCCAATTGCATAATAAATAAACATTTTTATAGCTGGGAATCATAAATAACCAATTACTGAGTAGGTAGCAGTTACTGCAGACAAAATATCAGGTAACTTGACACTGTTTGGTGGGATACCAAATAAAAATAAAGGGATTGTTAGAACGAAAAAGTTGTCGGTTTTTCTCCTACGAGAATCAACGAACTTGGAAACGCCTTTCTGGTGCCGGAAGCCTAAGAAGTGATCTATCGGTAGATACAAGAATTGTAGGGTAACATATATCAGCTGGTAGAGTGTGATATTATGTCGCCGCTGTCATCAACCGACTAAAGTACGAAAGGTCGATAATGGTCATTGGCAATTTTTCGAATAGTACCACACCTCTGTCTTCATTAGTGTAATGGGTGTAATATTAAAAACATTTAAAAAGGGATGATTAATGAATTGCAGCCTGACTATCTGTAAATAAGTGAATACGATTTTTCTTAAAGTCACCCTGAAATTATCCTGTATACTCTACAGTCATTTATCAACATAATCTTGATCTGAAAGACTTTGGGACATTGTCCCAAGGGAAACAAACTTTTCAATCACGGTATCAGCCCATATGAATAGTCACCTTCCATAGTTTTTGAACCATCATTTACCACACCCTGTACTGTATTCACTAGAATTTTATTTTAGCCCCTATGGGCCATTTTAACTTTAAAAGGTCTACAACGAGTATCTGGCGGTCTATCTCATCGCTACCCATACTTAGAATCGGGTCGCCGTTTTTATCCAATTCTTGAAAGTAAAGTCGAAGTTCAAATAAAAATCAACTGATTTTCCTGGGATAATTTTAAATTTAAATTTTGTATTGTAATACTGTAGTAAGATTTCTTCTAAATGTCAATTCTGTGTGTGGATTATTCTTTTAAATTGTAATAAAATGTATTCAAAAACTTATAAATTTGTTTATTGATATATAAATATAATTAAGATTTGCCCATCTGCTAGTAAATAATATCGTTTAAGGTTAAAGTATTGTTTTTTTATGTCAAATGTGTTTATAAAAAGATTGCTTGATTTTTTGTTAAATTAAAGATAATAGTTAGCTTATTAAATTGAAGTCTTATTTTAAATTTTAAATCCACACACTTATGATATGTTTCAGATTGCAACTAAGGTAAAATATAGTGTGTTACAAAAAGTTTTCTCAAGAACTTACTAACGAGTGAACGAATAATTTTCAATATTACTCGTGGTCTCCTTGAACAAAAGGGAATAATTTGAATATTATAACTGGAAAGATTTGTGCTTGTTAAAAAGAAAAAGGAGGGACGTATACAATCCAACTCAGAAAAGAGAGCTGAGTTATCTCGTTGTAGTATTTAGTTTATGTTTATCTATTACAATATTACTGAATGTTTTAAAACATATTTTGTTAAATGAAACAATAGTCTAAATATTGCATCCGTAACGGGTGAAATATCAAACATGATTGCTTCAAATTTGAAGTACATTAATAGAAGGGTTATCTAAATGCAATACTTGTGAATGATTTTAATAGACAAATCATCATATTTTAACTGAGTAAATTATAATTAGAAAATGCATTGTAAGCAACAATAATAAACTATCACGAGAAGTAAATTTTATTTAAAAAATATTTTAGTTATGGAATTATCAATAATTTCTATTTATTTAAAAATAACTTTTTCTACAACATGACTTAAAATATTTATAGATCTGTTAAAACAAAGGAGTCAATTTTAACAAAATATTCATTGTACAAATAAATTTTGAATAATAATTATTATAAATAATAATCCCTTAAATAATTATTATTTGCAAAACTTTAGCAGATTGACTCATTTGTTTAAATATAAATTGTAGACAAGATTTTTATTATTAAAATTTATGCTTTCTATTAAAGAAAGTGAATACCTAAAATGATTCTTATTTCTATTAGTAAAACTTATTAAAATTATAACACGTTAATTATATAAAATAATAATTATAACTAACTTTTTATTAATTTCGAAGGCAAATAAAACAGTTCTTCTGGTTCATCGTCTTCATCAAAGGAATACTCACCAATCCATTTTAAATGAAGTAAGTCATAAGAATTTTGTAGTTATTTAAATATTAGATATTGAAAAATATATATGTTTGATGATTTTATACTATCAAGAAAAACGTCTTTTAAAATTATCAATATAGGTAAAGCGAAATTGAATTTAACTTTAGGTAATTTATTGGATTATACACTGAACGTTAGTGAAGGACGATTATAGAGCTGTTCAAAATAATTGAGGAAGCAATAATTGTGGTACAAAATACAGTTTCTGTTTTCAATCCTCATTTCATCTCCGACACTCTATTAATATTGTGATGTTTTTATATTTTCTCCATTATCATTTTATAATACCTTAAATTGGGTTTTTGAACTAATTGAAGAAAGATATAGTACTGTATGTTATAATTTTATTTACAGAACTTGGTAATGTTTCTAGTTATATTGTGAAAATTTATAAGAAATATGGTTAACCTTTTAAGAAGAGCTGATCACCAAAAGTCGAAAGTTTATTAAAACAACTGAACGAAAAGTCTTAAACTCGAAACGACTTTATAATAAAAAGACATAGTTTTAATAGATAGGATAAAATTTTAATAATAAAGTTTATCTATGTATTTTTCAAGAATTTAGGTTTTTTGCACGTAGTAAAATTCACGAATATTCTGTAAATATTTTAATCAATTTTAAAATGATCTCAAAATTTGTTTCTTAGTTCCAAAATCAAACGTTTGTTTTTCACAAGCAATATAAACGGCAACAACGTTACAAATATACTTTTTAAAATAGTCTGAAGAAATCAAATTGCATAAGTTATCAATAGTCAAATGCAGTCCTAAAAATATTTTTTCTATGGAAAACAATTTCTTGGGTTCGACGATTAAAGAATATTGGTTAAATTTTGTAAAATTTCAAAAATTCATTCCTAAATTTCCATAACATTTATCAAATATTAGTCTTCAATAAACCAAACTATAAACCAACTCCTATATATATATATATATATATATATATATATATATATATATATATATATATATATATATATCACACAATTCTAAATTTGTTTCAAAATAATTTATATATTCCATGTGTAAACACAGAAATTTTTATTCTTCTTCCAACATGAATATATAAACTCAGATTTCTAACATTTTTCTCTAAATTTCCTAACCACAAAATAAATTAAATGAATACTAAGCAGAAACAGCTATAAATGAATGGTAATACCGTCCATACACAAAAAGATAGATTTTAATTAAATTATAATGACAATTTTTAAAAAATTATAAAATTATATACAAATTATAACTCTACTACTGTAAACATGTTATTTATAACAAGTTATTTATAACTTTAAATAAATAAACATAGTTTAACACATATTTTTTTACTTATGTAATATTAACATTGTTTTCAGATTGCACAATTTTCGATGGGAATGGTGAATAATTACATCAAATTCACTGTTGGAGGGTATATTGACATTGACCGTACACTTCTGACTAAGGTAAGGAAATAAGAAGAATACTATATTGCTCTAAGTATGATTTATTTACATACTGAGGTACTGATGTAGTGACAGTATTTGTAAATTTGGTTTATTTTCATATTCCCTTTATTTTAATATTAAGTTGCTTCATTCTTTTCTAACATTTAACATAAAACTAAATAGCACATCCAAGAATACAAACAAATCAAATATATTTATTAGCAAACATTAAGATAAAATGTCAAGAAAAACGGTAAAAATTAAGCAATAGCTATGACCATGACCATTAAAAGTTATGTTATAAGAAATAAACTTTTAGCAGGAATTCTTGAGCTTACAACTCAAAATGTTATTTTATTTAAACTCCATTACCACAACGGATTAATCTCATGTTTTCCAATGTTAATTTCAGTCTTAATTTTTTTCATTTGGTTCACTCGAGTTTGACGCACTAGTTTTGGTCAGACGAAAAACAAATTATAACTGTTACGAAAGACCAAAATCTGACGATGAAAATCTGTTGAAACTTTTTTATTACACCCATGTCTTATACTGGTATGTTTTTCGTTTATTTTTGTCATGGTAATGAACCGATACAATGTAATAATAGATACATCTACTGAATTGATAAATATTAAAAATAATACTTCTATATCAAATGAGAATAAGTTTTCCATTTCCATTTTATATTTTCTGTTACAGTGTGCTGTCACAATCACCACTTATCTTGTTATCTGCCTCCAGATCAAAGATGTCGCATATCCTGACTATACCACGGAACTACCTTCTACTGCAACAGAGAACATCACCTTTACTTAAATTGTATATTAAGTGTTTATGGATCTAACCATTCAATAATATTTCTATGGATTGTTTACTTCGTTGTAGATGTACCTAGTTTCAAATACTAGAAGAAATATTATGTAATGAATTTGTATTTAGTTCATATCCACACATTTGTAAAATTTATGTCAATTTGAAATCATTTACTGTTTGTTAGATAGGTTTTTCTTAGTAAACAGCCACTACTACAATCTAGAAAGTCCTAATAAAATATACACATTTTAGAATAAGTTATATATTAATATAGATATATTTTAATATTTTATGCTAATTACTTTTGATGGTGAAAGGAATGTGTATTTATAAATGTAGGACAATCAGACATTTGCCATCACTTGTGGATATAGAAACGACGTTTTGAGCATGTGAATAAACTCTCGTTATCAATTGATAAAATTAGAAAAAGAAAAAAGGGAAAATCTACAATATAGACTATGTTGCTCAGGGCCGATTGGAAAAATAAAACAGGTTGCTAAGAAATGTGCTCGGATATAAAGGTATGAGTCATAATAGCTAAAACTTGATACAAATGTGATTGGTACAACCACAAGTCACTGAACTGTAAACACAAGAAATAACAGACACCATGTTACACGAAAGTCTACAATGGTCAAGAAGCTTGTATTATCTATTTATATATATACAGCTCACAAACTCACAATATATAACAATAAGTTATTATAACAGATTACTTTCTAATGTATTTATGTGGTAATTAAGAAGTATCTAAATAAAATATGCGGTTTGATGAGTTCTATTTTTTATTTCTTTAATACAACTGTTAAGGGGGAACTCTACTTATAATATGCAAAATAAAATTAATAATTTTTTTACATGATCTTTTTCTACATTTATTTTCAAACATTTTGATGTATATCATCTGTGTAAACCCATCTGAAAACTGTTTTGATTTTACAATAAACGATACAGACACATACCGTAAAGGCACCAAATTTTGACTTCTGTCAAACTTCTTAGTGAATGCACTCCTTTTCTTGTAGTGCCCTTTCAAACTTTGTATATTACAGTAGTTTTTTTCTAGGTTGGCCACACTGTATGCTTCTATTAAAACAGCTGCTTGTTGTTTATCGTCTGGTTTTTGTGTAAAAAAACATGTGTTTGGTTCTAAAAGTGAAAGTTTTGTTAACCGCTTAAGTTGAATAGTGTTTTATTTTATAAAGTTTAGTAAGTAAAATTTTTAATATATTTATCCTGTGTTATATAGTGGTATTACCTAGTACTGATGTTTTGAGTGTTAGCTAAGGGAATAGCATTGTTACAAAACATAAAGTGTTAGAGAACCGGTCGGGGCAAAGGTCTATATCCCAAAGTGTTGGTGAAGATGCCACCGTGTAGAAAGCCGCCGTAAAGTAAAGAGCTGCAAAACAGCTTCTTAAAAAAAAAGAGCCAAAGCAGCAGTACAAAAAAATATGAAAGAGGATATAAGCAATAATATAAGATATAAGTGGATATATAAGCAAGGGCTAGGCCTTAGTAGTTGATATGCAAGTGAAATGATTCAACCTACACCTAGTTGTAGCTCAGAACCGAAGCTAAATACATCATCGACGAGTGAGGTTGGGGAGTATGCCTTTGGGAGTGGTGTTCAACATCTGTTAAAAACGTCTGGTTTTGAACTGACCCAAGCAAGTAGGAATATCATGGTACTAAGGGACCACCAATGAATCCGGCTTTCAAAAATGAAAAGTACTATAAAATTTAAGGTTTCTGGGATTAATAATCAGATGTTAAAAACATACAGGGAGCAGAAACTAAAGAAAAAAGAAAGAATAACATGGTGCTGGTGAATTTTACTTGAACTTACTAGAAATAAATGGTTTTTGTAGGTATGCAAAGAAAAATTGAGCATTTTCTAGTGTATTTTACAGCCTAACTTTAACGATGATTTAAATAAAGTTTGATATTTGCGGGTTTTAAATCACGGAGACGAAGATAACTCAACTTGTATTTTGAAGTAGACATCATTCTCTACAAACTGTAGAATGGATGTGAAAAAATATTTATAACTTTAAAATATATATATACATAAACACAAATTTTATAAAAATTTTTGTTACAAAGATTACAAAATAATTTTAAACAATTATGTTAAATACTTTTTCAATCACACACTGCAGTTTGTAAGCACACATGTGTAGAACAAAATAAAAAATATATAGTTATATAACATTCCTGTGATAAGTTATGCTCATCCCTGAACGTATTTTTTAAAACACCCCCCTCCCTCAGGTGTAATTAAAAAAAAAACTTGTTTTTTGTCTAAATAAACAACAACAAAAATATATAAAAGAAAACTTTACTAAGGTGGAGTTCCCCCTAAATAAAATCTTTATTACTCAATATTTAATATAAAAAAAAGACGTAAGGGTAACAAACACATTTCGTTATTGCGAGTTTTGATTTGTAATAAAGTTAAATCGTTAAAGGACGCTATAAAATTATTAGCTTCTTTACCATATATTCATAACATTTTTATATTTGGATTTTAGGGAGTGTTATAATATCTACAAAGTAAATTACAGTGTCTTGACCTATTTAAGAACACCTTTTCAGAAGGATAAGAATATGAAATATCAATAAAGTGGTTGAAATAAAACCCTCGTGACATACAATTGAGTATTTCAAGACTAATTTTTTGTAATAGTAAACATTTGTAAGATATAAAATAAATTTAAATTGTTTAAACTCTCATTAAATATTGTTGTATTGTTTATTAATCCGACACTTTTGTTAAAGTTGAACTACCATTTCCTTCGGAATGATTGGATCCAAATAGTATTCAATATAATTAAAAACATGATTCTAACAAATTATTACCAATAATTAGAATTAAAAACAATATAATAAATTAATATAATTAAAATGCATACGGTACCTATACCTTTATAACTTAGACATCATTTTGTTAAGATTTGAAGTATAATATCTGCAATACAACGTTAAGTCATAATAAACTACTTCAGTAAAGAGCTGAAGAGTGCTTGAGACTTGCGTTCATTGTTAATGGGAAACTGCTTCGTTGGTTTTCAAAGTAGTTGGACTCAACCCTAATAGAGTCCTTCACAGGAACAACAACCTATTAAAAATATAATAAAACTTAGGAATTATTCTTTTCTTTACATTAAACACATTTGTGTTAATCAAATCGCAGTTTTAATCATATTTAATGGCGATGCGTATAACATAATGTTAAAACTAGTTTATTGCAAAGAACTATGTAGCTTAATATGTCATGATCAACGATTATAATTCCTAATTATTATGTCAGTTTTTATAATTAAAACGAGTACATTGTTCCACCTTTCCCAGCTTCGTTAATCTCACTTTTGTTGACGAGTTTCGGATATACACCATTCTCAAAACACGGGGAGTCTAACCGGGAAAATATTATTTTTTATAGAATTTTTTTTTTTTTTTTTTTATGTGAGATTATTTTTATGCGTGATTTCTTGAATCCAACTGTATATAACACTTGTAGTAAAATAAATATTTATGGTAAATAAAAAATAAAATATAAAGATTTGCACCGTAACCAGAGCAAATAAATTAGACTCTTCATCTGTACAGATATACTGGACCTCAAAAGTACTTTATATAGTAATGATTGCTCTTCACTACATTATTTATTTTTGTTGTGTTGGCTAACCTGTTTATTAAGTAATAACAATATTATAAAACAGGTGAGTATTATTGTTGTCTGTTCTTGTGAAAAGGAAAAGGTTAGGTTTCAGTGAAACAGTGATACAATTTCTTTGAAAAAGTTTAGTTTTTGAAATCTTTATGTGTTTTTAATTAATTATAGTGAGATTTGTGTTGATAAGTGATGGCTAATAAAAGGAAAATTGGTTCTAGAAGATCTGTTTTCATAGCTAGGAAGAATGTTGGTTAGCCTAAAATATCAGACAAAATCCCTGAAATAAACATTGCAACTAGTAGGCCTAATCAATCTTCGAGGTCTAAGGAAAAACTGAATAATAACTTTTTCATCTATGACAGCAAAACTGAGACAACAGAATATGAAATAATAGATGTGAGTAGGGGAGAGCGGGGTACTTTGTCACAATTTTCACTTTAAATTTTGTTACCAGGTTTTGGTTAGTATTTGAGCCAAAACCAATATGTTATTAAATGGTGCATACCTTTGTACAAGTTATGTAAAATAATCAGCTTTATGGTAAATGTCTAAGTATGGATTTTATTTTTTTCCCCTAAGCACTACAAGTGTGACAAAGTGCCCCATGGCAGGGTACTTTGTCACAGGGTATGGGGTACTTTGTCACATGTATTTTAAAGGGGAAAATAATTACGTTTATAACTATGTAAATAAGCTATTAATAACTTAATAAAAATGTGTGATTACCAATAACATAAATCCAAGAAAATATAAATGAGTAAAAATCAATCAAACAATAAAATATAAACGAGTTAATAGCAATCATACAAATCAAATGAAATGTTACTCAGTAGCCTAGTTATACAGACTTAATCACTTTAAAATTTCAATCATCCTCATCTGCGTCACAATTTTCACACACGTAGAAGACGGAGCCACGTCCACATTTCTCGTGGGCCCAGTCTTTGCACTTCGTACATTGTATCCATACTTCATTCGGAGCACTATCATCAAATTTATCTCCACAGACCAAGCAAAAGGCATCTTCGTCTTCTTCTGATGATGACTCCAAAGCGGACTTTTTGTTGCGCCGTCCTTCTTTTTTTATTTTTTTACTAGGGTCCATGATAGTTTTTTTAAACTTATTATTTTCTTGAGATTTCGAATACAGCCTTTTTTTAGCGTTTCCTTTCTTTTCTGTTGCAAGGCGCTTCTCTTCTTGAATTTTCTGCTTTTCTGGTGTGTCCGTCAAAATTGCTGAATATCTTTTTTTTCTACCGCCTGTTCTTCCTTTTCGTGGTTCAGCCTTAGGAAAAGGTCTAACGTCATGAGGAGACACAGGAGATGAAGGACCATTAGCAGTTAGGTTTACGAGCCCTGTTTCTCGTGAAGTAGACGCACCTTCATTCACACGAAAACCTTGTGATGGAGAGGCCGTTGGGACGTTCATATTCCTTGTTTCTTCAGCGTCATGACGTGCAGAAGTTGGGTTTTCCTCAGTAGAAGCCACTCCCTCTACTGGCTCAGCTATGGGGGAGTTAGGCCTGTTTGGTTCAGGACGATCGGTAACATAACTTGGTAAAAAATCAAGATCCGTGAAAATATCACGGTTGAAAGGATAAACTCCCGATACTCTGAAGCCTGCCATGATATTAGAAGGCGTTGCAGCCTTAGGGAACACATCTTTAACAAGTCCTGGAATGTCATATATGCAAACGGTTTTACCAGGATGGGTTTTCATCCAATTGTCACAAGCTGAGTTGAAAAATCCCTTTAGGGGGCCAAACACCGATCTGTCAAGAGGCTGGAGCTTATGTGAGCAATGTGGAGGGAATGAAAGCATTGTTATGCCTTTTTCTTTTGCGTAGTCAAGGGCAGGCACTGATAAATGCGTTTCGTGATTATCAAGTAGTAGTAAGACTGGGGATTCTTTGGTAGACTTGACGTGCTGGACAAAATGTTTCAGAAATGTAATAAATATATCTTCGTTCATCCATCCAGAAGGGTTGGCAGCTCCGATACAACCTACCGGCCCATCCCTAATAAAATGGTCTTTATAATTGACTCTTGGGAACACAAACAAGGGTGGAACTGTGTTCCCGATTGCTGACACAGCAACAGCGATGGTGACTAGGGAACCTCTCTCTGCTGAGGTTAGTGCACCTATTTGCTTGAAACCTTTTCGAGCAATAATTCTGTTGGGTCGTTGGACTGTGACAAGCCCTGACTCGTCCATGTTATATATGTCCGATGGAGGAAAGCTATGACGTTTCATAACGGTCGCAAGATTGTCATAAAATTTGTTAACGTTGTTTACGTTGAAGCTAGTAGCTCGCGCTAAGCTTGTGGCTTGAGGTTTACGCAATGCCAAAGTTGGATGGCGTCTTAAATAAGCGGTGAACCAATCAGCCCCGGCCATTTGGGTGTCACTCCATTTAGGCGGAATTTTTTTTTTCAAAGCAGTACCGTAGCTGTAGGCCAGTTTACGGATTTCTTTTGGACTCAGACCAAAATAAATATCAGAGGCTTGTTTTAAGTACTGTTCCAAAAGGCTTTCCTCGTTGTCATTAAACACCCGGTTATCTAAGGAGTGACCAAAAGTAATGTTGATAGTGCCGGACGCTATTTCCTCGGGAGTATGTTTCTTAACAAAACGCTCGAGAGCCTTGTAGTGAACATTAAACTCGGCTGCTGCTTCCCTCAACGAAGGGCGATTTTCCTGTCTTTTAAGGGCTTGAGCTGCTTGAATCATCGCTTGCCCATCTATAGGAGCTCTATTTGTTTTCTTTACATAGGTCCGCACCATCTGTAAAGATAAGCGAAAGATAAGTTAAATCGTAAAAATGCCCATTTATCTATTGTGACAAAGTGCCCCAAATGTTTTGTGACAAAGTGCCCCGCGTGTATTTTTTTTGTTTTCGTAACGATTTCAGCATCTTAAAACTAACCAAACTTTAACAAAAATTCATTAATGTATAGCTATTTAACTAAAGATTAAGATAAAATAATGTTCACATACCTTCAATTGATAGTGGCAGAGTAAAAAAATGCAAAACACCAACAAAAAACTTTACTTTGAGCACTTACAAACAACAAAACACTCCTAGCCAAGTTCACGGAAACAGGACGTGTCTGAGACTGTCTGTGCAGGGTGGCAGCAGCCTTGGGTAGCTAGGGTTGGTAGTAAAATTTCCCTCCGCCCTCTAAATTTCCCACAATTTAACTTGTGACAAAGTACCCGTGTGACAAAGTACCCCGCTCTCCCCTAACCTTAAAAATATTTTGAAGGAAGTAGCTATTTGTAAAATATGTCATGGTTCTCTTAGTTTGAGTAAAACAACTTTAGTAGACCTAGCTACTGTTTTCAATATTACTTGTGAAACTTGTTCCCATTTTATAATAAACTAGTGTTTAACATGAGATTTTTGTCCATATTTAATTATAGGCTGAGAAAAAAATTTAATTTAAACAAAAAAAAATAGAAAAAAATATATACATTTATAAAAAAGCTTACGAAAAATTTGTTTTTCATTAATAAGAGAAAACTGTGTGTTAATCACTAGATGTTGAGTCTATCTTTAAAATAAATAAAAAATTATGAGTGTAGGCCTAATAGTTTTCTTAATATATGGCATTTGCTTAACATTGAGTTTAAATGGCCCAATAGATCATCTTAAGCTTGGATTCGTTGTTATACAACTCGCTCCTCCCACTTTCCATCCCTCATTTTTTCCAGTTGGCTTTTAAGTAAACCCGTTTTACTTGTTTCTTATTAGTCACTCCACCTCCTACGCTTAGACATGAAGAGTCTAAGCCTGCTAGAAGGCTTTTCAGTCGGATAATGTTTGGTTAACAAATCAAAATTCTCTAAATAATTAACTATATATGCCTTTCCTCTACTTTCACTAAAGCGCTTTGTTTGTAAATTATGTTGGCAGCTCCGGAACTAAAAGCTGCTAAGGACGATACTAAGGCTACGTTGTCAATTTCAGCTCCCGACTTCCAACGTCGTTGGTGGTGATCATTTATATATTTCTGCAATACAGTTAAAAAGATGTTACAAACTATAAAATCGTTACTATTGGCAATTTACTGATATAACATCATATCATCGAAAATAACTTCATAGTTTAAATCTTGTAGTTTATTTACTTTTGTGTGACCTTATCATAAATAAATAAACATTAACTACAAATAATTTAGTAACCCAACATTGATAATTTTTTTATATTTTGTTTTGAATGTACTTAAATATTAATTCCCATGGAAACACGTGTCGATATTCATGTTTCAAATGTAAAAAGAAATACACATAGCATTTAGAAAACCTTCCGCGTCGTAGTTATTATTTACATTTAGACATCAGAGTTATTCGTAATGAAATTCGGTATAATTTACAGTAGTGGAAGGAAAAAGGAGGGGGGGTCCAGGTGTCATTTATTACGTTTTAAATTTCAATGTCTATATTGAGCGTTTTAAACATTGGTTAAGTTATAACGAATTTAAATAAAAACACTTCTGCGAAAATGTTTACATTTATTTCGTCTGAAATGGAGTAATATTCTACATTATGACTATTGTGCAGAAAACTTCTTTAAAACTTTCACAACAGACTATATGAGGAAAACCAACATTCTAATATTTTTTGACAATGTCAGGGTTCTACAACAAAGTGGAACCAAAAATTTTAAAAAAAGATCTTAAGCAAAAAATTGTGTCTAAACGTAACTAACAACTATTTTCTATGAGGAGTTTAAAAATAAACGAAGTGCATGATATTGATCATTTATGTTACTTTACAAGTTTTCTACATTATAAAGGTGTATAGTCTTTAATAACTGGAAACCAAATTTAAAATCTACATTATGTTTAATTACGTCACAAAAAATATTAATATTTTCCTCCGTGTCTATTATTAGACTAGTTTTGTAAGGACATTATTTTTACATAACGAGAATTTACTATTTAAGACACTGATTTTAGGTTAGGTAGATTCAGATTGATGTGAATTAATTGGAGAGGACGTTTTTGCCATTTGACTTAAATAGGCTACATGTATATAAAAAAATTAAATGGAAAATAGTTAAAACGTTGTATTTCAAATATGATTCCAATAAATCTAGGTGTTTATGAACCAGACATTTTATTGTTGTTATTTTATAAGTGTTGATTTTTTTGTAAATTAAATTGGTGACCCTTCCGTGATTACACAAACGTTTCCACTGTGAAATACAGTAACGACCAATTTTATATTCCTTAAAAGTAATATTTGAATAACTTAAACGAAAAATTCATATACGAAATCCTTAGGGATCATGTTACAGTACTTTATGTATGTTTATAAAATCAAAATCGTAATAATATAAAATCATGGTTTTAAATTCCGTAAATAAATGTAAATGAGGAAATAGCTTTAAAGAATTATGATACTTAAATATTATTAGTCACGATTTAATAATATTGTATACGTCTTAAACATGTTTTATTATTTTTTTTAATATTTAACCACTATTGATCCATACGCTTTCTAATAATGCTTTTATTAATAAATTTTCAAACTAAACATATTTATTTAAGTTTTTTTGGCTGTTTTTTCTTACTTTAACAATTAGACTCTATTCCAGTATGACTTATAAGCAAGAAAAATCGCCATAATAGATATAGAAACAGATTTTTTTAAACATTACAAACATAATTATTTAAACAATTTAGCTTATGATTACAAACCCATAATTTTATGTACTAGATACCTAATAATATTATTCCAGATTTAATTATTTCAAAACACGAAAATTATATGAACATAACATAAAACTGTTTTAGGTCTTACAAAAACATATCCACCTACATTAAGGAAATGGGAGAATTTGAAAAGTATAAACAGTATTCACTGTTTAGTATAAGGATGTGTTTAGCATTAAATTTTTTTTTAATTAAAGATATACTGTGTTTAAATATATATATATATATATATATATATATATATATATATATATATATATATATATATATATATATATATATATATCACAAGAGTTATATTTAGTTGTGAAATTTTAATGAAGTCAGTTATAAAATTTCAGCATTCCCTTAATAATTCCAGATGGTTGAAAAAATAAAGTAAAAGTTTCAACAAACATTAAGGACTAAAAACGTTTTTCCAATTTATCCGCGATTTATACAAAAATTATTATAGCTTTGAAAGAAGGTAAGATACTGAGTTTAAATTTAGTGCAAAATTTGTTTAAGTAGTTTCTTAGTATGATACAAAAACCAGAACGTTCTCTTGCATATTCTCAAAAAGGCAGCAGTTAATATTTATTAATATAGCTTCACAAAACAATTACATGAAACAAATAAGTTTACTTTTTAAATCAAAAATGAACTTTTTTGTATTTTTCTTTACATCAAAGGATAACCGAGTTATCGTCAAAAAAAATAATTTCGTTGTAGTTGTCTAAAATAGCCCCAATTGGTCTACAATACTTTAAATTAATACTATTATCGATATAACCGAAATTAAATAGACTTTTAATTGATGCTTAGGCAACAATGATACATTATTAAATATAATTAAACAAAGTAACCTAGTCAGCAGTTTATTGACAGCTGTTAACAATATTGTTGCCTAAAAGTAACAATACTTATTATTGTTTATTGTGATAGGTTTATTTTTTAAGAATCTCATGGATTTGTATTTATTGTACTAATGTATTTGCATAACTGTGTAAAATTGAATACCTATACATCACAGGAGTACTGTCACATGTATTATATTTAAGTGATGGCTCGTGGTAATAGAAAGGAAGCTCAGATTTTACATGCCGTGTAATTTCCAAACAGACGATGTCCTAACAAACAAACATTCAGTGCTGTCCACAATGAATTAAGGGAAACTGGAACTTTAAACTAAAGATGAGTTATGCAGGACATGAGACATCAGTTCGTAGTATTCAATTTGAAGAACTAGCCTTTTGATGAAGGCTCGACTACAAGTAGTAGAGTAGTAGCACGTAATATTGGTTGTAATAAGAACATTGGAGATTTTATCCGTATAAGCCTTGAAAATTACAGACCTAAAAGTCACAAGATTATCAACTCCCTTTTGAAATGGGTTCGCTGTTTTTTTACAAAGGTTTTTTTAGACAACCCTTGGTTCCACAAAAACAAAATACTTCACAGACGGAAGTTTCAACAAATATCGTTTCAATCAACAATCGTACCACACGTACGATATTTTGTCGAAAAAAACCCTCTTGTAATTGTTACAAAAGGACACCAAGATCATTTTTCAATTAATTGTTGGGGACCTGTTTTAGGTAATTTTATGATTGGGCCTTACATTTTTCCTAACCGGCTCAATTGAAGAACATTCTTCCTCAATAATGTCCCTATTATTAACATTTTGTAGAATAAACACGTTACATCAAAAACTGCAAACATGGTTCTGACAAAAAGAATTGTTTTAATTGCAGGTGATTTGAACTTTAAGTTTTAGGATTAATTTTGTCTGGTTAGATTATAAAAGTTTTAAATCTGTCCTTGAAGGAAAAGTTTTAAAAGATTTATATAAACTTGGTGTTAAAATATTTTGATTTTACAAGTTTTCGTTCTTCATGTCTCTTATAACTTATTTGCTTATACATTTTTATTATCTTAATGGAGAATGGAGAACAAATTAACAAGACATTAGTTGACTTTATTTAATATTTTCTTTTTAATAAAACGTAAAAAAGTGTTTTTTCCAGCATGTTTCTATGGGGTGGGAATTTTAGAGTTGCTAATGATAATGAGCTTCATAGATCTAAAAATCAACGATTGTTTTGATCCTATGACTTTGAGACGAATGTCATATACACATTTTTACTTGATTTCTGTTCAATTAAAATAAATAATATGTTAGATTTCGTATAGATGTTTTGATGATTGAATTTCGTTTTGAAAATATTAGCTTTAGATTAAGTAAGCAACTTTCCATTCAAAAGATTTTTTTAATTGTTTAAAAATAATAATAAAAATGCTTAAATGTTGAATGTTTCTAGAATAGTTTTCATCCCAAAAATACATTTCAGAACATTACAAAATTCAAGCTATTGAATTAATAAAAAAATGGTATTATTATTACATATTTGTTTACCGATTTATTGCACATTTTTTTTAAATTTTTCATAGCTTTTCAACCTGAATATCTTTAAAATATTTGCACACATTGATTAAAGTAGTGACTTTAGATAAGAAAATTAACAACAGGCATGCCAAACCTATGTATTATCTAATTATATTAAAATGAATGTGTAGGAAATTAATGTTATTATTTTCTTATAATCAAGACTAAATATAAAAATTTATGAATGCGTATGAATTAAAAGTAAGATTTATTAACCCCATCCAACACAATTCATAACAGTAACAAATTAGATCTTAGTAACTTATTCAATTTTTATAAATGTCTGAAATTGAGCGATACTGAAGAAATAATAGGGTAATGAAATTAATATAAATATTTTAAAACATTATAAGTTTTACTTTTCCTCCTTTTTACATAATTTTCTTTTAATACATGACATAACAACTCATTTTTTTTCAATTGTTACATTACAGCAGGCTTCCTTCAATGCATTAAAATTGTTTTAATATTTTACTTTCTTTCATAATAATAATTTATTTTTTTACTTCAAATAATTTTTCTTCCCAATGCTTCCATTTAGAGATCAGTTAAATATACATTTTATTTCCCAACATTAAGTCTTTCGTAGTTTACATTTGCTAGAACTATAAATTTGTATTTCATTTTCATTCTAGATTTTTCAGCGAAACTCATGACTTAGTTTAATTTCTTGTAATTATGGTTGAAGCCAATCAATTATATCTTTTTTAAAGATATGTTTAGTTTAACTGAGGCAATTTAAAAAAATTATAAAAATCCCTATACTTGGAACTAACTGAAAGGAAGTGACTTGAAGAGTCTTGTGCTCACCCTAAAAAGAGCACGTCCAGGTGTAATCGGTATGGGATGAATTTAAGGATGTAATTTGTATTCCAACTTGAGCCTGGAATATTTACATTCAATTTGTATTCATGCTTGTAAGTCAGGGATATAGATCAGGATGCATATTGAAGTTAAATGTAGGATTAATTCGTAAGCATTTTAAAAAGTTAAATAGTTTTTCTTACGTTTAGATAAAAATTGGGAAATCACCAATGAGAACTATTTCTCTAATCAAAATGTATTTTTTTGATTGATTGTATCTTATAGCTCAATAAAGGTTGGAAGAAAATATTTGATTTAGTTTCAACGTTATTATTTTACATACTTCATTTATGTTACTTCATAATTTATATTATAACATTAGAATAATAATAACATATTCTAATGTTATGTTCAATTTACACCCAAAACGTAATTTACTCTCCTTAAATTATGTTAATGGCGAATAAGGGAGAAGTTGTGGTAATTTTAATATTTACTTTCTTATATATACACCATATAGAGAAAGTGTGATTGTTAAACAAAATATATGGCAATCAAAATATTATGTCCTTATTTTAAGGATATACATATTAAAAATGTCTGTTTTTAAGCATATTATTGAGAACTACAAAACTGTCATTTTTGTTGACAGTTCATTTTTATTTGTTTTGTAGATGAATAAGTAAAAAAGTTGGTGCAAACGTTTTGCATAATTTATTTTCAATCCACACAAATAAAACTTTCTGTCGTCCATACGTCTGGAAACACTTACTTGGCCATTTGATTGATGTTCGTCTGTGTGTACTGAATAGAACAGATATCAATTATTATCAATCGGAGATTTGAAAGATTTAACAAATCAAATAAATATATTATTAAAGTATCCACGGTTCTAAATCATTTTAAATCTTATAACACAAAAGTAACAAAAAGTTGAATACAACACAATTATCAACATTTTATTATATGACGATATATTTACTATAATTTACTTTACATCAAAACGTTTTAATTAGTTTGTGAGTACAAAATGTACACACACAAAAAATAATAATTTCCTAATATATAGTATCACCAATTTCCAACATACACCAATGATTTTTTAAACATTTATAATTTTTCTGACATATAATCTACAGTAACTGTACACATTATTTGATCTCGTATTATTCCTTAGAAATTTTTAATTTATATTTAAGGAAAACCCAAACTGATAAATAGATTATCCAGAAAATAATTTCCGGATATAGGTTAAATTTGCTTATTTCTACCATCTGTAATATATTCCGAATATCATCATACCTCTAACAAAGGCTTTAAATACATTCAAAAATACAATACTCTGACAAGAAATAACCAACAATTGTGAAAAAGTAGGTCACCAATTGATATAAAACACATTATTTCCAACACCATGCTTATTGTTTGTAAGAAAAATACCTATCAATCACTTAGTCATCATCTTCAGGTGTACATGCACAAAACTTCTTGATAATGAGCTAAAATATGGAAGGGAAAACTTCTTTCAGATAGCAGCAGAGAATATGACCTACTACATGGAGCTTGGGGTCATTCCGCATTTTTCATAGGAATAAGTTTAAACTAACTTTGTTTTTCATTTTATTATATTTATATTTTTCATCTTCATGTGTTAAATTTCATATTTATTAATTTTTATTTCACTTGTTGTTGTTCTTCTTCTTATATTGTTTTATTTATGTTTTTTAATATATTTTTTTAATGTTTTTTTATTTTCCATGTTATTTATTTTTATATTGACAATATTGTGTTTCTAAAATTAGTTACTTACAGAAGAATGTGTACGAAGACAGATACATTGAAATGCTACTGTATTTATCAAAGCCATAATGGGAGTAATGGATAAAACTACAGGTAATAGATATATAGGTTTGTTTCTGATTTAAATCTTATTTTATTTAACTTGATGTATAGGCAGGTCGAATACAATATGATATTCAACATCTGGGTTTTTATACGTAATAAAAGTCGCTGTGAAATTTGTAAAATCGATAAAAACAATTTAAAGTTAGAAATCAAGTGGTTAGAGCGGTATCGATAAAAGGCATTGAAAAGTAAACTGATTTCAAACATTATGAAGCTAGTCACAACATACGGCTGAAATGAGATTTAAGAAGCACTAACTTCACTTTTTGAGTCTTCGTGAATTTTAATATTTTATTTTTATTACTGTCAATTTATTACCATTGTAAAACTGACCCTTCTGTGCTATAATAAATTGAAAACGAGTATTCCTAAAACGGCAATCATAAAAAGTAATAGATAGTTGACGGATATTTATAAATTAAATCAACCTGTATGTCAGTGTAAAAACAGTTAAACATCATTTAACCAAGGAAATTTATAATTATGGATATCTAATATTTATTTTGTATTATGTAGTTGATTGAGATAAACGTACTGAACATTTAAGTTTATGCATAAGGGAGAAACGTATTTTTGAAAATGTGCAAGAAAATAGGATCAAGGTCAAATATCTGTAAAATTTCTGTCGGTATGTCTCTTTAATTATGATGTTGTTTAACGTCACCTAAAAGTAAGAAATAAATAAAAAAACATTTGATGTAAAGAAAAAGTATCATAACTTTGATAAAATTGTCTAAAAAGGAAACAATAAAAATATTATCAGAATAAAATGTGCAAAGACATTGATTAAACTGTAAAACTAGTACAAAATGAATAGAAACACAATAAAGTAGAATAACGATTTTTTTTCCCCCGAATTCGGTTAAACAGTACTTGTGGTTAAAAACAACTTATAATTTATAAAAATCAATTTTTAATAACAACAGAAGTGGTTAATTACATATATTTAGAATTGTAAATTTGTTTTGTTACTTGTTAATAAGTTGTTTTTCCCCTCAAGAACCGTAGTTTTGTTTTATAACGGACATGATAGTCTGATTTTTGTTTCTCATCTTTATTTTACACAGATTTTATTTGTAGTAAATTTTTGAAATTGTATAATTTATAAAAGCGGCATTAGCTTTTGGGGTTTTTTTAACCTTAATGTTTATACCGACGAAGATGGTGATCAGTTTATTTTGGAATATACCATAAATTTCGAGCCTAGGGGTTAATTGTTTTATAAAATTTACACAAATCCTTGACAGACAATTAATCAACATTGTCCATGAAATTAATTCGCTTTTTTTACCTCGGAGAAAAAAAGACGAATAATATCAAATGAATTTTTTCACACCACAATGGTTTCAAAATGTAAGTGAGAAAGAATTAATTAAATAACATATTTTAAACATTTCCTTTTGAAACATCCCATTTCAAACATTCAAAGAAACGTAGACGTATTTTTCTTTGATTTTTTAAATGTATTCTACCTAGCTTTCTCTCTCTCTCTCTCTCTCTCTCTCTCTCTCTCTCTCTCTCTCTCTCTCTCTCTCTAAATACATTATTTGTTCTCGTAGGAGAAAAATCTTCGCCTTTGCGTTAGTGTGTTGAAATCGATTATATTCAGCTTATATTGTACATAATCTGACGCATCCACTTAGAGAAATAATTTCTTTGTTTATTATGAATGTGTTACTAAAAGTTCCCCATTCTCTGCAATAGCAAATGTCATAGTTATCATAATAGTTATTGTTGTAGAAGTTAATTATTTTGTTTCACACACCATTACTATCACGAAAATACTGAGATTATGTATAAATCTATTAGCATTTTATTTTGCTATAATTTGTTTTAAAAAAGATATACATTTGGTTCAAATAAAATAGAAATTTTTGAAATAATATTGAGAGTCCAATACTAGATGAAAAGTAAATATCATGAAACTGTTGCAATCAATAATTTTTAAGAAAAACTTCTAAATTTGAATTGTACTAACAATGAGGTAGAATTTCAATATATACCCAAAATCATAAGTGTTTCCAAATTATTTTCTTCTTTATTTTTAATAAGAATGTTAATTTGACCAAAATTACGTTTAATATCGATTTTTATGACTTTTTGTCAATCTGTTAGATAATGTTAAAAAGACTACGTAATTGTATAATTTGAAAAGAATATAGATAGTCCATAGCCCCTGGTCCATAAAACATATAACATTAATAGAATATGAATGAGGTCAAAAACTAACGAGAAAGTGAGTATTCTTTTATTATTACTACTACCAGAAGTCACTTTAACTGAAGAGATTTTAAGAAAAATGGTCGCCTTTCTAATAACTCATAGTCCTTGTCTAATTAAACCAATATCAGTGAAATATTAAAAAAAATTATATATGTGTACCGTGTCACGGTAATATATGTACACACTTTAACTTTTACCGGCTCACTAAATACAAACTCGCATTAAACAATATTATCCCTGTAAATAGTGGTTATTTTTTACAAAAAAAGGAACATTTTTTCTTAGATCCATGATCCAGGTAAACAGTTTAACCTGTTTAATACAATTTATAAAAACTATATTTATTTGTTAAAATGTGGAAACTTATTGACATTAAAAAAAATATATAATAAACTAAATTATTGGAATTAACCTAACATTGCCTTACGAAAATCCCCATTTCATCTTGTATCAAAGGCAGTAACAAAATCCTCTTTATTCTGACTTGTTTCGTTCAGTCTCTAAAACAATCGACTATGTCCATCTTATACAAAACAGAAAATATTTTGATCAAACGGGTAAGTTATTCTTACATTGACTTGTTTATAGAATGTTCTGTTGTATCATTAACACAGATCAAGAAGCTAAAGTAAAGTTGGGATTATTTAGGTAATTAGTGTTTCATTGTTTTAGGATACGACTTTTGTAATGTTTGATTTTAAAAGTGTTGAATTTTGTTCTTAAAAATTGTGGAATAAATGTTATTATTATAATTATTGATCTTATATCATATGTTTGACCTTAATACTGTTTTCACGTTCTCGTGTTAAATCAGTCGAGTAAATAAATATTTAAAAACCTCTTCGTGTTACTAACATGTAGGACTATGACTGGTTACCTAGTTCATACGTCACCCGAAAGCCATCAGTGATATTGGAGATGCCATGTTTGCTTGATTGATGGTATTCGTCGTTTGAGATTTTTAGAAAGGAACTCTTCACACTTAGCAGCAACAACACACTTTCTTGGTAACTATATTATATAAGAACTGTTTACTTTTCTCCCGTTTTGCAATTTGGAATAATTATTAAAATATATTTTTAATTAGCATGATAATCCCCCTCAGGTATAACTTATATATCAGCCCCTATTTCAGTGATTGGTTTAGTCAGATATCACCAAAAAAAGGAGTTAGTTCCATTCTATGTTTATCGGCCTAACATGCAAATCAAAATCAGTTTGAAGAGAGATTGATCCTATACTTAAAAACTTTATTATATCTCTAACTGAAAAAGAGTTAAAACTTGTTGTTATAGTTGTGTGACTTTTTGCAAGAATAAATATTTTTGTACATAAACTAAAAATTTCCACATCACCACGTTCCTGACAAAACGTCTTAATCGCAGTTACTTTTGCATCTAAAAGGACATATTAACATTCCAAGTCTCTTCACGCCAGACAAGTATTATATGACTATCCCACATTATGTTAAAGGATTGAGTAAGGAACTGGAATAATTTATTAGAAACAATTTTGAATATCTCGCGTTTTATATATTTTATATTACTTTATTCAACATAACTTTCGCAATAAGATTTTATGTAGCGTCAAAAATGTAAATACAACGCAGCTGAAGAAAATGTTCTGCTTTGTTATAAAATCAAATAATAAATGACATAATATTGCTTATTTATTGATATTATTATTTAAGTAAACAATATAAAAAATTTCGTAGAATTGTTTAAATAATGATTATTCATAAAAAATACTACCATTTACGAATAAGTTACATAATGGTAATAATAAGTATGACAAGCATGGTATATTAAAAAATTATATCAAACATTCCATTTCTTAATTTTAAAATGTGGGAAATTAATTACTTTTTGAATATTCGCTGTTTCTACTATGTTAGTGAAACGCAAAGTATCTTAGTAACAAATTTAAATATTATCTAATTCAATTTTGTAAATATCTTCATTAGGAAAATGTCAGGTCTTGATCTGCATTTAACAAATACTTAACGTTTGTTCGTCTGTCCATCTGACTATCTGTTCGACTGTCTGTTGTTCTCAGAAACTGCAATATATATTTTAATAAAACTACACACCATGTTTTGAACAAATGAGTTCATAATTAGACAAAAATACAAAACGAAAAAAATTAGATACCATCGTATCAAACTTGGCGACTTTTAAAAGCCATTTTACTTTAATATCTTTAAATAAATGTTCTGATACATGGCATGCAGAACGACATTACGAAATTTATTTCAAAAACCATCTACAATGTTAAACTAGAGGGATTATCTTTTAAAATAAGAAATATTAAACCACGTAATCTAGAAACTAGTTAGTAACATTAAGAATTTGTGAAAAAACAGTAAAACCAATTATTATAATCGTATTTCCAATGAGATTTAGGTTAAGAATGACTTGTAGGATTAGTCAAGCACTGGGACGCACTATGACTATATCATAAGAAGTTATATTTCATTGCTCTATATATTATACAAATCATACTTAACAGTTTTGTAGGTGTATATAATGAATATTTTTTGTACTTTTAAGTTTTCTTACAACGGATAATAATTCTTACAACATATTATTTATTTTCAAACCACACAATTAAAGCGACGCCATTCAGACGCTGCAAGGATTCAATGATTCAGCCCTTATGATATATATAACTGTTTTGTCCGTAGTATTGTTTGTTGTTATTAGGATTCGAAATCATATTGCTTTACTGAAATTTTCTCCACATTAGTTTAAGAGGCTGAATGTATCTAAATTTAGAAATAGTATTATGTCATTATACTATTAATCAAACAAAATGCTATTTTCTGAGAAACTAGTATTAGCATTATAACAGTTATGATTTTAAACAGATTTTCAAATTTTATTATATCGTTATATATTCATAATGAAAAATATGCTTTCAATCTGATTATTAATTTTTCTTTGCAATAATAATAGAATTCCTAAAATGATAGTTTAAAAAACTTCTAAATAAAATAAACCAAAGACTTCATTAGTTTCCATTATATTTCTAAGTTAAATTTTCACAACATATTTATTATAGTCTCCAAATGCTCCACCGTTGTCAGATTATCGAGCTATGTATGTGTTAATATTAATAAAATCAGCTTACATCTAAGATAATAACAATAACAGATAATACAAGTTTAGATTTTAATAGTTTATTTTCATTCCTACAATTAAACCTAAACTTCACTCTAAACTTAATTACTCAAAAGATAGATGTTGAGTAAATGTATTTACTTTCCCTGCACGGAATTGAATGAAATAAACTGTTACCAGAAATCATTATTTGTTTTAATAAATTCAATAAGAAAAACCTTCACGATTCATTTACAAACTCTTATTAACAAAAATTGTTTCGGCTTAAAAATAACCCACCACAACACGTTCAATTTATAATAAGGTCTTAATAGTAAAATATATAAAACATTTTGGTATTGTAACATTACATTTAAAAATTATCATACACCATAGCATAAAAATACACATGTTGGTAATAAAATTATATGATGAACAACATTTTCTTACCCACTAACTTGTGGTTATTTTATTTTAAATTGGTCTTGTAAACGGGAGAAGCAATAACAAGCGTCTGGGGATTTTGTTGTTATTCTTCAATTACAATCAATCACGGAAATACATTTTTCTCTAGAGATAGTTATTTGAAAATAATGTGTTCCTTGTATAGTTCTAGTTGTAGTAATAATAAAAAAAAACACTATTCTATTATTTATTTAATACGTTTGATTATACATTAGACAGATTGAAAACAGTATTTCAAGAGCTATTTGTTATCTGTGACTTACCACCACCAATCTTTAAACTTTTCTTTTTTTCAGTTTTTATGTTCATATAATTAATTTCACTACACGCGTTTCGGACATTATCGTCCGTCGTCGGGTAAAAAACACTATATTATATAGCACCGGCTCGGAGACATTAATGTAAAATAAAATATTGTGTTTCGTTGTGCGTGAGTGTTATGTGGATACTTGTATTTTATGTTGAATGTTTTAAATTAAGTGTTTATCACCCGACGATGGACGATAATGTCCGAAACACATGTAGTGAATTTAGTTATAAGAACATATAAACTGAAAGAAAGAAAAATTCAAGGATTGATGGCGGTAAGTCACTGATAACAAATAGTTAGTCAAGCATATCCGGTTGCTCTAGACCATCAACATAACTCAAGAACTGCTTTTGAAATTTTCGCAGGTCATTTTTTTAAATACTATATAACACCTATAACAACTAAGATTTATCATAGTATCTTTTAAAAGTTAATTTATAATTATTGATAATAATATATTGTTTATTTGTATCACTTTTGTGTATACAAATTATTACATGACATTTCGAGAATGTGGATCAAATTTGTTATCAAAGCTATACCAATAGCATAAACAAATATTTAAAATACTAACATAAACTAGTAGTCCAGTACTATATTAGAAAATACTATCTAGCAGTACCAGTTCTATATATAAAACTCTTCAATATTTTAAGTAAACTTTTCAAATGAATTAATCCTGATTTTTTCTGAAAATAATAATATAAAAATATAACTATAGAATAAACGAATAAAATTTATATCCAAAAAATATAGTAAAATTCCTCGTCCTTTATTGATCGGTACTGTAAACGTATACGAATCTGTCAATTTTAAAGCGGTTTTATTTTTGTTTAAGAACAAATTAATTTATTTATAATAATTCAATCAATAATTTTACATATGCTGTAGAGTAAATTTATAGTTGCTAGTAAATTGAATATAATAACTCTTTATGATAATTTAACTGATATATATATATATATATATATATATATATATATATATATATATATATATATATATATATTAGGAGAATATAAAAAATACATGCTTTTCTACCGAAGTATTTCAATCATATTGTCGCCAGAAGGTGAATAACGTCTCTTCTTGATTTAATATGAAATGTTTAATTGTATATCTTAGAACAGAACACTTAATTATGTAGGCATCTGAATTTTAACATAGTTGAGACATATTCATCTTTACAATCAAGAAAATGTAAACATTGCATTTATTATAATGTTTTAATTTAAGACGAGTTTGTTCATTTTCAAGTAAGACACGGAATATGGCTCCTATGTTGGCTACATGAAGCCCCATAATCTGTCAAACTAGCAATACCTAATAATTGAAATCTAACTAATTATCACCAGTATTGCATCGACAAACCGTCAGGACTGAATATCCAATCAAGAGGTCCACACTATACGTAACTAATACAAACACAAACAATACAAAATATACAAAACTCTAATAAACACGAGAAAATAAACAGATGAATCATTAATTTAGGATAAATGGCGAACAATAAACAATTGTATATTTGTTATTTTCTCTAAACATCTCACTAAAAAATGAATATAAATTTCTGTTAAACAAAAGGCCTATTAATATGCATAATTGCTCCATATACTAAAAACTAAAACAACGTTACAAAATCAAGGTCATGTGTTATACATTAAACGAAAGTATATAATAATAATTGTAAATTAAAGTACTTTGGAAAAAGAAAAGCCACCTAATTAATTAAATTCAAAAGTCTTAACTTCTAGTCATACCCTAAACGGTGAAAACCTAAATTAATCTAAATAATAAATGTAAGAATTTATTAAATATGTTTTAACCGTAAAACACCGTAAAAAGTATATTTAACCGAAAACCACAGTGACCCAAACACTGTGTAAAGATGAAATTATAATTTTATGCTGAATGTATGTTAAAGTAAAGACTCGTTTATTATAGTTGCACATTATTACCTTTAGAGAATAACCCTTCACGTAAATTTAAAGAAAAATAAGGATTAACCCTAATGTATTGTAATATTAATGTTTATTGTAAACAACCAATATACAACATTTTAGGTTTGTACTTGTTATAACTTCAGAAATATGTATTATGATTTTGGTAGCACTGATATCCGGTGCAGTTTTATTCGTGTAACATGGTGGGACCAGATTGTCCTTACATTATGTGATAGTTAAGTTCTTTATAGTTTATGTTTCAAATGTATAGTGTTAGACCTATACAAGAGGTATTGATATTATTATTATTATGTGGTTTACATTAAATAGTTACACCAGACTGTGTATCTTATTTATTGTAGTATGCAAAAACCCAACAGTGGCGACGAGGATGGGATATTAGGTTATGAAAAAAGTGAGCCACGATGTCTCAAATTGGACTCCTACATTTTGATCACCTCAACACAGACTTTTTTGTTTTTAAAACAAAGTTATCGAATCATTTTATAGTGAATGATATTACAGATGATACGAAGAAAAAAGCTATATTAATAACGTCACTAGCTGATGTAACTTATCAACTTTTGTTCAGTTTGTGTGTACCGAAAGATCCGGATAATGAAAAATATGTCGACCTAATTCAAGTTTTACAAAAATATTTTTCACCTGTAAAATCATTTTTTGTGGCAAGGAAAACATTTTATCAATCTGTGCAAGAGAATGGAGAAACTGTACGGGAGTTTGCTGCAAGGTTAAGGAGTTTGGCTGCAAGTTGCAGTTTTGGAAATGAATTAAATATACTACTTCGTGATATTTTCATCATTGGTTTGTCTTCAAGACGTGTACAAGAGAGACTTCAAGAAGAAGATGCAACGAGAAAAGAGACTACATTCGACATGGTGGTCAACTTGGCTGCATCTAGAGAGGCTACAATTAAGGATCATGACCAGCCTAACCTAAATGGAAGGATGTCAAAGTTCAACATTAAAGCAGAATCAGCAGACTTACACCATGTTAAGGGTAGGCCTAGCAATAACAAGAGGTATGTTCAAATTAATAAATATAATCCAAGTTGTAAAATTAAATGTGAACATTGTGGAAGATTAAATCATACTAGTGAAAAGTGCTACTTTAAAAATAAGACATGCCACAACTGTGGAAAAAAGGGACATTTGGCTCCTATTTGTAATAAAAAATTTCAAAGCAGTAATTATAAGCCTAAATCAAAAAATAAATACTTAGGCCTAGGTGATATGACTGAAATTTGTGACATTAATGACTGTTCGGATAGGTTAGGTGATAAGTATCCTAGGGATGAACAGGCTATTGTAAATTTAAGTGATACCTTCTTTAATATGGTTACAAAGGATGATGGAAATGACAATAAGTCTTTAAAGATGTTTAAAAAAGTTCAGTCTATAAAATTAAAGTTAATTTTAAATGATGTACCTCTCCAGGTTGAAATTGATACAGGTTCATTGTATAATGTTATGTCAAAGGCTTGTTTTGAGAAATATTTTTCTCAAGAATTATTAATTGAAAATGATGTTAAATTAATTGATTATGTTGGTCATGTCATTAAACCAATAGGCAAAATATCTTTATCCAGTAGGCTCAAACGTAAAGATCCTGAAAACAAATTATTTTTTTATGTGATATTGAAAGGAGGTCCGCCCTTACTGGGTAGAGAGGGTCTCAAAGAGTTAAGGTTGTTAAATGAAAAAGGTTTACATCTAGATTTTCAAGATAAAAATATTATGCCTATTGGTCAGCAAAGTTGTAATAGTTTAAGTAGGTTACCAATCAAATCTATAAATATGCCAAATGAAGTAGAGAACATTTTAAATAAATACCCAGATGTTTTTAGTGAAAGTCTAGGAACTTTCAATAAATATAAAGTAGAACTAAGGGTTAAAGAAAATTCATGTCCTAAATTTTTCAAAGCTCGTACTTTACCCTTAGCCTTGAAAGAACCTGTTGAAAGGGAACTAAATAGACTAATTAGCTTAGGTATATTAAAGAAATTAGATTACAGTGAATGGGCTACACCCATAGTGCCTGTCCTAAAATCTGACGGATCAGTCCGCATTTGTGGAGATTTTAGATTAACTTTAAATCCAGTACTAGAAGGTACCGAGTACCCATTACCAAGAATAGACCATATTTATTCTAAATTCAGTAATGCTAAACTATTTTCTAAAATAGACCTAAAGGATGCATATCAACAATTATTACTCTCTGAAAAGTCAAGACACTTGACGACCATAAATACCCACATAGGATTGTTATCTTATTCTAGGTTATGTTTTGGCATTAAAAGTGCTCCTGCTGAATTTCAGCGGGTAATCGATAATTTACTGTGTAATATTGAGGGAGTAGGTGCATTATTAGACGATATATATATAACAGGTCGTAATCAGAAAGAACATAACATTAGGCTCAATTTAGTTTTAAAAATTCTGCAAGATTGTGGACTTAGAGTTAAAATAGAAAAATGTTCATTTGCTCAAAAATCAATCGAATACTTAGGACATAAGATTGATAAAGATGGTCTACATACCACAGATAAACATGTAAAAGCTATTCTATCAGCTCCCAAACCTGATAATGTGACAATGCTTAAATCTTATCTGGGTATGGTGACATTTTACTTAAAGTTTATACCTAAAGCAGCTAAAATACTGCAACCATTGTATGAATTGTTAAAAAAGGATGTCAAATGGGTGTGGTCGGATCAGTGTAATAAAGCTATTGAACAAATTAACACCATTTTAACCTCAAAACCAGTTCTGGCTCATTTTGATCCAAAATTACCGGTGAAACTTACGGTGGATGCCAGTGCAAAAGCAATTGGTGCCATTTTGTCTCATGTTTATGAAGATAAATCCGAAAAAGCGATAGCATTTGCATCTAGGAAACTCTCAATAGCGGAATCAAAATATTCCCAAATAGAACGAGAAGCATTAGGCATTATATATGGCATAAAAAAATTTAATGACTTTTTATTTTGTAAAAAATTTACTCTTGTATCAGACCACAAACCTTTGTCATACATTTTTGGAGATAAGAAAGGTATACCAATTTTTGCTGCTAATCGTTTGCAACGATGGGCATATTTACTATCTAATTATGATTTTAAAATAGAATTTGTCAAATCAGAGAAAAATGTTGCAGATTTTCTTTCTAGGGTTGAAATTCCGCAAGATATTGATCAAAAGTGTAACTATGATGATAGTTTAGGTTATTTACATTATGTACATGAATATTGTCCATTTGTCGTAGATTGGAAAAAGATAAGGAAAGAAACCCGTGTTGATCCTGTATTATCTAAAGTAGTGGATATGGTAATTAGTGGTTTTAAGACACCTGAAGATCCTAAATTTAAACCTTATTGTAAAATATCACATGAATTAACTGTTGATCATGGATGTCTAATGTGGGGTTACAGAGTCATAATACCTCAAAAATACAGACAATCTCTATTAGATGAATTACATGTAAATCATTTAGGAATAAATAAAATGAAAAGTCTGGCCCGATCATATTTCTGGTGGCCTAAGCTAGATGCAAATATTGAACTTATGTCTAAAATGTGTAATGTATGTTATAAATATAGAAGTTTACCCACAAAGTCAATATTGAAACCATGGCCATGGCCAAAAAGAGCATGGACACGTTTACATATTGATTTTTTGGGACCATTAAACAATAACAAATATTGTTTTGTTATCATGGATTCTAATTCTAAGTGGATAGAAAATTTTATTGTTAATTCTACCACAACTGATGTGGTAATAGAGAAATTGTCAGAAACGTTTGCACGATTTGGTTTGCCAAGATTTGTAACTTCTGATGGAGCCACTTGCTTTATGAGTAGCTTATTCCAAAAATATTTACAAAGTATGGGAATACAACATTTAGTTGGTGCTCCATTTCACCCTCAAACTAACGGGGAAGCAGAAAGTGCAGTAAAAATTATTAAAACGTTCATTAAGAAAAATCAAACCAAACCAAGTGGTGCATCACTTGCTGTACAAATAAATAAATTCCTTTTACAATATCGTAATTCAATACATTCAACTACTGGAATTTCTCCAGCTCAAGCTCTATTCAATCGAGGTTTAAGAAATATATTTGATTTACTAAAACCAATGACAGAAGAAATAGTTGAAAATAACCAATCTAAACAAATTAGAAATTACAAAGGTAAACGTAAGTTGGAGTTGGAAGTAGGACATAATGTTCTCGTAAGAGATTACCGAGCTCGCCATCATAAATGGCAGCCATGTGTGATCACAGGAAAACTTGGTTCACAAACTTTTGAAGTCAAAACTCCAGAAGGCTTAACTTGGAGGCGACACCTTGATCAGATGTTGTGTGGTGAAAATGTTCAAGCTAGAACGTCTGAAAATTTTAGTAATCCTAGTTTTCCTAGTATTGACACTCAGACATCGGAAAACACTGATGTGGAAACAGATAACACAACACCCACCAGAGTGTCGGTTCCAAAATTAAGACCTAGAACATTAATAAAAAAACCAGACAGATATTCACCTACATAAATAAATGGATAAATTGTTTTTATAATTTCATTGTAATTTGTATAGAAGATGTTAATTTTATTTTATCAATTAGTTGTAATTTTCATGTAGGGGGAAGGAATGTTATAACTTCAGAAATATGTATTATGATTTTGGTAGCACTGATATCCGGTGCAGTTTTATTCGTGTAACATGGTGGGACCAGATTGTCCTTACATTATGTGATAGTTAAGTTCTTTATAGTTTATGTTTCAAATGTATAGTGTTAGACCTATACAAGAGGTATTGATATTATTATTATTATGTGGTTTACATTAAATAGTTACACCAGACTGTGTATCTTATTTATTGTAGTATGCAAAAACCCAACAGTACTGCACTTGTTTAACTGCTTGCCTATGTTCAAAACATCGCTTTTAGTATAAAAACTTTGGTATAGTAGAAGTAGCTACTTCATTCCTATATAATTAACTCTAAACGAAATTGAAGTAAAGATTTGAAGTTAGACAATATTTCTTTTTTTTTTATATTAAAAATATTTTACGTAATTGTAAAAGAAATGTAAGAAAACTGTTAACCATTATAACAGTTTACCAAAGAATAACAGAATTATCGTAAAGTAAGTTTAATTTTTATCCAAAAATTAAAAGAATAAAAAGTGATAATTCTCGCTAAACTTCGTTGATAATTCACTTTATTAAGTAAATAACAGGAATGATAAGGAAGGTGAGGAGATAATCCAATAAATTACTTTAGTTGAATAATTGCGATAACTCTCATAAGTAATGGAATTATAAATATAATTATTGTATAGCATATTTAAAGTTGATGTTTTTTTTTTTTTTTAATATGCTAAGAACGAAACATTGTGTCTGAATATATATTCAAACAATATTACCTTATTTGTATACAAAATTATTAAAAACTAAAAAATTAACCATTAATGAGACTAAGGAATTGTATGCCCTCTATTCTCAGGTGGGCACTTGATGCAATGCTTATTATTATGTTAAAAGACGACTAAAATGTCAATAGTTAAACAACAAAACGGTATCACACGTTAGTTATAAAGTTTTTTAAATTAAAAACCAACAAAATATGAAACACAATTGCATTTTGAATAATTTTTACAACGACATGTTGTCCGAATAAAAATGTCAGGCTGTTACTACTAACGAAAGTAAAACTTTCGTGGAAAAACACTAAACAACTCAGCATTAAATAAACTGAATGAATTGTTCAATATGACAGTATCAACTACAACAGGCAAAGTTATGATATCGGCAAAGTTTGACTTCAGGAGAATTTTTGATTTTAAACTAAGTAACTAAGTGATATTATTGCCATTAAGGGGAGTTTGTCTTCAACTTTAAAGTTTTAGAGGAGGTAGTTTTCCTACTCTTCAGCCCGTATTTATTACCGTTATTGATGCCAATACAATACTCATTGTAATTTAATCAATGGCAAGTTTATCTAACACAATTTATTTATTTTATATAGTAATTATATTAAGTTATATTTTGTATATATACTGCATTCATTTTGGGAAGGAGGGTAAAAGATTAATAACGCGCACCAACAACAGCCTGGGTCCGGCCCAGCCCGGTCGACCGCCTGCTTTAATGAACCGCGAATCGCACTCTACTCTGATAATTTGAAATGTAATAATGAGCAGAATTTTTATTTTAATCGATAAGAACTCTTTTTGAAATGATAAGCAAAAAATATCTGGTAGATCGTTAAAAAACCCTTATTACAACCTCAAAAACATGTTATTTCAATTTGACGTACAGGTTTGTAATATCAAATATATCACTTTTTATTAGATTATTTTCTTATAAAAAGGAAGCTATAATGGCATTCAAGAAGATAGAAGTTGGATGAAATGGGGCATCAAATGTTCCCGCTTTGATGTTTCCAACTCAAAGGCTTTTGTTGGCATATATTTACATAATAATAATAATAATATACAATTATTTACTTATTTACTTAATCGTAAATACGACAGCGCATGAAAATATTGGCATGGCGCACTTTAAATATGAATTAGGTGTAGGTTTTAGTTCAATGTAACAAACAATCTGTAAAATGATTGTTTTTAATCAATAATGTAAAAGAAATGAATAGAATCCTACAAAGCGAAAAAAATGTTAAAATTTTTATAGCGAAATAAATTATATTTTGTATTGTTGAATACATAAATTTAAAAATTGACAAATAGTTTATAAGATATTCAATTTCATTGGTTTCTGGTAAACACCAAATTCTGCAGTCCTACAAATTTTTCCAATAAATTTGGCTGTGAACAATTTATATCTTTAACAGATTGAGAATTTTCAGTATTATTTTACTAATATTAAGTGACTTGAATCAATATAATAGACTAGGTAGACTAATAAAGTAGACTTTTGGTTATTATTTATGTTTGAATATCTATTACCGTATTTCATTTGCACACATTACATTTTGTTCATCTATGTAAAACAACAACACACTGATTACTTCAGCTGCAAAATATGGTTTTAACAGCAAAAATTAACACCTCCAAGTGAAGTGTGTTCTGTATACAGGGTTGAAAAGTTACATCACGGGAAGTTTGTAACAGGTCCAAGAGGTGTTTTATAAAATTGAATTACTAAACGTGAGCATTTAAAAATACTACTTCCTTTGTAATTAGGATCCGAAGTGTTTCAAGCATTTATATTAGGTTTAAAGAACAGACAATTAACTTTAACAGTATTATATGAAATATTTTTAAATATCTAGTGAAACACTGTCTATACAAATGTTTTGTCACCTAAATATTCTAAAACATTGTAGTGGCTTCAACCCAAATAGTAATTAAATAACTTTTCAAAGGGAAGTAAAATCAAGTACATGGGATGGTACTTACACAGCCCCACCGTGTAATGTAATACAAGTAATGATTTCCTTGAGTCATCATAATTCCTTTATTTATTTAAGTTTAATATTTCACTTTTAACTTGGGTCCTCCTTTTCAAGATTAAAGAAAATGTTCTTTATTGTCAAATTGGTTTTTGAGTGAAGGGTAACAATCTAAACTCGATGTAATGGTGATATATCAAACTATTTTTTTTTTAATATTTCCAAACAATTCATATATTTTTTTATGTGTTTATGACTTTTCTAGGTGTATTTATTTAGTTTTTAATAATGTCGCTGGTTTCGACAATTTTGTCAAAAAATGGTGTATATTATGTAAGATGTATATATATTTAGTTAGGTTTTAAAATACTATTTTTCGTTTTGTAGGATTCTATTATTTTCTTTTACATTATTTTTTTTCTTTAAAAATATATGAAACTTTAATTTTAATATAAATTATAACTATAAAATATATTTTTTATTCTATTAATAAAAATATTATAATGTTGTTTATTTTCCGAGTTCATTTCATTAAACAGTTCACAATGTTGTCATTTAACATCATCCTAAAGCGGAAAATTTAATATTTATATTCCTTTGTGATTTTATTTTTTTTTTAATAGAAATACCAAATTTATTTCAAGTTAAATTTATATTTTCTAATACTTTAATCGCATTGATATTTATGTTGCAGATAAGGCAAAATCTCTTATTCCTACCCTTAGAGTTGTAACATATTACATATTTTACACTCCCTTCTCTAGTTGACACATTATGCAATTTATTAAATATGTTGGTGTTTAAAAATATATGGTTTGATTCTTTAGGTTTTATTTTTCTGTTAAATTCAGATACAGAGTGAAAAAAAAATTAATTAAATTAGTTAAAAATTATATTTTCAATATAACGTTTATTATATATCAAAGAATAGCATTTGTAATAAAATAGAAAATTGTTTCCTAATCCACTTAATGTATATATTGAAGAGTAGTTAAGAATAAATATTGAAAATTGACTAATATTGACTAATGTCGTACCCATGAAAAGGTGTGCTTTAGTAATGACATTGACTGCAAGCGTACACAATATTTAGGATAATACTACTCTTTCTGGGTAAACTATGAGAAGCAAAAATTTAATTGTATCTACATTTTGAAATAGTATTTTCATAAAAAATTGCATATAAAACTTTAATTTAAAAAAAATATGTTTTCCATAAACACAAATGATAAATAAAACGAGCAATTTATTTAGAAAACAGTTGATAACAAACACCCTTAAATAGCAAGTGGAAACCTTGTAGTAAATTTTATATTTTATGAAATTTGAAAGGGAATCTTTGCCACAGTGACACATTAAACTTAATGGAATTGTGGGTGAGAAAATAAAACGAAGTGTATTTGTGGGTTTATCACCGCAAATGTAACCGAGTTGTGAGATCTGCGGTAAAGTAAGTTTTCCACCAGTATTTTACAAACTTTGTTGAAATATTCAAAAGGAACTACTGCAAGTGTTTTGAATAAATATAAAGTTCACTGTAGTTTGGCCAGTTCTTTTATAAAATTCAAAAACAATGATCTTTTTCTGTATACAACTTTTTACCAATTATTAGGAATGGGAGAGTATAATTAATTATATGTCCCTTAACAGTAAAATTTACATTTTTGAGTGAACGATTTTAGAAAGGTTTCACTATTAATTTCCGTAGACACGTGGATGAAACTGTGGCGATTCGTTAGTCTTGATATGTAAATACTCATATGTATACATTTATTTATATAACAATTCATATAAGGTATACATGAAAATCCCATAAAAAATGTAATTAAAATATTTTACTAATGTTTTGGCATAGACTAATGGAGGAAGGGACATAAATAAATATAGTTATATTACGATAGAGGTAGTAAGAGAGAAAATGAACAATTATTTAATTTCCAAATCCTAATCGACTTAACATCGTTAAATAGCGTCATTGTGTCTTTAAGATGTTACAGTAGTGATCAAATGTAACAATGTTAGGTACATTTCAAACCATGCCTTGCTACATTCGTCATTGTACGGACTAACAGTTTCTTTTATATATTTAACAATGAGAATTGTTTCTATAGTGTTTTAGTGTTTTGCGTACGTATTTTTAACGTGTTTTTATTTTAATGTTTAAAACTATATAACAAATTGCAGCAAATGAATGAACGACTCACGATATATAAAGTACCGTAATATTCTTTGTTATATTATTAAACATTCAATTAAAGTATTGTTAATCTTGTAATATATAAGTAATTGCATTGGAAAAAATCCAACAGTGTTGATAAACATAACCGGTTAACAAAATATAAAATATATATCTTTGAATATTTTGCAGACCCAAATAATTTCAATACAAATAAGCAATTATATTTGTCACAGGTTATTTAGTTATTTATACAATATGAAATGTTTAAGAAAACTCAAGTCAAAACCTTAATGTCTCTCAGTAGAAAAATCATGTTTTATTTCCTAATTAGAGTTTTCACTTTTCACATCTTTAGCTCAAAAATGTAAAATAAATAAATTGTTAAAAAGTATTTTTTATTTTTTTATTTTTGGGTATTTTAAAACTAAACTATAATTAAATATCAAGATAAAAGATATTAAGTTATAATAAATTAATAAATAAAAGGATTTTTTAATGTCTATTTTCATACTATTTATCAATAAATTTATATAACGAGAAGATGTATAATAATGCACAAACTTTTACACTCTCTCTTCCCCTACATCAAATATACCAACTAAACTTGTTCGTCACCAAAATTTCAGTTCGATAGTTGTTAGGAAAAGGTGAGAATAAACTATGGGAAAAAGAAATTATTTAATTAAATAGTGATTAAAATATGAAAATTATCTTAACTTGTTTGGTCTCCCCATACACTGAAAACATACGGCATAGAGGCAGACAGTCATTATTCCTGAAACCACTATAACAACAAATCGAGGTTTGATTTCTATACTAGGTATATGTGGGAACATACGAGAAGGGGGGTAGTATATGCTTTTCCTTTCAAATCTTAAAAACTATTGAACCTATTTTAATTAAAATTAGGATAATCATATTTTCCACTAAGAAAAAGTTGAGTTCTTTAGATATATCAATCAGAAGATGAGTATGACAATAAAATATTTTCCTATGTATTTTTTCCATAAGATTTTGGTCGATTTTTGTTCACATTAATCATAGCATCTACTGAACCGATCTCATGAAATTTAGAGAGTTCTTAGTAATATTTCTGAAGAAGCATTTAGACTTTGTTTCAAATTTATATCTAAAAAATGAACTGAGTTATTACATAAAATATAAATTTGTAGCAGTCTACGTTCGCCCATGCGGAATAAATAAATCACGAATACTCATAACGACTGATCAGATCCCATTAGTTTTAAAATTTAAACACAAAGATATATTAGGGCTAGCCTAGACCAGTGTGAAACAAGTTACTTATAACAGTAACAGTAACAGTAACAGCTGATTAGGTTTATTGAAACTTGAAACAGCTATATAAACACAATGATAGGTTAGGCATAGTCTAGACCAATCTATACCAAACAATGAAAATTGCTTTAAATTTAATAATACTTTTTACATAAAAATGTTGTTAGCATATCAACCATTATAATAATATACACTTATACAGATAATTAGGTTCATCAGCTTTAGCAATTTAACACAAAGCAAGGTTATGCCAAACCTCGACAAATTGAGTAACATTTTGAAAAGTGTTATTAACTTTATATTGACTAAAATATAAAACTATTGTAATCTAATTGAATGAATAGACCTCTTTAATTACTTGTTGTTTTCAATTCCATCATATGGTTTTAGGCACGCCCAATTTTTTTCTTAAGAATCTCGAAAAACTACTGGGTTGATTTTATGAAATTTCTTATCTTTTTAGTGCTTAAGGAGCAGGTTTACTACTTTCTCTCACCTCTGGGGAAAATCAGTCACATTAATGAAAACTGCTTTTAAATTTGAAATGATTTCTCATATTTACATTAACCCTAATATTTAATCAAAAAGACATGTTTTACTGAATGATTAAATAATTAGATGGTTTGAGGCTATAGTTATTATTTTATAAAATACAGTATTCGATGAAGAAGCGCGGTACAGTTTCCTACAGAGTTTATAAATAATCTGTCATTATCAGTTTTTCCAACCAACGAATTAATTTTAATAGTAGATAATCCAATCATAATTATGACAAATTTGAAGCTACCACAGATTCCAATGGAACAGGGTAAAAGTTAAGTAACGAAAAAACACATTTTTTAGATGATTACGTTAACAGGCTGTGGCAAAGCAGAGAGTATTTATCCGAAGAATTCCAATCATACACAATAAATTTCCATTTCAATTTAACAGAGTTCAAATTGTAGTAAATGTTTGCTTCACAATGACTATTAACAAATTACAAGGCTATAATTTACACATAGCAGCCATAGATTTAAGAAGTCAATATGTCTCAATATGTATGTTGTATGCCCTCAAGTCAGCAAATGTAGCTCTTTTGTTTCATAAAATCTCTTTATTGTTTCAATGGTAGTACAAAAAATGTTGTTTACAAGGAAGCACTTTATTGTCAAATATAATCGTATATTGGTGCTTGTGTGTATGCATGCATAAGTGCGTGTGTACAAACATAATTAATCTATTTTTATATTTAAGTCTGAATCTGTAAAAGCGTTGATATATCATTATATAATTTCATATAGATGTGTCTAATAAATATATAAATTATAATTTTTTAGCTAATTTCGATTCCCATTATTATAAGTAGCTAATTTAACAATCAATGTTGAATCTGAAAAATTCGCGTGCGAAAGAGTGGGTAACAGCTATTACTTATAATAAACTTTAATATGATAATATATATTTTTTTTATTATCTTAAACATTGTTGCTTCACTGTTTTACAACATAAAGAACATAACTTAGCCTAACCTAACATCTCCGTGACTTCAAACATTCGAAGATATTTTTTAATTAACGCTTGCTATGTTTTAAATGAAATAAGAGTAAACAATATAATTTCAAATAATGAGTACATAATATAAACTAGTGTTTTCAAAGGGTTATTAAAGGTTGATGTTTTTTTACCATTTCGGTGAATATGCAATTTGTTGTTTTACCACGTTACCATATAAACATACAAACAAACACCGTGTGAAACTCACCATCCGTCTGTTTAATCACAAATATGGTTTACATTAATTGTTGAAAGTTATACTTATAATGGACGTTACTGAGGCGTTGTTTTAAAACGCAGTTCTATCTGTTTATAATTTATATTAAGTATTTACACTATGAGCAGTGGAGGAGATGTAAAATATTTCAGGTCAACAATTATAAAAAACACAGACTCATAAAGAAACGGATTATACTATTATTGGTTATTTTAAACGGTTACTATACGTTAAGAATAGTGAGAATTGGGTGGAGTTCAATATAGTTCTTCCCACTCTGGTTTAATATTACAAAATAAAACGAAATAACCACGGTTGAAAACTATTAACACGTATTTATAGAATAACAATAAATTTTAATAACTATTTTAAAAGTTAGTCCTTGACAAATAACTTACGCAATACTTGCCATACGTTTAACCGGTTTTCCCCTTCAAATTCAGTTAAAAATCTTGACTGTTTGTCAGCTGTATTTAACAATGGTATTAAATTTGTTCAAAAGGATGAAATGTCGTGGAAAAATTAATCTAAACTATAATAAAAGCAGGCAGGTTTAATATAAAACAAATAAAAAAGGGAGATATTATGTCTCTTATATTTAGTGTTACGTAAAACTATAAGTCCATTAAAATGTAAAAATTACCAAAGTAACAATCACACCACAATCTAAATTAATACTTTCCGCTATTTGTTTTTACTCCGATTAGGCTTATGTTAGAAGAGCAAAATTTTGTAACTACGGATTGAATGCGAGAGTCTATCATGTTTAATAGTAGAAAATTACTGAATGTAGTTGACTACGATCTCTGAGATAAATAATTTGCTATGAAAGGCCTTAAATTAAAATGTCCGTAAGGCAAATAAATGAAATCTATACACTTTATAAAACAAGTTAATTTCCTAAAAACCTTCCTTAAAACGGTGTCTCTGTGTCTGTCACTTGTGCACTGTTCTACTAAACCGATTTGAATCAAATTCGTTACATTAAAATTATGTTATAAATCTGCAAAATATATCTAATAAAGCATTATCTGAAAATTAGTAACTTTATACATGTATTGACTTATTTTGTTCACTATTTTTTTGTATTACTTAAATTTGAAAAGGAGTAATTTATGATTGCGTAAAGACGAGTATGTTCAAAAAGAAAACAACAATCAAATAAAACTAAATAACACGTCACAAAATAAAATTTAGATTTGAAAATATTTTAATAAAAACCCTGAGTGCCTAAAAGAAATATTTTAAAATTTTTAAGTGGGTTTTCTCTTTTAATTGATATTAAAATATGATCAAAATCGCTTTGACCGATTTCGAAATATTCCCAATTTTTCAGATAGAACAGTAGATCTTAAATTGAAGTTGCGTATGGTAGGTACTCTGTAATTACAGTTCTAATCTAATATGTAATGCAATGAAGGAAATAATCAGAATATGTACTTTAGAAAATACAAACCTACGATCAGACACTCCAATGAAGCCTTTTATTTGTTTAGATAACATTCCAAGTTTCTCTACTTCCCGAATTAACAATTTTAATTCATCCAAATTTCAAAGTTATTTATATTTTAACTGGATGTCGAGGGAGAAAGGTAAATGTTATTAACGTGTTTTGTACACAGTCTCAACAACACGAATTCACTGGAGACAGCTGTTACCAGTTGGTTACAAAAATTTCAGCCAGTATATTATCTCTAAAAATAAATCTATGACTATAGATTTCATAATCAAAATGAAGTGTGAACTCTATACTATCGATTAGTACCATATTTGAACAATCTAAAACACGTAATAGTAAAGATATATAGTATGCACTGGACGACTCTAATAAGTCGCATATTACGACTCGTAGTACTTCTAGGGTTAAGGGAAATTATCTTAATTTTTTTTTTTTGATAATAATATGCAATAGGTAATGTTTTGAAGTTTATTATAGTTTTTTCTTAATCTTTTGTAATTTAAATCAGATAGGTTTATTGAATATGATAAGTTATACTCCATATACGTAAGCGTAAGTATAGACATATAGAAAGCGGAAATATGTATAAAAATGTATTAAATATGTAAACATATAAGCAATAAAAACGCGATAATTTCAATGCGATAAAAGGTATTGGAATAATAAACTCATTACAGACATCTATTAGGCTAGTTGTTACAATCAATGGAAATTTGATTCCAGACGTACTAACTTCATTTCATTAGTACTCATTTATCTGACTATTTTAAGTACTGTTTATTGCATTTAGAAGTTTATTATCCATATATGGTCATACAATTATAAAACAAACCCTTGTGGCTTCTAATATATTCAATACGAGTCTACTTAAAATTTTAATAATAATTATTTCTAAATAAATAATGAGTTGTTCAGGAATAGGTTTTATAGTGAGTTAATAAATCTGTAATAATTTGTAACTGGTGTTGAAGTCAATAATATTTATCTTTCTCAGATATTAAGAGAAACTTATTATTTTTTCTATGGAAGGGAAAAGTTATATGATTTATTATAAAATTGATGCCGAGTTTTCTGCTATATATTAGTTTTTAGTGTTTGCTTAAGTGTGTGTGTGTTTTTTTTTTTTTTTTAATATCTCCGTTGTCAGGCGTCTGTGCAGTTCTATATACTTGAACCGTTTTAAATCTATTTTGCATATTATAGCCATAACACAATACATTTTTTTAATTTTGTCGATAATACAAAATTTAGGGGTAGATCCTTTAAGAAAATATGTACTTTTTTTAACAGCTCGAACAATTTTTATCAAATATTCCTGAAACGTAGGATCTTAAAAGCGCCCAAAAATTGGTTATATCTCCAAATAACGGTTCGAGAGTTATAGGCAAAACTAAAACAAACAAAAGTAGATAATGGGACTGTTATAAAAGATATATTTACAAAATTCGTCTCTACCGATTTTCTTAAAGTTTTTATAAAATGTGAATATTTATTACCCAAACACGTGTACAAAAATCCTAAGTAAAAAAATAAAATACCGTTCAGGAATAATTATTTCCAATCAAAACAAAAACATTTGACCGCCTACAGGTAGCCTACCGATAGCTCAATATAAATCAATCGATTTACTTTAAGGACGGGTGTATTACACAAGTGAATTCAGTTTAGACAGTAAGTAAATATATTTGTCTTATCTTGGGAAAGTGTATTTGAGGGAAAAGTTAAAAATATTAATTACGTAATAGACCAACCTAATATTCAAATTGCGTTATACTAAATAAAATGTAGTAAATATTTCATTTTGTAAACTATTTGTCTAAACTGTTTACTTTGTGCAAGTCTGAGTTATTGATAATTGTATAATATGTATTATTCTAAAATAACATTCATACGTACTGCAATTAATAATAAATTGAAACACGTCATATTTCATTAAACTAAAAGGTAATATAGTAATATTCCTCAAGTGACTTCTTTACATGCTGAAAAATTATTTCAAGCAAACAAAGAAAAAGTTTTGTTTTTTTTTTCTTGAAAACTATTGTTTGTTTTACAATAGTGTAATAAAATGTGCAATAAACAAAACAAAACCTTGGGAACTCGACACAAGCTTTTGAATTCTATTCAGTGTTATTCACTATCCACTTTAATAAAACTTCCAACCAATCCTCATAAAGACGAAGAAACTGAGGGTTCCGAACCATAGCAAAGTAACTACTTTACAGCAGTAAACTAACCCTTTCTAAAAAAAAAAAGAATTTTTAGTAAAACTCTTGGCAATTAAATAAATAAATAATATAACTTTATCCATAAGTTTTCTTTGACATTTACTGTTTTAACAAATAATGTTTCATTAATTGACGTTAATTTCATGAAGATCAATAGACTTGTGAGTGAATAATTAATAACATGTATTTTAAATTTACATTGAAGGTAATAACTAATCTAGTATTTGTGTGTTTGTAACTGCAATGCTGGCCAAAATGTCTTACAATAATGAATTATAAAAAACTTAATTACTATTTTAAATCATAGTCAAGTTGTTGTTTGACGAAAAAATTTAATTGATTTATTACATAATGTATTAATTTGTTTCTCTTAGACACTTGTAAAACTACTCTTTCTTCTGACTTATGTATAAATTTATATTAAAAGTACAATTTGTTCTACTGTTTTACTCATTTCCTACTATTTCACATGAGCCCATGCTCTTGTAGAGTTTATAAACATCTCGTACATTGAAAAAAATTATCTGTAGGTGGAATCCCACTGTTCGATATCCACCTTAAATATTAGTGGGAGATATATTATAGTTTTAACTCGACTATTTACTTAAAGCTTTTACCTTAATAATTTCTTTAGTGAGATCAACAGATGGGTCACTTCAATCGTTGGCCCTTTTTGGACTCGTTCTCCACCACTCAATTTGTTTATCTCATTTTATATCTTGAGAATTTCAGTTATCCTATCACCCGAATTCACTGTGTCTAAGTTTCTTTTCCACAATAACTACTACCCAGGGTTTAACAAATAACTAGAGGAAAACTACAATTAATGCGTAGTATTAATTCACGAGTATGTAGATACGAAATATGACCGCTAAGTTTATTCTAACCACATTATTCTCCTGGCATGTATTCATACCATATTCCTGGTTTAAGGACACATACAATTCGATGATAGCTATAAATTTAAACATACGAGTATTCGTTCAATTTACACTCCGAAATGCCCCCAACATAACCATAACATAACGCCCATAACAAATTTTGATGCCTTAATTCTATGTTATTCGGTTACAATATTGTCTGACTTGAATTCCTTAACTAGGAGAATATTATCATCATTTGTGATAATTTATTTTTATTTATTTAATGAAACTAAAGTAAATATCTTGCTGTCTGTATTTAAATCTTAGTTTAAAAAGGAAAACCATTTCTATTTGTGAATAAATATTTTATGACATCTCCATTGTTTCTTTGGCCATTTTAAAACTATAGTATTTAACTAGACAATATTTTCTTTGCGGCAATACGGGTACCTATTAATGATTATTGGTATTAATTTAAGGTTGGGAATAGAGGATCGTGGATCTTTTAAAACTTGGTTGACACAACGGTCACAGCCCAGACCTATCGACTAAAACTAAATACCACTCAGTCAACCAGCACGTGATGAGGGACTAAAAATAATACTTTAAAAAATGACTTCTAAAATTAGATATAATATGATTAACTTACTTACAAATATGGTTTTTTTGCAATGATTGACTCTAACAAAATAGTGGTCCCGATGTAGACACTAGCCTAAAATGGCCGCCGTTCTACACTGCACCGGCGATCGCGGAAGGCCGAATGTTTGCGCACCATTTAACCCGGGGTCGACTGACCCTGCCCAATTTGACTATTAAGCCATTATTTTTGGGGGGTTAAAACTAGGAATAAGGAGATATGAAGGACGATGAATTGGCGATGGTTGATGTAGTTGTAGTCTTCCAACGGTCCAGCTCCTTGCGAAAGCGGTGCACAACTGGTTATCTCTCGTGCGTGACCCGACTTCAGGGCTCGCAGGGTGGGGGAACGTGCAAGGCATCATCTGCTGCCCCTGCATTTGTGGCACCGGGCAACTGTTAAGGCAATGAGTACGGACAAGCAACCGCCACCCCAAGCGCAGGGGGAACCGTGGTGGGCAGATCATCACATCTTTTATAGCCTCCTTTATTCTAAACACACAGTACTTGAAAGAAATATAGTTCTTCAAAAACTTTTATAATCTAACTAAATACAAAGTTCAGTTCGTTTACCTTTATATAATTTTATGTATTTTTGTATTAAGAGTGTCAACAATGATATGTGTACAAATATTGGTACAAATATTGTCAAAAAATAATGTGAGAAGTAGAGAAAAATTTATTGTTTGCTAAAGAACTTTTTATTCGATAAAATTTCTTTTGAATATTACTATTCAATTTGAATGAATTAAATTATAACTATGAAAAGCTAACGGCCTGATGATATATAACCCATTTATCTGTTATTTTACAACTACCAAATTTCTTTTAATAAATTTATCAATTTGAATATAAGATTAATTGTATTTCTACGTCGATTTACCTTTATCAGATACGATTAACTAATTTGAATGAAAGAGGTAGGTTTCATAAACGTGGGTTGATTACTAATTACTTTAATGTTGAAATCATGAAAGCACTCTTAGACTGACTTTAGGACGGTTTCTTGTTATGAAAAGCGTTGTGTTTTATAGTCAGTAGTATGTTTACTAAAAAATAACATCATTTTGAAAATAAATCGTATTTAAATGTTCGTTTGTTTATTTTTTTAATTTTGAATACCACACTTAACATACAATTATAATGTATGTACAATTAATTGTCATCATCCACAGCTACTACCGGGTTACAAACCCCATTGTCTGTTGTGTTAACGATTAATGTACTTTAGTTGATAAGACTTACAGAATCATATTTAACTAGGAGATTTAATTCGGTTGTCGAAACTGGATAAATTAATTTACACAATACTGGCCATAACTAAATGAATGAACACTCAATTTATCTTTTAAAAACAACAACTTTAGTTTGTGTATATGTAGCAACTTAGGATGATGACTTAGTCATTGAAACGTCTTCTTGTATTTTTGTTCCACAATAAAGTTATTTTGTTATTTCGAATTGTGTTTTCATTCACATGGATATTGAAATTTCACAAGCTCATTACAGTTGAATAATATAGCCTACTGATCATAAAAAAATATGTGCCAAAAGAGCCCATAACCTAGAATACAAGCTACACAGCTAAAAATAAACAGTATTTTTTTTCAGTTTTGTAAATTTGTTTACTTTTATCAGTTAAATGTAAAATTGTTTTTAATACAATATAATGATAAGTATTAATTTTAGATTAGATTTCACACTTTACCAATACAATAATTAATAATATTATAAGTTATTTTTCTATGTCTCTTGTGATAAACTTAGGAGGTTAATTTATTTTTAGCCTACTATTAGTATTAATTACTATTTTAGTAATTTGTATTTTCTGTGGATGATGGTTTAGATTAAAATTAAAATTTTATAAAGAAATATGTTGTAATTGTGTTTTAGGAAGCAACTATTGTCTCAAGCATTATTAGTCGATTATAAAATAGCTTGAACATTTTAGTATTTGCACAGAAAAATTCATCTAAGCTTATGAAATTAACGCATCGTGTGAATTTTGCAATAATTTTAAGGGACTTTTTCTTAACAGTGATGCCTTAATAAACGTTTTAAACGACTGAGTATAGGATGTGTCGATTCAAAACGAAAGCGATTTATTTTAAGGTTGTTTATTCAAACAGAGGATTAACATCTCCTTTCACTTAGAGTCGGTTTGATCTGAGAGCTCAAGGCAGTTTATGGTAGACATTTCAAATTTGTTTATGAAAACATCACAAGTATTAATTTTGCAAGCTTTATTTAATTATAATCTTCAAACTTTTTTTGGGGGCTATTTTAATCAATAAATTGTTATATTTTTGTAAAAAAGGGAGAATAAAAACTGTATTGTTTTACTTTCTAAACAAAGACTGTTGCTGTTAATTGATTTTTAACTGTAACAGGACAAATTGTACTAACTTCAAATGAGTAATATTATAGTAGGCTATCTTTAAAATTTAATACCCTACAACTCAACAAAACTCTGCGATGGCACAACATAAAAAAGCCCTTTCAATTTCAATAACAGAGTAATCAATTTTATTTTACATATCACTAATCTAAATTGTACACTTTTAGCTCATATCTACATAAGAACCAGTAATAAACTAATAATTATACTCAATAATAAATGGTTTAAAAGAATTACCCTATAATGTATCGTATATCTTCAAAAATACCAAAAATATTATGCATATAGCTTATTTTTTTAAAAGAAAAGAAAATTTAAACAAAATATAAAATGCTTTATCTTTCTGTTTATTAACGGATTACAAACAATTTACTAAAACTCTTCCTATACTTCCAGTTACATCTTTCAACACGGTGCCTTCAGTAAACTCTAAAGTGTTTTATTGATTGATATAATTCCATCACTAATTTTTGAAACATTGTAACACAACTTTAGTAATTTATTAGTTTCCAAAATTTTCTTATACTTTGCTATTTCTATGTAAACTTATAAAGTCTTAACTTCATTCCATACAATATTGTATTTAAATTATTAAATATTTAATACTAAACATAATTATATCTAGGGCATAGGAAGGATTTATACGAGTAACCAGTGTTTAGAAAGAAAAATAAAATATTGAAGAAAAGAAGAATTATTTATGAAATGTATTAACATTCATCTAAAAACTTTCATTTCATATGGAAAATCGAGTATTAAAGTATAATGATATAACTTGTTTTACTTTCGACGATAGTTAATATTACAAACACTTTTTGTATATGAATATTTGTCGATGTGTACAGAGAATGTGTATATTAAAGCAGTAATTAAAAATAACGTATAAACTAGCGTACAAATAACGTCACGTGTTATAATACTATATTATATATTAAAACAATAAATATACAATTTCGTATCATACAATCTAGCAGAGAGTCAGAACCTTTGTAAAGTTCTAAAGCAGAAAATATATACCATCCCCTGCTGAGTTCAACATGCTTTGCATAACCCATTAAACAGAATGTTTGCCAAATGAGCAATTAACATTCTCTTTAAACAAGAAGACTGCAGTAAAATGTAATCCTCCTGGTTCTTAATTAAAGAATCAGGAAACACAGCGTTTAATTTTTTTTCACAGTATTATTTTAGATGTATATAACGGTTATACAATCACGACGTAATGTTAAAATTTGTGTCCGTCCGTAAGTGTTTAAAACTGTATTTATCAATGATAAATTATTCGGATGGATTTAAAATAGATACATAGATTGTAGCGCACTACAATTTTTGTTAAATATCTACAAAAGTTGCACTTCCTAAACTGAAAACATATTTAAAGTTGATTAGAGTTCGGTCAAATCGGTTAGGTAATACAAATTAAAAATTATATGTGAAAATAATATCACAAATATATATTTAAACTATAAATTTGTAAAGATATACAATTTGAATTTTAAGGTTATAAATAATAGAAAGATTACAGGTATAAGCTATTTAAATTTAGTAAAATTAATCTATACTTAGAAGTTCTTGAGGTAGAATAATAATTGTGAGGTGTGCCATACATTTCTAAAAATATCATTACATGTGGACCGAGTATAAACAAGACGCTTGTTTACAGCGATTAAAAAATAATTTTAACCATTTTTCATCTTACTTTCTAATCTTCATTATTATATAGTCAGCGATGTAATTTATAACGCATATACACTCGATCAGTACTTCACATTTCATTGCTGATTTTGTTTCTTAAATGTTATGTTCATATCGTCACGATCATTATATACAGATGACACAGTGCTTCAACTTGCCTTATTACGTTTACTGTTTATGTCCTTATGAATCTGTATGAGTCTCCTATATCTGTATTGTGTCATTTAAATTTTGTCAATGTGGGATTTTGTATCTTAGAATACGTGTAGTATTCATGGAAAAGTATTTCATAAACTGAGTAATACAGGTTCGTTCTTACAAGATAATCGATTTTTGTTTTACAAATTTATTTAAACGGTTACCCTATTTTCTAGTCAGCTTAAAACTATAGTTTGAAATACGGGGTATTTTATTGTTCAATTTTCTTTAAAATGAAGCTAAATCGGTAAATTATTTTGAAACTGTTCTCTTCAAATAAAAACATGTATCCAATAAATATTACAATGAGTTACATTTTTTAAAAGGATATCTCGTTATAAGTATCAAAACATAATAATCGTTGTCCTTAAAAACGCCTCCTTTAATCCATAGAGGAATATTTCTTCCAAATAATTAACTACAAGGTAAAATTATAATATGTTAGGTGTAGAACTGTAATTCCAAATTTTAAAAATCGCAGAAACTGAATGACGTTTTACTAATATTTTATATCTTTCCAAATTCTCAAATAAAGTAAGTTGACCCACTTCTTATTTTCCATTCTGATTACATACGTGTTACTTATATTTAAATATTAACTATTTTGACATCAGTATAAAGTAAAGTCGGTATTTTTTTTTATGGCGTTTTTAAGTGGTTTACGTTTGTAACAAATTTGTACTGAATATATATTGAGAGAAACCACAAGCCTTCGTTTAAAATGAAATTCACAACATAATGTACGGTTCAACTCGTCCTGACATATTCATTTAGATATTACCTGTACAGACACATGTCTACTATTATACCCCACATAAACGTGAAAAATACATTTCTTATTTTGTTTAAAACTTTCTTATAAAATTCACTGCTAAATAACTTTGTTGTTTGTCATTCATTAACATTTTTTTATAACATGTGCAAAAACATAAGTCTTATTTATCTATCAAGACTTTCCCTGCAACTGTTTTGTTTGCACTAATTCATACAAAATCTCAAAGTTGAAGAGAACATTCTATGTTAAACAAATTTATACATTATTAGAGTATCGTTTGGTGTAATGTACTACTCAACACAGATGGAACGTTATGCTACAATAACAAAAGTTCCTTATTTTTAATAGTAGTAATAACAATGCTAAATGAAGGATTAATTTAAATGTAATAAAACAAGCATAAAACTTGGAATTGGATTAATAACAAGACCTGAATGAAAAGACAAATACAATGTTGACTTAATTACAATGTAAGCTATGATACAGAACACTCACTCATGTATTGTATAATTATAGTAGGCCTAATACTTGGATATATGGGAGTGTATTAAGGTACAATAACAGTTTTGTTAGTTTATTTTTTCATAGTTGAATTTTTTTAACTACAGAAAATATAAAATTTTGTGCAATCTGTAACGAGTATTGTGGTGATATTCATAATATGAGTTGTTTCGATCAAATGTATATCATTAGCAGAAGGTTCTTCTGATAAAATAGAAATAACATGTAAATTCATGTTTTACATTTCATACGGGTCTTTTTGTTTATAGCTGACTCAAGTTTAAATAAGTATTGTATTTTGAGTTCTGTTGTATACAGTGTAAATGTTCAAATTTTAAGTTATGAATGTTCACCTAACGAAGCAGCCTGAGTACCGCTAAACAGTGCAGTAGTGTTTTAAAATGTACGAAATTCGAATTTCGATCTACTTAAAAAACAATGTTTCTATTAAACATTTACCTACAAACATAATATTTATATGAACAATAATAGATAACAGTATAATTTTTATAATATGTAGAGGGAGAATGTATTATGCAAACACCATGAGATGAGTCTCGGGCTTGGGTGACTCCCGGTTCATTTGGTTTACCCATTAAGTGTGTTATTAGAACATTATGCAATCAGTATTGAGAAGCCGATGTAACTCTGGACACATAGGCTTGTTGTTGTCTTGTTTAGGTGAACTCCGCAGATACCAATTTAAATATATTAGTTCACTTTAAAGTTATAGGTTTTACCACATCTTTAGTTCTTTTGCCTTCATAACTTTTCCTCTGTTTTGAACTCCACTAAGTTTTTAAATCATGTTTTTGTTGTGATAAAGAACTGATGTATATTTTTTTTTTTTTTTTTTTTTTTTTTACAAAGGTAATTTTTATACTGAGTAAAACTAAATATAAATTTCATTGGTTTTCTAAAAAAACACCAATCAACTCTAATCAGTGGTTTCAAAGATTTATTAAAACAAAATATATACATTTTAACGCTGGTCTTGTTAAAATTTATCTGTTAACCACCATTTTATGTAAAGTGACATGAATCAGCTTCCATTACATTGGAAGAGTTAATTGCTAGTATTAGGATTGAGAATGTTTTATAATATAACTAAATAATTACATGTTTAACTGAACTAAATAATATCATATAAATGATAAAATATAATGAGTAGTACAGTATGTTTAATATTGATTATTTTCGTCTTATTTTATTATGTTTCATTTTATTGTACTCGTTTATAATTGTATTTATGTGGTTTAATTTTGTAAATATTTTATTAAAATTATGATGCAATTGAGGAATCAAATAAAAATAACTTTTATTTCTTTTCATTTTCAAAATGTATCAAGTTTGTGCTACTACTCTGCAGTTTTCACATTTCAGCGGCAACTTTCAAAATAACAAATGTCTTTTAAAATAACTGTCTTATTAAAAAAAAAATATTGTCCTATTGATTTATTTTTCATCATTTTAAATTGTAGTTTAGGGGAATTATAGCACACAAACATAAACTAAGACAAAAATAACAAAGATTACGGAAAAACGTAGTTTTACAACTTACTTATATTTGCTGATGACACACACTACTACTATAAACAGTTAATATTCCTACTATGTTTTCATATAGCATTATTTTCTATGGCAATCCTGTCAAATTACATAAAATTCGGTGCTGAAGGTTTTCTTGACCTTGAACGTACACTTTTGATTGAGATTTCCAGTTTTTTTTGTTTTTTTTGGAACAGCGTCCCAGTACTGAGCAAGACTAAGAGGTTAGTAAAAACAATCCATTTTAACAATTTTAACAAAGGTGATTTCAATAAAACGGGAAATAATGACCATCAAAAATTGTTTTATTTCTTCATCCTATCAGTTTAAAAATTCATTTGTGTTGGACGTCCCCGTCCTCTTCTTGTAATTATCTTCTAAATATTATCTTTATGATAAATAGGAATTTTAACAATAACCTAAGCTTAATTTTCGAACATCCATAATAGAACTTGTCCGATTGACTGGACGTTGTAATTTTTGTTTAAATATCATTTCTTGTAATTTTAGGTGATTTAATAATTATTTTCATGATATAAGTGTTGTTTAGATGAGATTTTTCGCAAAGTTTTAGTGAATTTCCCAAAACTTTTGTGTTTGATAATTTTGAATGGGTTATACCATGAACAAAAATCGAATGTGTTGAAAAACCTAGTTACTATTGTATACGAATACAAAATAATATATGTACCATGCATGTACCTCAAAAGTTAAATCTGCAATATTACTAGTTAGAACGGTTTGTTTCTATATGAAATACTAAATTTAATGCCTATTTTTAAGGATTTTATCAAAACAAAGATTAGTAATTAATTAAAATTATTTTCATTAACATCGTCATTTATTTTATTTATTATTTACTTATAAGGATATGATTTTTAACTAGTCTATAATTACCGATAATTATATTATTTTTCTAATACAATGTTTTTAGTCAAAGCAAAACCAAATAACATTTTGACTACAATTTGTCAAAATTAAGTTTAAAATCTTACAATGTGCCAAGTTTTTCTTTATCTAAAATAATAAACAATTGAAAGGAAAATAATAAGTATTATTTTTAAATGTGTTTACTAAAACCTGAAGGAAATTAGAGAAGACCGCAGATTATGGTTAAAAATTTAAAATTACAACGAAATAAAATAATATGGCCGCATAACTTACTTCTTTGTGTTTGAGCCGGATATTATCCTATATATTTATCTTGAAGCAATAAGACACAATAAAGAAACAAATTGAAAAAAAGAAAGAAAGGGGGGAAAAAGAAAAAAAACAGTAACTTTTCACATAAAATTATATTCTGTAATTACAGTCGTTTCTATATATAGGAAATGACTTTCATATTTGCATAATTAATGACTGTGTAGTTTGACAAGAATGATATTTCCGCCTGCCCTGTTGAGTTTCATCTAGTTGACTAAATTTTACAATATTCTAGTGTATTTTAGAAATCAAAGAAAGTTTTAATTGAAAAAATGGAAACTTCAAATAAAATATATATGTAGTATAGAGAAAGTGTTCCGTGTATTTGTAAATATCCGTTTGATTACCCAAAGACCAAAGAGCGTGATGCTTGTAATGATGTGCATTTGCTTGTATATGGTCATAAATGCCCACATTACAAATTTTATTAAGATCGATTTATGAATTTGTGCTGTACACATACAACAAACGGTTAGGTATCATTACAAAAGCCATTCTTAATTTTTATTTTAAATATATATAAATTCCATATTACATACATATCTTGTTCGTCGGCTTAAATACATTACTATTAAATTGCACATTAGGCCATTAAGTATAAAAATATATTATTAAAAGAAATGGTTTAGATTATGTTCTCGTGGATTAGCAGATAATTAACTAGAGCATTATACAGTACTGGCGAGTCCAGTAATCTGTCAACCAAATAATTACGTTTCGTCAGTTATTCAACACCCTCATCAATGGAGATATTTCTTTCTGTACAAATAACAATTTGTTTTAATTCTTTGTACAAGAAAATCAATAATCACAAAGTTTGCTTTCTATTAATCCATTGTATATTTCAATTAATAAGTTACATATGCTGCAAGTATTTGTAAATTAAATTAAAATTTATATTCCTAATTACAACATTAAAATAATATAATGCATGTTTATAATCTAGATAACATTAATACAGATGGGTGTCCTTTAAGGTTTAACTAGGATAAGAGAAGTGTAGTTTCGTTTTATATATAATATAATATTGTTACCTCTCAGAATTATACATACATAAATAGTCGGAAAAAAATGTTGTAATGATTTACTTTAATGTATGATTCCGTTCTGAGAATAGCTACCCTCAATATGCCATGAAGAGCAATTTTATTTTCTAATAAATAAAACATTGGTTTATAACAATTTACCTCACATCGTCAATCACCAAGTACAATAAGATTGAGTTGATCAGTGGGTCCAATAATTTAACTAGTGCTTACTATTATATCAAAATGATTTCTTTTTTATAATATAATTATTTATTTTATAAACTATTTAAAACGTCTAGAACCAAAAAAAAACATAAAAAATAACTACCTCCTGTTGAGCTACATTTTTAGTATTGTATAATCATTTAATTGTTTGATTTACTTCAAGTAGGAAGTAGACCTATTTGTTCTTTCCAAATAGTAACCATTGAAGTATTATAATTAAGAAGATGAAACTTTGATGTAATGAATTATGTTTAAATATTCTATACCTTGCAGTAACTATTCATAACATATTATATTAATTATTTAGAATTTATAATTTACTTAGAAATTATTCTTTTCAAATAGGAATCATTGAAGTGTTATAATTAAGAAGATGAAACCTAAATTTGGTAAACAATACAAAAACTCGTATCACGATGTAATGAATTATGTTTTAAAAAATATTTCAATATACTTTATTCTAAACCTTGCAGTAACTATTCGTAACAAATTATTATTAATTATTTAGAATTTAAACAATTCGATACATTATATTTGTATAATTTTTAAAAAAAATACCAATAGAAAACCATATATTGTATTTTAATACATATTATTTACTTTCTTTATAGAACTTTATTATATTTAAATGTCTGACATTATGTGGAATTTTATTGTAAACGTTATTTATGCTGTATAAATTTATGTTGCAAAACTTAGGTATTTACAATTTTGCTTTATAAATCTAAGTACTTCGCTAGACTTAACATCAATATCAAGAAATATTAATATGAGCAAAAAGGGACTTAGAATGTTAATATAGGTTTTAGAAAACCTGGGTAAAAGATTTTACTGATAGTCAGGTACGCCGTCGTTATAGAAATTTAAAGAGAAATATTTCATCTTCTCACATCTACGCAAGTGGTATAGATTGGAAATACTTACTGGTAATATTACTCTTAGCATATTTTATATACTAAAACTGAGAGACAAATGTTGAAAGTAGATTTTACAATTTAAAATCCGCCATACTAGAACAAAGATAAAACACCTTTTAGGGGGCGAAAATAAAAATCTGATTACGAAAATTCTTCAGTAAAATATATATTCTGTGTCAATGCGTGAAACATTTTCTTATGTCGTCAAAAGAATGTAGGCATAAGGAAGCAAGTTGGATTTATAGCAGTTGATTTTATTGTGTTACTTTCATTGGTACAACATGAAAATGGGATTTAACATAAATCAAAGTTGAAATATTATATTAAATATAATATTTCAACTTTGTTTTTTTTACTTTCAATTTACAAATTACAATTTCAAATTATAATTTCTTTTATAATTTAAATTGGAAAACATTGTTGAGTTGCGTCCTATATTTCCAAATAAATACAAATTTTATTGGACAATTTTAACACTTGTAGATGAACCAATTGCTAAAACAATTTAATAAAATAATAACTTCCCTGTTATGAGGCATTGATTTGCAAATTTTATTTAGAGGGATATGGCTGTGCATTTGTAATTTTTTATGCGTATGTAATTGCAGTGTAAAGTTTGTTTTTTTTTAATGTGTTTTTTTACATACACGAGTATAATACTTACGTCTGATAACTGTCTAATTCGACTGAAATTGGAATAAACAGTAAACACCTAGATATGTTTACATACATACACACCAGATGTATATTTCATGGCCATTATTGTGATCTCTGACACTACAATATTTACATCAAATTTTAAATAGGGATTTAGTTTACTTTTTAGTAACCATTAAAATATGAAATTGAAACTTCAATATTCGTCTACTATTTTCCGAAATGGTGGCAAACTTTGTAATTTCTTTAAAAAATCCCTATATTATATGTTATTTTGGGATTTTACACAACATATTAATACTTTTTTATTATTGTCAAATTTTTTGTAAACCCTATATATTGGGAGCTAGAGCCCTAAAAAATTGAAATATTGAATGTTTCGCTTATGTTTAAAAGTCATTCCATCAATTATTTAAAATAGAATTTAACAATTAAATGGATTTATAGTGAAGTCGAAAAGTAATTGTATTTCATTTATTAGTGGTCAAAACAAACATAATATGTTAAAACAAAATAAAGTATATATGGACAACTAAGTGTTTTGGACCAATGTTAGAATGAGATCCCAAAGTTTCTGCATTTCTTCATGAATCAGCCTGTATTATTGCTGCTCCATAATAAATTTAATTATATTATATTGCAGTTAATTTTTCTTTGCATTCAACATATTTAGCGCTTTTTAAGCTTCTTAAACTATTTTCCAAAATAAGATGGAGACAAATTTGATTTACTTCAATCACATGTTATAAGATTTAAGTGATTATAAACAAATTTTCATAAATTCTTCATCTTTTTCACTAAATAGTAATAAATAATATTTCTTGAATTAACGTATTTCGTAAACATTATTGATTAGTTTAATAATTGAGTTGGATAGTGAAATCTCAGTAATCAATAATATATTTTATACGTTTTCACTTCTGAAATTATTGCTTAAATTTGAATTTGTTACTAACTATAATGAGTAATTACTACTCAGGGTGCTTTAGATGTTATTCCGCCCATCAGGCCTCTGACCTAAAGGTAACAAGGTCGCGTAAGTTTATAGCTGTTTATTTTTGGTGTAGTCGCGATCTAAATGGAGTGACATATTTTGGTATTAATCTTCTTTTTTTTTAACTTAGATACTTTCTTCTTAATATTATTTTAAGGGAACATTCCTATTTCCTCCAATACACTTTGGAGAATCCCTTTAATAAAAAAATTCTTTAAAAAAAGCGATAATTAAATCCTCTGAAACTACATTACATAATGTTCCCCCACCCTGAGATAAACTTCAATTATTGCCCTAGCCATCACTTGAAACGTTATTCACCGTAATTTTGGTTAAATTACGGTAGCAATGAAACCAAGCTTAAGCTTTGCGTGTGTCTTACAATTCAAGGAGGAAAGTGCTTTCGTGATAAAACTTAAATTTAATATAATCTCCATACACTACTTTGTCTAGAAGAATATTCTACAATTCTGTAATATGGGAAACACAGAATATATCTCGTCGCTTAAAGTTAAGAATTATATACTGTTCATTTTTGTATTTGTCATTTCTTTACGGAGTAAATGTAAGAAATTATACAGAATTTAAAAAATAAATTTCACGGTTCCAAAGACGTTATGATATTACTACGACTATATTTCCAGTAAAGATGACAAATATGGAAAAGTTGATTCCCAATTGTTCCATCGTTTCTAAAATCAACTTCTATAAAAATATACGATGCATTAATAATGTAATTTTATATTTATTTATTTTAATGCATGAGGAAAAAGTAAGTACAATTAGTAAACTATACCTAATAACAGTTTCGGTAAATTACTAAAAGGTTTGTTTTTATATTACCGAGGTTTAAATACATAAATTAAAACTTTGATTCCATGTTGGTCAAATAAAGTATTCAGAAGTGAGATTAGTGAAAGCATATAGTGAAAGTAACTGTTCGGATGTTCTACGCAGTTTTGTCGACAATAATTTCTATAACGTTTATTTACAGCTTTTTGTTGTTTTTATTTGTTGTGAGAAAAATCAAAAAAAAATGTATCGTGTTGTTATTATCTGTTCTTTTGAATATAAAAACGACTTAAAATCAGTCATATATATATATATATATATAACATGATTTGTTATAATTAATTATGTTAACGAACGAATTATGTTATTATTATTAAGACCTAACGTCATAAAATCAGTCATATATATATATATATATATATATATATATATATATATATCATAATTTTTCTCTTTAAATATAATTGAAATGTATGTGAATTCAAAGTAAAATTACAATGCTATTAAAATATTAGGAAAATGTATGAACTTTAAAAAAAAAAGCTCATATTTTTCTGTTTAAATGTATAGTTCAACCACTACCACATATTTTCACGGCTGCCTAGGACAATTAAAACTTTCAAGAATTAATGTGTCACAGTTTTCTGGATACTTTCTATAATACTTCATTACTCAAGGAAGATAAATGGTGAAAATATACCGTCCAGCTGTAAATCTCCTGTTTACTATATCAAGATCCAAAACAAATATTGGAATATTTAGGATGTGTCATCGGGTGATATATAATCATTTATTTTTATAAAGTGGATTTTATCAACAGATAATTTAACTTCTATTAATTTCTCTAATATGGATATTGAATATGAAAATTTATTAGGTTTAAAATGTACATTTCTTATAATTAATAAATACCTAAAATGAGATACTACAATGAATTAATTAATTTTCCAATTTTATTAAAGTGATGTGAATAGTGAGCCACCTTTATTCAAATTCAACAGTTCATCTGCGAACCCTTTTTCATATACGTTTTTATTATTACAACATAAAACATATTTGAGCCATCGAAAATATCCTTACAAGTCGACAGTTGAGTGATTAATAGGATTGTGTATTCATTTTAACTTGGACCACTATTTGCATCTCTGAAACTTTAAGAGCTACGAAATACTTAAATGGCTGTATCTATCCTACTTTGTTTATGGTTTTAAAATGTACAATTTAGCATTCTAAAAATCAATCTCCTAATCTAATAATATGGTAATACATTTTTCGTAAGTTTATTCATTGTCTTTTAAGGCAGTAAAAATCTCAGTCATCATTGCCTTATAAAAATAAAATAATAATAATAAAAACTCCTTGTATTGAAATAGTCTATTAGCGTTAAAGCCGTTAAAAACAAGATTTGGTCAAAAAAACTCTAAGGAAAGACAAAAGAGATTGATCTAAAACAAGATTAGATTTTAAAAGGTCTAGATCCAGCTAGGTTCCCTCAGGATTTTTAAACCGTTCTCACTAAAATGAGCCCCTGAAGGCATTTTCTTAAGTATTAACCCAAGTAATGGAGTAGACATTTTTCTTTGAACAGTTGTGAACACAGATCAGCTGTTACATGATTTACATTGTAGATTTATGACGCAACAATATAAATTAAGGAATTTTTGAGCTGCTTATCAAAAATTTAAAGGTCTCAATTCTTTTCTACCCAACATGTTTACAGTTTATTTTTCAGGTCTCAATCCATGCACGGAGACTCTCTAGGCCCTACTGTAACTTGAGGCTACAAATACTCTCTCCCATATTTATCTTATAGAAATTTCACGCTTAGAATTCGATTTTTCTGTTTCTTTAATTATGCGTGGTCAATCATATCTCTTGATTTGATATCACTTTTACAACATACCAATATTTAAATAAAGTAAAATTACAAGCTTTGAAGTACATCGTATCATAGTTTTATTGTATAGGCTACAATTACCCAATTTATTGATGTAATTGATGGTTATTTTCCAGTTATCCATTTACAACATATAACTGTATTTTTTATGTTTTATAATCTAAAATTATTAAAAGAATTTTTCTACTACTTCTATTAATACTAGAAACAAAACAATTTACTCTAGCTTCCCAACCAACATTTTTTTTTTTTATTCGTTCATGTAGAGTGTTCAATGTCCATTTAGAGCCTAATGGAAGGACCCTTAGGATTTAGCATCTCTCTGTGTTAGTAATAGGTGTGGACAGTATACAATTATTTCGAAGTTTTTTTTTATTAAGCATAGTTGTACATCGTCAGTTAAAATCCAGAAAAATATCACGACCGTTTTAAGTAAAACACGATTATTACTGAAAACAGGTGGAGAAAGAAGTAGTTTAAAAACTCTAAATTTCACCAATATAAAATAAAAACTAAGGAAAGTAACAGATTTCGTGACAATTCATTAATATTAAATTTAAGAATATTAGATGGATAGATATTTATAATGAAATACAAAGCGGTTAATAACAATATCAGAAAGTTGTTTCTACTACAATAAGTACATTCATACATCTGATAAAAAGGCACAGTAATACCATACAATTGCCAAAGGGTTATAAGTCTGACTATAGCCACTAGTGTTATCAATAAATACAGCTAATAACTGAATAGCTACCTTCTAAATGAAATGATATTATATGCTACATAATTTTACTTTTACCCCTTTTTCTATAAACCTAAAATCTGATAAGGGCTACCAACTACATAAAACTAAAACAAATTTGCCTTTATGAACTCATTTGATAATAGTATGCATACTTTAGTAACAAAAAATTACAATAATTCAAAAAGAATATCTGAAATACAATTTCATTGTGCAATAAACTAATTGAGTCAACAGTTTCAGATTGGTTTATTGTTCCTATGATTTTCTTGTCAGTGCTTGACTCAGAATACTTCACAAAAGCATTAACGTAGTTTTAATTTATAAAGTACCATAAAATATACTCTCCTCGTATTAATGAAATATAAAAACCTATAATTTTTCATGTTCAATACTGATACATAAATATATTTAAAACGTTTTGCCCAATCAGTCTCTTTGGTCTTAGTACTTCTTTACAACATCCTTACGTAATGTATTTTGTTTTATTTAAACATTCCAAAACATACCCATACATATAATACATTATTATATGCTGCAAGACAAGAATTTTTTTTTTAAACATTCAAAAATATTCACAGTGATGTATAAAATAGTTTATCGAAAAAGAATAAAATTGTCCGTGAAAAAATGTTTTTCGCTGTAGATGAAAACTAACTGCCACTATTGTTTGTATCTCGATTAGTAATTAAATTTACTATTTATATGAATAATTTACTTTCGTTCTATTTTTGTTTTTCTTATAGTAATGCGTTGTCATGAATTAGTCCTTGTAAACACTCAACCTTCAACAAAACCATACAGAATTTAAATTTTTTAACATAGCATTTGTCACAAGTGCATCTCCCAATAAACTACGACATCGAATTGCTAGAAAACGAAAAGGAAAGATCAATAAATGACAGTTATTTTAGTAGAAACAACATCTGAAAATCATTTAAAACGGATTCGAATCCATTTTGGTAATGAGTGAACGTTTTATGACCTTGTTGGTACTTATCTCTTTTTAACGGTTTAAATTAACGCGTAAAATATATTCATAATCCTGGCAATTGTGTTCATTTTTGTTTTCGAAATAGTCCCTAGACCGTTTACGATATTTCACTGTGAATTTTCAAATTGGTTTCAATCATATACATTAATATATCTTCATTTTTTTATTAGTATTCGCAAAGCAAATTTTTAAACGCTCAACAGAGGATTATTTTCAGTTAATTGCTACCAGTTAAATGTTATAAATTTTGAGGAATATATATTTATTGTTTACTAAATTTTTAGTTTCTGTATAATCTTTTGAGAAAGTTAGTGCAAAGTTTATGCACCGTTTAATATATTTTAAATTCACTAATGAGATACAAGTTGTATTATTAGCTTACCTTGGGATTTGCCTACAATTATATGACTGTGTAAAGTTATTACAATTTTAAAATGTAATTATAACCACACCAAGTCATGTAATTAAACAATTAATTGGTTATATTCCTAATTTATTTCCCCAAATCTGTTGGAAGTTAACCGGTATCGTTGTATTTTCACTTACGAGCTGTGTTTGTACGGAAGTAGCTAACTTACGTTGACAGTTCCGGAAATCCGTAGTGCTGAGGACGATACGAAGCTACGTCATCAATTTCAGCCCCCAACTTCCTCCTTATTATAGATGGTAATCTCTTAGCTGTGCCTGCAATAAAAATAAGAAGATGTTTAACATATACATGGTTTGAATGTAGATTTTTTTGTGATTTAAAAATTATGGTTGACAAAATTATTACTTTTTATTAATTTACCAATATACTTTTAAATATTTGATAAACTGTATTTAACTGGTGAGAGAACACTGGTACTAGAAGCTTATAAAGTGTTAAAAAAATCTCAACTTATTGGATTAGTTTTGAACACTTATCCTGGTACGATGTTTCACAAACGAATGTTTTTCAAAATATTTTGGAGAAGATTATAAATTAGTAGTGATTATATATTTGTTATATTTTTTATTTTGTTCTTAGGCACATAATGTTAGTGTGTATAAATTAAACAATAAAAAAGTTAATTTAAGGAACAATTTCTATTTTCTTTATATGTACATAGATATATGAAGATTTTATATTTTTCTTTATTTTTATATATTTAGATTTATTTCAACTAAAATAGGTTACTGTGGCAGTTTCTACAGTCAGGGTATTTTCAATTAGTGTGATGTTTACTGGCTAAAATCGATAGTTAATAAATTTAAAGTAGATATTTAGTAATTAATTGTTAAGTTTCTTTTCAGTATATATAGTGCGTATCATTTGTACAAATTCCATCTGCAGTATACCATTTACTCACATAATAAAAATTCAAAGTCTGTTCTTACCACCTCTTAAATAAAAGTAAAAAGTATTTGCTAAAACTACAGAACGTTGGGTCCGTAGCCATAGGGGCAGTACTAGCTCCAACATATTATTTTTTTCGTCAAATATTAGTATTCAGAATAACTTCTATTTTATTTCATCCACGCATAAAACATTTACAAAAAACTAATTTTTCAACTCGGTAGCTTCTGCCCTTTAACTTGGTCAACGAAACTTGGTTTTATTACCATTATACTAAGTTATATGTGGATCAATGCAAAGAAAATAAATCCAAATTTTGAAATATATATTTTTTATAATTTTGTATGTATAGATTAGTTGCGAGTTAATGATAAATAGACGGACAGATACGCGAGTAAAATTATAAGTCTCCTTGGTTTTACCTACGGACCTAGAGTACCTAATTGTTAAAAAACCGACAAATCTTCCACAGAGCTGTTATAAAAACCTAATTTCACAAAACTAAGCATTAATAGAACTAATTAATTCAAATTGTTGTGATATACTGCGATTAATGACCCAATCCCTTGGAAAAATCATAAATAAAAGAAAGTGGTCCACTTCAGGAATAATTAGAAAATAAAGATAATAATAAATCAATAAATCAATTTAAGTAATGGCTATTGAATTGTTTGTCTGACATCTCACAAATCTTCTATTAAAACTAATAACTTTGACATTTTGTCTTTTGTATTTTTCATTTAAAAAACCACTCGGAATACAATTTAATTTCAAATAAATTATTTTTTCTGATTTATTAGGCACACCGTGTTTAACCTACAAACGGGGGGGGGGGGGGGGTTATGATATCTAGCATTTTAAATTTGGCTAGCGCCAAGATATTAATTTTTTCGTCAATAACCATACATATTTGTAATCAAAATAACTTCCAATTTTAAATGATACCCCATCCATAATATTTCTATAAAACACTTTTCCATCTCTATATTTTTTGCCCCTTAACTACCACAAGGTAATTTTTTTGTTACCGCTATATATTTTCTATGTGTGGGACTAATAAAAACAATATAAATGCAAAGTTTAAAATATATATGATTTAACGTCTTAATTGTGGAGACTGCTACTAAAAGACAGAAAGAACCTTAAAAACGTTTATATAAGCTAATCATCAAATATACAGCTACGAGCTGTAATAAAAAACTATTTATCAGATTAACACCTTAAGTTTTCTGAAAGGATTGTACATACATTGCAAACAGAATGACTGAACTCATTATTGTCATCTGAGTTTACTTTTTACATTTTCTCTTTAAAAAAAAGAACTTCACAATCGCCTTAATATTTAAAGTTTCATACTAGTACTATATTTTGGGTGTGATTTTTCCTACAACTTCTTAAATTTAGGAGTGCTTTTAGGACCAAAAATGGGGTACTAGATCAATGATTCCATTTTTCAGTTAGAAAAGTAATGTTGTTTTACAGAGATCCAGTTTTCATAAAATACCTTAGTGTAATAGTTCACTTGATTTGGCTCTTTAATATTTGTTCAATCTGAAGTAGATTTAATGAAATAGTGACCACACTAGAAACTTACAACACAAAGGACAAATAAGTAAATCTAACCAAGACAGTGTACATGAAATCACGTTCGAAAGTATGAGATAGAGTGTCAGAAGAAAATCAATAGTTTTTTATTGTACCAACAGTGGCTTGATAAAAAACATTTGCTTGGAAAATGTGTTTTAACATAATCATTCATGAGGACACAGGTTGACTTACCCCTATCCACAATAATCTAAATATATTCACAATGTGATGTAGAAACTCTTTGTTGCTAGTATAAGTCTACTTAAAGATTCAATATATTTCTTATTTTCTATAAATGACTCAATTTTGTGCATTCAATAGGATATTTCATTCTAACAATTAAAGATAAACCAGTCTTATTAATATGAAAACATTAGTTAATTGAAGAAAGTATTAAACAAAATACTTTGTATTTAAAATGTGTGCTATCTCTCTAAGCATATTAGTTCAGAAATATAACAGCCAACCCATGGGAGATAAGTCCTGGAAATGTGGAATTCTATTTATTTTATAAATGAATTTAAAAATAGTATGTTACCCCAAGACTAATATTCTTTTCATAAATAGTACATATTAAAAGTCTTAGTCTAGCTAATCATTAACGTATCAGTTTTTTATGTAGGCTATCCATTAATCAACTTTTAGAATGCCTCCGTTAGACATTGAATACAATTGTTGTGATATTACCAGCCAATGTAAAAGTTTGTGCATTTAGGTATGCAAAACGTTTTCGGTATAATAAGAGTTTATGATTTTGTAATTTTGAAAAACAAAAAAACACATTTTATATAGGCTATAATATTAAATATATTTTTAATTTATGATGTCTAAAGGTAGTAAAATCAACAGATATAGTAAAATTCAATATATAAGAACTTAATCTATCCATTTTCAGATATTATTTTATATTTCTGTGTGTTTGTATTAACTTTATAACCTCTTAGTATCTAGAAAGGTGGAAAAAAGAACACAGTGATTTGCCCTTGAAACACCTAAAACTTGAGTCATCGAAGCTGTTGAATAATCATAATAAAATAATCTTAAGATAGCAATAGTAAAAAATATATAAAACATATAACAATAAACTCTAACAATATAACACGAAAACTAAAATAGAGGAATAACAATTTAGTATTGATCAATACTACTGTAATAACACACTACTGAATTCAAACAAACACAGTACATTGACATTTATAAATCTCCAATCAATTGGGTGAGGTCAAATTGTATGTCCAGGGTCAGGTTTATTACACATATGGCCGCTACCTCCAAATTTTGAGTTATCGAAAAAACAATAAACAAATATAACACTTCCAATATACGACCAAAATATGTCGGCATTCCAAATTTGACTAAAATCGGTCTATTCGTTTATGCTGAATATCAAATACAACAGAATTCAGACACATATTATTCCAAAATCCACTTTTTGGTGTTAAGTCTTAAAGCTTTAAAACGAAGGTATCCTCAAAAAACAGCACTTAACTTTCCTTGTAAAACTTATATGTGAGAAAAATTATAAGTACGCTAGTATAATAACCCAATTCAATATTACGTATTATTTAGTAAAATTATAACGCCTATACTGGAAGCAACGTTTGTGCATCTTTGGTTTAATGTTATAATTTTAACAAATTGAGGATCCATTCAAAAAACAATCCTATTTGAAAGATATACAATGTTTATATTTAAATCAATTTCACTATAAAACCAATTGTAATATTGTAGTAATTAGTGTAACTAATTAGAGGGCGACTGCATACAAGGAAGGATTAAAATAATTTTACACACCACTGCCTCTGAAATATTGTCTCCAGCAAGTATTAATTAATTAGAAGACATTCTTGAACACTTCAGTAGCTTTTATAATTTAAACTTAATTACAGTCAGTAAAAACCAGAAAGATTTATACGACCTTTAAAATTAAATAGAAAAATGCAAATAAGGCAAAATGAATTTTTAATGACTTCGAATAAGTAAAATGATGCATCGAATAACTTAAACTAATTGTAGCTCATTATGCAATTCTGAAATATATTTTTGTTTTAGATTTACAATTGAAATGATCAAACATTACTTTTGTTAAATATTTTTAATTTTTGTGTTTGATTTGAATATTATTTGCCAAAAATAATTATGTACAAATGCTGTCTTCTAACTTAAAATTTCATGGAAATGGACTAGGTACATTATAATTGTCTCAGAGTGTAACCTGATACCTACAATTCGGCTGAGGTAATTGGATGGGAATGGTAAGATACTTTAGGTCTATATTCAGCATGTCTTCCAAGTACAGAAATATTAATGACCTGGCAAATTAAAGAAAGTACCCAAGCATTGGTAAAGTACATCTAATGTTATATACATTAATTATAAAAGGTAATATAATATCAAATATGTCGATGAGAAATACCATAATCACCTAAAGTATTTATTACTCAATCTACCAATTGGTTTCAAAATATTTTAACTCTCAACCAAAGTGGAATAGTTTATAGATAAGGGGTTACAAGTATCCATTTAATTGATGCAGCAGTACTGTTGGGCCAACGGACTATTTTCAAATAGCACATCCTTTGAAGCTGTGACATGATCGCGTAACCAGGAAACGCGATCAAGTCACCCTATCGTTGTAAGTGACGAATCAAGAATCAAGATTCAGTTATGTTAGGAGATGAATTATCTCATTGGTAAAGTGAGTGGTTTAATGTTTAGGGAATAAATGAAATCGCTTCAACATTTACATTCATCTCACTCCTAAAGGATGGATTTTATACGTTCTTTAGAGGTTATGTTTGTAATTATGTGTTGACCTAATTTTTTTGTTAATCTTAAATATCAAAAGTGGCTTCAACAATCAACAGAACATTTTACACAAAACAAGATTTATCTACTGTCTAACCACTTATTCATCTTTCTCCTAACGTCATTTTACTGATTCGACGTTGAATGATGGAGTTATTGTACATAGCTTATAACTTAAAATGATCCACTTCAAAAAGTGTGTTTTATAATAACCAACTAAAATAACATCTGGATATACGTTTGAGTTTTAAAGTTCAAATAACTGAAATAAGCCAATCACAAATATCCTACATTTTATTTTAAATATTGAGATTTTCTTGAGAAATAATATTTGATAGAAAAAAAAAAACTCGAACACAAGATCTCACAAATATCACGTTTACTTAATCAAACGCATTTCAATGACAAAGTCGCCATCCTCAGTCATACATGAGATACAAAACAGTTCTATTTTGGTTATTGTAGCTCATATTTCACTGAGGATGGCGACTTTGTCGTTGAAACGCATTTGATTAAGTAAACGCAGTTTTTGTCAGATCTTGTGTTCGAGTTTTGTTTTCTTATTTTGTTCTCAAATTTTCCTGCCCTACATTATTTTAACTAATCAATGAAGCTTCTCTGAAAAAATAATTTAAATGGGGTGTTAAAATAAATTTTAAACACTCCTTAAAAGTGTTTAAGAACAAATAGGGGTGGAGCAATCACAGGGTTGACTTTAAAATATCGGTTTTGTTTTTTGCTGTTAGTATTTGTCTTTTTTGAAGATGTATGTGTATATAAGTAAAATAAAAAATAAAACCAAGGACAACACAAACGTTTTGACAATTAAAAATTATTTAAAGGACATATTTTCAAAGGACTGGCTGGTGCTGTGAATAGTTGACAGAATTTTATTTGTTATTTTGTGAGTTTGTTAATTTTTTAATTTATACATTATGTTTTGTTAAGACAGAAATGTATAACAAAACTATTTACTACTACTTGTAGTGTAAGTGTTTGAATTAGAGAACACAAATTCTCTGCTATTTTATAGAAACCGGTTGGTGATATTTTTGTTCAAATTTCAGTAAAGTAAAGACAATGTTTATCATTCTTTATCAATTCACGGTTCAATTCTATGTACCTTTACCTAATTAATGGTATATAACAAATTGAGTTATAGATAAATAAAAATATTTGTTACTTTGTTCATAAACATTTAGTTTATCTAATACAAAAAATCGAAATTGATATATGTTTTACACTCTTCACTCACAAGTATATTACAAAACTTTTGTATATCACGAAAAAAACATTTACAAATTTGGTGTATGTTATAAACTCGTATAACCATTTTTGGGGCGTTTTAACTTTGGTTATTGCATTTTTTTTATTCCTGACATAGACTAACTCCCAACATTTTTACGTACAATCTTTTTTTAAATTTTTTATTACACGTGTGAATTGATGCCTTCTTGTGTGAATAATTAGATACAACAATATGTGTTTTGAGTAATATTAAAATGTTTGTTCAATTTTGCAATGTAAACCTAAATTTTACCTGCATTTCACTTTTATTTTTTTAATTTAATTCATTTTAAAATTTATTTTGAAAAATGTAACTTTTCAAAAATTATATATTTATTTATTACCGGTATCTACTAACAAATAAATTCTAAAACTTTTGTATATTTTGAAAAATATAGACTAATTTGGTTATATGGTGGTTATGGGCTCTTTTTGGAGTTTTCACTTTTTTCAGTGCACGTTTTGATTCTTGACAAACTAACTCCAAATTTTTACTTATATATGATTTTCTCTTTAAATAAATGAGTTGTATCAACCTCTCTGAGAAAAATTATATGTAACAATATATACCAAGTTGGTTTTTGGATAATATTACTATTTTTTAATTTTTAATCAATTAAATTAATTTTTTTTAATGCTATTCTCATTTCACGGTTTCAACCACACGACACCCAGACAATTAAACATTGTTTTAACTCACGTCGATCAATTTATACGTGTTTTTGAAGATAATATGTTTGGTCACCGAATGTTTTAGGAAAAACATAAAGTTTCTATGTGCAACTATGAGATATGAAATTATATATAAGAATAAATTTGAAAAAAAAAAAGTGTACATCTGTCATTAACCATATCCAATATAAGACTTTATAAATATATGCACGTCTGATGTACAATATCTTCGGCATGGAAAGAATAAAGCTCTTGAACCAATAATATAAAAATGGAGCTTAATTATTAATATTAATTAAGAGTCTGGTGTACTGAACAACTTTACAATTGGTGATGTTTCATCAGCACACTGTTGTTCTATCGTAGTAATTCTTACTATTGTGGCCGGAATTAATTTCTAATAGATTCCACCATTTTTCCTGCCAATGCTGGGTGAACAAAGAAACGTTATTCAGCTTCCACGCAGGATCAGCCCTACACAAGGGGAGATATCTAGCTACGTATCTACTAGAACAAACGGGTCCTCGACCATTCATACAAACTTATAAATTTAGTTTGTTGTTGTAGTCAAAAGTAGTGCATGTATAACTTTATTTACGAGTATGAAGTTACATTTTTTGCTGCCACAGATTAGATAAATAATTTTAAATTGTTCACACATCACTAACAAATATTATTTTCAATTTATTCACATACCACACACATACCATTAAAAACATAAAAATATATATCTTTTGTGTGAAAACTACATTTTTCGTCAAAATATAGAGTTTTAGCAATGTGGCCCTCCTTTTTCTTCTAGTACTTGATATAAATTATTTTCTTCATTGATAATTCAATATATTTTAATTTCACATATACAAATTCATCATTGACAGAGTGTTGTAGATATATTGATAACCTATAGTGATGGAGATAAACAAAAAGACTTGCACATATTCCTTGGATTATGTAGAAAGATAGCTTAGATTAAATAATTTAACTTTATATGATTCTATAATTAAATTAATTTTATATGAAATTTTAAATTGTTTTATGGGTTTAACAAAAGAAAGACCAATAAAGAACAAAAATTACACGTCCAGATTTTAAAAAATCATCTATTTGCTGTTAAATATGTTCATTGGTATGTATATTTTCTTGTAGTATAATGGATATAAATAATAAATGTAAAATATTTAATGAAATCCGAAAAAAATACTTAAATGTTATTACAGATTTATTTTTCTATTTAAACAACTTTGTCAATTGTCGTTAACAAAGATTGTGATTAAATTAAAATCTATCAATCCAGTAAACCCACCATTTAATATCGACTTCGTCATTACCCAATATAACTAACCTAGCTTTTAATGAAGCCTTTGTTTGTTGAACACAAAAATGTTTAGGATGGTGAATAGAGCGAAGCACCAAACGGATATGAGTAATTATGACAAGAGGACACAATTACCGTTGATTTTTTCAAACTATCGGTTAGCTTTAACTACCCTCCCCTATACTTAATTTTCTGCATCATTTAGCTATATATTTCTTTATCTATCATATATATAAAATATCTTATATATATATATATATATATATATATATATATATAGATTTATGTATAAGACCTTTCGAGTGCCTAATGGTACGGGCGACGACCTATTGGAGGCCTGGAGTGCTTGAACTCAGGCATTCAAAAGGTCTGTTTTCATACACTAAAACGACCTTTTGTGCCCTCTGTATAAAGCGAAAACGTCGACGAACCTTTTGGATGCCTAGAGTGCCTGGTGTGAAATGTACGGGAGACGATATTTTGAAGGCTTATATACGATCAGTTACAAATGCCACCTATTGAAGTCTTATACGATCAGTTACAAAAGTCACCTTTAAAAGGGTTTAGTTGACGCCTGTTCCTGTTAATTTCTATTTTCTGAAGCCTGTTATCACCATGGTATATAAGTCATCGTGTTTTAGAGACCTTTTGAAGACCTGCTATTATTTAAATATAACCTTTTGAAGACCTTATGCTCTCCAATAAACTTAATTTTGACATTACTTTGTCTGAAACATTATTTGAGTAAAATTTTGCGTCACATAACAATATTGTATAGTTTTAATACAAAAAAATTTGATTTAAAAATTTTCTCATATCACTTACTTTCTTTCATTAATACTATTGTTTGTCAAATACTAATGAAGTAACTATTTATTTTAAATATAACTAGAGGGTACATAATCCTCTGTTCGCGGTACAACTCCCGTTCAGCCATTCGTTGTCCTCGTTTTCATAATATAGTTAACAGAATGTTAAAATATGTTACACATTATTAATCAGAAGACGAAAATAGTTACATTTATTTCTCCAAACAAGTATGCTACGGTATTTATTTTTTCAAGTTTATAAATAAAACTATATTTTAACTAGTTACCATTTTACTTTCACACTATACTAGAGAAAGTATAGTGATCGCAAAAAAATCGATGATGAGATTTTTGTGGATATACCCGTTTTGGGACCCCCTGAGTCCAAAAAAGTGGTTTTTACAAAATGTCTGTCTGTATGTCTGTATGTGTAAAAAGCTAGAGAGAAAAATATTCGATCGATTTCAAACAAATTTGCACCAAGCATGTCAATTAGGCATGCTTTATTTTTGTTTAAATTTGTTAAATTGTTAAATTTGTTTAACAACAAAACACACGTCATAGTACTTTTCCCAGCCCTAAAATGTATGTTATACTGTACAGTCCTAATTGTAGTTATGCGATTAAGCAGAAAAGTGTCTTAAATTAATTCAGCAGCCTAAACAGTTACTTTTGATAGTGTTTAACAAGAAAACACATGTCATAGTACTTTTCCCAGCCCAAAAATGTATGTTATACTGTAAATATATGTTAAGTGTACTGTTTAATTTGTGTGTGTGTGTGTGTGTGTGTGTGTGTGTGTGTGTGTCTAGTGTATACACTATAAGTATATTATTAAATATTTAGATTATTTAATAACTACATTGTATTACTTGCCCAGCCCAGCCTAGCCATCACATCATTTTACAATGTTAACTTTTGAATGTATTTAACAGGATATGTTTTAATATATGGTATACAATATAAGTATATTATTAAATATTTAAATTATTTACTAACGACATTGTATTACTTGCCCAGCCCAGCCTAGCCATCACATCATTTTACAATGTTAACTTTTGTATGTATTTAACAGGATATGTTTTAATATAGGCAGGGTATACAGTATAAGTGTATTAATAAATATTTAAATTATTTACTAACGCCATTGTATTACTTGCCCAGCCCAGGGTAACCATTACATCATATTACAGCGTAAACTTTTGAATGTTTTTGACAGGATATGTTTTAATATAGTGTATACATTATAAGTACATTAAGAAATATTTAAATTATTTACTAACGCCATTGTATTACTTGCCCAGCCCAGCGTAACCATTACATCATATTACAGCGTTAACTTTTGAATGTTTTTGATAGGATATTTTTAATATACTGTGTACAGTATAAGTACATTAAGAAATATTTAAATTATTTAATAACGACATTGTATTACTTGCCCAGCCCAGCCTAGCCATCACATCATACAGTTTGTTATTGTGTGATCATGGTAGTAGTAACCATAGAATTTTTTTTAAAGGGTATTTATAATATATCAAAGTTCGAATATTTTTAAAATTGTGAATTGTGTCATGAAAAAGTTGTTCAGTGAGGTTTTTTTTTATTTTTCGGGTAGAGTTGATGAAAGCGGCAAAGTTGTAGCTGATAAGTTAAATTAAATCCATAATATTTTTAAAAAATGTTTTGCTTCAGTAGTTTGGCTTTTACAACCATTGTCGGCAGGTGGCTTGTAGTGCGCGAGGGTCCAAAGGTCAAACGATCCTTTTAACTTGGGTTAATCGTCTGTAAAACTTTGGGGAACACCCCAGATATTTCTAATTGTTTTGCATTGTGTGATTTTCTAAAAGTATGCATTTTAGGGAATGATCTTGACCCTTTTTGTTATTAAGATGAACAAAAATTCCCACCCTTTTATTAGTTTGTTGAAAGACGTTTCCGCCGCTTGTTTTTAAAACAGGTGTCACATTTTCAGGCCAGGTATAGTCCACGGTAGAAACTTTAAAACATAACAATGTACAATTTATGGCAGTCTATAAAATATAAATGTCACGGATGAGAAACAACTATATTTCAATTTTTTCCAGGGTAGGCCTATATATTCTACTTTATATGAAAATTAAGTTATTATACCCGCAAACATTTACTATTCACTCTGCAATCAAAAGATAAATCGAATTAACAATAAATAACTATGTCCCATAACTAGGTTTACCTAAACTAGTTACAGTACTAAGATAAAGAAATACATAGGCTAAATAAAGTGAAAAAAATGTGTCATATTTTGTACAGATAAAAGCATTGCTCTCTCTCTGTTCTCAAAATGATAAGCATATTGTTAGCAACATTTCGCTGTAAATTTTTTTAGAGTATACACGTGACATTAGCGTAGATAGTACGTCACATGAACCAGATGTTACCCAAAAACCCCAAAAGACGAAACGAAAATTAGTACTATGGACAAACGAGCAGAAAAGGTGGTTGTTACATCTTTCTTCAAAATGCATATAAAACGTAGGATCCCACCAAAAAAGAGCGAATGTGAAGAACTGAAAAACATGCACAAGGAGTTATTAGAAAATAAATCTTGGTTAAAAATTAAAGTTTTCATTCAAAATCAGTACATGAAAAAGAAATAGCTGTTTATATACGTGATATTTCTAACAACTATAGGCGCGAAGTAGGCTACCTCAATGATTGTAAGTTTTTTTTTTTATTGATTATAGGTCATCAGAATCTGAAACAGCGTAATCTAGTTATTAGTTGAATAGTATTTATTGTATCGTTTTATATAGTTTTTGTTATGAGTAAGTTATGTTGCTTATATGTTACGAACTAACAAAGGTGTTTTTTTTTATCATAACTTTTTATATAGGCCTATAATATTCAATGATTTTATGTTCATAATGTATTGTTATCTTTACTTCGGAACTATTATGTTTATATGTAAGCTATGTTGCGTTTATTACGTCTTAACAAAGGTGTTTGTTTTTGTTTTTGTTTTTTTCGTAACATTTTTATATATAATAATCAATGATTTTATGTTCATAATTTGTTATCTTTACTTCGGAACTATTATGTTTATATGTAAGCTATGTTGCGTTTATTACGTCTTAACAATGGTGTTTTTTTTCTTTTTTAATTTCTTATCATAACATTTTTATATATAATATTCAATGATTTTATGTTCATAATTGTTACTTTACTTATGAACTATTATGTTTATGTGTAAGCTGATGCGTTTATTATGTCTTAACAAAGGTTTTTTTTAATTTTTTTAATTTTTTATCATAACATTTTTAAATATAATATAAAATGATTTTATGTTCATAATTGTGATCTTTACTTAGGAACTATTATGTGTAAGCTATGTTGCGTTTATTACGTCTTAAAAAAGGTGTTTTTGGAGAGGGGGTTATCATAACATTTTGATATATAAAATTCAATGATTGTATGTTCATAATTGTTATCTTTACTTATAACATGTTCAAAAGATTACATTATATCGTCAGAAACTATGAGAAAATACAGCTGAAGAATCAATTGTTGTTAATGTTTCTTCAAAAATAAGAATTACTTCAACTGCAAGTAAATGTGCTCTTTTTACGACAGCCAATCATTTGTTCTTAACATACAGTTACAGTAGTTTGTAAGTGCAGGTAGCCATCCTCGCCTGGGTGTTTTACAACTTAACACAATGAAACAATAGCAGCCCGGTAGCCAACATGACCCAAGTAAGACACAGCCTATAACTCAAGACTAATTTCATGGTTTCAAAAGTTTTTAAAGCTGGTGACTTTGTTCAGAGTAACACTAGGCACCAACAGTTCTGCCAGTTACTTTTCATTTTTTTGTTTTCACTGATTATGATTTATGTGACAAGTTACAGATAAACCAACAGACACACACAAACCAATTTACAATACAAACCAATTGTAAAACCAATTCATACCAAAAAAATACACTTTACTTTAAATTTTTAGTGATTGTCCTAATTATTAATCTGAAAAAAATGTGATTTATTATTTAGCCGACTTTTTTCTAATAAAATATTCCTGACAAATGCTTCAGAATCGTGTTCTGAATTTTTATTTATTAAAAAAAATTGTTTCTCACGAGTCAAGCTCGAAAACATTTATAGCTTCAAAACAAGATAACATTTTTCTATTAAAATTGTTAGAAATCTTATACGATGCGTGTAAAATTAATTTACTTTTCTTGAGGCCAATGAGGCAATAATTCAAAACATGTTGCAAAAACACTGCGATAAAATGCAGTTTCTGAATAAAATGTTCTTCACTGCCTCAAGTATTATTCGTAATACTTCATCTTAAATACGTGGTGAAGTAAACTAAAATACCTGCACTATATGTTTGTCAATTACTATGCCAAATGTATTGTTGACCTTCAATATCCAGAGTGGATACTGAAATATTGTTGATTTTTGTACTTTTCGATGTACGTAATGGAAAGTGAGAACATTGTCAAAATATTCGTTCCAAATCAGTATTTGTGTTTGTGTAACTATATTTATTACTAAAATACCGCATATTGTATTTCCCGTTGAACAGTGCTTACAACTTTTTGTCTTAAGTTGGTTTTCACGTGGGACTTTTTTTTATAAATTTCAAACTGAGTCAAATAATATAGCCTACTATGCTTAACGAAATAAGTATTAAGCTTAAAATAACACTGTAAACAAAGTATTTAAATTGTCATTTTATACGGGTTAAGCAAGAATAATAATAATTTGTTAATATAACTAGTTTTATATCATATATTTTGAAGCTAATTTTGGTTCAAACTTTCTGAAAAAGAGAGAATAAATGGTTAACAGAAAATCATCATGGTTAACAATGCAGTGATTTTATCAGCAACAGTTTAAAAACTACTTGCATAAAAGGAAGAGAAGAGTGATTTAATTTAAAACAATATTTGAGATAGGGACTATAGTTTTGGAACATTTAGAATGCACATCACTAGAGTTTTAAATTGAATTTTATATTAGTCACTTCATGTTTTTATCATAGAATTCATAGAAAATATGTATGTGGACTTACATTAAATTGTTAAATAGTTGCTAATAACAAAGATTGATGGAAGAAACTAAAAAGGTGTAAAATTTTGATTATCTTTATATTATTGTAAATTTTAATACATATAAAAAAAATGTATTTTTTTTTTCTTTTCTTTAATCCTGCTACAATAACTTGAATAGTTATCCACGGATCGAATTTAAATTGATTGGAAATGTTGATCTAACTGTTATGAATAAAATATAATCAATTTCGTATCGATATCTTTAATGGATTGTCAGATATATATCGTTTAATGAAAATGAAAATGAAAATACAGTATTCGAAAAAAGTAAAAAAAAAAAAAAATTGTTAATAATATATTCTTATAGAAAATTAAAAAATAAAAACAATGAGACTATACACGACATGGTATCTTTGTTTACTTTTTGAGGTATTTACATTCAAAAAGTCTATATTTTGTAATTTTCATTTTCAAAACGTTATAACTTGAAAAGTAATAATCATAGAGAGTTCTAGGTATGCTTATTCGTTCAGATTTTTAATTCTCTATAACAACTGTAAATTCCAATTTTTTGTAATTAAAAAAAAATTCACTCAAAAATCCACTTTTTTTCATCGTCGATTTTTACGTTTTTTGAGTGAAAATTTTTTTAATTACAAAAAAATTGAAACTTACAGTTCTTATAGACAATTAAAAATCTGAACGATTAAGCACACCTAGAACTATCTAAAAATTTTGTAAGCAAACCTCAGATTCGGATTCAGCACCCCAAAAACATACAGAGGGGAAGAAATAAAAACTACCCTACAACTTTCCTAGTAATCCACCAATGAAATTTGACATATGTACAATTGAACAATATACAAACACATTTTTGTTCAAATACTAAGAGACGAGAAGCTCAAAAGTTGTAGATTGATAATTTCCAAAATATCAATTTAACAATGAATTTTACGAAACAAGTGCACACTTTGTAGAGAAGTTGGAGTCCTAAACTTGTGCCCAACAAAATTAATCTATACTAGAAATTAACCATTCTAGTGCGCTTAGTGCTTATTTTGCGCACTTGTTCACAACCACTCGTTAACTCTGTCGCTGGAGTTGTAGTTTAAGCTACAAAGCCTTTACATTTGATGTTCATTAGCCCCCTATCACATCCCGCCGGATATAAGTCGAGTTACAGTAACCCTATATTATGTTCATATTAGGTTAATACCATTCAGTTTTTTACTCGTTTTCAGTTTCATATGAATTTACTTACTTATTCAAATACAGTAGATTAGGTTGTATTAAACGTTTTAATTGTTTAGCATACAGGGTGTTTTGCGAGAGTTTGGCACAACTTCAGAAGATGATAGGGGTCCACCTAAAAAAATCAAAATTGTTCATTTGTACCTAGGGCCAGAAAAGCTTCGTTTTCCAGACATCCGCCATTTTCTTTCTTTTCCAAAATGATTTATACCTAGAGAACAGTTTGACCGATTGAGTTTAAACTTGGCACAAAGTTTAACCTAACAATGATAGACCCTATATATACAGGATGAGTTTCTACTGACACCATTAACTTCGCCAGTATGTTCTACTCACTAAATGGAATAAAAAAGTTCATATGGACCCATGTCCGATCTTAACTGTTTGGCTGTAGTCGCGTATTTTGTGTTTTTTTCAAAATCATGATATTTTGCCTCACTATTTGTTTAAGACATTTAGTGTTTAAGACATTCTCGCTCTTGTCAGAGGACATTTGTCGCATATATACTCTTGTTCAGAGCACAGTTACTGTCCTCTGAATATTAGGAGGACAGTGTATTCTCATCAAGAGTATATATAACTTACTGTCCCCTTAACATGAGTTAACATAACACGGATTTTTGCAACAAATGCTGCCAACATTGTCTTGTCCCCAACATTTTCCCTTCTTCTATACTCTCATTTTTGTTATCTCCCTAACTCTCTCTCTGCAATAGGCATGAAACATTTAGTTTATTTTAGTTTAAATCGATGGAAAATAAACAATTAACATCAAATTTTGTATGACGATTTTTTCTATAGACTTGTGGGTGGAAACACACGATAATATTTTAACTAGACTTTTTTCTATAGATAAAAAACAATCTAGATTATTTAATACCATATTTATTGAATTAGATAATTTATCGAACTAATAAACGCTATTACGCAACTTACCCAGCGCAACATTAATATTAAGACAACGTTTGACCGATCACCATGAAAATTGGCCAATACATGTTTTTTTTTTTTTTTTTTTTTTTTTCATTTTCCCTAATTATTATAAAAGCCATCATGTTACTTACCCCAGCCCAACAATAATACTAAGACACCGTTTGACCGATTACGAAGAAAATTTTCAAACTCATTTAACTCATTAATGGAGAATGTTTTTATCTAATTATTATAAACGCCATCATGTTACTTACCCAGTCTAACATTAATACTAAGACACCGTTTGGACGATTACAATGAAATTTGACACACACATGTATTATTTCATGGAGAAGGGTTTTATCTAATTATTATAAACGCCACCATGTTATTTACCCAGTCTAACATTATTACTAAGACACCGTATGAGCGATTAAAATGACAATTAACATTGATTAGTATAACATTTATATAATATAAAATTAATTAATAAATAGATTGAAATTGCTATTTTAAACGACAAAGGCCTACTTAGGAAAATGTATTAACAACCAAATCTATAACTAATTATGAGGGCTAGATACCAAATTTTTACGAAATAATGCTACAAATCTTCTTTCCTTGTAATATTTAGCATTGACTTGGTGGCCGGTATGTAGTGGCCGGTTGCATAAACGTCAATCAGATATGATCTATGATCATCGTCCAAATTGATCTAATATCAAGAGTTTATGTATATTATTGAGTATATGTTTAGAGTTTACCTAACATTATATTTTGTTGTATTACTTCATGTTTCATTGATTGTAGACATAAAAATTGACCAAGCTGCAAAATTAGCAGTCTAGTAGTCGTTCAGGTAGCCTCTGCCCCTAATAAAACAAAGGGGCTACAGTGTGTTGATCTATAAAAGAAACTAAAAGTTATGTTAACGGTTTTAGACTAATGTCTCCAATGCCTAGTATCTGTTTCTTTAATGCAGTGCAATTACATTTATACAAAAATTCAATACAATCAGTATGAAAATATTTCAATAATAAAAATTAAATCCAATTTTAATTATAATCTTTTAAATTTTGGACATTTATATTTCATTATTATTTTAAACACATATTATTATCAAAGAATTTGAGACATTATCAAATTTCAACACAATATCTAAAACACTTAAGTTTCAACTAAAAGTAATCGCACATTAGGACCGTTTAAGGTTATAATTATTATTGTTATTGAATAAATACTTCTTTCCACAGAACTTTGGTTTAACCGGAACAGAATGGTCAGGATCGAATTTAAAACCTATATCCTTTTACAAAAAATATTATTGATTTGTAATTATAGATTGCCAAAAATTTGCCAAAATATTAACGTTTACCGTTTTTACATTGAGGTGGATTGTAATAACTGTTATTGATGTACTCAATCGAAATAAACTGACTTCTTAAACTGTTAAAAATTATAAATAGCTAGGAAAGAATTCACGACTCACGTAAAAATTTGTCTTTTAAACCGAAAATGTATATCTTTGTTTTCTTTTATATGTGTGTGAATTTGTAACATAAATAAAACTAAAATTTATTTAGGAAAGTTTGATAGAAAGGTTTCTACGGTATTCTGTAATTTATGTTTTCTAAAAATATTGTGACCGACCATTACAGCTCTCTCATTATCAGGAATTATTTTGTCTTACCTGCTATGTTGAGGTTCAGGTAGCCAGGGCGTTAAGACTAACCTAGCCTCTCTTAGTTTTATGACACTAAGAGACTTTTTTAAATATATTATAAATGTGCCTGACGTTTTATCTTTTCGGGATAATCATTGTTTTTAAAATTCCTTTAGACATAAAGAAAGCGAACACTATCCCAATTCATATTGCCAACATTAAAAATAGCGTATGCCTTTTACATTTTAGGAATCTTGATTTTCTTAGTAATAACGATGCCATTTTTTAATTAAGATAATTAATATTACTACTGTTACATATTAATTGTAAACAAGTGAATGGATCAAAACAATAACGAACTTTGTCTAAAAACTCTTTCTTGTTAAATAAGAAAGTTTGTGTGTATGTATATATTGAAACACACTTTCAGAGTGTTATATAGGTAAGGAATTTTTTTTAAAAGTACAAAATTTAAAATGGATGAGTCAGAGGTGGGAGGCACAACAAATTACCTGACGTTAAAGTTGAAGAAGTCCTGGAAAATATTTCAAAGTTTTTAAACAATAAATCGTACTAGAGCTATTCAACAACTCGAGCAGAGTATTGGAGAACTCAAAAATTCCAATAACTTATTTCAATAACCTATGTATGGTCAAAGTTATAGGCTTCTTTGGCGCAGAAGGATAGCACTTTCGTAAAGGATCTTTAATTAATTGTGTTATCTTATATTTATATTTAATTTTAGCAATAAATGAATTACAGTACTGTAGTTATTAGTTAAAGCACAAATTTGGTAATTTCCCTAGTTCACAACATTATCCTGAAAACGGAAAGATAGACAGCCAGAGTGAAGTCTAAATAGGACTTTATTTTTATTATATAGAGGAACTATATTATTCTTTGTTTTTCTTGATCTTAGGTAGTTTTTTTAATAAGCCTAAAGATTTCAATTTATTTAGGAAAGGCTATTTATAATACTAAATTAATTACGATTCTACAAAGAAAGTACGTTTGTTGTTTTTAAGATTCGTGTTAAATAGAACAATGTGGAAAATACAATAATGAGACACCGTGAAAATAATAGAGGTTGCAGTTTTACAAGAACAGAAAAGCATCCCCCCAGCCCACATCAAAAACACAATCACGGACGCATGTTATTCACAATTATCATCTCATCAGAGAATAAACTTTATTTCCGTTTTCACAGTTGGTTTGTTCACATGTAGGCCTATAGGTTACTCATCGACATTTGAAGAATTGTGCCAGGAAGTAGTTCTTCCTTCATTGAAACACACTGAGCTTGTTAGGAGTGTTACTGAAAAAAGGAGTGTTACAAGGAATTGTTTAATCAAATATTTACACATTTTATCTTTACAAAAAATATTGTTCTGCAATTTGTGAAACACGTAAAAACATTTTGCCTTAAAATAGTTGATTTTTTTTTTGACAAATTTCTTTATTTATCGAAGTTATAGAGACCAACAGTCAAAAACAAAATATACTTTATCTAACTTCGTTTTAAGATATGTTAAACAATTTGAAGAAAACTGAACAAAAATTACGCGAGCTACTCAATTCGCCAGAGTTTTGAAATCCCAAAAATCGGTTCAAAGCTTTTCCGATTTCTCGATTTAATATGGATTTAGTAATTTATATTAAACATTGAATTAAAAAAACGGTTAAATATCATCAGAATTCTTTGACAACTGTATCGAACTCATCCAAAAGAAATGTTTGTGACAAATAAGTTGAAATTACTCAATCAAACTTCAGAATCTGATTAAGTACGACAATATATACATTAAATGCTATATAACATGTAGGATAGTCCTCTCGTGCTTAGTTTTCGAATATCCGCCATTTTTTAAAAATAAAATAACATTAAAATTTTAGAAATATATATGATATTGAGTTCAGATTTGATAAACGCATTTTTCATGTAACGTTTTACACAAGATTTGAAAATGATTTCCATTTTAAAATGTTAAAGTCGTATATATTGAAAACTTGTTAACCTTATAAAACAATTACAATAGAGTAAATACTTTTATTTGTTAATGACGAACAATATGGTATTTATATTTTTACTGTAGCTGTAAAAGAAAATATATTTGAACAGAAAAGGGAAAATTGCATCACAAATATTATATAATTTTAACAACAAATAAACTTGTGCTCTATGAAGCAAGAATCGGTTGACATTTGATGGTTGGAGAAGTGAGGGGTTGGTTTTGAGATTGTCTAGATAAACATTTTATAGTTAGTTATAGAAATTCGAACAAACAATATTAGGTAGTAGCAAATTAAAAAAATATATAGTAGAAATAGGCTGTGGATATCTAGTTATGACTCACTTACGCTCAGTAAGGTGGGAGTAATGCAACGTTGCCACATGGTGTGTTTTTTCTACCTGCGCCAATACACTGTTTATTTTACAGTTGGACACAATATTAATATTTGCCCGGTCGCAAATTTGACTACATTTGTATTCAGGAACTATACAACTATATTTTAAATATTTAATAATGTTTTAAATTGATTAAAAAAATACTATTATTAGGTCTGGAATATGAAGGAGAAACGTTTATTTATTGTTTACCTTATTTTTGAGGGTCACTCAAATTATAAAGTCATACTATGCCACGTAAAAGTCAGACATTTTTATTTCTAGAAATGAATAGAGGTGTAAGTACGCCTTTGATAAGTTATGTTGTTTTTCAGAGACAAGAACCCTTAGATGCAGAGGATCCCTTAAGAAAAAAAAAACAAGTGATATCAATTTAATTTACCTTTCTTAACGGAATTAATTCAACAAATCGGTCGGGAAGAACACCCTGGATAAATTGTATTGTTTTATATAAACTGTTGTTTCCTAAGTATTACATGGAGAGAAAATTGCACTTCACCGTCCAGTAGTTCAATAAATAAATGATTTAGGCAACTCAAGACATATGTAAGCTTAACATTCATTTCATCAACCATGATAATTGATCTGGTGATAATCACCCTGCTTGTCCAGAATTTAGTATAAATTTAGATAGTACTCAACAAAAAAACCTTTCAAAAAGGTAAAACTTTTGTAAGTATGACCTTGCGTTTTATTCCCTTTAACTTACTCAACACATTGTTACATTTTCCTTTTCCTTGTATCTGAAGTAATTTAATAAATAAGGCAGCGAAAGCATGAGAAATCATACTGGGGTGGGGGTTGTCTCTGAACACTATTCCAGTGGGCGACATATCACCCCACATTTGATTTATTAATAAATTCTTTTTTTCATCTTAATATTTTCTATGAACCTCCTTGATTATTGGAAAATTATTGATTTTTTTCTAGAAGTACGCTTATATTGAAAATTTGTGTGTGACCATATGGTCACAGTAGGCTTTTAAGTGACTATTCAGGAAAAATAACAACTATTCACATTAGATTAAAATTTGTCTTTATCATTCACTTTAAGAACATTACATATTAACTATATTAAGATCAGATCATTGTAAGGTCTGCAGAGTTCAAACTAACATAATATGGAATGTCGTACCGTACACAATAGCCTACTACAGTTTGTGATAGTTCTAAAAACACTTTACGCACAAACCGACGTCACATTTCTTGCAAGCTGTTCTTCTTACTGAACTGCACAATCTACCTGCACACCGTCTGCGCTTTTCTGTTGGTGCTACATAGTGATGTAGACCATCATAGCGTAAACTATTTTTATTTTTGGCGACAAAAACCTTTCTTGCCATACTTGGGCCGGGAAGAGCTGGAAGAGTCTTGTATCTTGTCAAGTAGGATTGAACAACTTCTCTTCTAAATGCCAGTTTTGTCATTTTATTCCCTGACAATCTGTGTAGTCGCCAAGCGTTAGTGGTAGCAAGATCTATAAGCCATGTAAACAAAGGCCACCACCACTTCTTTCCTCTGATTCCAATTCTGTGGGTGCTTATATCCTCATCCATAAGATCCGTTCCTCCCATGTGGTGAATATCCTGTTTAATCACAAAAGGCTGTTGAATTTGGAGGTATTTTTTTTCAGATTGAGAGAAGCGCTTCACACTAGTAATAGGCTCAATACCATATGATGTTGATGCAGCTGTTACGACACTATTGTCTTTCCAGCGAACAACAAATATGCCATCTTCTTTTTCGATTTTACACTCAAAACTTCCTCTATGTTCACTTTTCATATCTTGTTTTGATGCAAGGGGACAGTTTTTTGGCAATCTGTTGTCTCGGACAGTTCCTGTAGAACCATAACCTCTATCTTTCAGATGTTTCATCAATGCTGGACTAGTAAACAAATTGTCAAAAAATAACTGATAGGGTAACTCACTGTCAGGTATTTCATCCAGCATTGTTACAAGAGGAGCAGCTGATTTCCCAAAGAGTTTTGCATATGTTTCATTCTTTGTTGTATTTTTCCCTTGAAAAATTTCAAAATTTATCAAGTACCCAGTATGAGTGTTTAGGCTCCAAATCTTGTAACCAAAACGGATTGGCTTTCCTTTTAAAAATTGTTTACATCCATGCTTGCCATAATATTTCACCATGGACTCATCAAAACACAAAAACTCAGACGGCACAAAATGTTCAAGACATTTAGATTTCACTAAGTCCATAAGTGGCATTATTTTCCACATTTTGTCATTTGGAATCGGCTCAGAGTTGTCTGAACAATGCAAAAAACGCATAATTTGGATAAATCTATCACGCCTCATTGCTTGACAGACCATTTCATTTTTCATGTCTAGTCCAGAATCCCAGTAGCACTTTTTACCAGGCAGTTCATTGTACCCTGAAAGTAACAAAATAGCTAAAAAGCATTTCATTTCTTCCTCCGTCACTTTTGGGTCTGGGCAGTTTTTGAACAAAGCGTACTTGCTTGTATTTTTGACTAACAACTCAATGACACTTTTGTTGATAAATAGCTCAAAACTTTCAACTGGACCTAAAGAATCGAACTTCTTGTAATTGTATTTTTGAAACACAAGACATCTTTGAGCCTCCATATCACCATCAATCCAGGTACGGTGTTTTTTATCTTGTAGTGCCGCACAACTAGATTGGACAATATCAAGTCTTCTTACCATGATTTCTGCAGGAGCTGATAGTTGTCCACTGTTTAAATTATTTATTGTACCACCTTCGTTTTCTGGAGGAGCAATAAAAATGCAAACGTCGTCCATGGCATCAAGTTCCCCATCATCAATAAAGTTTTCAATTACATCGGCAGCTTCGGCGACAGTAAAGCCTTCCTGTAGTTTCAGTTGTTGCCTAAAACAACAGATAAAATATAGTATAGGCCTATTTATATTTACTCAAAAACTCTTGAAAGGCAATATAATAATTCCTAGTAAAACATTTGTAATATTAATTTTTTTGTTCATACAAAGTCCTACTGTGACCATATGGTCACGGTTAAGTTTGAGGTAGCCTAGGACAAAACCTAAAAATGGTATAGCTCTTTATTTGAAACATAACCTATTAGAAGTTTATAATGTAGCATTAGGCATATTTCAGAAATAATTATGTCATATTTGAAAAGAATTATAATACTTACAACCAATTGTTGTCAATAAAATCTGCCATCTTGTAACGTCAGTAACTTTGAAATGTTATTGTAATTTACAACTGAAACCAAACAACAAACAACTGCACATAAGATGAAGAGCAACACTTTTTCAGTCAGCTGGCTATGAGCAGTTAAAAATCGAAAATTCAATTTAAAACTTAAAATATTTCTAAAGAAGATAACATGAGCATTATTATTTTATATTTTATTTACAAGTTAAAGTTTTTTCCAGCTTCAACTACTGCATTTTCTAAGTTTAGACCTTGACTTTTATGAACAGTTATTCCATAACTATTGCAAATTGGAAATTGTTTTCTTATTATAAAAGCATTCCTCATTAATTGAAATTTAGAATCTATACGTTCTATAGAATACTGTCTTTTATTGGTAAGTTCAATTTTAATAATGTCGACAACATTATTATTATCTCTTGTTACAGAAATAATAGTACCTATTGTACCAATAGCCAAGCCGATAAAAACATCAATGTTTCGTCTTATCATAATTTTTGATTAAGCTTTTATTTTAATTACTCTAGCTAATCCTGCAGTTCGTGAACTACCCGCTTCATCATTCATTAAAGACTTTATTATTTTTTTGTGCATATTCTTCGCTCGAATTGTATCATTGGCAACAAGCTCAATTTCCTCGGCATTATTTTTTTTTTAACATAGCATCTTTAAGGTATCGCACATTTGATTGGTAGGTAATAAGCAAACAGTATTTGATGGCAAAGTATTTAGAAAGTTACAAAGTTAAGATATTTCCACTTAAAAGTTTAAATACATGATTACGCATTGAGGAATATGTATAAGTCATATTTTGCGGATCATGACCAAATACTAATGAAGTGGCAAATGCTATCGCGAAAACGCCACAATCAACTCCATTAAGTTGCTGGGCTACAGAAGGAAATATAATCTTTTTCATTTTTGTTAAAATAAAATGGATAAAGCTTTTTCAAAAAAAAATTTAAAATCTGCATCTAATGTATCAGATTTTGAAGAATCATAAATATATAATAACTTACCATCGTAATAGCTACATAACCAATGTTCAGAATTAGAAAACAAAATTTGAATATTTTTTTCACCCTCAGCCATTGGTTTGATTTTTAAAGAACTTGAAGTCTTCCGGTATGTTGAGGCTTGTAAATAGTAAACCGTAAAAGTAGGTTATGAAATCTTTCAATATGATAATCATTTAGACGTCCTCCATTTTTTATGATATCATAATCACAATTGATCATTGAATATTGAAGATTCCAAGAAGTAATTTGAATAAAATGAAAAGGAAAGTTTTTTATAGAACGCTCTCTAAATATACGTAAGAGAAATTGTCGCAAATAATTATTATCACAGTTATATCGCACATAATCTGGTCTAATACCTTGTACAAGAGATGTCGCAAAAGCAATTGCGAATATACCACAATCACACTCACTCTGAAGTTGAACTTCAGGCCACTTTATAGTCTTTCCAGATTGAAAATAAAATGGGTATAATTTTAGCAAAACTAATCTATAAGTGACTATGATCTTTCTTTTCATTTAATGAGTCATAAATATAAATAGTTTCAGTGTCAAAAAAACTGCACACAAAGTGACCTCTGAGCATGTCATCATCTGTTAAAGGCCAAAATAAAATTTGAATTATAGATCTATCAGGAGAAGCGGGAGTAATCATATCATAAATTTGTTATTCTTCCATTCCTAAGAAATCAATATTAAACATTCTTTTATTAAATCGCTGAAGCGCTGTATATGTTCTACACCTAAATATGCATCTTTGTTAATAATTACGTTCAAAATCTTCGTCACCAAAATCAAAAGCCATGCTAAAAATTTCTGTAGTCTTGTTTACTTTTTTTTTCTTTCACAAAAATAATATTTCTTTTCGTAAGTATAGTATAATAAGTAAGTTTCGAATAAATTCTTATTTCTTTTTGTGCAATATATATTTTTTTCTTTTTAATGATAATTATATAAAATTTCATAATTTTATACTTTTATACAATTTGATACTTACGTTAAGTCTAAATAGAATACCGAAAATTTCAAAAACTACCAAGATGTTAATTATTTCTTCCTGTCGCCCATATAAAAAGGTACCTGTGAAGATAAAATAAAAATTGTCGATAAAATACGTAAATTCTCGGGTGGGGATAAGTAAGGTAAACTACTGGTTTTCTTGTAGAAGTATATACATGCTAGAAAAAGTAATTTGTAGAATTGTGGGGTCCATTGTGTGGTGATTACACCGACAATGGGTGATGCGCGCGCAGATAGCCCCGACGAAACGGATGGACTATTATTTATTTAATAACTATTTATTATTTGGGAAGTTGTATAAATGTAAAGTTATTTAAAGTCAGTTTAGTATTTCAATATATTTTTGTAAAGATTTGACCTTCGATAAGAATAGTGTTTTAGATCATGGGCGTCATCACCAGTTCATTATTGGGGGGGGGGGACATATGCCGGGGGTCTGGGGGTATGAAATTTTTTTAAATTAAACTTCTCAAAACATCGTTTTTATGCATTTATTTATGCGTTTGTAACAGAAATGTAATGTTAAAAACCCTAGTAAAGACAACGCCCGATGTTTACCTTTTAAGGTTTTAAGTAAATCATTCGTTTTTAGCAAACATAATTTTACATCTCAAATATTGGGGGGACGCGTCCCCACCACCCCCCGGCGATGACGCCCATGTTTTAGATTGTCAATCGATCGCTTATCAGCAGATAAGATGTATGGCAGGATGCTAACAGACATAAATATCTCTTGGCTCTAAGCCAAAGAAAATACGATCAACTAATTCTAATCTTTCTGCTGCCTAATTTAAAGTAATGATTACGTTCTGATTATTCAACTAAAATCACTTGCATTTATTTTTTATATTTATAGCCATGTATGTATAATATTTGAATTATGTATGTCTATATATGTATTCACAGGTATTTCGGCATAACTTTACGACAAAAACTTGTAATATTTAACCAAACGACTTTTTAACCAAACCGAGCTTTTTTTTTATTCCGTTCTGGGCTGTGAAAGTCACCTTCAGAGGCCTCACCGGCGTCGACCTAAAGATCTTTTGCCGCCCCAATTTCCTTCCTACACCCAACTAGTGATACCCGTCATCCTTATGAAGGAACAGATACTACCAATAGGGTTATCTAGGATGGTTTCCATCTCTTTCCCCGGCAGGCCTAGAGAGTATAGCCTGGCTCGTCCTAACGCCTCACACTCTAAAATAATGTGTTCTGCAGACTCTTCAGCCAAACCACATTTCCTGCAAGTATTGTCTGCAGCAATCCCTATCCTGTGTAGATGTTTTCTGAGGTGATAGTGGCTCGTTAAAAGAGCCCAACCACCCACCTCATGTTATCCCTTCTGAGAGAGATGAGTTGTTCAGCATGTTTCTTGCTTGGTCTAAATAACCTTTTTGCAAGTCTACTAGTGGTTGAATTCGTCCAGGCCCTATTCATCCCCTCCCGTATGCACTTATCAAACGCTGCTCTGGCATGTCCATAGGAGATCCCAAACACCGGTTCCGGGCCCAGGAAAGGGGATTCTGAACCTGACCTGGCTAATTCATCTGCTCTCTCATTACCATCAATACCTGAGTGGTCAGGAAACCAAGCTTACTATTTTGATGAAATTATTTTTATTTTTCATTATTAAGAAATTATACCGCGACTAATTACAACCGACACTTTTTTTATTAGCATACCTTCTTTCTTCGGCGACTTACCCGAATTAACGCTGAATCCAAAATACGTTTACTAAATTTTGAACAAAATTAATTTGTTTTTCCCCAAAAATTATAATAGTAATTCCAAATTAAATTATAACGTTACGCATCTCTTTTATTTCTACTTAGGGTATCCCACTTAATTACTGACCTAGACTGTGTCGCTCGAGGTCAGATTATGACTTCCTTCTTTCATTTTGATTTGACCAGCATGTCAATTTTACGGTGGGAGACCTATCCCGGAGGGCCCACCCTTAATATGTAACGGGAAATTAGGGGAACCTCGGGACTCACAGTCCCAAGACTGAAATCCCAAAATTGAAGACAATATTATGTATTTTTATATATATGTTATCCATATGGTGAGAATCGAAGATGCGTGCGCACACATACTCGCATCCAGCGTTAATACGGGAAGCGTCGCCTGAATTTTTTGGCTGAAGAAAAAAAAAACTTTTTGTCGGTAAACCGTCGAATCAGAACTTTAACTTAATATAACTTAATAACTAGCAATTATAAGTGAAATATTATTCTTTTAATGATAAACTTAAACGTTTTTCTTACATCTTATAAGTTCAAGGGGCTTTTTGAATTTAAAAACAGTAATAAACTAGAAAACTCGCGTAAAATTCAATGTATATAAGGGTGGTGGTTCGCCGGCCATACTTACATCTGGCGGCTATTGCAGCCCTCAATTGCAGCATCAATTATGATGTTTTACGATTACGATGAGAATTTTTAGACTACGATGAGATCTAGTTCATAATAATAGGTCATTAGAAGAGTGTAGATCAATATGTAAACTGAACACCTCTACAATAAGAATATTACTTCCTTATTTTTTTATAGTCATTCTGTTCAATATGATGCGGTATTGTTAATTGTTAGTGTGAAATACATGAAAAATGTATAGTGCAGCCCGGAGTTTACACGCGAAAGACAGAAGTGACGGGGGGGGGGAGGTCAGTCAAAATAACAAACACCTCAAAAAAAAAAAAAAAACACGCGCGAACATCGATCTCTCAAAAAGTCGTAATATGTCTAATGTATAAACCAGGCATTTGTAAGGTCGCAATAGTGGTATCTTTATATCAAGCACCCAAAATGCCGCGAATGCGTTTAAAGTATAAGCCAGGCACTGGAAAGGTCGCAATAGTGGTATCTTTATATCAAGCCCCCAAAATGACGCAAATGCATTTAAAATATAAGCCAGGCACTGGAAAGGTGGTAATTGTATACACGGTATAACTTTTATACTCAGGCACCCAAAGGGTGGCCGTTATGTCTGATCGTATAACCGCTCCAAGGTCAGGAATCGCCAGGCACTCAAAAGGTCTTATACATGTATATATATATATATATATATAAAGTATCATATATATAAACTATCATGAACTACAGTATATATCCACAAAATTATTGATATTAAGATTTATTATAATTATATTATTAAGACGGTGTATGTGATCTAATAAAGACTTAAAATTTTCTGATTCTGAGTTTGTATTATAATTTATCTTTTCCGCTAAGGGACGTTTAATATAATGTCTTGAAGTTTTACCACTAATCATATCATTATAATTAATATATTAAAAAAACTACATTTTTAGCTATTTTATGATCAAGGTATATCAATGTGAAATTAGTGATTAATAAAAGAATTTTTGTGAATGTCGCTTTACAATTGTTTACAAATATAAATTTATTTTAGTAACCGTATACGTAACAAATTATAACGCACAATGTAATCATTTCAATTCAGTTATATTCACTAAGAGATGTTACAACAACGTTGCTAAAAATCGAATAAATAAGATGTTCAGTATATCTACAGCTTAAATTTCCGGTCCAATATTATCTTTAAAAGAAACCGTTTCTCCAGCTGATTTGGGGTATCCTTTGTCTCATATCAGCAGTCCAAGTTTCAACCTCAAACAGGTAGCCTAACGGTACTTTTTCATCCGCAGATACAATTCCGCATTTTAAGTTTTCTTTTTTATACGCATTTCGGCCAACAATTTAATTAATAGTGACTCAGAAACAATTGTCATGTTTAGTTAGTAAGAACTCAAGTGGTTTTTGTTATGTGTTTATGATTTAAAATTGTACTTAGTTTTGTGCGTTTAGAGCAGCTGTTCTCGCGTGTGCACACGGGCATTCTTAACGACAGGACATTATCAAGAAAGGAACGCCGCCTCTACAAGGTACTGTGACATTAGATTTAACTAAACATGACAGCAAATTAATCAAAACCGTTTTATTAGTTGTTAAAAATTTCAAAATGTCAATCAACCTTATTTCATGTATTTTTCAATTCAATCTAGTTCCCAATTTAAATTAAATTACTGAACCATCCGCTTTTACCACAGTCGTTAAATCAACCGCAATATCGAACATAAGATAATACTTATTCACGTAGATAGAATATCGAGATAATGGTTTTTCAGGAGATATATAATAACGTTATATTGCTTTATGATATATTTTCTATGCTTCTCACATCGCCATATTCAATCTGCAAAAGGCTATATATCTTACTATTATTTATTACTCTTTCATGATTTCCAGACATGTATATACGGAGTGTCCCACGAAGAGGTCGCTATTTTTGAATTAATATATCGGACATACGGAACACTCTACAAACTTGACACTTTCAAGTTTAAAAGATATATCTCTAAAACTGCTTTACCCTCATTAGCAGACATATAATGTAATAAGGAAGAATTCCACCCACTTGAATAAAAGTTCCTCATCTCCGGCTGAGTAAGATAAGGAACTACGTGATCAGTTAATATTGATGATACATATTGGGAAAACCAATTGATTGTTCTAAGTACAAATAACTTTAAAAGGTTTTACTAATGGAGAGTTATTCAAATCTTTGAAACTAATCCAGTGTCTAGTAATATAGTTTTACATTTATAAATTAATTTTCTTGATGGAGGAACAGCATTTTGGTAGGTTTTGAAAACAACTGATAACTTTCATATTCATTTTCAAAAGCCAAAGAACATCATTTCACATTTTGTTAAGTTGTAAATTGCATTGTTTCGAAGTTAGATGTCACACATAAACTTATTGAACACAAATACGATATTGTTTCATTGTTGCATGTTAACAAAACTACATTTGATTATTTTTCATTACTGTTGAGACCGATGGTTCTTGGTGGAATTCCATGTTTAAAGATAATAAAACACATTTTTTTATTTTGTACTATCCACTTTTTATTAGTCTAGCCGACCAATGGTTTCGCCTGCTAAGGCATTGATGAGGCTGTATTACAGACTGAAGAAAAAAGACAAAAAACAGAAAACCTTAAAACTAGAGTGTGGGAGTTAGGATACAAAGAATGGAAGGTTGGGGAAATACCCAGCCTGGGCAATGTCCATAGGAACAATACATATTGGGAAAACCAATTGATTGTTCTAAGTACAAATAACTTTAAAAGGTTTTACTAATGGAGAGTTATTCAAATCTAACTGGTCATTTAAAACTAAATTAGGACTACAGTATCTTATTCTTTTAATTTCTCTGCTCTCCAAAGCATTCAATTTCCTACCTTTATTATCAAAATGTAATATTTTAATATCTACACTGGAATTAAAATCAGACTTTGATTTTTAAGTGTCTATATATAAAAAATGAAACTATAAGGTACTTTTTTTACTCATCTTTGAAATATTATTGTAAAATCTCAAGTTTGTTGAGTATTCTATATGTCCAGCATATTAAATTTTAAAATAGTGACCTCTTCATGGGACACCCGGTGCATCCACTTCCAATGAACTTTGGCTCAATTTCTATGTAACTCACATTATATGTGATTCAAGATAGTATATAGTAAAAATATTTAGACAGTGCAATGCAATATAAGACTCATCTCTTCTATTCAATATAATATCATTCTTAAAAATATGATTATATAAATAAGGATTAAATAAAGCAATAAAGCTAAAGTTTCAAAATAATTTTGAAACTTTAGATTTATTGCTTTATTTAATTCTTGAATATAGAGTTTCAAAAAGAAATATCTGCTGTTCCATTAAATATGAATATATAAATGTTTATTTACCGTTATAAGGATATTTATTATTGCTTATTATTTCAAAAATGTCTTTTCCAAGTCTCCAATCCTTAAATATCTACCATTGACGTTGCTTTACTATTCTGAAATTATCTATGCTGGGCTCTATAATTTTTAAGGTTCTAAATAGAGAAACTAGTTCATAATATATGTACTTTTCTGTAGCATTTTGGACGTTTGTAGTCCTAGCCACATTAAAGCTGATACCGAAAACCGACTCTGGAACAGAGGACTGTTCTTTATTTCATTTATAATGGTTAAGAATTGACGAATGTTTCGACTGTTAACTGAGACGTTTTACCGTAACCTCAAAAGGGTGCTCATTATTTCTTCTTAATTAATTCAGTGTGAAACAATTTGCTACCAAGATGGTTGTGTAGTATTAATATCAGCTCTCCTAGCATATCTAAAAATATCCCAGAGTATACCATTAATTTCTCTTTAAAAACTGAGACTGTATTGATCAAGAATGTTCTACATTATGATTTTCGTAATTATAAAAAGATTCCTCCATTATCCTGATAGTTTACAAAAGATCCATTCATATAACATAATAGATAAATCATATCCCGACCTGGTAGTTTGTTACAATCATAACAACGTATAATTTGAATAAATTATAAATGAGCAGACCTGACGTTCAACATAACCTTATCTATTGACGAGCAAAAAACAATTAATTATTTGTGCAGGTTTTATACTTCTAAATGTTTCAACATTAGACATTACAACATACCTAGGTTATATTTAAAAATTATTAAAAGTATTTATCAGTTTACTTTTCAACCTAGAGAATTGAGTAATACAGAGTAACATATTGTTGATTCTATTTAAATTATTTTCCGGTCGTCTAAAAAAAATCACAAGTTTATACCCTGAAATTAATCATCTGTGATACTTAATCATCTCATCTACTTGAACCTGCTTGCCAAATAGTTTTTACTAAGCTCTTATGATATGTATTGTTGTACATTACGGCATGGCAATGTTTCCAACTAAATAGGAAAAGTACATATGAAAAAAATGAAAATTTATTTGACCCTCTTTTATACATCATTTTAACAGTAAAAAAAAGGGGGGAACATATTCCTAAAATAAACATTTACAATGCCTCATATTCTACAGCAGTTTGTATTACTATTTATAACATGGATGCTAATAAAAATATTCCATGTTACATAATTCTTTTCCATGCCATTTTATGTAGCCTCTTAATAGAGTGGGAGACTTAATACGGAGGGAGGAATGATGATTTAATAGTTGAGAAACATACTAAGCACTCAATGTAAAATTTCCTATAAACTAATTCTTAACAAGACGGATGTTTGTAATCAGGAATTTAAGAAAAACAATAAACCTTATTGAATAAACAACTGTAGTGTTTGAAAGTGTAGTAAATTGTATTTATTTCTTACTTTTAAACTCAAACAGCATACCGTTTTAAAATTTATGTGGCTCGGTGAAATCTCAGTTCAACAGTGTCATACTTTTTTAAAATTTGAAACAAGATATTTTAACCAACGTTACATTTAATCTGTTCCGGAGAGAATATCGACCATGTCTATAAAAAGAAAAGTTGTAATTTAGATTGTTGAGAATATTGAACTAAAATTGTAATGTAATAAATAAATAAGGCATAACACACACAAAATTCACACACTTGAATAGATATAGACACAAAATCGATATCAGAAGGCAATATTTCTTGTCCGGAACGAATACATATTATAAGTGAAGTATTTAAGTGTTACATAGCTTTTAGGTTAATTGGAATATATGTATATCCATACTTGTCTTGGAAAACATAACGCTACGGTTGTTAAAGAAAACTGTCTATGTTCAAATCATCCATTTAAAAAATGTCTGTTTCCGGTACACATTTGGAGCCTGTACATTGGTTCGGCAGAGTGTTTACAGTTTGGCCTTTTGATGGAAATATCAGCATCAAATCTTTTGAAATGTACTACAGATGTGTGGTATGTGTAGTGACGATGTATGCCTCTTATTTTTACTACACAATAATCACAGAATCAACACTCACAACAAACACGATTGTTTTTATCACTTACCTTGTCGACAATGGGTTTCATTTACTTCACCACATATCAATCTTAGTTATGGGATTCTTGAGCAACCACACAATGAAAAATATCCTAAGCAACATATCCAAAGTGAATGAAAAATTAAATGAAACAGGAATAAAAGTAGACAAAAAGGGTTTTTATTTCGTCCAGTTTGGTGTTATAATTGGCTACCTTGTGATAAATCTACCAATATTTTATTTTATGACACACAGGGAGTATCCACTGGAATTAAGTATTTATCCTACATTGTTTACAAATTATGTGGAAGGATCAATGCCTCTAATGATTACTGGACTGGCACACTTACTGGAAACAAAGGCCAAACTCATCAACACTCAACTAGGTCTTGTGTTCGAAGACTTGAGGATATCTTCTTCTCATGAAGTATTGACAAGATTGAAAAAACTGATAAATATACATGACAGTATCCGCGGTGTTATCCAGGATATAAACTTCGCTTTTCAGATACCAATGCTCCTCTACATAGGATTTATTTTAGCACAAGTTTGTGCCCATTCGATTAGTGTCCTTCAGAACATTACCACCTATAATTTCCCCCAACATGCTAACGCCTGGCTTATTTATTTTATCACAAAAGACTTCGTAATGATGTTTCTACTAACTGAGTCCTGTCATTGCGCTGAGTTGGAGGTATGACTTTTTTACAAATATATGCTTCATATTAGAAATGTTTATATTTTAGATTAAAGAACTTAGATTAAGAATTTGCTTAGTTATATTTTACTACAATAATGAGTTATTTTCTGAAGTAAAGAACCCTCTATATTCATGAAATGGAAGTTTTACTAGACACTGGTAAATACTAAACAATATCTTACAGGATACTTTATTATACGTTTAACATAACGATATCAGACTAAGTTTGTTTTTACAAATTTTTAAACCAAGTGAATTTTATAATTCGTGGTTTACGAAAGATATTTTAAATATTATGTACAATATATATATATATATATATATATATATATATATATATATATATATATATATATATGTGTTGTTATATATATTTTTTCAACAACATAAAAACTTAACGTGGATATATTCACATTAAATATGCCAATAGTCTTTAACAATTTTAAAACTATACTACACATAGTTAATAAGGTTAGGTTACTTATTAGGTTACTTACTTTAAACTAAAAGCGACAAATAACACATTTCTGAAAACAAAAATATATATATACCACATTAACCAAAAATCGTACAAATTGATATTTTAAAGAAAAAAGTATAATTACTTTAAACAATACATAAGAAATCAGTTCACTTAAACAAAAGCTAATAATTACGGTATACTCAACGAATAGTTTTAACAAATACACTTCCAGAGAGTACATATAAAAAATCCATGAGGCACACAAAAGTTGTACTTCCTGATATCTTTCATGAATTTATTTATGTTGTGTTAAAACGCGGCCTAGGGCAAGTAGTTAGAGTATATTATTGGCTTAATTATATTATTTATAATCTAGGTTAATATTTATGATTAATAATCGATTCTAATAACACACTAACTATTTATAAAAGTGAAAAGTAAAATTAACTTCTTGTAATTTATAAGTAGCAAATACAAGTAAAATGGAAGAAAGTATATCATTATATAAAGCTAAACCAACAAACTTAATACAAACAAAATATTTAATTTAACTTTTCGTAAAAGAAAATATGAAGTATTTACATATTTGAAGGGTCAGAGGGAAAAAAGATAAGAGTCAAATAATTTATATAATATTTTTTACTAAAACGTAAACTCAAAGTATAGCATGAACACTTAACTAAACCTTGTTCTGTTTTAAGTTTTTACAACTTTTCAAATAATCTATTTTTATTTTATATTTAACAGAAGTTAACGATTTCAAGTTATTGAAAGGTGCTATTGTGTGTAGGTCTAGGATCGCATAGCACTCAATTCATGGAAAAATAAGATCTCCTTGAAAAATGACACATTTACAAGTGTATTGTGCAGATTGTTTTCAATAAGTACGGTGTTATTGGTTTTTGATATAGAATACGGCAATTTTCAGAATAACTAGTTTTTTGAAGAAAACATTATGTGAATTTTCAAATTTTTTGATGAAAATGGGAAACTGATTGTAAGTTTTGTTAAAGTGTAAAATGAGTCGGTTACTTTTAAGATCGGTTTATTTTATTGATCTCTATATTTTAACTGTAGATTTATGTGGTTTAAAATTTTAGACAATTAGATAAATGTGAAAATATGAAGTCCTGTTTCTAAGAGATGGAAAATGTAAACTTACAATATTAAAAAAGGATCAAAAATTCTACAATGTGGTCCACTCTCTTTACAGCATATAATAATTTTAAAAGTTCAAAAATATTTTATGTAAAAATAGAATATCTCCTTTTCCCCAGCTTAGCTGTAGAGAACTTGTCCAGAAATATTAGGTAGACTGAAGAGTAGAACTTGATTCAATAGTAGGATGGCACTGAAAGAGGTAACTAGAGAACTTAGGATAGTTACTTTCCAAATGACCAGAAAGGCGGCCTCTATGGTTAGTCTCAAGGAGGTAAAGGCTATTGATAAAGCCAATTGACTGTATACAATATATTATAATGAAATTAACCCAGACATTTCTACATCCATATTGTCTTCAATAAATCATCATAACAAATCTGTATGTTGTACTTAATCTATTGTAATAACCTACTTTTGTCTTTTCCTAATGCTAAAAACATTAACTGAAATAATTTCTATTTTACAAGTATTATCTAAAATAGATGTTTTTTTTTTGAAAATTCTAATGGATTAATAACAGTATATTAGTTTTTGTTTAAGACTTGATTTCAGCTTAGTATGAAATCAGGCTTTTAGTAGTCACCTTGGTTTCACATAATTTAACTAACTATGCATGTCAGATATTTGGATATAATAATTACAACGCTACACTGCACATAATGATACTGCACAAAGTATGAACAATTATTTTACAAATTTGATGAAAATAAACGTATTAACTTGAAACCGCTAATGAGATTGTCGTTAATATTTTTAGAGTAACAATGTTAGCTTCCATAATCACAACGAAAAACAATATTTTGAACATTTATCTCTGATGAAGTTCTAATCAAATATAATTATTAAAAAAAAGGTTTGTTTTTCAATGTTATCACTAATAAGTTAAACGAAAATTAAGCTGTAACTTAACATTACAAATTAGTTTTAATTACGTAAACAAATGAGAATCTCACCAATACGAGATAGACAAAAAGTTAACACTATAAACAAATAAGAAGATAAGTGGAAAACATACTTCCATCAATACAGACTAATATCAATAATAACTTAGTTTAAAATAGAGGTACAATTATGCTTAAGGAATACAATTACATAATATGATATATTATTTCTTAAGATCGAATGAACTAAAACTAAGTAAGAGTATAAATAGTCCATTAAGCAGGAAGGAAACCATTTCTGTTTAAACTCTCTGGAAGAACTTGGACTTAAAGTGGATTTATGTTTTAATTTTCTCCGAGACACTGGTTTTTAACCACTGAATCGTTACATTTAATTAATTACACCATTACGAAACTACCATTATGGAAATTGAAAGCATAGACTATTGTGATGTCGGTTACTTCTTGTTGAAACTTATATTATGTCCTTTTTATATAAGCTTAGGGCTATTAGCTGGCAAATTCAAACTGAAAACATAAACTTGCAAACAAAACAAATAAACGCATGACATACCGTTATAAGTTTGCAACTATACGTGTTTGAAATTTCTACCATTTCAAAACTTAAGTTTGTTTGTTTCGTTCATATTACATAAAATATTGAAAATAAATTAAAATCAAACTGGGCAGAAAAACCTTTCAATAAATTTTATTGAACTAATATCAATTGAAATAAAAATCATGGTTTTATTTTAGTCTAGAAACTTAATTTAATATTTAATTTGTAATTAAGACAATTCAGTCTCCAACAACGGTATCTCCGACTTACGAGACCATGAGAGAAGACAATCAAATAACAATGACTGTTGTTTAATGACTATTTAAATGTATATACGTTATTTTTGTCCAACATTATTATATTTTGTGGTATAAATTTTTCTCTAAACGTAAAACATTTTACACCCCACACTTAGAGAAATTTAAAAAAAATAGTGGAATATGAAGAGAATATTTTCTTACCTACAACATTTCTTCTATTCCTTCAACACAAATGGACACAAAATCGCTGTAGAGACTAATAAGTACAAGTCAACGGAATAGATTTCTCTGAATTCCCATAGTCGTTATAGTCAGGGTATTGTATACGGGAAAGAGCATTCGCTTGCTGACCATCGCCTATATCTGATCTGTGTCTGGTCTGTTCTACGCAACTAAAATATACTTGTGTACACGGGGATAAAAGTTCAAGTATCCACACGTTGATTCTGATCTTTTCTGATTCCCTTAAATCCCATAGTTCACTTCACATACTTTATGAATGATCACATATTCGACTGATACGTGTAATTTGGTACGTATTTCAACGCTTCCATTCGTTCCTATGGATATAGAATTATAAGTTTAAAATTTGTATAAACACTTTTTATCCCCTTGGTGATGCAAAAACCTTAATTCTGACGTGATTAAGTTGTTTTCTGGTAAAAGTGTTTGACGTTTTATAATTTATTAAAATGTAATAGGTTTTCGTAATATCTAAAAATCTTAAATCCTAATAGGAACTCAGATTACTGGTAGAAATGTAAAAATTAAATTTTCACATTTTTCGTATTGTTTTGGAATCAAAAAACTTTCAACGACGGAAATCTTCGTAATTATTTGCGGGGTTTTTGAGGAAGGCTTACTAAATATAAACCCCACAATATCAAATAACGAAAATAAAGTATTAGTCACGATGCTTAAATATATCGTATTTTTTTTTTTTTTTTTTGTATTTGTGATATAACAAAAACATTTCGAAGACCTTCATGAAATTCATAATTTTACTAATAATGCACGTTTCATATTTTGTTTAGTATAAAAATAAGTACCCTAATATTAAAGGTTTTAAAATTATTTTTTAATATTACTTTCATGTTTCACATTCCAGAAAATATAACATTATAACACTAGAATTATTACGTTTTATATCATTATTAGAATTTTCGGATATTAAATAATTTGTACACACTTTCTGTGTTAATTCTACGTGTAGCCAAACTCATATTTTATTAGAAACGATTTTTAAAACTTCCCCAACTCACTAAAAATACCACACATAAACATAAAATAACATTTTCTTTAAATGTCTTAATATTGTTTAAAACATTATTTACAGGTTTTAAATAATAAGTTACAAATAGTGTAGTATTTAAAGTTTCACTTTTCCGAATGTAATTACTAAAACCTAATGAAAACTTTACTGTTTTAAGTCTACCTCATGTTTACATTTATTATTAAAAGTACATACAATTTATTTGATAAAATTAATTATTAAAACACATTTGTTAACTGCAAATTGTACCTATACATATGTTACAATAATGAATTATTGCATACATTTACTATTTTGAAAAATTATTAATCTACTCTTCATAAAGTTGTAATTGATTCTGTTATCTATATGGTTTTATCTATATTATTTGGAATACAAATAAAAATAAAAAAGTATTTAATTTTTTTTTCTATGACAACAGTTGATAATATAACCCTAGACACAATTTTAAAAGGATTGTAACAAATTTATTATTTCTAAATTGAAGTATACATTTTGTAAGACTTCGCCATGTAAGACTAGGTTATAATTTGGTCTTATTGACATTTATTTCATTTTCAATTAATTTTAGTTTTGAATTTAATTCATTTATTTTGGTTATGAGATATCCTTTGAAATTACAAACTACTTATATGACTCTTCTATTCGTATCACTTAAGTTTCTCTTCTTATACACCATCCACTTTTCTTTATTGATATTTTTTATTGATTTAATATTAAAAGTTACTTAAAATCAACACTTGATTTTGTAATGTTTTTTTATCGTTTATGGTGTCATTCAAATACGCAACTTATATTTATTGATGATCTTATTTAATTTTAAAATATTTATATGTTTGATTTTTGAAATAGTCCTGTTATGTCGTGTGGTTGTTTTTATGATTCTAAGTTGCCTGTGTGCGACTTTCCAAGTGTCACCCCTACCTCTTTATTAACACTGTTAATAATTATTGTTAAATAAACTTCTTTTTTTTTACTGTTGACTTTGTTAGTTAACATATCGCGGTCTTGTTTCTGATTAGATTTTCTCCTATATAAAAAATGTTCTGTCCTTTACGTATATTAGAATTCATAGTGGCGAATTCTCAGGGTTTCAAGTGTAGTTTTTTTTGTTTTCTTATGTTTATTTTTCTGAGAACATTTAGGTTAATAAACTATAGACTTGACACATTTCTTTATTGAAACGTGAACTTGTACGCCTTAACTGTATTTATCATAATGTTGATTTATTTATAGTAATTATCTTAAACATATTCGTTTTTGAATATATCTCTACAATATTTAAAATTATGGATTTTAAAAGTATAATATTTATATTAGTTTTCTACTCTTTTGTATAACAGATCAATAATTCATTCAATAATCTAATGTTGATACAAGTTTTTTTACACCTCATCGGAAATCAATAGCTTATTTATTTTTCAATGTTTTATAAAATAATTCATCACATTACCAATTTTGAACTGGTGATGAAATAAAAATATTCACAAATTTTGAAGACATAGCACAACAAAATGTAAGTTACTTCACAGAAAAGTGGAATATTATAGTTATTTTTATTTGAACTTTACAGATGAATAAAACAGTTCTTCTGGTACATCGTCTTCATCAACGCCACACACATCATATTGTTTTGAAAGAAGTAAGTCATGCAAGCTTTATAGTTTTATTACATTTAATAATATATCCATGTTTCGTATTGATATTTTTAATTTTACACCACGTCCTTCTGAGTAATAACACAATATATTAAATGACGATAAAAGAATCTTACATTTTTTTATTAGGTAATTACTTGGAAAATAATATGTACTTTAGTGTAGACTGACTACATACCTTTCAAAATAATTACTATCAACTGTGGTATAAAACGCAAACGCAGTTTCTCTCTACACACTTAGATTATTATTGATTAAATAATTATTTCAAGTGAAAAATATACGACCTAGACCGGGAACCAACCCAGGACCTTTGGCTTTACGCGCCAACGCTCTACCAACTGAGTTATCCTTGATCGCTTCCCAGGATAGGGCATCCAATTCCTCACTTGAATTTGTTTTTGCCAAAAGTCCAGGGTCGTTTCCCGGTCTAGGTCGTATATTTTTAATTGAAATAATTATTTATTCAATAATACTAGCTTGGTAAAATGATGTATAAGCGTTTAAATCAATAAATAAATTATATCATTATTCTATACCTGGCTCCATCTATTATATCAATACAAATACAAAACATTACATTAGTTTTTGTTTTGATTAAAAATGTTTGTTTCCCGGTGTTTGATGTAAAGTGAAGATAAGGAATTTAAAAATAATATTTTTGAACTTACAATTGTCACTTCACCAAATGAAGCAAGGTATTTTGAAAGACCTAAAACCAAAGTCTGTAGTGAAAGTAAAACCATTTAAAATCCTAAATACTAAAGGGTGATTAACTAACCTCGTTGTAATCTAAGATAATTATGATGAATTAAGTACACTTTCAAAATAAGCTTAATATTTCCAAATTAGTTCCTAAATAATCAAAATTGATCCATTGTTTTTTATCTCTAAATATAGAACAATCATATGTCTTAGGTACATGTGATAAAAAGTCAAAACTAAAAACAAAAATAATTGTTCATTCGTATCCAAAATGTAAATTACTTGAACTTATATATATATAATGTATGAAATATACAGAGTTAAATATCACAATATGTTATTCTGTTGAATGTTGTAAACATTTACATATCATTTCCATTACGCCTAGAATTTCATTAATTTATAATAAATAATGGTTTGATTTATCCCAAACATATATAAATATACAGATGTATATACATACATATTCGTACACTTATAAATCCGGATACAGAACTGAAGAAACATTTTATCTGAATTAAAGTTTTACAAAATTCATATAACCAAAAAAGTATTAATAGTCATAGAATTTAAGAAATTGTCGATAAGACATTTTATTGGGTAAATAATAATTTAATTTTTTTTTTTTTCAGATTGAAATGTTTTCTTTAGGAATGATGAAGAATTACATAAAATTCACAGCTGGTGGTTTTGTGGACATTAACCGTACACTTCTGACTAAGGTGCATTTTACATATTATACAAAAACTATTATTATTATTAATATATATATATATATAATGTATAAGACTATGTGTGTGTATATTTATTTTTTGGAGTACATAAATAATTATAGTAGCCTTGATTTACTAAATAAACACAACTGAAGAGAAAATATGTATATTTATAAACAAACTACATATCAGATTCATATACAAAAACGTAACAATGAGGAACATTTTACAATCACAGTACCTTAGATATATTTATATATATATATATATATATATATATGATAGAACTAACTATTTACCTAAAAAGGAATGTATAACAATAGTTTATAACACTTTTCACCATCCATACACACTTACAAAAATAATTTATCGATAATTTTGGAATTGCTGTGAGAGCTAAAAATTTAGTTCAAGGTTGAAGGTAATCGTCTTTTACATTTAACGGATTTTATTGAGCCTCATAATATCTCAATCTGCTTTACCTGCAATTACTTCCATTTTCCAGGAAAATATATATAAATACAGTCATCTTGTAAGCTTGGTTTATATTTAAAAACTGCATCTTTACTTTCCAATATTATAAAGCTGTAACTATTAGTTGAAAATGTATTATTCGTATTAAATAACACTAAATAATACATCATTCATATTACTCTACAAAAGAAAAAAAAAATGATTAAATGCCCTCTACCAGTACGAAAGTGAAATAAAATTTGCAAAGTCATCGAAAAAAGAATTATGGTAACTATAAAATTTGCAATTCGTGAAAGCAAACCAATCACATAATAAAAGAATATCGTTTGAATATGTGCATTATTCTTAGTTTTTACTTTTAAAAGTACGCCTTTTAATAAAGTACTCTTTTGTTTAATATATCTTCTGTTTTTTATGGTACATATATAATACTTTTCTAAAACTATAATTAAAACCTGTAAATGTGTAATTTTAAAGATAGTAAATTATTCATATTGTCGAAATGTAAAATGAGAAGACACACAGAATACCTGATGTTTTATAGTTTGTTATTTGTCGTTGTATTAAATAATTAAGGAGGACTTCAAATTAGTTTACAAAATTGTTATTTAATATTTTGTTGCAAGGAAATTGTTTAATGATAGGTGTGATTTCTTGTTGTAATTAGTTTGAAAATAAAATTTAATAATTATCGTCTAATAATTTTTGATGTTCAGCAAATAGTATGACAGCTGAATATTTTCAATGATTTCATACTTATTTTACAATTTCGTAAATGTTTTATAATGTTCTTTTAAAATATACAGACATTCTGTTATACACATAAAAATATTTAACAACATTGTTTTAAGGCTCTTGAAAAGTTCACAAAGAAGTTTGTTTGGGCGACCGAATGTTATTAACTATAGACTGACTCGATTGTTGTTTTCGCTATTTATTTTTTCCACGGTATATATTTCTTTGCACCTTAAAAGGGATTTTTACTAAATATAGATGTTTCTTACCCCATTATAAAACCCGTGTCCTATCAAAAAATAAAACAACTAAGTTGATATTCTATTTACACTTGCTTTGATACTAAAATTAAGAACTATAAAACGATATTATTTTCAAAATCCAAAGTTCAAATGATGTTTGAGATTTTGCAATGATTATTTGTACTAATATTTCTTAACAGACTATAAAAAAAAACCAATTAAAAATTATATAATTATTAGTTTGATAGTATCTAACAACTTCATATAACAATTATTACACTCGAAACAAATTGTAAATTTGTTGTAGTGTGATTGCTTGTATGTATGTATCAGAAAGTTACATCCATAATTCCAATCTAAGATATATCTATCTATTTAACCTACTGTATACACATTAACCAAAAATGTGTTATATTCAGATGGATAAAAGTATTTATTTTTAAATTTGTGTTTTTCTTTCCAGATAACTATTACAGTTACTACATATCTTGTCATATGCCTCCAGATCAAAGATGTCTAATTACCTGATGATACCACTGAATTACTTTTAACTGCAATGGGGAACATCACTTTATCCCTCTGAGTAGGTAGTTAGGGTAGGCTACTAAACATTATATATTTTGGGTGAATGTAACTAGGCCTATAACATTTATTTTTAATAATAATAATGTTTTGTTATTAATGTTAGTATTAAGTAAATAACTTAGATCATGTTTACCAGCATTTTCTACAATTTAGTTATGCGTAAGTAGTTACTATTTAGTTCCACAGTCAAATATATTATTGCTTATGAGATTAGTTTGCCTTTCTGTATTACAAAATGTTATTAGATTCACCACTATGTTACATAAAAAGAAAATTATATACGCTTTCAAATTTTACCGATAAAATAGTTTTAGTTTATTTTAGATGGCTATATAATCATTAAGAAAATTTACAGCAATATTTAGATTAGTTTATTTACAAAAGTATTTACAAAAAAGGATATACACTGACTTCATAATTGCAACTAAACGTATGTTTCAATAATCAATATGTTTCAAAACAAATAATACATTCTTTCAAATATAAAATATCTGATTTTATTAAAGCCAAAAGGTTTTGCGTAAATAGTTATTGATAAGCTATATAAAAACCCATCATGCATAAACTATTTTAATTTTTAAAAAGTTAGAAATTTTAATGTTAATCTATATGTGTATACGTTTATATTATGTGTATGTTAATACCTGTGATCCAATATGTAATTGTATATTTATTACATGAAATTATATCGAACATATAGGCTCCCAAAATCTGTATAAAATGTTTTTTTTCTTTTTTCATAGCAGTATGGAACTATTAAAACACTAATTACACAAGTTTTGAACTTATTTAATTAATATATTATTTATAACTTTTATTAGGACTTTGTTATCGAACTGCATAATTTAATCCCTGCACCGAAGTATACCACGACCATAAAATATACTACGATTCGTGCACAAAATATACTTCAAGCATAAACATGACTAAAGTTGCATTGATATACAGGTTCAGAGGATAATGCTTCGTATTAGATCACTTATAAAACTTAGGCATCTCTCTTGATTCTGTTTAGAATGTCTATAAATCGGTATTAATTATAGTTGGACTTATCTTTCTAAAGCTTATCCGCGGATTAAATTATATGGAATTTGCAAGTTTGTTCCAGTAGTATCGAAGAGTTATTATTGGTAAATCTGTGGCATTATTTTCATTGCTTAGCATTAGCTATCTAACTTAGCTAAATTCGCATAAACGCCAAAAAAATGAAATCTGAATTCTAACCAATAAGCATTTCCTTTATAATAGATAACTTCAACTTTTTTTTTTTTACATATACTATAAAATAGTCAGGAGATCGAAATAGAATGGTTATGGTTGAAGCACCAAGTTTTGAATCAATACGTTATGCAGTAGAAACCCTCTTGACTTTCCTAATAAACAGTGTAAGAATAGGAAATTATAGGGCAGAGGTTATTATTAATTGTAAGAAGTTCTTCATTATAGGTTATTACAATTCAAGTGTGTTTTTATTTGTTTGAAGTAGTTAGATACACTGAAACGAACATGGAAAGCAAAGACGAATTTCATTATAGAGATTAAAAATTTTCTTTTATAGTTAGTCCTAAGGATGATTGAAGAAACGCAATCAATTTTTGCTCCCTACTTTCTCTCTTCCACGTGGATGATAATAAATTATAAGATTCGAAATATAAAAGAAAGAAGATGTTAAAACGAAGATACCATCCATATGTAGTGATTATTTCATAAAACCGAGACCCATCAAGAAGATACTAACTTATATTGTAAGGGTTATCACTCCCGTAGGAACCTAGCTGTATTTATATTCGACATCGAGAAACTTACTAGGTGTGCTCTTTAAACTTAGTTTTACTATCGGTAAAATTTAACTTTTATTTTTGTAGCTTTCTTTTACAACACTATAATATATTTGTTTACTATAGTTGTGTTACAAGCACTAAATCGTTTTATTAAATTACCAATATTCGTTTATCACTTTTGTACATTATTTTTTAATTTAATTGATATCCTAATACAAAAGGTTTAAAATGAATAAAATGAAATATACGTGGAACCGAATCATCCTTTAAAGGACATTACTAAGTATATGTTATTTTAAGTTGTATTTTGTGGTATCTAAGTCTCTATGTAAAATATCTTATTACTTTTAATTTCATTATTTGATCTGTCACATAACTTCTTAGTCAATATTCCACATGTTTCGGAACCGTAATTCCATCATCAGGAATAGTTAATCACTGTAAAGAGATCGTCGAACATTAAAACAAAGTACACATAAAACCCTACACAATAATTCCACATTTAAATAACGCTGATAATATTGGTGCTCACCGCATCATGGCCGATCACAGACTGTCAAGAACATATTGAGCTGAACTGTTTATTGTTACCATTCCTTATCTTATCCGGTTGTTTCATAGCCGTGTCGTATATATAGGAGATGTACATTTTCATGACAGTCTGCGATCGGCTACTATAAGGTTCAAAATAATAATATAGACACATACATATCAGAGTTATTTAAATATGTGAAATTATTGTGTAATGTTTTATGTGTACTTTTTTTAATGTTCGACGATCTCTTCAGAGTGATTAGGCCCTAACAATGCCTGATGATGGAGTTGAGTATCCGAAACATGACGAATCTCGAATAAGAAGTCACGTGACAGACCAAATAATGTAATAAAAGGCTATACGTAATGTTATATTAGTTTCAAAATTTCTATAAATCATACTTTCTTAGTAGTTTTTGCACATTTTTTGGGATTTAAAAAAGTCAGAACTTTTATATAACATGAGTTTTAAGTCAGACGGAAGACTAATAAAAATATCAACAAATATTTTAACAAATAACGTTTGTATATCTTAATGTTTTTAGGCCAAATAAAGCTATAGTTATGCGCGGTAGAACCTTTTACACAATACTTCCAGCAGAGGGCTTCTCCACTGGTGAACGCCAAATACATGAAACACTTCAGCAATCTCTGAACTCGTTAAATGGTTTGATTGGCACATTTATTAAAAAATATATATGATTCTGGTTAATTGGTGAATTTTTAAGATAATTGTGTATTTCTTTCTTTTTCTTTTCGTTAAGTGATACTTATAGTTATGTACAATACGTTATACAAGACTATTTCTTAAGCGACCATTACATTTTCTTCTATAGGTATTCAAACTTGTAGAAATACCTTTTCTAGGGTTGATAAACTCCGTTATAAATGGAAGAAGTTAATAAATCTACTTAGAATTTATCTAGCCGAGAGTGTAGGAATATATCGCTCAATACAGCCAAATCACTATATTACATAATTTACTGTATTTCTAATTGTCTTAAAATCCCATGTTTAATAAATTTTAAAAAGCATATGAATAAACTAAAATGTTTCTAGTAAAATAATGTGAATATTATCATTGATCAATGTGTTAACAATCAATTCACAGATATGTTTCCATTGTACAAATTTCGAGACCTTAATCTTTTTTCCAATAGTCGGAGACATCATTGTTTTAACAGTAATCATTAAGAATTATTCTGACATACACACCAACCCTTGATAAAATCAATTACAACTTTATAAAAATAACTTGTACATTTGAATTTATTTGAATGCTATGGAATTGGTACTTATGATTTATTTTGTTATTGCCTTATCTGAATAATTTTAAAATTGCGTATAATTTCAATATTTATTAGTTAATGCTGTTAATGAAAATATATTTATGTTTAAATGAAAGCTTACGTATTACGTATACTGGAAAACGTGTAAAATTTTTGCATAATGATTATAGTAAATGAAGTATTTAACCACGCCTGTAGTTTAATGAAAATACTCTTTTTTTTCGTTGTTATATGCAAAACCTCTTGACCATCATCGCCTAATAAGAAGATAAACAGTAAAAATAATAATTTCGATCCCAGGAATACCCTTATAGGGTCATGGAAGAGAATAATTTCTGGTCAGGAGAGCTCTAATATAAATGTGAGGGATCTAATTCAAAATCCATATATGGGGGAAAGGATTAGATCCAGCTAAGGCCACTCAAGATTTTTAAGCCCGTATTCTATATAAGTGGGTTCCTGAGGGCTTAAATGAAACACTTACACAGTAGAATACGTTTAATATTAAAAAATGTTTATTTATATAATACTATAATTATACAATTAAACTGTTCTTAATCGTTTTTGTCTAACAGGGAGTGACAATAAATAGGACGTTTTAAAAAGAAATGATTAGAACATATAATATCTATAAGAATGATAAGAAACTATGAACATGGATGTACCAACATTGTAATGTTTTTTTTTTTAATCTTACGAATGTGGTTGTTAATGTGAAACTGTGAGAACAGGAAATTATTTAATAATAATATTAATAAATTTATATTAATACATAAATTAAGACTTCTTTAATATTGGCACTTCACATATGTTGTACATTTTTATATTTTGTTGTCTTCATAGAAACAATTTTCAGTATGTAACTTAAAACGTGTGTTATTCGTAAGAAAAACTTTTTTTTATAATTTTATAATTTTCTGACCACTACAGTTTATTGTAATTTTATTTTTGCTTATTTCAGAGAATCTGAAATATCCTGTCCTATTATAAATGGTTTTTAATTTTGAAATAAAATGTATGCAGTTTTATTTTGAAAAGATTAAAAAATACAAAGAATATTCAATAATATTTTAATTCTTAAAACATGACCATGTGTTTTCATAATTTTATAACAAAACGCTTATAGTCAATGTAAACGTAGTTTAACCTAACTATATTATCACAAGTTAATATACATTACGATTAAGGGGGAGAAGCGCAACCAACGTGATTGTCTATAGGCTCAATTTGTCTAAATGCGGTACTGGTTATAATAAGATCAACTGTACAATATCTCTACAATGAAATATCTGTTAAATATAATAGACAGTGAAATATTTTACTTTTTAGTAAGATATCGATAAAACTCATATCGAGATTTTCAATATATACTCCCTTCCAATATTGATGTAGTAAAACGTCGCCTGATGTGTTGTCCCCGATTTGTCAACAATACTCCATACAAACAAAATTTATGTTAATATACAGTGACGTTAAGCGTAACAGCTTTACTTGAGAGAAAGATTAGTAAAAAGCATTTATAATAACCAAGGGACCATATTTTGGTTAGGTAATTAATGGGAAAACATATTTCATTGTTGACCTTCGTTTTCAAAATTAACAATTTTATATGACGCTTCAAAATTACTACAAGCCAATTATTTGGAAACCAATATAAATCTAAATAACATATTCAAAGAATAAAAGTTTACTTCCTAGTTTACAATTTCTTTTAGGATTTCAAAAAAAAAAGTTAAAAAAGTCGTTAATTTATAATATTTTGATAGAGTAATCTGCGTTTAACGCTTTCTAGTTTCATCTGTGTATAGCGAAATACTCCAGGTTTCGTTTAAGTTATTATAAACACACAATCTTCGACTTAATCTATAATCTAAGCACTTTATTAAGTTTACGAGGAATATTCAGCTAAGCTTCAAGATTCATATTGTACTTTGGTTGTGTAGACTTAGTGATATTTATCTATATAAGAAGGAACATTATTTAAATCATTAAGCATATAACAAATATATATATATATATATATCTTGAGGATTAAAAGTGTCTTTCCTCTACTTATTGCCCCATTATTTTAGTGATCCCAATTTGGAATTAATAGAAATTAATTAAAAGTACCATTACTATTATGTTTATAATTGTTTGTCGGCATTTTGTATTTAAGACATTTTTAGTATGGTCGTTTAAAAAACAAAATTAACCATTTCTTTTCAATACTCAGTTTATTGGTAAAATCTATTTTAAAATATGTGGTTTACCTCCTTTTATTGAAGGAAAATTTTGTGAAATTTTCCTTTTTATAAATATTTTGTATGACATATTTAATGTTTTGAACTATATGTAACATATGATACTGGATATGACTTTCGATGTTCATCTCAAAGGTGTAACGTTTTATAACAGCTTATTTTATTTTTTTTTAATACTAGCTTTAATAGTATTTTTTGTGTTTTTTATTTTAATGTTATAAACATTATTGGCGTAAACACATAAGAGTAAGAGTTACAACACAACTTTATGTTTTTATTGTTTTATATTTTTAACGATTTTTATACCATACTAATTGGCTCAATTTAGAACTGGAATTTTGAAATACGACCAATTTTCAATTATTAAGTTTAAAATTTCAGTGTGGGAGAAGATTTCAAACCAAGTTTTTCCGAAACCACATTGAGTTGGGTATTTTTTATCATTATATATATATATATATATATATATATATATATAATTTTATACAATATTTTGATAAATATCTATATTAGGAAAACACAGTACACATATTTAAAGACAGACAGGAAATTGATGATGAAACACCATTTCTTTCCTCAAGGAATTAATATTTTAAACAAATTTGAAGTATTTATGTTTTTGTTATATTGATTTCTGGATGTTTATTTATAATATTTTTTATTTTCCTGCTTTCTAACTTCTAACGCTTATATATATATATATATATATATATATATATATACCCTACTTTTAAAAACCAATATTGACAAGTTTACTAAGAAAATATCAGTATAACATCTTTTAACATATGCTACAAATTGTTTATTTCTGGCAATTTTATGTATAACGTTAATTCTCCTTCATAGCAATCACACAACCAGATAGCAAAAGATGTGTTTTTATTACGTACATCTTCGACATGATGTTGACTCTTACTTATGGGCTTCTTGTAAAACAACAATAGAAAGAATGTTTACACTTCATTTTCACTATCGGTGTAAAGGAAATAGGAATAAATGACGACAACAAAGGTGGAGTTATTATTAATTTGGAGTTATCTTTGGCATGTTTTTATCTTTAGTATGTTTCGATATATCTACTATACTACTATTATATGACACACCCGACTTTCCCTCAAAACTTATGTACTCATTCATAAACTGAGTACTGTAAGTTGCAGTGTCTATAATGTTCTCTGGGCTTGCGTTGTTGCTGGAAATACAGAACAAACAACATTCAACTATTTATACTAATACATGACCATTAATATAATTCCAACTTATGTTGTTCCTTGGCGAAGGCTGTAGGAATACCATACGCACAGTCCCGTGCGAACCCTGCCCCCCCCCCCAATTCCGCAACGAATAGCATATACAATACAACATAAATTTTGGCCGTTTTGTTTAATAACCTTACAGTGGTAGCCGCACCTCTCACAAAACCAACAGAAAATGTACATTTCATGGCATCAACGAACATATAATTGACTTAGGTATTCACGACAATATCAGTGATATTGTCTAAACTGTAAACTTCGCTCTTCGCGTGCCTATACTCCTCTACGTGTCAATGGTTTTAATAGTTTCTTGTTCTTTAAAGTATTGCAATCAATGAATACCCTTAACAAGCTAACCCCTGACTGATTTATTTAGTAACAACAGACTTAATATTACTGCTTCCACTGATCCCATCCAGCAATACAGAAGCGTTGAAGGTTTGAATATTTTCGTAATTTTACTTTATTTTAATTATTTTTAACTTTTTTATTCAATTATTTTAATTTTGGATAAGAACCCCTTCCGTTTTCTTAAGATACATATTCGAATTTTTTTCAACAATTATTTAAAATAATTTGTTATAAATAATTCAGAATGATTAAGTATAACACTTTGTTTTATTGTGAACCTTAAAATGTTTTAGCTACTTAAGGTATTACAAGGTAGAAAAGTTTAAATTATTTATTGACTCTTTCAGCAAAGTTAGGACCACAAGGACCTCTCTTCCTCTTTACCTCATCTAAATACCACAAAACAAATTTATAAAACAAATTAAAATATTATAATTAAGGATACATAAAAAGTTACATCGAATATACAAAAAAAAAGTAAAATAAAACCATTTTACATCAAACAAATCTAAACAAACTTCCAATGCAATAGACAGGTTAGAACGAAAATATTTTATACTAAATACCTAATCTACAACAAAATAATAAAACGTTAAAATATTATATAAATAAATAGAAGAAAACAATAAAAAAATATTAATCCAAATTTTAATAGAACATTTACCCACTCCCATTCAATACAACCTAGACTCCCCAGACTACAAAACCAATACTTTTGCCTTCTCGAACTGAATACTATCATTGATGCTTCTAATAGTTCTAGGAAAAGAGTTCCAAAGCTTACAAGTAGTCACAGAAAACGATTTATGAATACGCCAGTTCTGTCCCTTGAAATAACTAATAAAGTTGTTATTAGTGTGACAATAGAGTTAATATTAGAACTAAAAACATACCTATCTGCCAGATAGGGAGGAAATCTGGTATGTAAAATAACTCTAATATTGTTAAGTTTAAGATCTGAAATTTGTTTATTATATTTGGATATTAAATGATCATATCCATTTAAGTCTAAAATAAAATGTAAAATTAATAAGTATAGTAAACAATAATTTTAAGTACGCTGTAGGCTTAGTTGTTAGATAGTTGCAATAAATAAAATAGATAGTTATGTATCACAATCATTGAAGTATGGATAAATTAATGCTTTTACCAGTTGCACTCTAACATTAAACGGCATCAAGTCTTTAATTTTTTCCAGAGTGTGCATTACATAAAATCTTTATTATTCGTGGTCTTTACATGGTCGGTCCAGCTTAGAGTGTTACTTATATTTAAATCAAAAAAACAATTATCATAATAAAGTGGTTCGTTTTTGTTCAAAATGAACTTAGGTCCTGTACAAAGATCGATTTTATTAATAAGTCTGGAGTAAGAATAGATATGGATTTAGTTTTATTATGGTTTTTGGAAGCCCATTTCTGAAGGCCCAAACTTTAACAGGACTAATATCAGCATTTATTTTTGTAGTAGATTTGAAATGTTGAAATCTATCAATTTGATGAATGTAAAGCTATCATCAGAATATAGATTGAAACTTCGAATGACGTAACACCTTAGATGCGTCATTTAAATTAATAAATATAAATAAAATAGGTTAAATTCTACGAAAGTTTTACCAATTTAAAACAACACAACTATAGATGCACATTGTAACGTTAAACGTTTGTTACACGTATGAATGTATTCGTATCTCATATAAATATATATACACGCAATAAATTAGATTGCAATACATAATATATTTTTAACTTCAAAGTAAGAAGATTTAGATTAAAATGAACATCTAAAATATGGCTGTTAAAACCAAATTATATGTAGTTATTATATTTAACTAATAATAATAACGAAAACTCATTTGACAATAAAATATATAAAAACAAGTGACTAAATCTTATAAATTCATGTTTTAGTTTTAAATGTTTAAAAACAAAATAATAGTTTAGTACAGAATTGGTTTATTAAAACAAAGTACATACATTGCCTTTATAAATGTGACATTAACTTTTAAAATACTAGCAGAACACATTTTAACGTATGTAGCTACGAGTATTTATAATTTTCAATAACTAAAATGTTTCCTTTCTAAAATTTAATCGCTTACACTAACAACAATATTTAAAGAGGCAATATATTTTAAAAAAATTAAAATTATTATTCAAGAATCTGTAATATCTGTAGAAAAAACTATTTGCACATTACAAATTAGATACAATTATCCAAGACAGGCTGTGCTGATTTTGTCTTTACTTATATTTAAAACATAATTATAGAAAGAAATAGAAAATTATTTTTGTTCGCTATTGTGAAAAACATTGATTATATATATATTATAAAATTATAAATACAATAATTCATGACTACTTACAGTTACAGTAATGTAGCTTAGGAAACATTAGAATATCATAATGGATATAAGAAATATCGAGGAAGAGACAACGAAATATTTGTTATAATAAGGATGAACAGAATAAAAATTAGCAGCTAGGGAATGGAATTTAGAAAAATTATAGATACACCAATGTCATAAGCATCCCTAACTTGTTTACTCAGGGTTAAATCAATAATATTTTTTGCATTTGGCAATGAACTTAATGTGTATAACGTCAAAAACTATTCTCAACATGTGTTATTTAGAACCGCTTAAATGAAAAATGCACACAAAATTACCAATTGATTGTTAAACATGATTGAAGGAAAATCTAAACAATATTACAGTGTAAATGAAATCATATCAGACAACCCAAGGGAACAATTAAACGAGTTCGTAGTGTGTATCAACTCTATTGTACCCTCAGGAACCCCTCCCATCAAATTGAAATATAAAGTTGTTACCATCGTCATATCAATAAGAAACACGATGGGACAGATCTGGTGAATGGTGTCCGGTAAATAGTGACTCAGTTATTTCATAAGTTTGTTTAATTTAAACTACTTACTGGAACTATAAAGAGAACATTATATTTCTGCCAAGAATTAAATTCATTTCTACAGATCCAAAATTACAAGAGTATAATGGCCTCCATTATTAGCGTTTGCCATTACTATAAATAATGCACAAGGAAAGGTAGTTATACACTTGGTAAAACTACTTTATGCCCAAGGGTTTTCTGCTATGTTGTCTTTAACAGAATATAAACAGAGGGAGTAAGAGTAAATATAGAAACACAACTGTACAAAATATCATAAGAAAAGATGACTGCATATACATATTGTTTACAAAAAATTATTATTTTTATTTTATTATTAACTGATTGTTTGTAAAATAAAACTTAAATGAACTTCTCAGTATATTTGTCTTTTTTCTTATTTTGTAGGGGCAATTGTGATAATAAAAATAGTATTTTAAGTTATATTAAATTTTTTAAACCTTATTATTCCTTATATTTGATTTTACCTGTCCTTTTATTATGATCAATATGTTAAGGGAAATTTTTAACAATCACTGGTGTTAAGTTTTAGGCTTAATTAAACTATGGAACAGTAATTATTTATCTTGAACATTGGAATTTTGTACTGATTGGTAAATTTTTTGTTGTGTGTAGTTTGGGATATTTTTTAAACTATAAAAGTTACATTTCTTGAAAATGGTTGATACTGTTAAAACTAAGTAATATTTATCTTTTTTAAGACAGTGTAAAAATGTTTAGTGAAACTTGTTGTTCCGTATGGTGGGGGGGGAGGGGGATGTATAACTGAGCTTGGGCTTCACACCGCTAACGTTCACAGGTTCATAACAACTTTCTGTTCATATGTTTTTTTCCGTATATCAGTAAAATAAATGATATTTCAAACTTAATTAATAACTTTAAGCAAATTTCCTCACGCTGGAAAGTTTTTATTTGCACATTTATTACATGAAGTTATCTACTTAAACGGCTAAAGAAAGTAATTAAGTTAAAAATTGTAAAATTAATTGATAATTATATATATTATACTTATTACCGACGTTCAAATTAAATAAAAGTTTTTAATTTGTGTTGACAGTTCAGGAGATCCGTTGTCCTAAGAAAGATTGAAGTTATGCAATTGTTACAGCCCCTGACTTCGTTTTCTCGTTGTGGATGAAAATAACCTAAAAGTTTCCATAATAAAGTAAGATGTTAAAAATAAGTCTATGTTAACGTCAAAATCTATGTTGATTTACAAAACTGGGACCATTTTAAATCTTAACTTGATTTGAAAATATGATATCACATGTTTAGAATCATATTAGACAAAATACGAGTATATTCACCTTTGGCATGATCTTTAAATGGATATTTTATTTTTTGGGAAAATCAAATAATTTGTAGTATTTAGTTATTTTTTCTTGAAAAATCGATTTTTCGTAGACCAAAACTATGTCAAATTAAGTATTTTCTAAATCCTAATCTTTTCACTGTAAATCTGCTACGAGTTATTATTACATACGAGAATATATGTTATAAAATAAAGATATTATAAAATTAAAATTTCTCTCGGGTGATTTAACACGGCTTCGAATACATGTTTAGAGTTTTTATTTAAATGTGCAGCATAAAAATATAAAATAACTGCTGTGTTTTAGTAGTTCAAATTATGTAAGTATATTGAGTATGTTTTAACTAAATATATATTAAGCGTCTGTATCGAATGGTGACTCAAATAATTGTAAGATGCACTTAAATAGATTGGTGACGTATATATTTTATTTAATCCACTTAAAACAATAACAGCTTTCAAATACAAAATCTTAAAATGAGTAAAACAAAGCAAAACATGAGACGAGCAAATAACAAAACCTTGTTATACATTTTTAATTTGAATATAAAATTAAGTATCACAGGATATTTCTAAATTCTCGTTTACATTATTACATTTGTCTCTCTTGAGTGCTCTCGAAAAATGTCGGAAGGAAAATGCATATAGAATTTACACTAGATGTATAAATTTCTTTTAAATTGTTATTTGTTCATGAGTTAAGTGAAATAAAAATTATATTCATTGAATTGACTTACTAACGAAAAAAAATTTAGTTTAAAACAAATAATTTTAGAAATATTTCTTTTTCGCATATTTGTCCAAAAGGACGAACCCTGTTTCGAAATAAATTAGGGCGTAACGGAGCCAATATTGGATTACATAAATTTAAACTAACTGCCTAATATATTATATTTTACCATAATTATTTCTTGATAGAATGTATATCTGTTTTGTGCTATACTACAAACATAACCTCAAAGTTAAGAAAATAAGAAAAGGGAGTCGGGAAGTTGCTTAATGAAAATCATATACTCTGCACTATATCTTGCTTTACCAGTACAAATTATAGTGCTGGGTACAAATCTCTATAAATATTACTAATTATTATATTAAAAAAAAAATTTTTCTACTTATTTTTGTGTTTCATCCTGCCATTATTTATGAATATTTTATATTGTATTATTCAATCTGTCTTCTTTTTAAAAATACAAATTTCAATAATTTATTACTTTTTTTTTAATTATGTGCCTCTACAATTTACTCCATAAGAAATAACTAAGGCAATTCATTTATAAATCATTCATATTGAGTGGTTAAAAGGCAACTGTATCATCACTTACAGCTATAACATTTTTATACACACGAAATCTAAACGTAAGCAGTTCTTACTAAAAAAAAAGTAACAATTAATTATAACCATCTGACAATTTATGTAAAAGGAAATTTTTAAATCTTAAAGTGTTTGTTATAAGAATGATATTTAACAACAAAACTATCAATTAACTTTACTGAACAGATATTTGTAAATTTGTGACTAAATTTCCTCTTTTGTTTACAACATTGTTCATCACGTAAAACATATTAAGTAATTTATTCCGCATTCACAGAATATTGTCTAACTGTTATTTATAAAAATACAATATATAATGGTTAATTAAAAGATTGAATCAAGTATAATAAACGCAAAATACTTCACCTTATAGTGTGTCTATGTATTATAAGTCGAAATTACTAATTGGGCTTATTGCTAGACTTAACAGCTTTAAATACAATGTGAGCTTAATTGCTATGTACGCTAAGATATAGGGCACGCTTGGATTAAGTAATTACAGCAGTACCGAGGTATACAGGAAGGCTTGCAGTATATTAACAGCTTTTACAATTTGTTTAGAGATTTATTCTTTTCTCTAACACATACTTATCTCAGGAATTTGAAAAACTGTATCTAGTGAACGCAACTAACTTGTATTCATTATAGTATATAGCAAGGAGGCAATAAATAAGGTAAAAGAAAAGTTTTTCACTATCAACAGGTGAAAAACTTCGAAATTTCACTATGAACGTCCCAACAGACTTTAAACTAATTTAACGATAAGTATAGCACAGTTATTAAACCACACTTGATTTTGGTGGAGTGAATAATGATTAAAGCAATTTGGTTTCATAATAAAATTTATTACCAATATTTGTGTATAAATATGACAAAGCATCAAGAATTGTTTTGAACAAAGAATATATTCTTGTTCTGGACGTAATCAAAATTGGGGGGAAGGGAATTTTAAAAATAATAAAAATATCATTTAAGATCAATGAGCCAATTAATTGTAAATCAGAATTTAATTAAATCCACTGAAAGTGTGTTTAGTACAAAGTGAAATAAAAAGCTCAATATATCAAATTTACTAACTTCTATAATTTACCGTTATTTACCTATTTTTATCTTTTTTACCAAATATTATCTTTTTAATAACGCTGCATTTTAATTAGTTGACATTCTTTTCACTAAATGCATATATTAAGTATCGATAGCGAGCTATTCACGGAGGTGGTTACATTATGCAAATTTTAAGACCGATAAATCAAACATTAATCGTTTTCCGATAGTCCGTGTTGTAAATTATGTTAACGATAATTATTAACGTTATGAATGGAAACATGTATTTTAGCATTTAACTAAATATTAGAGATAATTCTAGTATAATTCGATTTAAACAAATGTTCCATTATTGGATTGTAAAAGTATAGATAATTTATCTATTTAATTATCCATTTAATCTAAAAACTATTAAAATTGAATATGTAAAACCAAGTGCTGTCTAAAAGAATGCTTTTAAATACACGTTAAATTCAAACGTACAGCAACTAACTAGGTAAACTATAAAACTTTTGAAATATCAGCAATACTATTATTGATTACTTTATTTTGAGTTTTTATTTAATGTTAAGCTAATGAAGACGGGGGTAAATATTTGCGTAACCGATGGTGAATTACTAGTTTGAGCTTAGGCGATATAGTCGTACATCTTATAAGTACAAGCTGAGCCATGTTTAAAATATCTCACAGCAATTTTTTTATTTAAAAAATTTCAGATTCAGGTAGAGACAATTTAAAAGTCGCATAATTATTTTAAATTATAATGGTTAGGTTGTAGTTTCCTTAAATCGGTAGTTCAATAGTAATTTTATAGCGTTCACCTTACCAAAAATTATTTAAAAATAATAGAGCCTAAGTTGCAAGATGGAATAACTAATTAAAACCTTGGGTTATTCTCCAAAGTTTTAATTAAGTAAAGATGTTGTTTGTGTATTTTAATAAAATTAGTTCCAGCGTTCTTAATATCACTTAAGCCTTTAGGCGGAGATTTCATAACAGTGTTATGAAATTATTTCACAACATTGATGTTATCAAAGCTTTAACATAACTTACATTTCTTTGTAATATATGTTCTTAAAACATATATACATACATATATATATATATATATATATATATATATATATATTTCACTTAAAATCCTGCAATGAACTGTAGTTATAAATTTTGTAAATATAAGGGCACGTTTTAAAATACTCCATAACTTAACGAACAATTAATTATTTGTTGTGTCGGTGCTTTTAATTGTGACAAAAATCCATGATGTCAATTGTTGAAAGTTTAACATTGTTTGACTTCAGTTCGCCATCATCTCACGGTGTCTCAATTCAAATAACGTTTTCATTTCCAGAAACTTTTTTTTTAATCTCCCTTAGAATGAAACCTGTAGCTCAATTTCTATTGTTCATAAAAGAGTTCCCCCTTCCTCTATCATTACAAGATACTTATAATCACGATTATAATGTGTGTCAATTTGTTGTTGTTATCGAGTCCATTGTATCAGCCATAATTGTCAACTTTCTCCAATAACGTTAATAACTGCGACAGCCAATTTGGGAGCTTTTTAACTGTAGACAAAATCTTTGAGTGGAATGATATCCTGTCTTAAATAAAGCTGAAGCAATAGAGGTTCAATCACAGACATGTTTAGGTATGAGTTTGGAATTTTTTTAAAGGATCTGTGTCTTCAAAATAGATTTATATGTCCTTAAGTGGCTTGTGTGTATTAGTGAAGACTTATTTGTGTTTTTAATTATTTCTACTGTATTTCTTAAGGATAGTTCATTAAAGTGATCTGTTATATATCAGAGGGTACAAAACATTTATCTTAAAACAAATTATAAAGTTATTGCTTTTTCCGAATTTTTTTTTATTTTTATTATTATTACAAGTGTTAGAGTTTATTATTTCTTTAATAAAATTAGTGAATATCGATAGTAATTAAAATAAATGTTTATAACGTTATTCCTGTAGTATCGCATGTCTTTGTACTATTTTATAAAAATTATTACAATATTATTGTTATTATTATTATTATACACAAACGTTATAAGTAATTTACTAAAAAAATCACAATTATAGATAACTAACGAAAAGGATGATTCAGAATTAAGATTATAGTTTAATACATGGAAATACTAGAATATATGTACAACTGTAGAGTCTAACGATTAATTTTAGATTTTCTTTTTTGCTTCGAGACGAGATTCTGTTTATCAATCATAACCAATAAAACCAAGCAAAGACAATGTACCTGAAGTTAGAATGAAATCTTAAAACTAAATAACGTTTTAATATGAATTTCAACACAATAAATACAACTGTTAATAAAGGTAATATCTGACCAAATTTAATGACAATCTATAATAACACGACAATGAAAAAGTAATAGGAATTAGTTTACGAACTTCGGTATATCGGAGCGTTATACTTTATTAGCGTCCTTAATTAAACCCAAGGACCCTTATTATTATTTATATCACGCGGGTGTCATTCCGTCTGTCTCTCTAAAAGTCGCAACCCGTCTATACAGCCAAGACGATAAATACTATATATTTCAAACATTCCATTCATATTCTTTATAATCTCCCACATATTGGAAGTACATAGCGAAAATAAACACAAATGACCTATGGGTAGTTAAGGAGCTAAAACTACCGAGTTCATTTTTTTCTTTAATATTAAGTATGGAGTATCAAATACAACTATAAGTTATTCTAATTACGAATATGTATATTTATTTGACGACAATATTAATATGGTGACGCTAGACCAAATCTATCGTTTGTCCCCCTTCTAACTTGAAAAATTCGTAGCGTATAGGTTTTAAAAGAATTTTAAAATGCAATAACCATTAATGCAATAGCTATTAAAATATGGATTGCATTTTCATTGATTTCTCCTTTATTAGGGTCCGTAATTTTACCCTTCTAATTTTACAAGCATGTATATATTTCTAACCAGCCATACACAGACAAAACTTATATATTTCAAACTATGAATTTATATTGTCCTATATATTTATATAGCGACAAGAAAAAATACCTAGGGGTAGTTTTAAGGGCAACAACTATCGGGGTAAATAATTTGTTGTTGGGATTATTAAGTGTGGGTTATCAATAAAATAAGAAGTTATTAGAATACGAATATGTATGTTTACTTCAAAAAGATGTTAATATGTTGGCTCTAGACTACTTAAAAGACATCGACATTATAAAAATGGCTAGCCCTGTATAATGGTTATAGCATATGCTTACCCTTTTATTATGCATTGTTTGCTTATGCAAATGAAAGTTATATAAATCTTTTTTGTGCTTGTAATAAAGTATATGTCATAAAGTTACTGAATTATCCCAAAATAACTTCTATTTAACTATTAGTTCTTGGAGACAAAGTTTCATTGAAGTGTCTATGATAAACCATTATTTTTTTTATAATTAGTTGTATTGCTTAGCAGTAAGTTAGATTGTATAGTTTAACATATTTAACTAAATTCACTTCAGTATAATGACCAACAAGATATACATTAGACTCATTTTTACACTTTAAATTCTTTGTTATATCGTCTAAAACAAGAGAAATATCGCTATCACATCAAGTTTCTTCTGTAGAAATATAAATACATAACACTATTACTTATTAGTATAATGAAATTTAATGTTTTTATGAGTTGTAGAGTTTAACATTTGAATAACATTTAACAATTAAATACAAAATGTATGTGCTAGCGCGCGCGTGTGTGTGATGTCATGAACCAGAGAAGTGAACATATTTTATATTCATCATAAAGAGAAACAATGCTTTCACTATGATGCTATTCCGATCAGGGTACAGGCATACTCACTATTCTACCTCATTACATTTAAACTCCCGCCGAACTGCAGCAAGTTATTTTTTCGCGGAAAAGGTTACAGCAATAGTTTATGCTCTTGAGAACCTTCCATTGTATATTCAAATTAAAACTTTTGATTTAGCTGCTCTATCCTTTTGTCTAGTACTGATAGTCTATCTTTTTCAGGAACTCCAATGCAAACACCTCAGCGGCATTCAACTCTTATGCTGGCTCATATACCTAACCAATTCTTCTTGTAAGTGGGCCCTTCCATATAACGCCTGATAACTCTGACAAACCTCATAGGGGTCATTGAAAAAAAAAAAAAAAAAAAAAAAAGAAGAAGAAGGAAATGAAAAACACGTTCTTTTTTTTCAACTACGATACAATGCGGACTTTCCTCCTTTTAAAACTAAAGAGGACTCCTAAACATCTTTGATCATATAGCATCTTAGAAAAATCCAGTAAAGACTGATTACCCGATTCTTCCATTCCATTAATAAGACAATCAGTTCATCTCCCTTTTACTGAGTTGTTCTCCAGTATCTGCTAATAGACAAAGGTCACTTTCCACTCGTAATCCTTAATTCCAGCATAATTTTCCGCTTCTATGTTGTATCGTTTTGTGTGTTTGTGTAACCATGTACTTATGAGTTTGAAGTTTAAGAACCTAACTAGCTTCGAGGAATTAGGAAGGCCGGGGCACCTGGAACCTTTCGACATAACACTAGACCCCCCCCCCACTCATTAATAGGTGCTGGGAGCCAATATATCATTAGTACTCCACTACCACCAAGAAACCTTTCCTCAGGACATGCTGCCAGAAGCCGAAACGTCTGGACAGGCTGAGCATGTTTCCATGGTACTCAAATCGACAAAGTTACCAATGCCACGATGGATGAGTCACCGTAGGGTCGCTCACGCGTTACTCTCCGCCACAATATCACCTGCCTACAGCAGCGGCCATTTTGCACCTACATAGGATATGGTCGCCCATTAACCGAAGCTAGAAACAAGCCGACACGCCTGAACGTTTTCCCCCAGTTTGCTTGGTCCTACACCAGTGCTCCGCCCGATTTCTAGAAGCCTTCATTCCTCTGGAAATCATTTTAGCAGTTTGTGATGATTAGATGTCATGTCCCTCACGCGATACCTTACCTCACTTCTAACCAACACCATTCGTTGAAAATTTATAATCTGTCAAACATAAAGGGTTACACATTTACTAATGAATTCTTCAACCTAAATCGCCAAACATTATATACATTGTCATCTAAGGAAAACTACGTAATAGCACTCAAAGGCAATTAAATATAAAAATATTTCAATGTCTAATGGTCCGTAATTTAATAATATTAAATTAAAAATACCGTAAAGTTAGAATAACTTGTGAGTATTAACTAAATATGACTATTTCCCACAAGGAGAAAACACATTAAAATAAAACCATTTCTAAATACATTGACGAATTCCAAATAACACCTTATCACTAGTAAAAACCAATATTTGAACTTCCTTAAGCATTTTCACAATATAATTGTTTTGTTTTTTATATTTTATTGAAAATATTAGTTTTGAGTGAAAAGCTCATTGAAAATAATTTGCATTTAAATTTTGTATATGTTGGCTCACCATGACATACAGCATAGAAACTGTACCAAATACTCATATGTTATTGTAATTTGAGATATATTAGTTTATTTTAATATATATAGTTAGGGCTTTCAAAAATGAGTGACCAGGCCTACATTTGGATCTTCTAACCAGAAGATCACAATTCCAAACGTTTGATCTTATTGATATTATTTGAAATCTTTTCTTTATATTTTTCACATTTTCAAAAATATGATTTGAATGATATCCGTTATAACATTCTTATGAATACACTTACTTGCTAGTTTAAATAATTCATTTTCATTTTCGAAAATTATCTTGTTGAAATAATCGTATCCGAGTAACAGTAATCACAATGTTCTTTGATTATTGATTTATGTTTTTTCATGGCGTGCGTGAAGACGTTTTATGTTTGTTTTGCACAGTTTATTTAATATAAAAAAATATTTGGTTGTTCATAATAAATAACAACTTATGAAAAAATGATTTATTAGAAAAAAAATTATTTTTGGATTTCTGGTGTATATCTTCTCAACTTTTGTTCTATTAACTGTAACGCATGTCTACTCCTATCTACAATCAAATATTCACTACAGAAATAGCCTGATATACATGAGCGTTTACAACTGAGCTCTATAAAATATATTTTATTTGTGATGAATTTTATAAATAAAACGATCAAATATTTTTTTGTTGACTTCACAGTCATTTACAGATAAAATATATTTGAGTTTTCAATGATCAATCATTTTATTAAAAATACTGCCGTTAATCCATTTGAAAATACAGAATACATACAAGGCATTGAACAATTAATGTATATTATTACAGAAAAATATGGGGACATTTTCAGCTGTAACAAGAAAAATATATAATTTATTTTTAAAGTTTCAAAATAGCTTTAATTTCTTCTTCTTGTGGACTAAAAATGTTCTAATATTTTAACTCACCATCGTTTTGGATAGAATTTAGTCGCAACAAATTATAAAAACTTCTCTTTTATAACAAACCCCATTCGCTGTCCTAACCTCTTAAACTTTGGAGTTGATATCGGTTAGGGATTTAATGTAGGTTCAGCTGTTCTAGGGATTGAGGTAAATTTGTAATATCATACTATATCATAACTAGCATAAAATGTATACTGCAATATCATTATTTTTTTCATTAGGAGTTTTATCGCAATGTGTAAAGTAATTTACAAAAATAAAAAATGCCACAAATAATGAAATGAACGAAATTCTTCAAGTGATTGTAACGATCTAATACAGATTAGACAAAAGAATAACTAGACGGTTCTTCAGCTTGATACCATTGAGACATGCTCTGCCAGTATGCTTGCATTAGCATTATACGTAATTTGTATTCAGGACTTCACGTTACTCTAAACTTTAGTGTGAGTCAAATGAGATTTTTTGTTAGTGAAATTAAAACATACAGCTTTTTTTTTCTCTGTTAAACGTCGCAATATTACTATGCAGAGTGGTTAAACATTACCTTTCACATAATTTTTTACACAATTCATATCTTGTCGATTTTATTGTTGTAAATAATCTGTTTTAAACTATGTTATTTACGATTCATATTATGAGGTTAGTGAATCTGATCCACCATCTTGAACTTATCATGATGAAACTAAAATGAATTAGAAATGAGATGTGATAAATAATTTAAAATCATTTTATGCTAAAAGACTTTTTTACTAACTTCTATTATTCAAATCAGTTCTGTAAGACATTGGACGTATAGGGCTTACAAAAAGTGAATCTTCACTTCCCAAACAGCCATTTTCGGCAAAGTTAAGGTTTTAAATATCAAATAATAAATAATCATTAAAGGAAAATAAAAACGTAAAATATCGTATAAAATCAATAATACTGCTGGAATAAAATTCTTTATTCTTCAAAAGTAAATAAGTAATGTGACAATCTGAACCATTTAGAATTGAAAAATATTAAAAACTAAAACTAAAGAGTAGAGAGTGATATTTAGGGGAAATGAGAAGCGTTAACAATCAGATACCTAACAACTATATTATAAACACCAAAATAATAAATTTTGGAGTAAATTTAATAATTTAATAAAATCAAATTTATTACAAATCAAATCTATCTAAAATTAATTTTATATGTTTGTAACAATAATAATAAAGTGAAAAGTAAATAATTGTTAACTTGTTTAAAAATATATAAAGTGTTTTTTTATAATGTGTATTTTTTTTACATGAAGCATTTTTTAACAGTTAAAAAAAAGTTATGTGCAGTTTACATTCTTTTATTTTTGGTCATTTCAAAAATTGTTGCAACTTTTAAGAAATATGAGTAGGCTTATATCATATTATATTGTCTCGTTGGTTGGCAATTAGTTTTATTTTACATAATTTATTTCTTCAGTTATGATGTTTTTCGTATGTTTGGTTTATTATTTTTATTTCTTAAGGAAAGTTAAACAATAATGAACCAGCATAATGCTGGTCTGTTACGAATTAAAGTTTTAACATTTCAGCAATTCATTATTGACGAAAAAGGAAATTAATAGACAAATCTACCTTATTTCAGAGTCATTACCAAGTGAAATCAGCTTGAAGGTAGTTTTATTTATTTCTGTTTGTGTGTTGTATTTTTTCTTTTAACCATACTCATATTAATTAACTGATTATTTTATTTGATAGATAATGTATTTAGTTATAATTTTAAGTACGATTTTGTCGGCATGTGATTTATAAGTGCTTATGAGTATGTATATATTAGATCTTTATATTTATATGATGTGAGTCTGTAATATTTTGTAACCTCAAAATTTAACTAAATCATATTTTTTTATTTGTATTTTTACACATTAAATACAGTGACACCAGTGCTAATACGTGAGTTATAATAATTGTCAGTAATGCTAATTCTGTGGGTAATACCACCAGATATATTTTTTAATTACAATAAGCATATTATATCGTTTTATATTATTGTTGAATATCTTTATAATTCTTGCCTAAACCTTGTGATTCCAACAGTCACAACGCATAATTGGATGAATGCAACAAATATACACATTATATATACAACACATAACCAATTACACAAATTAACTTTTGAAATTCAATGCTTTTCAAATTATTAATACATCATTAATTATTGACAAATTTTATTAAATTTAATACCAAATCTAAAAAATACATTAAAATCAAAGTCAGTCCTTAGCGATAAAAATTGGAGTGTAATATATGTTTGACTTAAAACAAAATGCTTTGTTTTACAGATCAGCTAAATTTGTGGATACAAGGATTGCTTTAAATCCCTTAACAGCGGTGTGAGCAAGCCTATGGGACATAAAATCATTATAAAAACATAAAGTGAAGTTAAATAAATCACACTGTCCATAGTCTTCTTGAAGACAACCCAGACAGACGAGTGAAACCTACCTTGTTCTAAATTCATTGAACATTTCGAGTCACTGACCTTGAATAGCATCTTTTGTGATAAATCCAAATTTTACAGTAATTTCGATTAATATAATATTTTACCAACACTAATTTAATTGAAGAAAAATAGTAAAAAGTAATGTCATTACTATTATAAGGTCATTACTATCAGTTAATGGAGTATTTTCCTACGATATTAATGAGAGAAATTATTAATGGAACTAGGGTGAACTTATTAGACCCCTCATCAATACCACTGGGTTTGGTTTTTGGAGAGATAAATTTCTTAAGTTTAAACATTTCTTTCCATTCGTGTATAATATTTTTTCTAAAACTTTCTTGGACTATTTAAAATTATTAATTATATCTTGAATGAGGTTTCAGTCGATAAATCAAGACATTTAACGTTGTTTTGGTATATCAAGAAAACTTAAATTCATGTTTTAGTTTGTTGAATTTTCTCAAATCTATTTATTGTTTTAGGGCTAAAACACATTTAACTAATTTAAAAATTAATCCTATGAAAATAATCTGAAGAAACGCAAGCAGCTTAACTCAAAAGATTGGATCTTAACGTTAAGCAGCTTTTCTTTAGGCCTGTGGGTAATATCTTTATTTTTTATTGTACAGGGAGATATTTTCAACACTGAGGATAACTTAATTTCACAAATCATTAAATATAGGCCAAAATATAATACCTATAAAATTCTCTAATAGCCATCCTACATCAAAATTTGTAAAGCTGTGAAAGTAATAAATAGTAATTTATGTTATATTTATTAAAAATAGAGGTATGAAGACAACTAAAATAATTCTAATAAAAGAGTTAAACATATGTTTTTATGTCTTGCTTATTCTTATAACTATCCGTTTTCTATACCATTAATAAACATTTATATTTTTATTACCATACTTAGTATGCTGTATACAAAAAGGTGTACGATATTTTATCAACTAGTTTAATTCATCATTTAAATAAATCTAAGTATCTACAAACGAATGTCAAAAAATACTTTTTTTTTTTTTCATCTGTCCCGTTGTTTGTGCTTTTCTAAAGAATATTTTCATATTTGGAAGTAGATAAGTTATTGTGTCCCTAAATGATACAAAATTGTTTGTATAACCGGTAGAAGAATTAGAAATGTCATTGTGTTTTCAGTTAAAACAGAGAAAAGGTGATTTGTTTCATTTTTTTTTTAATTGGTGTTTTTAAGATCGACATTAAATAATTTAAACCACTGTCATTTTGAAAATGTGCAACTTTAATGTACAGCATAGAGTCTTGGCTTGTTTGCACTGCCAAAAATTTATATGATAAAAGGATGTTCTGTACCTGGACTCAAAGACTTACCTCTTTTCAAAATGAATAATTTTTTTCATATTTTTTTAAAATAAACAAAACGACACACAAGAATCTAAACATTTTCGTACATAAATATGTTTATAGTGAAGTCTATTTTTAGTAAAATTATGTAGTGACAAATTTATTTATAACATTTACAATGCACCATCATAGCTCTCAGTCTGATTTGTTAAATAAAAATACAAAAATACATTTAAATTCATGTTAAAAACTATGTCTAAAATACAAACATACACAATAGCAAATGTCTAAACAAAATATGTAGAATGAGATTGTTTCGATTCTTATTAACTTTTAAATAATAAAGTCCTAATACAAATAAGATTCGAGCGATGCTTTGGATGATTTTTATTAGATTATATTACAATCGCAGACTTGTATACATTTAATAAAATATAAATACGTTGCATTTGGAACTACATTATGTCTGGCTATGTTTCGAGTTGTTTTTGTACGCAGGTGGTATACAGTTGAGTGCTTGTCCGTATTGTGCTTAGGTAAATCTCAACTTGTACATTTCTTATTGCTAAGGACAAATTAAACATATTATTATTATATCTCATACAACAGAATACAACAATATATGATTTGGATAGAACACCTTTTTATAGATATGTTTAGACATACAAAATTGCACTGAATGCATATATTTCACATACAAAATCTTTCTGACACTTTTGTATTTGTAAGGAAAAAATAGTATTTTTTAAATCTTAGTGTGATATAAATAATGGCAATTTATATGAATACATAACTAAGCATCGTTTACTAACTTAATAAATGATAAATTAGTCATATCTCATAAAAGTACGAGATAATGTGTCTTAATATTTTATTATTCTGTTTGCAATAAACATTTCAAACTGTGTTACCAGGTTATTTTGAATTATTCCACGACTACATTAATTATGTAATTTTTTAAATCAATAATTAAGATTACATTGAAATAAAATATGTCAAATATAATATTTATTTTCTTTTTCTATATTTCAAAATTTGCTTTTTTAAAGTTATACAATTTTTTAAACAATATTCTCTCCTTATATTAAAGATTATTGTTTTAAGATTTATTTTGTTGGATGTCCTTTCCAGGGGGAAAACCATCAATCCATATTTAATAATTACGACATTAAACATTAACGTGTCTTTTGAAAAACTACTTCGTTGTTGAGGTAAATAATGTCTTTGTTGTTTATTTCAGACAGGTAATTTTAATTCACATAATAATTAATTTTAGTATATTTTAAATTATTAGTAGATGTGTATATTTTATAAATAAAGTTGTCTTGGCTATGGGAAAATCCAAATCCAAATGGCCAAAATCCAAATTTAAAGGAAAATCATCCAACAATTCATAACTGGGAGATCTAATGCTGATTTTTTCTTCAGTATTTGCTTTTTGATTTATAGTATTAAAAAAAATTGTGTAATAAATAATAACTATAAAAGATAAAAAAATATATATAACTTCTCAGTTATACAACATTAAAAAGAAACTAAACAGAATTCTCTTGAGTTAAGTCAAAAGCATTTTTTCCTGACCACATGAACGTCTGAAGTGTGGGGGTCTTTTATGATAAATAAGGAACGTTAGGTCAATAGTTGAATTCCTCATTTCAATTCAATCTCTATGGTCAATCTGAATTGACAGTGTTCAGTCTTGAACATTTAACACTTTTAATGAACTTCTTTAACGAACTCCTTTAAAATAGCCAACGCCAATAAAATACATATCCGCTTCTTCCTCCTTTAATCTCACAATGAACATAATCCTAATCAGACAAGAATATTACCTTTGATAAATAGTTCCAGCTGTTGCTTTGGAAATCCAGTTTAATTACGTAGACGCCGTCCATATTACTTAATTTACAGTCAATATAGAAACCAAAATTCAACTCCTTGTTCAGTATTTTCTCTATATTTATATCGTAAATATTTTTATTTATATGATAGTGATGCATCATATTTTACAATAGTATTGGTTTTTGTTTGAAGTGAAAGCTTTTTACTATTTCCTATTACTATATTTAATAGAATCAGAATTTCTAATTTTAATTTACCAATAAATACTTTAATTTACATAATATATATTCACAAAACTAAACTATATTATTAAAATAAAACACATTTAATTAGTCTATTTTCAATTTTAACAGCAATATAATTATGCTGTAAGGTAATATATTGCTTTAAGTTTTGTAACAAAGGATTACATAAGACTTATGAGTACAAACATAATTCAGCTGTAGTTCATGATTTATTTTTATACGCAAGATAAATTAGCCACCTTTTCTGTATCACTGATTACGGTTGATTAATTGTTCCTATAAACTGGTTTTTTTACACTGAAATAATCTACCAGAAATGAAGTAGTAATCTCAGAAACTTATTACAATATAACATGCAATAATAAATTATTAAAATCCTTCACCTAGCTCATTGCTTTACCTTTAAAGTTATGTTCAAATATTCAAAGCTAATAGTAGATGAAAGGAAACTCCCTCCATGGAATTAAGTGAAATGAAGAAAGGAGGGTTTAGAGTTACAAGTTGGGCATTTTAATCTCTTATTAAAAGCCCATCGATTACTTGTTTTAAGTGGGATTGACCTTAGTTAGTTAGTGAGTAAGTTATTGTTTTTTCTAACTGAAAATAATGGTAATTTCTACTATTAAATATTTTATTTTCAAGTTTAATAATTCTGTATATATTTTGAAAAGAGTCATCGGATTGGTTAGAAAAATATTGAGTAGTTTTGTAATTAAATTTTCAAGAAATACTCAAAAAATAAATATTTATAAATTATAGCTGGAAGAAAATTAAAACGAAATACCACTTTCATTTCATTAAATGAAATATTCTACATATAAAGAGGTGCAAACCTACCTAACAAAATATTCTCTATTATTTAAAATCATGTTACTGTTTATATACATAGTGTGATATTAAATAATAACTTGACAAAAACAATGAATGAGGATAAAATGAACTTAACAGTTTTCGTAAATATGGGTTACCAAAAACTTTTAAATGTAAGCAATCACTTAAACAATACTAGTCCTCCAAAATTTTATTTTGCACTTAATAAGATGTATCCTTTTATTTTTACTTATAGAATTTTAAATTATATATAAAATCGAAATCCATTTCTAATTATTTAATTTTATTTCCTATCATTAATTACAATTGGTTATACACTGAACTTTCATAATTTCTATACATAAAATATCGGAGTTTTACACACACACACACACACACACACACACACACACACACACACACACACACACACACACACACACACACACACACACATTGCGACTGTTCAAATTAACCGATCTCAAGGAAGAATTTTGAAAACTTCAAAATTCCAAAATTTCAATAAAATCTACCGAAAATAGTAGAAGTTAGAATAATAATTTGATTGAGTATAGGGAAAGTTAATGTAACTAGGCAAAACGGAGACTAGAGCAGATTGTCCAGGCAGGAATAATTAAGCTTTTCGGTTTCAACATTAAAACATCCCATAAGAACACGTGTTAAAATTTCGAAATTCTAAATCTAAAATAAAAATAATGTCAATAATTGTAGAGTAATTAAAATAGAATAATAAATAATAATAAAATAAACTTGTAAAGTATATATTTAAAAAGTTATAGTTGAAAGAAAGAGAGATAAAACAAAAAAACCTTTGGTAAATCTAAAGTAATAAAAAAACTAATAATATAGTTATATGATCATAAGACCAATGAATAATATTTATTAACCCAAATCAAAAATTAATTAAACCTAAGAAAATAACAAGCATAATAAAAACCAAAAATGAAGAAAGTGCCATAACATGAGAACCAGAGAAGCCAGGAAGAAGAGGGGAACAGTTTTGAGACTTTTGGAATATGAGGAACAATAACCAAACAGAAATTTTTAAAATTTTCCAAAATCAGGAAAAGTAGATTTTAAAAATTTACGAAATCTTCAAGTCTTCATAACGAGAGAAAGAAAGGTCGCACAGGTTCAAATAAAGTTTGGACAGAACCAGGAACAAAGGGGCTTCAAACTGAGCTAATCAAAAAGAAGATCGAGCTAAGCGAACGAGAGTTATGACGAATTGAAGAAATCGACGGTTAAAAATACAGATTTCATGTTTAGACGAGAACTTCAAGGTCGCGCGTCTACATCGCTGTCACAAGTAGTGGGGGAGAGTTACCAACAGTCGTGCATATTACAAATAAAACTAATTATTAAAAGTAACTAAAATAAAAGGAAAATACATCAAAAACAATAGAGATAACGTCAGAATAATTAAATAAGCTAGAAGAAGTTCAACAATGTATTAATTAATATTAAAAAACCAAAATAAATTGAAAAATAAAGAAAGAATAAAATGTGTAGGAGTTGGTTATCGTGTATAGCCAAAATTTTGACGAACTGATTTCCAGCAGATCAAATCGACAGTCTCGTATTAACATCCAGGAAGATAACACGCTTTTAGTAAGTCTGAAGAGGAAATCGTCGTAAAGAAAAATCGTCATTGTTCAGTACTTCTCGAGGTTAATTACGATAACCAAAAGAAGGGTCGGCCTTAGAAGAAGACAACACTACATCCAGTTTCAGCTTGCAGAAGACATCTTTAATATGAACTCCGGCAAATATTAAATTAATATTTGTCCTTATCGCCGCCGAGAAGAAGATCCAAAGGAAACAGGATTTTTGAAGATTCCCCGGAAGAAGACATTACTGGGCGAGATCTTCAGGGACCACAGCAATCCAAAAGGAGGAAGAGAAGACCTGCACTACCCAAATAAAAGAAGGTACTGCATAAATCAAGAATTTTAATAAATAAAATCTTTTTTAAACTGAAAAAGCTAAAAGTCAAAATTTTTAAATTAATCGATAATAAATAATATTTCAAAAATAAATAAACGAAAAGAAACTATTAAGTCAATTAGAGTCATTGCCATTATTAAAATTTTCAAATCAATTACAAAGCAAACAGATTGGTCAAATATTAGAATAGGAATTCAATTTTTCATGATTAGTAGTATAAGTTATATTTTTGTGTAGAATTTAAGGATTATAGGATAAGCATAGAAATAAGTTTATATCAGGGGTTGTTTATGGAGGTAACATTTTAAAATCAGATGTCAGAATAAGGCAACTAATGATGGTTCTAATGATTTAATTCATAAATCTAGTAGTTTTCAACATTTCGATAAAATTGTTCCAGAAATAATAAATTTGTTATTATTCAACTTTGTTCTCTGTGTTTTAAATATCCTTAATTAATTAAATTCCAATAGTTAAACAAAAAAGAAAGTAAGTGCTCTAAAGGAAAATTTCAAAGTAAAATGAATATAATTTTAATCTGATGAGATAACAAGAGCTCCAAAAGGCACACCTTTTGAGACAGAGTCTAGGGAGGTAATAAAGGTAAGATAGAAATAGAAATTTAAATTTGTTTTATGAAAAAATGTATTAGCATAAGAATTTGATTAGAATATTAGTGTTAGATCTTGTGTTATATATTTAAGAAATTAATAGGGGAGTTAGGGTAAAGGCATCGAAGAGACAAATCCTCTACCTTACTAACTTGTTAAATTCTTGCAAGCACATTCCTAAAGCGGGTTCCCTAGTTAGTCCATAACTACTATAACGGGGAGCACGACGTCGGGGTGCGTGGCAACACACACACACAATATGTTTGAAAAGTCTTGAAACACCTTATATCTAAAAACCTTTATGATATTTTACTTCACATATCTGAAAGTTCAATTTGCTTTTATTCCAAATCTTAAATGATTTCTTCCAACGTCTAATCAATGGTTTATCAAAATTAAAATAATATAGTCAATTAGACCACCAGTGTATGAAGTAATATCACAGACACATAGACGGACAGAGAGACAGAGAGTCTCAAAATGTATAAATGTTTTCCTACCAGTTCAAGAGATAAAAAAAAACACAATGGCAGTAAGCTGGACACTAAAGAACGTTTGATGCCAGTACATTGAAAAAAAATTAATGTTCCAAATTAAATAAAACTGTGTAATAGACTAGACTGTTGTTTTAAAAAATTTGTTATAATTATGCCACTAGTAAAATATTATGTTTTGGTGTAATAAATGTCGATAATATTTGTGTCCTTATACTTCTGTTTCCAGTTATTTTCTGAGTTGTGATTCACTTTAACTTGATATGAACAGCAGTAGAAGCAACGGCTCGAGAATCGAGAACTTGTCTTATTATTGCCTCACTCAAAAAATTAAAATTTTTAGAAAACACTCTGAAAAAGAATTTACTAACCCGGAGAGCTTCAAAGCAATTGAGATACTTCTATGTCTCCTATGAATTACAATGTAATTCCTATTAACCTTTTTCTTTAAATTGCATAAATTTTATTAAATTTTTTAATTAACAAACCATTTTGTTTAGCTTTATAAAAGTTCTCTATTTTTTTTAAACAAAAATATTATTATAACGGTTTACAGATTAGTATAAACAACACTTAAATTTACTTAAATCTTTTGATTATTTAACAAAATGAAATTTCTAATTAAAGACTCTGCAGGATCTGATTTGTCGAAAATTTGCATGTGTGTGCACCACCCTATAAATTTTCTTGATTACTAGATTTGATTAAATGTTTATCTAATAATTTTAAAATAATGTTATTGCAATCCTAAATTTCAAATGTACATAAAAAGGTGCCATTTCAAACAGACTTTAAACAGTTTATGATGTATTCCGTATATTTATGAGTCCAAACTTTTGAAGTTTTTAGCTGTCAGATTTTAATTGATGCTCTCAAAAGCTAAACTTACTGGAGCTGCATCCCTAAAGTTTAAACACCCTACTGTATGAAAAGAAATGTTAATTTACAATATCATATGAGATATTCTTCTTAATTTATGAAAGAAATAAATACAAAATTTAGACTAGTGTAGAATTCATTTGAAACATCTGAAAACAGAATGTATGCAGAAAATAAATTTCGAACCAAGAAAGTAAATTAATGACTTTAAAAAGGTGTTTTTACATTTCTTAATGACAATTAAATCAAAAGTGAGAATTGAGTCAATGAGTTGAAATCGTTGCAAACAATTTTTGAAATTGAATAGACGCTTTATAACAATGCTTGAACAAGAAATTACAAGGTTTAACAACGTATTCTCCACAAAGAGTTTTATTTATTTATTTTTAGTTGTTAAGTTTTCACAAACTTTATTCAAATTAAATTATTACCTTCGTTCTTACAAAATATATCTTATTACAAGTATCAAAGCTTTTGTCTATTTCCAAAAATGAAATTTTGAATTATTTCTAATTCTAATAGGTTACATGTATACGCAATAGAGGACACAAACTGAATTACAGTTATATAACTACACGTAAATTTGTACATGGTTAGTCCAATACTGAATTTCAGATGACACTGGGTAGCATCCTTAGCGTGACGGAACAAATCATGCAGGAAATACGAAATGATTTGTGAAACCATATATTTTTATTTGTTTCTGATATGAATGTGCGAAGTCCGTACACAAGTTATGGGCTGGTTGATCTTACAGCTTATCGTTTTAGATTGAAATACTAAAGTATAAGCCAAGTTTTGTTGTGTTTTGTAATGCTTGGTAGCCGAGCCGTCCGCATCTTTGAATAGAAATGGGCTATTTTCTTAAGAAGGCTACAAATTGTGGAAGTTTTGAGGAGTAGCTTTCATAATGTGTGATTAAATATTTTGATCATAACAATTGTATGATGAAAATGCAATTATTGTACCAATTTGATGAAAATTTAATTTTTATTAAATTTTATTGAACTGCGAAATATATTTTTATTTCTGAATTCTAATTTAACATTATTTAGAACATGTGTGTTCTACGGATAATTTCATAGGTTAAAATACACCAAACAACATATTTATTTATTTATTTCAGATAAATTCACAAACGTTATGTTTTAGAATAATATAGTTGAAAACATCTTTAATTTTTACAAGAGCATTTGATTGTTAATATCTTGAATACACTTAATTTTATATGTTTAGTTTTATTTTATACTAACTATTGCTCGCGACGTCTTTCGGGTGAAGGTTTAACTTAATACCCACCTACCTACCATATTATATGTTTCAACTCCATATGCCTTAAATTTTACTTGAAGTAACATCAAACATAAATAACTGATCTATAACTTTTTGTTGCTTTTTTCTCACGTTTATTTGTGATGTTTCGAAATTTATAGGCCTACTATAAAACATAAAAGGCATGTTTTCATAAAACCATTTTTGTCTATCATTAGTGTATGTATATTGCACTATATGTACTATCTAAAGTTTTAGTATTACTTATGCCGGCTAATATGTCAAAATATATTATTAATATATTACAACGTTTAAGCACATATAACACGATTTGTTGTTCGTTTGCGGTGATTAACGGAGTCTATTTTCAGTCATACAGGTTTATTTTCGATCTCAATATACCGACAAATAATTGGTCACGAGAGAAACATTCTTGTCTTAAATTTAATTCCACATAATTGACGGTTTTCCTCTAGAACTAATGATTGTGCCTTGTTCTGTGGAACAAACATTGATTTATCACCATTCTACATTCAACACTAAATCTCCAGTAACTTGAATAAATGAGTTTCATGTTCTTCAGTATAAAATATCGAATTAGCTTAACTGACCTGATTTATATGATATGTCATAAGTACATGTTTATAATTTTAAAAAATCTTTCAAATTTATGTAAACATTAATTTTGGGATGAAACCATCTTCTGCAGTAATTTTAATGCATCAATGTATAATTATAATTACAACAAGTTACTGTACGAAATTGGTTTTTGATTAATTCCAATTTATTAACTCAAACCTATTGAGTTTGTGTTTTTATTTTGTGGAGTAATTTATTTCCATAATTCCTGGAAGTATTACACAATTTTATTGTATCCAACTGATTCTTAATCAATTATTAATATTTAATTACTAATAATTATTAAATATTAAAATTAATGTAGTTCTGGACCAAGTGACCCGAATTTTGATTTCATTGTTTTTATTCAGGAGAACATGTAGCCATCAGGGTAAAACAAATCAATTTTTTTAACGAGTTTAAAATTTCCACATTTATTTTCATTCTGAATATAATATATAAAATTATACAATTGTATTGCCTATTACTGGGTTAACTAGGTTAACGTTGTTTTAATAATGTCGGACACGTTTTATAATTCGCTTCGCTCCATCAAAATTTAAATATTGTTGATTATCATCTACACTTTAGGTTCTTTTTTCTTTTAGGAACTTACATACATGCATATATATATACACATATATATATATATATATATATATTTATTCATAACTATCCCATAATATTTATCAGCCCTGCCAGAAAACTACAGCTTTAAATACAGATATTAAGTTTTGATCCTTTCAACGTGTGTCTTATGTGAAAAAGAAGCATGTAGGTAATTAATACATTGCACATTTACTTCTACATACCACCAGTTTGCCTTTAAGTCTAATTGTTGTATTTTTTAATTTCCATAAATAATTAAATTTATTAGAATTAATATTATATTGGAAAATTCAATACCCTTTAAAAAGATTTCCTTACGTTTTCAAAATGTACACTGTACACACATTTGTACATTTACGAAATGCTACAGAAAAGTATGAAATATATACAAAATTCAAAATTGAACCAGATGATTTTTAAATGACAACAACGTTGAATACACTGGAGGAATGATAACAATAGACAGTTCAGCTCAACATTTTCTTGACAGTCTGTGATCGGGCATGACAAGGTGCACACCAATACAGATACATTTCAGTGTTTTTTTTGTTTTTTTAATATATGAAATTATTGTGTAGTGTTTTATGTATACTTTGTTTCAAAGGAAAACGATCTCTTTAGAGTGATTAACTATTCCTGATGATGGAGTTGCGGTGAAACATGTCGAATCTAGACTAAGAAGTCAAGTGACAGACCAAATAAGGTAATTAAGAGTAATTTTAAACAGTGATTTCATTTTTTGGTTCACTTATGAAACACTTTTTTATTTAAATAAAATAAATTTTATAACAAATAATTGTCTTTCATAGCTTAATATAATATTGTTTGTCAATTATTCATTTATTTTCAGACTAAGTACGAGCAAGGATAATGTCGAAGCTATGATGGATGAAAACAGAAGCAATATGTATAGGCACATTTTAGGTAAAAAATTTAAGTTTGTTATGAAAATAGTACAATATTTAGTTTTGTTGCGTCGGAATAATTGAATACAATTTATTGCATAAAATTATATCAATCAAGTACGTGTTACCAGGGGACTTCAATTTAAGAAAGGCGGAACCAAATGATAACAATGTTTGAAAAAGAAAAATAAAAAAAGACAAAGACAAATTTAGTAATTAACAAGGCTCAAGTTTATTGAACAAAAAAGAATTTTCGATGGTTCAGATTTTGTCATTTACAACTTAGAAAGACATCCTGACACAAATCATCAGCAAAAAAAAAAAATCTTATGATTAACAAGATCATAATTAGTAAAAGTTATACGCCCTTAATGTAACATATAATAATTTAAATAAAAAAATTAATCAATAGATTCTAAAAATTTATCCCCCCTTTTTAGTTTATATATATATATATATATATATAGTTACAAAATTTAACAATAAAAAAAAAGACAATGAGCACAGCTTAATAATTAACATAATTATAATTAATCCAAAAAAAAAGATTATACGCCCTTAATGTAAAATTAGAATAAAAAAGATGAAAAGATACTGATATTTATTCCCCCCCTTTTTACTTTATGAGATGATAGTTTTTTAAAACAGTTACAGAATTTAACAAAGTAAAGATTTATAAATGAGTTTGATGTTTTAAATACGAAAAATTCATATCTATTGTAAACAGGTTCATCACTAGACTAAAGTTACATAATATTACTGGTTTGATAAATTTCTTAAATGCTATATTGGCCAATAAGTTTATATATTTTAAAATACAAGAATTTATTATAAAATGAGAAGTTTATAAAAAAAAAAAATATATATAAATTTTGGATATTGAAATTTTTAAATTGACGTCAATTATGTTAATTTAGAAAATAACCTCTTGGAGGTTGTTAGGACCGAAAGTTTGCATGCAGGCTCCACCCAATGATTTGTTATATAATTTATAAATAACTACACAAGTCTACATCTAAAAGATAGTTTTAAGAAAAACATATTCGCTGAAGCAATTTAGACACATGTACAATGTAAGTTTAGTCAAGGTTCTGCAAAGTCAGTTTTTTAAAAAAAAAAACATCACTTTTGTGCACTTGAAACTCTGTAGATATATTAAACAAAACGTGTTTTGCAAACAGGAAGAAACATGTTAAGATCTTTCGCTGGTCTATGCAATGTGAGGCAAGAATTGCTCGGTTTCTCCAACCAGCGTATTAGCTAAGGCAAAAAAAACACGTTTTTTAGCGTCTGTGCAAAATCAGACATGTTGTAGCATTAATGTTCTTTATTGAAGAAAATATCTGGTTATTTGTCAAAATTAAAGTAAATTGATTGCATCACAGAACTTCGTTAAGATTATAATTAAAAGCTTCTTAGATGACTATAAAGCTATTTATATATATTTCGTTTAGTTTAAAACAAAACTTGTATAAGACTTGCAAAATCTGCAAAAGTTTGTAAAACGAAATTTTCTGTTTTAGAAGAGATTTCTCTAGTTATTTTATATTTGACATGTTCAATAAGATATTCTGATTGTTTAATGTTCAACATTAGTTTGCACCAATTTCACATAATTGTTCAAAACTTAAAATGTGCCTTTGCAAGGTTTTTGTAAAGTATGTTTTAAGAAAAGAAAATTTTTATAATCATTTAGTTTCAAAAGAACATTGAATATTAAATAAAACATGAAATACATATTTTAAAGAATACATGATAATTAACAAATTATTTTAAAACATTAATAAAATTTATGATATGACAAAATCTGTAAATTTGAAATACCTGGAAAATCCTGTCGCGGAGCACGTGATCTTGTGCCGTGAAAATAAAAATTTATTTAACATTTTAGAACACTTGAGCGCACAAAACTGTAGACTAACATATTGAGACGAGGATGTAGTAAATTTTGAGACGAGAAGGTTGTAAGTTTTGAGACAAGAGGGAATGTGTCTCACGGAGCTATGAAAAGACGTTCACATGGCGAATAATTACAGGTAGACTAGACTAGAGTTTTAGATCCGATAGCCTGACCAGCGGATGGACTTTGCGCTTGCATGTCATGCGATGCTTAGTTTTGGAGAAGGTCGCCAGGTGCCAGCATCTGTCAAGGGACGGAAGTTGAATTTATGGAAGACGAGTGAATGAGATTTATTTGCAGATTTGGTTATGGAATTAGGATGTTACAGCTCTCCCCCCCCGAAAGACGGAGTTAGAGTGGAAAAGAAGAGGGGCCAGAAGGGCCTCCCGCAAAATTTTGAAAAAGGAGAGAGAGTGTGCGTGAAGGGGTGAAAAAAAATGTCTCTCAGACAGGTGTTTTAGACCTCGAGATAAACAAAAAAAACAACCTAAGACTAACATGCGTAGCGAGTGCCACATTAGCTATATGTAGTTCGACAGAACCGGTCAGTATACCTTCACCAAGATAAACAACAAAGAACAAATACACCAAACTTAACTATTAAGGAAATGGACTCACTATGTCCTCGTCCGAAGACGTTATGGTGACGAAGAAACAGAAGAGTTCATGACGCTCTCTATATTCTCGTCGCATCGATTACACCCGCGGAGTGCTCGATGTTAAGATATGTCTAGATAGGGAAACATGTCAGGTACATGTAGCGGCCATTGCCGTAAAGTGGAACCTCATAGTTGATCAGACTATGGGTTGAAAAGCGTCAAGTCCGGGAAACAGTGAGATATATCACTGGACAAGGAAAATCAAGATCTCTTCGCCTGCAAACATCTATACAGATTACGGCACGGAGGGGCTCTAGGAGAGCTCAGCCCACCGATGCCCAAACATACAGATGTGCATTTGGCTTAGAGGAAATACGGCTTGGTTCCGTATTTTGTTATGTTCTGCAGTGCACAGAGAGAAGACTACCAGATGACAATTTGTGCGGGCCAAGAAAGATCAGAAAGAAGAATAAATCGTAAAGGAGAAGGTTATAGAAATTTTGTTAATATTTAATTTATATGATGAGGTTTGAGTTGCTCGACGTGTGCTTTTTTAATGAAGCGAGGTGAATTGGCGAAAGAAAGCGCAACGGTAACTGGAGTAAGAAAATCAATGATCCGGAAGGGACCGGACCATCGAGGCATCAATTTAGCAGCTCGCTTGTCTATGGCGGAGCTCAGAGGGTGTGTTTTACACCAGACAAGATCGTTGATTTTATACAGATGAGGCTTCCTGAATTTGTTATAGGTCTTTTCGGCCTTTTGGTGCGCTTTCATTATATTGTCTTTGGCCTGGCGCCAAACTTGTGATGGATTAGTATTAGGTTTTGGAAGGAGATCATGTATGTTCCAGCTGAGACTCAGCGGTGTATTGGGGAGAAAATTAAAAAGAATACTAAAAGGTGTTGCTTTAAGAGTCTCATGATGTGCGAAATTAAAGGCCAGCTGAAGCCAGCAAAGGGAGTCGTCCCAAGAGGATTGATTTTTGGAGTGATAGGCGATGAGGGCTGCCTTAAGGTTTCTGTTGAGTCTTTCCGCATTATTAGGTTGGGGGTGATAAGGGGATAAAGTTGCATGTTTAATACCGCGAGAAAAACAAAAGTTGCGGAAGACATGTGATACAAAACATTGTGCATTGTCAGAGATTATTATCTTCGGAAAACCGAAATTTTGAAAAATGTTTTGGCTTAAGGCCTTAATTGTACTGTGGGAAGTTGCATCTCTTACAGGCATGAGCCAGGTGAATTTTGAGGACTGGTCAACTGCGACCAGTATCATGTTATAGCCCTGTTTTGTCCTAGGAAGCTGTCCGACGTAGTCAATATGTAATTTTTCCATGGGACGATTGGGGACCGTTGAGGCAAGGTATCCTAATTTGGAGTTGTGAGCAGGTTTGCTTACAGCGCACACCGAACAAGCTCGCACTTTAGAAGTGACATCCTGTTTTAAAGTTGGCCAATAAAAATTCTCCTTTACCTTAAACAAAGTTTTAAGTATTCCAAGATGACCACCCACAACGGAGTCGTGATGGTAATTAATCACCAGGTCGACTAAGGACTGAGGTAAATAAATTCTGGTGGGCTTTTCCAAATGATTTTTCAGGCAAAGTACACCTTTACTTAAACAGTACTTCTCTGAAGAGATGTTCTGTTCAAGGTCGGCAATGATATTTTTTAAAATAGGGTCGGCCTTCTGATGAGTCTGGATGTCATGAAAAGCTAGAGGAAAATTTGTGAGGAGACTGGTACTCGAAAAGGTGGCATTTTCTTCGTTGAAATTTTCTGGTTCGAACATGCGCGAGAGGGAGTCTGCTATGATGTTCTGAGTTCCTCTTATGTGCGCTACCTTAAATTTCAATGAAGTCAACTTGGCAATCCATCGGCCTAATTTACCAAGTTGACGAGGACGTGCTAAAAGCCAAGAAAGGGCTTGGTTGTCGGTTTCTAATAGGAATTCCCGATGTTCTAGATATTGCCTAAATTTCTCCACTCCAAAAACTACTGCTAGGCATTCGGCTTCATATGCAGATGAGGCTTTTCTTTCTGCAGGTGTTAAAGTACGTGAAGCGTACGCTATGGGCTGTCGTGAGCCGTCAATTTCTTGGAGTAGAACTGCTCCAAGGGCCACCGAGCTCGCATCTGTTTGTAAGATGAAAGGTTTGGCGAAATCGGCCATCCGGAGAACCGGAGGCTGTGTTATTGCCTCTCGAAGATGTTTAAAAGCTTTCTCTTGTTCAGCTTGCCAAGAGAATTTTTGGCCCTTCCTCCGAAGCAGATTTAGAGGCGCAGCGTGCTCCGCGAAATTAGGAATGAATTTAGCAAAAAAGTTGACCATTCCAATAAATCTGGAAACGGCCTTAGGGTTCTTGGGTTGCGGAAAATTTCTAATTGCCTTTGTTCTAGATGGGTCGATTTGCACGCCACGAGAAGAAACTAGGTGTCCTAAAAAGCTTATCTCATTCACACCGAAACGGACCTTATCTGGGTTAACAGTCAAGCCAGCCTGCCGCAAACGAGTAAGGACTTCCCGAAGATGTTTTTGATGCTCTTCCCAAGTTTTGGAGTAGATGACTAGGTCATCCAGATAATAAAAAATGAATTTGAATTTGATATCATGGAAGACCTGATCCAGAAGTCTGGTAAGCACTTGGGCACCAGTACAGAGTCCGAAAGGGACTCGAGTGAATTGGTAGAGCATCCAAGGAGTACAAAAGCTGGTAATTTGTTTGGACTTTTGAGACAAAGGGATTTGATGATAAGCTGAATTTAGATCGAATACTGTGAAATATTTGGCACCGACAAACCAGTTAAAACTTTGATGTAAATTAGGTAGCGGCACCGCTTCGACGACGATGTTTTGATTGAGCCTCCGATAATCAATCACCATCCTTGTTTTCTTTTCGGGATGTTGAACCAGAAAAACAGGGGATGCATATGCCGAACGGCTAGGTTCTACTACTCCTGAATCTAACAATTCGTTAATGTGTTCGCGGAGGTATTCCATTTTTGGAGGTGCCAATTGGTATGGAGAACACTTGACCGGAGTGTTGTCCTTCAGTTGAATATCGTATTCAACTAGATGTGTTAGACCTAACCTTTTTGTGAGTACCTGAGGAAAATCATTAATTATTTTTAAAATGGCGTTTTTATCATTCTTTTGAAGATGTCCTAAAGGATCAGGAGCAGTAGGTTCAGATGTTGAAGACACTATAGGTTTATAAGCAGAATTACTGAAATTACACAGAGGAAAAACAATAGACCTTGAAAATTTAAAATAGAAGTTTTTTGCTGAAAGATCAAGTACCAGTCCCGTTTTAGATATGAAATCTGACCCGAGGATCAGAGGACACGACAACTTATGCGCCACCAGAAAATCCACATTCCAACTACAATGTTCCATTTTAAGATGAAGGCGACAAGAGTAGGAAATGGGCAACCTTTTTCCAGAAGCGGTGACACAATCAGCCTTCACCCTGGTTATGGATTTAAATGCCTTGGTGTTCTTTAATTTCTTAAAAAGGGCTTTAGAAATGACGCATCTTACTGAACCGGAGTCCAGCAGAGCCTTAACCTTAATTTGCCCAAAAGCTACTTCCACCAAAGGCAAAAACTGATCGTTCAGACCCCTAGATTTAAGAGAAATATTATGTTTTTTTTGAAGTTTGTAGTTGGAAAGCTTGGAGCTGGAATAGGTCTGCCTGGGCCTATTCCGTAGAGAGAAGAATTTACAGCCCCAGATATAGTGACCGGGTATGCCACAATGATAACAAATGGGAGTTCAGTAATTTTGAATTTTATTGCCGAAATAGTTTCTTCTTTGATAGGAAATTGAATTTAAATTTTGAAAAGATTGTTTATTAGAGAAATGTGGGTTTAGGTTATGTTTAAGTCCGATGTGGTTGGTTTTAGAACGGGAGGCTGGCCTGGAGCTACCAACTAGACTCCAAACCTGCCTCCGTTTTTTGGAGGATATTGCCTTGTTGGAGGCCGGTTCCGACATTCTGGGCTTCTATGCCCCGGCTGACCGCAACTGTAACAGACCACAGGTCTTGTAGGTCTAAAGTCAGGACTTCTAACTTCGGGTCTCGTTAATGGAGCCCTTTGCCTGTCAGTATACATGACATTGTTAACATGAGCGCAGAGTCGATCTAAGTCTGCAAAATTTTTTGGTTTGGCAACAAAAACTAAGCAGTTGCGGACTTCCGGAGACAGTCCCTCCAGAATGACGTCCGTGACCTCCAATTCGGACTTATCTAAATTTAATGTTTCTGCAACTTCTTTAATTTGATTTACGAAAATGTGCACCGCCTCGTTAGTCTTCTGGGGCCTATAGAATAACTCCTGCACTAGAGAAGCCAACCTTTTCGAAGGTATAAAGAGACTTAAGGCCTCTTTGTGAAATGTTTTAAATGTCTGATGTCTAATCAGACATGAATTTAAAGGGCCCTGAGCATAGGGCATCAGAACATTATTGATGTTTACAGCTACGTCCGGGTAAGTTTTCACTATTTTTAAGGCAATTTTAAAAAAATTTAATAATTTATCAAGGTCGAACCCATCTGTCTGAGGAATTGTTTTAATAATCTGTTCGGCAGGATGGCTTAGTTTTCCGTATAAGGAGACGTATGAACAGCCTTTTGAACTGCTAGGAGTCGTTTGCTGAGCATCAGCCTGCGGCGTGTCCGCAAGGAGATTTGGCCCATTAGACCGAGATGGCTCTGCAGAGCTAGCTTTAGTGGTTCCCCCAGAGGGCGTTAGCGGAATGCTTACGTTTAATTTTAGAGGAGCAATGGTTTGCTCAAAAGCTTTAAATTTTTCCTTGAGCGTGGCGAAATTGTTCTGTAGCTCGGCCAGATCCCGTGGCACGTTGTTATCTGCAACTTTTAGTTGTTCAGTATGCACCCGATTTAGGAACTCTAGACGTCTTCCGAATACGTTCATGCGCGCACGAACACGAATCATTTTGATTCCTCTTTCAGAATCGAGGTTCTCCAGGTCGTCTTGCAAGACAAACAAGGAGTTCCGGGCTAACGCTATCTGTTGTAAGAGGATGTCTTCGGTGAAGTTTCCCATTTCGGGCTCAACGCTATTCTGTAGAAGGGACGTAAGAGAGGTTCGCATTTTAGCTACAATGTCTTTCTCACCACCTCTAGCTACCACCTCAAAAGCAAGCTCAATGTTCTTTAACGAGTCTACTAATCTCAGCAAATCCACTGCCATTTTAATTGTTGCTGATAATAAAAAAATAAATAAACCAAGTGATTTTAAAAAAAAAATTCTTTTAAGATGATGCAAAAATGAAGTGAAAGGACCAGAGAATGACTCAAGAATTATATGTAGTGTAGTTGTTGTGTATATGTGTGTGTGTAAGTATGAATTAATACAGACAAGCGAAAGAAAACTCGAGAAAATTTTTGAAGGAAATTTTGAATATTTTTTTGTTTTTTTTTGTTTCTAACTATTTTTGGGTTTTATTATTTTTTTAAATTTTTTTTTGGAATTCCCGAATGAGCCCGCTGTCTGGATGAAATTCAGTGAATGACTAGAGTGCAATGTATGTAAATATATATATATATATATATAAAAAATATTTAGGCAGACAAAATAATAAAAAAAATTTTATCGAAATTGGTTTAGAAGTTTTTGTGTAAGTGTTTATATGTAAAATAAATAATAAAAAAAAGAGACTATAGATTTATATAGATTTAAATATTTAAAATAAAAAAAAATTTCATCAGCAATAGTTGTGCAGTATTTAAAAAAAAATGCAAACATAAAATTGAGCCTTGTTTGACAAAAGAATTTTTTTTGAATTTAAATTTAGATGGTTCCAATCCAAAATTTTGAAAATTAACTACGGTTCCAGAATTTAAAATTAACCACTCTATAATTTAGAAAATACCACGCTAAAATTTAAAGCAAACCACGCTCTGCTACCAGAAACATGTTACCAGGGGACTTCAATTTAAGAAAGGCGGAACCAAATGGTAACAATGTTTGAAAAATAAAAATAAAAAAAGACAAAGACAAATTTAGTAATTAACAAGGCTCAAGTTTATTGAACAAAAAAGAATTTTCGATGGTTCAGATTTTGTCATTTACAACTTAGAAAGACATCCTGACACAAATCATCAGCAAAAAAAAAATCTTATGATTAACAAGATCATAATTAGTAAAAGTTATACGCCCTTAATGTAACATATAATAATTTAAATAAAAAAATTAATCAATAGATTCTAAAAATTTATCCCCCCTTTTTAGTTTATATATATATATATATATATATATATATATATATATATATATATATATATATATATATATAGTTACAAAATTTAACAATAAAAAAAAAGACAATGAGCACAGCTTAATAATTAACAGGATTATAATTAATCAAAAAAAAAAGATTATACGCCCTTAATGTAAAATTAGAATAAAAAAGATGAAAAGATACTGATATTTATTCCCCCCCTTTTTACTTTATGAGATGATAGTTTTTTAAAACAGTTACAGAATTTAACAAAGTAAAGATTTATAAATGAGTTTGATGTTTTAAATACGAAAAATTCATATCTATTGTAAACAGGTTCATCACTAGACTAAAGTTACATAATATTACTGGTTTGATAAATTTCTTAAATGCTATATTGGCCAATAAGTTTATATATTTTAAAATACAAGAATTTATTATAAAATGAGAAGTTTATAGAAAAAAAAAAATATATAAATTTTGGATATTGAAATTTTTAAATTGACGTCAATTATGTTAATTTAGAAAATAACCTCTTGGAGGTTGTTAGGACCGAAAGTTTGCATGCAGGCTCCACCCAATGATTTGTTATATAATTTATAAATAACTACACAAGTCTACATCTAAAAGATAGTTTTAAGAAAAACATATTCGCTAAAGCAATTTAGACACATGTACAATGTAAGTTTAGTCAAGGTTCTGCAAAGTCAGTTTTTTAAAAAAAAAACATCACTTTTGTGCACTTGAAACTCTGTAGATATATTAAACAAAACGTGTTTTGCAAACAGGAAGAAACATGTTAAGATCTTTCGCTGGTCTATGCAATGTGAGGCAAGAATTGCTAGGTTTCTCCAACCAGCGTATTAGCTAAGGCAAAAAAAAACACGTTTTTTAGCGTCTGTGCAAAATCAGACATGTTGTAGCATTAATGTTCTTTATTGAAGAAAATATCTGGTTATTTGTCAAAATTAAAGTAAATTGATTGCATCACAGAACTTCGTTAAGATTATAATTAAAAGCTTCTTAGATGACTATAAAGCTATTTATATATATTTCGTTTAGTTTAAAACAAAACTTGTATAAGACTTGCAAAATCTGCAAAAGTTTGTAAAACGAAATTTTCTGTTTTAGAAGAGATTTCTCTAGTTATTTTATATTTGACATGTTCAATAAGATATTCTGATTGTTTAATGTTCAACATTAGTTTGCACCAATTTCACATAATTGTTCAAAACTTAAAATGTGCCTTTGCAAGGTTTTTGTAAAGTATGTTTTAAGAAAAGAAAATTTTTATAATCATTTAGTTTCAAAAGAACATTGAATATTAAATAAAACATGAAATACATATTTTAAAGAATACATGATAATTAACAAATTATTTTAAAACATTAATAAAATTTATGATATGACAAAATCTGTAAATTTGAAATACCTGGAAAATCCTGTCGCGGAGCACGTGATCTTGTGCCGTGAAAATAAAAATTTATTTAACATTTTAGAACACTTGAGCGCACAAAACTGTAGACTAACATATTGAGACGAGGATGTAGTAAATTTTGAGACGAGAAGGTTGTAAGTTTTGAGACAAGAGGGAATGTGTCTCACGGAGCTATGAAAAGACGTTCACATGGCGAATAATTACAGGTAGACTAGACTAGAGTTTTAGATCCGATAGCCTGACCAGCGGATGGACTTTGCGCTTGCATGTCATGCGATGCTTAGTTTTGGAGAAGGTCGCCAGGTGCCAGCATCTGTCAAGGGACGGAAGTTGAATTTATGGAAGACGAGTGAATGAGATTTATTTGCAGATTTGGTTATGGAATTAGGATGTTACATACGTAGGATCGAACTTATATGACTAATTACAATTTTAATTTATGTTTAATCAGTATAATATTTCCTATGTGACTACTGTGCCAAATAACAATTAATTTATTACAATTCATAACTCTGTATTATCAGTTATATCACTATAAGGTTGTTTTTAATTTCGTGTAATAGATACTATTTTCCCATGGACTGAACAGAAATCAGTTGTATATAATCTGGACTACATAAAATAATCCATACTTTTCACTTTACAATATTGTCTTTAAAAAAAATACAATTTTTTAATTCGTTGGTTACAAAATATACTGAATATATATATATATATATATATATATATATATATATATATATATATATATATATTTGTAAACTTCACTTAGTAAAAGTAGTATTATTTAATTTACTATCACATACTATAATACAGTGTTTATTTTACATTTAATATAGTTAATGTTGTGTTTAAAATTTATTTTTATATCGTTCAATGATATTTTTTGTTTACTCTTGCAGGAAACTCTATTTAATACTGTGTTCACATTGTTTTCAGAAATAAATAAAATTTACACTATTTATTATACCCTTGCTAATAGTAAATCTATGTGTATGAGACCTTCACACCTTTCGGTGACATGTTGCGATGGATGTCGCTAATTTATTTATCTGATTGTAATCACTTCCACTTGTCAATCAGAAGTATTACTTACAGTAATACCCCTGTAAGTATTAAAATAGAACTCTGAGATTAAAATATCGACATAGATAGACTATTTCGTAATAACGTAAAGATAACATATTTCGTGTACAAACTAACATGTAATATATTTACTTTTTTTTTTTGTACTGTACTTGAACACCAATTTACTTTCTTTGTCCCTGAAATACACACAAATACTCATTAAATCAAGTCAAAGTCACTGATCACAAATTTACAATTCAAAATCTACTAGGTCATTAGTTTACGGTGGTTTTCCTTCACAAGTATCAGATGAAACTCAACGGGTAGGCTAAAACAACAATCTTGTAGAAGCCTAGGTTAGATTATTTAAATTACACGTATGTGCTACAGAGACAGTTTCCATAAATAGAGTGAATCTTAACCATGGCAGTCACTTGAAATAGTGAAACCACTTTCTTTTTAACTTTTGATTGATTTATCATAAATCGAGTATGATTCTTTATAGAGTAAAATTGCTTATGTATATGACCACAATTAACCAACATATTTATGATAATATTGGACGTAAACGTGATGAGCTACTACTGTATTTATAAGTCAATTTAGCTTCTATGACACATTTTTTAGGTTTCATGTTATTTTATATATGTCATATCCTCCGATTGCCCCTATATTCATGTTTTAGTACAAATTACATGTACTAAAATTTCATATACCAATATTTTTAAATGTCCAATTTCGAATATTGGGATTTTTCACAATGTTCACATGTTGCGTTTTTTCGATTGCTTTTATAAGTAAATATAATTATTGTAATAGTAACTTACTTAAAAATTGTATAGCCTACAGAAATAAAATTATACATACACTATTGGACGTGCTTTAAAAAATATATTTTGTGGTTATTTAAAAATAAATCTTAAATTAGGTTTAGTTTTGTATTAAAACAATTTATTGCCACAAATACGTAAAATATTAATTATTATATGAACAAAATAAATTATTATAGTCACCGTTAGTGGGGATTTCGCCTTACAATCAAAAGATAAGCGATTGTATACAGGGATAAACACAAACGAAATATCACAAAAACCTGTGAACATAACCTTATCTAAACATGACCATATTCATAAAAATTACTAATGAATCGCGTCCAGCTATTTTTTGTTTTGTGTATTGTTGTTAAATTGGACAACTATCGAAAAAATAGACACGTAATTTTTTTATAAAAAATATTGTTTTAAATGATAATTAAATTTTTTTGTACTTAGTAAAGAAATATAATTAATGGCATTATTAAGTATGCATAACCCATACATAAATTTATATTATTATTTATCCTTAATTATTTATAAATCCAACTGTTCCAATTAGTTTTGATTTTAGACTTCCGTAGATTAATTATAGTTGCGGTTAAAATTTGTTTGTAAACGAATAAAGCTATAATCTAGCAAACATAATTCTACAGGTATTAATAGCAACAGAAATGACATATCTTTTAAATGGAAAGAGAACTGCTGGACTCTATTATATGGCAAATGAATATATCCGGGTATACTACTAAGTTTTAATACTACTGCCTTTTACGAATTAAATTAACTTGTACACCTTTACGATATTTTCTTATTTGTATGATTAAAATATTCTACCATTACTCTAATACAGTGTTTAGTTCATCAATTTAAAACTTCGGTATGGTTCTAATATTAATAATAAAGAGAAACGTAACCCCACGGATTCTGTGGGTAGGGAGGAATCGATTACTTGGAAAGGATTTGGTAAAAGAGGCTTTACTGGTTTAATCTGATTGTGAATAAATTAAAGACAATCAATTTCGGAGGAGTACAATAATAGGGGGATCTCCTGTGAAACAACAATGTAATTTATCGTCAAATGTTAGACGTGCAATACAAACAAAAATCCAAATAAAAAATATGTTATGAAATCAGCTTAAATGATTTTTTTAAACAATTTATGCAAATATGATTTGTAAGATCAACTTAATTTAGAACATTAGATCCGGTTCCAATAATGATTCTATATAATAGAATATACTCACCACACATACTAAAGATGAAACCAAAAAATTCTATTCCATGATTGTTAACTTTTACTCACACAAAACTTATTTAATGATTTAAGAAAATATTTTGTCTCTAACTATTTATATATATATATTAGAAATAGCATCAGTATATAAACCATGTAAATCTTGAATTACATTATTTAAAATCATAGGTATGTCAATTAAGGTAATGAGGTTCATTTGAGGTAAAATCTCACAAACCTTTGGATTGGAGTTTGACATAGGTGTACTTATACTTAATATAGATAACTGTCTTTGCAGCTATGTAAAGATGTTCACGTGAAAGTATTAAACTAAATGAATTTATAGTTAATATGTAACGTACATAATGTTTATTTACGTTTATTCTTATCGTCGTTTAGTTTGTGAGGTTGTTTAAAATAGACATTAAAATAAAAAAAGATACAGTGATAAAAAAAAATATGTTAGCAAATCTTGTTTACAATTTAATTAGATTCCTATTACATTATTTACTTTTCACCTACTAATGGAAGACAAAAGCACATCAAACTTATTTTGTGTAGATAAAATTGAATATTTTCTTTGTAAATTGAAATATGTCTTTCGTTTAAAGTAAACGTTAATTTAATATTTTTTGGACAAAAGATAGCATAAAAATATCATATATTATGTTAACGTTACATATACAATTACAGATTGTAAACATGAATTAATTAACACTCTACGTCGTTCCTTATGGAAGCAACCGAAACTTACCTCCAATACAAGTATATTATGTTATTATTTTCAGCATATAGTCAGACAAATTATTTAAAAAAATACACAATAAGAGTTTCTATATCTATTGAATAGACATAACGTACTTAAAAATAATGCTTTTCATCTGAAAATTTAAAATATTTCAACATAGATTTATTTGAATCGTTTGTCCATTAGTCCACTCTTGTATGATAATATATCACGGGATTGTCTTTAATTATTACAGTGTTGAATAATACAAAATGATGTTTCGTTAAATTAAAAGTAGAAAATTTTGGCTTTATAAATTTGTTTTTCAAAACCACTATTAACAATACCCTTCAATTATTAAAAGAGTGAAGAAAAAAACATTCATTAATAGAGTTAATAACTCTACTCCTACTATAGATGATTGCTGTTTATATTCACCCTAAATTGACAACAAATAATAGTTGTTTTGTTAAAAATGGAACAACCTAGAAAAATTGTTGATATTTTAAAATTTCATAGAATTATTTAATGAAATTTTCCCGTAAACATAATTTGTCTAATAAGTTACAAGTCAGTTGAAAGGTCACATATATTATGTATCCGTCCAGCTCTTAAACCAAAAAATCGTTAGAGACAAAATATTTTCTTAAATCATTAAATAAGTTTTGTGTGAGTAAAAGTTAACAACCATGGAATAGAATTTTTTGGTTTCATCTTTAGTGTGTGTGGTGAGTATATTCTATTATATAGAATCATTATTGGAACCGGATCTAATGTTCTAAATTAAGTTGATCTTACAAATCATGTTTGCATAAATTGTTTAAAAAAATCATTTAAGCTGATTTCATAACATATTTTTTATTTGGATTTTTGTTTGTATTGCACGTCTAACATTTGACGATAAATTACATCGTTGTTTCACAGGAGATCCCCTTATTATTGTACTCCTCCGAAATTGATTGTCTTTAATTTATTCACAATTAGATTAAACCAGTAAAGCCTCTTTTACCAAATCCTTTCCAAATAATCAATTCCTCCCTACCCACAGAATCCGTGGGGTTACGTTTCTCTTCCCAAACGGGAAGAGCTTTCAAGGTTCGTTTTAAAGAACACCTGCCTAAAAAGACTATTTCAGGCAACAAATCCAATTATGCGCGTCATTTAATTGACGAAGACCATAGCTACTCGGACTTTGAAAGCAATTTAAAACCCATTAAGATTTGCAGTAAAAGCAAATTTATGAATGCTGTAGAAGAATACGAAATCTACAAGGCTTTTAAAATATTAGATTCAAATAATGAACACCGATTATTGAACGACCAACTGAACTTTGACTCGAATATCCTACATGACGCAGCAATAACAATTCAGAACGCCCGAGGCATATTATAGTTTTTGTGTGTTATCTAACTACGGACAACTAGTGTATATCCGGGAGCCGTAAGATGCGCATCTACAGACTGTGTTTTTTTTTATGTGTTGTGTGTTATGTGTATGTATGTGTGTATTTAACGTTTTGACGACCTCCATCCATAGAGGGAATTTCTGATGATGGGATAAAAATCTCGAAACGCGTCAAGAGTAAAGAAAAAATAAGTTCACTGACGGAAAATTAAGGTAATACTTTATTATATATATTAGTGACTTGGATACTGGAAAAATGAATTCAACTAACAAAGGTTTTACAGTAATCAATACTTTTAGTCCTTACTTCAAATTTACATAAACCAGAAGTTTTTGAAAAAATATTAGTATCAAATAAGAATAAATTTTATTATTATTGTTGAAACAAGAAACTTTCACTTCATTATTTATAAATTTCTGTTTATTTGATGAAGATAATGTCTAAAGGTTTTACTAGTTTTGTTAGTTTCTTTTTTTTATGTCGTTAGAGAAACGGCAACAGCTTTATACAGTAATTAATTAAACAGTGACTTTAGTATTAGAGTATTTTATATAATATAAATACGTTTTCATGTCTTAAAACAAATTTATCTAAATGATCGGTGTTAAAATATTTTTAAAACTGTTCTTAATATGTTACGATTGTAAACTTCATGAGGAGATAGAGATAGGATTGATTATTTAAGATCAAATATCTGAAGATATGTTCCCGTAATGCCTAAACGAAAATCATATTGAATAAAGGGAGACAGTATGACGAAGAAAAAAATAATCTATTAATTTAGTAAAATTAAGAAATAAAACAACTTGTCTGTATACATATGCAGTAAAATAATAATAAGATCTTTGTATCATCGTATAGTTAGTTATAAAATCAACCATCTTCCCATTTTAAAAGAGCAAAAAGATCTTTTTTATATAAAGTTACAGTTTTATTTGCAACTGCAAATAAAAAACACTTAAGTGTACAGATGAAGCAGAATGTACTTACACTAATTGCAATTCTCATCTGGCACAACATTAGAGTAATATATGGAGATATTTTTCTAAGAATAAGATCCTCGTTAAAAACATAAGATGTGTCTAGGATATAATGTCTTTCCATTTTTGTAGATAATTATTGTAAGTTATTCAATCTTTCATAGACGTAATTTAAACAAAGTAAAACATTCCATTTTAGGTTTCGATTGTTATCAATTTATCCCCAATGTTTGTCGAACTATTACAAATAAATAATATTTACTCAAACGTTTAAGTTATAATATTGTCAAAAACATAAAATCACGACATAATAAAATTAACCCGTGGTCTACTAAGTGTGAATATTACTTAAAAATCTGTGGTGGATTATTCCCTAATAAAGGTCACAATAGTGAAGTATTCTTCGGCTATTTATTTCAACAAAAAACTCATGTCTAATAGTTGTCTGTAAATATGTAACGGCTGATCAATCATTGTTATTTATATTAGAAATATTTAAAAATTTAAAAATAATTTGAAATATAAATTTCTACTACTATAATGTTATGGATATAAAGTAGTATACGAATTTCTTTATTGACTTTCATTGTAACATTCGTATTCTATTTTAATATTCCATGAACAAATTTTAAATAGTGAAAGTTGACTACGTAATTATTGCAAACAATTTAAAGGTATTAAGTTGAATTAAATGAGGATATATTATTTCCATTTAAAATCAATTTTAGAAAAACGGTACGGTACAGCTGAATATTAAATGGTATTTTAAACAATAAATAGTACAATTAGGATTTAAATCTCTAATTAATTGGTGTAAATAATATTCTCGAAATGACGATAATTTAAGAAAATAAACTATACACTGGGATTGGTAACATATGTGTCTTGGGCAACAATAGATTCTAATGAAGTGTCTTGCACACACACGCACTTAGCAGGGGATAGCAAAAAAGTCGGTAACCTTTTTTTACAAGAATAAATTCTTTTCAATTCTATTTAATATAAAATACTTCACAGCTATTTTAAATATGTATTCTTGACTTCAAATTCTACGGTCCACTTTCTTGTTTGAATAATGTAAACAAGAAGTCGGCTAACTTCAGGTCGTCTCCTTGACGCCACGAAACTACCGCCTTTATCGTTTTGTGGAGACGTGGTTATTCCTTTGTTTTATCTCATTTCAGTAGCTAATATATATGTTTATAGGGATTTATGGGATCAAATCGAATAATCCTGAAACAGAAGAACACCATCCAATTATGAAATCGCATTACAACTAAATATGCGCCCGTTATTTCTAAGGAAGGCAATTTATCGTACCTTATTGTATTTGGAAGGGAATTACCGAATAAAGGGGACCGGTTCCGTGATTGATTAGAAACCATCACAACACTTTATATTGAAATATAAATTCATTATAAACAATACAACTTGGTGGCGCCTTTGGATTAATTTTCTAGTAAAACTTGTCGTACTTTCAAAGGGTTTACTGAATATTTGTCCATAAAAACACATTTATTACTTTACATTTAACATTGTTGCTTCTCCATTAACTGAAGATTTATCATTGATATAGTATTGAAATGTAATGTACGTTATGTTGCATACCACCAAATGGAAGATTTAACACTGCTATAGTTTTGACGTTTAATATGCCATTTGATGCCCCTCATATATAGAAGATTTAACTACGATATATTGTTGAAATTTATGTACGTTTTGTTGTTATTCCACTAATTGGAATATTTATTCAGGATATAGTTTCAACATTTAATGCACGTTTTGATGCACATTACTAAATGGAAGATTTATCAATGAGGTATTGACATTTAATGTACATTTGATGCATTCCACTAAATAACATTTTATTTCACTGAATAAAAGATTTATACATGATAAAGCATTGACATTTATTGTACGTTTTGTTGTTATTCCACTAATAAGAATATTTATTCAGGATATAGTTTCAACATTTAATGCACGTTATGTTGGATCCCAATAACAGGAAGATTTATCACTGATATAGTTTAAACATTTATTATGCCATTTGATGTCCTTAATAAATAAAAGATTTATCCACGATATATTGTTGAAATTTAATGTATGTTTTGTTGTAATTCCACCTATTTGAATATTTATTCAGGATATAGTTTTGACATTTATTGCACGTTTTGATGCATCCCACTAAATTTATATGATTTATCTTTGATATAAATTTATTTGATTTATCTATGATATATTGTTGAAATTTAATGTACATTTTGATGTAATTCCGCTAATTGGAATATTTATTCAGGATATAGTGTTAACATTAAATGCAATTTTTGATGCAACTAACTAAATGGAAAATTTATCCATGAGGTAATTGACAATTAATGTACATTTCATGTATTCCACTAAATAACATTTTATATCACTGAATAAAAGATTTATGCACGATAAAGCATTGACATTTATTGTACGTTTTGTTGCATCTCACTAAATGATACATTTATCCATGACATTGTATTCAAATTTACTGGACTTTATTTTCGACTCTTTAAAGTGTTGTCACTTCCTGTATGTCTCGGTTCACTTTATCTTTTGAGATTTTATCATTGTATATCGCATCTATTGCTGTTTCTTTTGAGAGGAAAAATAACATACATGTTTTACTGAGGAAAAATAGCGTAAGCCTACATGTTTTTCTCTGAATCCCAAATAAAAGTATCACAAACAGATATAAAGATACTAATATGATAAAAAATAAGTTGTTTTGTATTGCACAGGAGATAAATGACTGTAGTTTGTTCCATGAATCTCTAAGTAATACAACATTAAGGGTGAAATTATGGAGTAATAGATCACTGATACATGACTGCTTTAGATACATGACTGCTTTTTTTTACGTTATAGAATAAGCAACAAATTGCACTGTTGTTTGTTTTATCCTTAAATCATGTGTATAGGATTTAATTCTTATGTTAAAATTACTTTTACGTTAAGTAAAGGCAAATTTAAAATAGTTTGAAACAAATAATTAAAATACAACAAGTAGAGTTGTTTCAATGACTTAATATGCGTAACTTTATACATAGTTATCGCACATTTTGGAGGAAATATAACCATTATTACGTGTTTTGTTAAAGTAGTTCAAGAACCATTTGATTATGTAATAATATATCTGCACACGTTCAGTATTGCAGGACATCAAGATAATTGAGATGAAAATAAATCCTTATCGATTTATAATAATTGATCAAAAGAAGGAACAAATTATATATTCATATTAATTTCATATTAATTTTATCAATATTAATAATGACAGAAAATGTTGTTGGTAGGTACATCCATTATTTAATCTTCATTGAATAATGTAACGAAATAATTTTCTTATCAAAGAAATTCATATGACATCAAAAAAGTCATATTTATTATTTCTAAGTTAGTTGTTACTTTTCGATTGCAAATATTAATGTCTTCTTTTCTTCAAAAGAAATAAAGGTGTTTTAAGACAATAACAATACTCAGATGGATTTTCATTAGCCTAAGCCTAAATGGGAAAAAGGGAAGATTCTATACGAGGTTGATTTTAATTCTGGCTTTAAAATTAATTAAAATTTAAAGTTTATTTACAGTATAAAAGTTGATTAAATTGCAACGAAAAAAGATAGAGATATGGCGGTGTGAAGATAATGAAATATTTGATTTTTACCCTAGCAATATAATATTATATCTTCAAAAGTAAAATATAAAAGAGGGGAGAGAGAAAATATTGGAACAACTTGGCATTTTATAAACTGGAGTAATTTATGACTATAAGAAGATCTTAAATGATACCATATAACATATACAGCTATGTATATAATTTAGATAAGTAATTCGAAATAAATTCATTGTATTTATAATACGATTTTAAAATAGGCTTATTATTAAAATTTGTTGAGTAAGAGTAATTTGTCTAATTTTAAGTTATTAATATTTTATGTTTTATATTATCCAAGCAAATTATCTGAGAGTGATTAAATAATTGTAAATTAAATCAGAATAATAATCTTTGCTAAATAATTTGAAGCAAAATAATTATATGATTTTCAACTTAGATAATATCGAGGAATAAGACAAATCCAAGATGCCATTCGAATATCATTGACTTGTACAAGTGTAACATCAAAGATATTACTAACTTTTAACTGTTATAACAGCAGTGATAAATTGGTCAAACCTTTTTGTTATACGATATAAAACAATAAACATACCGCTGTTAATAAAATTGAGTCTACTTCCTAGTTCTTGGCGATATTTTGGCAAATTCATTCTTGGAATTGTAACAAACACGCCAAAGTTAATTGGTTGAATTTTTCTTATATTTCAAATTTAATACTAGACGACTTTTTGGAGACACATCACCATAACTTGATAATTACGATCTTTAAATTAACTCGGCAGATACATAAGATCAGCACTTTTAACGTTTTGTTCAAGACACTTTATCCCAATGAGCGTAAATGCATCTCTCTCTTGGAATAGCTGTGAGGTATGACTGAACTTCTTAAATAAATCCTACCGCTAATTGTGGAAGGTTGAAACTAGAAACCTGTATAAGTTTTAAAACTTATTTTTCAATTGTAGGAAAATCATTTTTCTATCTATTATTTAATTCACATACTCGCATTTGAAGGAAAAATATTTATTTAAAACAGTTAGGTGATAAAACGACTGAAAATAAAATGAAACTTATATTTTTGCGACCTTATAATAGAACTGTTTATTGATTATTGAACTCTCCAATCGAAAAAATAATATAACTATAATGAAAGTAGGCTTTGATTCTTTAGCTATTATATTTATATTCAATATATATATATATATATATATATATATATATATATATATATATATATTATTTATTAAAAATAAAATTATATATATTATATATAATTTTCTTCCAATATTAAAAACATATAAACGGTTAGATTTAAAAGTATTTTTTATTTACAATGAATACGTAAAGAAACGGAAACATATTATTTAAATGTTCGTCTCTTTGTTTTCTAATAAAAAATAACGTAACCTGAATCCGCGCCTTTTGATTAGTTTATGAATAACCATAATTTGGTCCCTCATATTACCATTCACTCTGTGGTAAAACAATAATTTATTAACAATAGTATTTATATTTAATTATTTAAAATTTAAACTATTAATTAAACTTTCATATATAATGATTCAGATTTTTTAAAAAAATATATTCATAAAATTTTAATTTTTGTTTGTGTAAAAAAAATTAAATACACATTATATATCAAGTTGACTTATATGTTCTCAATTTTTTTAAAGGACACATGTGTCTCAAAACGTCTTCTTCTCTTTCTTTGGGAGACTTCGTTTGGCATTTTATCTATAGCGAATGTTTATTAATAGCAGATTCAGAGTATTATATACTGAGAATGTAAATAAAAGTGTATATCATTGATAAATATACATATAAGGCAAACTGTACTTAAAACACTTAATTATTTTTAAATATATATTTTTTTAATATTTTGGTTTTTGGTTTTTGACCAGGAACAAAATATTTTCTATATTTTTTGGAATTTTTGTTTGTTAAAACCGAGTTAGTTAACATTTTTCAAAAGAAACATTCATTTGTTGGGCTTACATACAAATTATTTAATAATCTTATTTCAGTTTGTATAAAAATGTAGACATCCTTTATTTATAAGATGTATAATTCACAGAAGTATCACTGTGATGTGACTGCAACAGCATTCCCACAATCTTTTTCATAGACAGATTATTCCGGAAGATGATATCACACCATGCTATGGCTTAACAGTTATTCTCGACACATTTCATTGGGATTTAAAAGAAACTTTGTTTATTCACATATACATTTATGTTGGAATATTATATGTTAGTTAGGTTATAATATACTAGGTGTTTTGCGTGTTCAAACTCTGTTCTTTACAGATGCAGTTCAGTCTAAAGGTGTGGCGGTTAATTCAATCAGCGTCTTTTTACGCTAGCACTACTTGAATTTTACACTGATACTTGTAAATACTTGTGAATAATACTAAAAACACTGATATTTGATGAGCCAAGTGTAACTGCATGAAACCGGACAAATTATCAAGGCTTATCAAAGGATATCAATTATTTAAGGCTACGTATCAAAGTATCTCCTATGACGTCTAAGTTTTCAGACCTACGCATATTCCGTCATAGACCAATAGGCATCTTCTCAAACCTTAAGTTTGAGTGTTTCTGTAATGTGCGGAGGTGGGTTATATGCTCAAAATAAAGAAAAACTCTTCTATAAACACATGTCCAAAAACAATTCTTTTACCAGCTAACCGACATTTTCTTCATTTTTTTTTTTTTTTTTTTTTACTCAACAATTTATATCTCTAGAATGGTTAAACAGATTGAATTCAAATTTTGAACGGCACTCATCAAAGTAAACACCTAGTTTAAAAAAAATAATTAAATTGATTCTGATTAATGTTAAATGGTTTTGGAAACCACAGCTTGGAAGATCTACCGTTTTGACAGCGTACAAGCGATGTTAAACGGTCCACTATTCCATTGTTACTAAATGTTAATGGGAGTGAACCATGGCCGACATCATTACCACCAACGGCCGTCGGCACACATACCTCAATGAATGTGTACACCTGGACAAGTGTCATTTTATCGGAGTTATTTTTTAAAAAATACTATACTAAACTCGTTTTTAAGCTATTTTATGTAGTTTGTTAAGGTGAAAATAAAATTTTGAAAAAATGATTGTATATTTTAATAGCTTTCAAATTTGCTCTTTATTCTGCCCACGCTTTATGTATTAAATTGTTCCCTAGAGCTATTTAATATATAAAGCCAACCAGAAAACCTAAATCAATTACAAAATAGGATACAAACAGAAACTAAACTCTATTCCTGATCAGACAATAATTTCTAAAGGTAGATTTTATAACAGTTTAGGACTGCCAAATTTGAATATCTTTGAAAATCACAAGTTCAAAACTTCAGTATATTATTTAGGTAAGTACACAACTGATTTGTGCATCTGTAAATTATTGTTTTAAGTGTTCTGTAGTTGTATTAGTTGATATACTACTTAGGAAATGAGATATAAAAAAAAACTTTTTTTTCGCCCATTAACTCAGAGTAAAAATACTATGTAAAAATTTGTGTCACATGATCATGTTTCTATTTTTAAAATTAAACCTAATATTCAGTACTTTATTAACAATTAATTTATATAATATGTCCAAGATTCCTCGAGAAAAGTAGTAAATAGATTTGTGCCACACAAAAGTTTAAAAACAAAATAATGACTTGTGGAGATAGGAAAACAAACAAAACTTCTTCCTAGGAAACTACCAGAATAAAACAGGATGTGGAACTGTATCCGGTTGCGTCCATTTCTTTCCTGGCTTATTGGAAACTTTTATAATTATTGAGAAAAACCAACTTGACTTATCTGGCAACATCATGCATCCGCCATCATGGATTTTTAAGAAAGTAAATTTACCAAGTGTTCATCAAAGTAATGGTCTTCCTTTAAAACATTTTTTTCTAGGCCAGTATATAAAAGTAGATTGGAAGTTCTGCCAATATATAAAAGCTTCAAAGTTCTGCCTCATTGTGTTTTTATATTATATTTTTCTCACATTTTATTTTATAGAGAGAGAGTAGTTTTATGAGACAAAAAATATATGTCAAGATTTTCGAAAAAATAAATCTTTCGCCGATTTAAAAAGCTAGTCTTTGACTTCACGCATCTATGTTGTGCCCTAACGAGGGGAATGATTTTTATAATATTTTTATGTGCCTATTTCGATTAACCCAAGCGTTTTTTTCCTAACTTTTCTGAAAATCGTCTTCAACGATACCAATCAAATTTTGCTAAATGTAACCTTTAGAATACACAAACAAAACGTATTTGTAACCTTTTTATCAAAAAATTGTTAGCAATAAAAAATACGATAAAAAATATTTACAATAAAAGAAAGTGAAAATTGACCGCCTTATTAAAAAAATAGATTTTAATACAATTAGGCTAAGGCTGAATTTTTACAGAACCAAAATAATGGTAGACTACTTTTAATATCCTAGTCACTAGTCAATTTTGGAGTAACTTTCAGCTAAAGCAAACTTACTTAAAATATCAAGATAAGGTCAAGGAATAGTGAGTTTTATTCAAGGTAGTAGAATGTTAATTTTTCAGTAACGAATTTATGTGTTCAAAATCACTATAGATTTCTAACATGGGATATTGATAAATAAAACGCATTTTTAATCATTATTTTCAATTCGTAATTCCTTCAAAATGTACACGTAGGTCTATATGATTTACTTATTCAGATACTCTGAAGTATCTGTATCACTTTTAAATTTATTTAAAATGTTGATTATTATTTAAAGTTTTTTACAAAGTTACGTTATTCCAGGCTATAAAAATAAATTATTCCCAAAGAACCCAGTAAAACTCCATTCACGAGTGAAGACTTCTCATTAAAAAACTTGGCATATTCTTGTAATATTGATCCGATGTTAGGGGCTGTGAATACAAATTGGCATCTTTTGAGGCAAACCAATGTCGTTCTCTGAATAATTTGTCAGAGACGTGGTGTTGGATTTTAACTGCTGGAAGTAAGAATAAATAAAAAGAAATATAAAGCGGAATTTTTTTAAATTTGAAAGTGTTTTAAAGTATTTCAAACAATATTTATTAACTAATATAAAAAATTTAAAAACAGTATTTATAGGTTTATTTATTCAATTCATCCTTTATTGTTTCTACTCTAGACATCCATCTCCAGCTCTACAATAAAAATGGCACACACATTAGATAAATTGTTCACTCCAAATGGAACACTAGAACATTAACAATTGACGAAACAAATATACAAAAATTGAAACAACACACAACTACAGTAACTCATATTATTTGTATTATTACTATTCAACGACCTCTATTGTGGAAGAAACGCTTTACCTAAGGTGCGATATGTTATTATTTTTTATATAATTATAGGGAAATAAGTCCAAAGGGAAGTTAATAATATATATATATATATATATATATATATATATATATATATATATATATATGTGTGTGTGTGTGTGTGTTACTATATATATATATATAGTAACATATATATATAACAACTAATAGTTAGGTTGAAATGTTAAAATTAAAAATATTGGCTTTGTGTAATGGTTTTATGTATTCCAAGGAATTTATTTGAATGTAATAGTGAAGGTGTTGAAATTATAAGTTATATATTATTTGTTTAGATATTTTATAATTTCATGAGAGAGAAATTTAAATATTTATCATGTTATAGAAAATAGAATATTTAAAGTAATATATTTAAAACTCTTTAAAGTGTTAACATGATAATATAAAATAATAATAATAATAATAATAAAGGGAGATTTTTTTTAACACACACATATGACACATCCCAGCATGACATCATAACTACCACAACTCTATACTACGAGTTTTTTGTTACGGTACCAAATAATTATTGGTCAACTGGTTATATATTCTTACATATACATAATATGCAAAAAGTGTTACAAGGAGAAAAACAACAAATGTTAAGGCTAACAAAGTGTTTTTTTTTTTTTTTAATATGTCTACGTCTATTTGTTATAACCTAAAGCCCGATCAACTGGACCAATTTTGAGAATTTTGGTACATGACCATGTTTTCAATTCTCTCTATGTATTTTTATTCATTTCTTTTTATTAATACAAAATTTCAACTTTCTAAAACCTATATATTTAGCTATTATATAAAACCAGCTTATTCATAGAGTTTATCGATTTATTCTGGTTTTATAGATTTTTGATAATGATGGAGTAGGGAAATAATTATAGATATTCTTTATAGATGTTTGAATGCATTTTTATATATATAAATTAATAAGAGACGTTATTTAAATCAACTCCAGTTATCAAATTTTACTGATATTATTACTTATCACTTCCGAGGACGAAAATAGTTTTCATTGAATAGTTTAATTTTTTTTTTTTTTGTGTGTTTTAATATAAATTTTAAAACAAGCACCAGCCTTAAGAGATCCCTATTTATTTTAATATTTATAAATATTGTATTTTTCAGTATTTTTATTTTTAACTGTATGTAATTTGTAATGTTAAAATTTTTTTAAATATAAATAATGGAATATGAAGGGGAAAAAAAAAAAAAAAAAAAAAAAAAAAAAAAAAAAAAAGAAAAAAAAACCGGAATAAAATCTGCTTACTATTCAAGAAATAAAACCCCAATAGAGTTAAACAAAGTAAAGTCTTTTAACATTTGTAACTTCTCCCTTCATAAAAGATTTTTTTTTAAAATTTTGTAACAATATTTTTATCTCTAAACTACAGTTTCACTAAGTTGTAACATATAAATTTTATTATATGAAATTTTTCCTAGATCCTAGATACTATTCCTAGATCCAAAACATGAGAAATATTTTATATTACAAATGTTTTGACGTGATGACAAAAACATCTCTGGAGCTCAAAAAGCATAATATCTTCCCATAACAAGTTATATATAAACGGGAAAATATAAGTTTTTTACAAAAGATTTTTAAGTTATATAAATTTTTAAAATCTATAAAGACAGGAAATTTTCGCGTACTCCTTAACATGCCTTCGTATTTTGGTTGACCTTGTAAAAATCATTTCAGTTTTTGACACACAGTTCTCTTTACAAACAAGTAAAAACTACTCTGCTCTCAACTTTGTAAATGATATTTTATATAAGATGTACCCAGAGTTGGATAACAAAAAAAAAAACTAACAACGATGGAATTTTTAGAAAAATATTCCCCTTTATTTTACCTTATATCTCCTCCTCTAAAATACATACCAAAAACGAAGTGTGAGAAATTGATACTATCAGCGAGAAAGAGTTATAAAAAGACAAATTAAACCCCACCCAATTGAGTCAATTTGTTGACTGTCAAGCTGAACAACTGCCTTAGGTAACCATTATCTCCTTATTATAGATTATCTTCTCAGGTCACTCGGTCACGTATAAACCTAATTATTTATACTAGTACGGATTAATTGAATACTAACGTTAGGAATTACAAATTTCTAGAATTTCTCAATTAAATTTTAATTTTCAAAACATATGAGATATTTTTTAGTATTAAAGTTTTTATGTACAGCGGTCAAAATAAACTCAGTACTTTTTTTTCATTTTCATTGAATAGCAATACTATTTTATAACCATTTGATACAGGTAACTAAAATTAGATCGAATTTTTTAGTTTTTAGGGTTTTAGTTTATAGTGCGCTACATTTAATTACATTGAACAATTACATAGCAAGGATCAGAATGTAACTTTTTAGAGGATACCCATAAATATTTAATTCCAACAAATGACAATCTTAACTAAAACCTCAAATTCCAAATTTATCTGGTCTTCATTTTCGTAATTAATTATAGTTGATTACGGACTGGTTCACAGAATTGTTACTAACCTTCAGCTAAAACTAAGGTTGTAATCAACAAAATAATACAAAAATTACAGGAACAATAATAAATAAATCATGATATGAATAGTTGTAGTAAGTAATTGTTTCTGATAAAATATTTATAATATGTTTCCGTTTCTATTATAAATATAAATTGCTTCAAGAATACAAATACGTATTTGTTAAAATGTAATATCCATGTTACTGTGTAAAATATTTTAGCTCAAATTGTTCGTTGAAAAATCCAATAAATAAAAATAACTTTAGCGTGTTAATTCATCCTATGACAAGTTCCAAAAATAACCAAAGTCTTTTTGGAACATGCTGTTGTTAAATAAACGGTAAACGGGAGATTTACTGCGTGCATGATATTATACTACGTTTATGAGGAGGATATTTTGTGCACCATTTATCTTCGTCGTGTAATATCCAGAAGGCTTCGACACGTTTCTAGAAAGTTCTGATTAATTGTCCTATCTAGCAGTGAGAATATTTATTTGCGAATAAATTTGAAAATTTGAAAAAACATGCACGATTTGTTTAACCACGTATATTATTGATAATACGAGAAACTTAACTTGAGAAATTATATTATGTATGTTCCCACATTATAGATTTATAGAGCATTCGTTTAGACAAAGGACGTTGTTCAGATTTGAATGGCACGATGTTCGTGTGTTTTTGTATGTTTTCGTTGTGGCCCCAGTGAATGGTGTAGCAACTATAAAGCCAAATCTAATATTGGTTATATCTGTTGTAATTTAACCAAAGTTAGGGTTAATAATTTTACAGGTATAACTTGACTTTATATCAAGGTGTAGAAGTTAAATTTTTGATGGTCCAAATGATTGAAAAGCAATTTTCCTGAACAATTTCATTTGGTTTAAATATCGGATTTTTTTTTTTTTTCTAACTATCAGTAAAAAACATATTTAACCACCTTGGGTATCCAAAACCTAAACTATAAATCCACTTATATCATCCTGGTAATTTTCAACATAATTACCATGGGTCAAGCATGACATCTGCGGTCAGCATATATAAAAAACTACACCCAACATTAATACAAACATCCAAACTCCCCATTGATATTCTTGAAATGTTGTCGTTTTTTAATATTTTTAACCTTATTTATAGTTTAGCTCTTTTACCGCTAAATTTTAATTTATCGTTTGCTTTTTGTCAATATATAAGTATGTATGTTAAAAAGAAAATGAATAAAACTTATAATAGATTACGGTGATTTCGATGTCTAACAGATTATATTATAGTGAAAAAGTCAATAATGTTAAAAAATACAATAGTTCATTTTATAACAGATAGTATCATTTATGAGTAGCCTATTTGGTAAAAGATGTATTGTATTTAGGATTATACAAATTCTAAAATATTATTTGTAGCTAAAATATATAGAATAAAATTCAATTTCTCAATTTCAATTTCAATAACGATCTCAATTGTCACTAAAGAAATTTAACATAACAAATAAATTAAATATATTAAAATTTAATTACACTTAGTATTGGAGTGGAAATGATATATTTGTTATTATTTATTTATTTATATACTCACATTTCAATGAATATATAGAAGTTATTTTTGACATATGTTTTACCCACATTACAAACATACACATGTTGTCGAGAATTGTCAAAAAATATCCAAATATTGTCTTTAAATTAATAAAACGTCCTTACTGTTACATGCGAGACTAAATTTCTATAATCAATGTTAGTAGACTCCACAATTAATTGTAGAAATATGTTCAATTCACTATATACAATTGGCGTTGCAATAATGTATAGGCCTAATAATTAATAATATGTAAATTCTTGAACCTAGTTTATAATTTCACGAATGGGGTGTTCCTGGTTCAATTCCCAAGGTGGCTCAATAATGTACGGTGTTGGCTCAGTATCGTGGGAATAAGGAAACTATAATTAGTAATTTACTGGTTGGGAATAGTAGAAAAACTGTGAGGGGAATTAAGTGTTTTGAGCACCTACAAAACTTACTGTGATCCGTAAATATACTGTCAATGGTTTTTTATTTTATTAACGTTAATGTATTGACGACCTCAGATAATGATTCTTAGTTTAACTGATGATGAGATAAAATTTTCGAAAACAGTCATTTAAAAAAAAAAATATTTTAATCTATGAGTTTAATATTTGTTCAGTTCATGATTGTTTCTGTTTAAAGGAAGATATGTGGTTTGAATAAACGAGCAAATAAAAAAGAAAAGAAAAATACAAAAGAACGTAAGCCTGGACCATCGTTTATAATTATTTCAATATTCCTGTCTACTTCCCTCTAGAGAACGATTTTATTCTGTTTTTTAACAGTGTATATTCAGACGTCTTTTATATTAAAACTTGAAATATAAAAGTGTTTTTTTAACCAGATGATAAAGTTTTCTTGTAAGTTGATCAGTTTTATTTAATTTTAATATTGTTCAATTTATTCCCTTGTTAATAATATCCATTTTTAAAGAATTATAAATACTTTTTATCATCTGGAACAGATTACTATTTTGTGAAAGTTGTGTCTCGTGTATTATGACAAAATAGATAGACATAAGTTAAAAGAGCAAGTTTTTTTTTGAAAAACTCAATAGCTAGTCTTATTTTAGTATACATCTATTATGTATAAACCAGTTTTATATATTATATAGTCTCCATAACGTGGACAGCTAAAAGTGCACAAAGGAAGCCAAAATTATTAAGTGAGTCCAATATTTTATTAATATTGTTTAAATCTATGAAATGTGTTTATATTATTACAATATGTTCGTGAAGTAGTTGCAAAATTATACAAAATTCTAATATGTTTGTACTTATAAAGTATATATTGTTTACAATTATTTAAATAGAACAGAGGTTAGATAGAGCTATATTCTAACTCTTATGCACAGGCTTACATTTAGCTAATACTACTGACTTTATACCCTCCATTTGCAAATAGCTACCACTAATGGTGTTCCAATATGCATGAGTTTCAATATACAGTACTATGAGACATCACATCTCCCTCCTAAACCAAACACAATTTATTATTAACTATAGGTATGTATTGGAGCAATATTAGGTTACACACCACAGTGGTGTGACAACCCCGAGGACTCTAGCTGGATCTACACCTTTATAATTCTGCCGAATATTGCAATCTGGCAACGTTGTTTCGTTGGCTTCGTTCCAAGAAGTAGTCTAACAATAAAGTATCGGTTCCAAGTTATCATTTGAGCAAATTATTTCTGCATATTAAATTATATAATTTTATACACACTAAAATACACCATGGAGTGTGCTTGCTACAGATTGTTTCAAGCGTTTGTATTAATGTAGTATTTATTTATTCACCAAAAACTTTAGAGATTTTTTAATTGCTTAGATTAAATGAAATTATTACATCTACAGTTTAAAAAGTTCACTCTATCACCTAATGGAACGAAGCATAACACAAACTGAACAATACGTAACAGTTTTGTTGTTTAGATGCAATAATACGCGCGCAGTTTGGGTGTAATGCTAAGATATGTGTACGTAGAGGGGCAGTACGAGACGACGACCAGTACTAAAAACCAGTGTCTAGGGTTAAATCCCTTTGATCTTTCTTTGACCAACTCTACCCAACTCTTGTTATTTTCCACCCCCAGATTATTTGAGTATTCGAGGACATTGAGTCTTTATTTCATTCTCTTTTATTTTATTTTTAAGGTAATGCTGATCCTCGATTTTGATCCTGATAGTAGAGGTTTTGCATTTAAACAAAAAGAACACAAAAGTAGAATTACGATGTACTTCATAATCTTCGTATTTGGTTTTGTAATTTAGTTCATTGACTATGTAGATATTTTGCCGCCGGTTACATTATGCACCTTATAAGAAGTTATCCATGATATTGAAGATATGAAGAGGTATAGATATTTTCCCCTTTTACAGTAGAAGTATATGGGTGAACATAGAAATTAACATTTTATAACCTTCTATAATTAAGAGTGCTTAAGAACTTTCTAAGTCTTAAAAACTGACAATGGAATTTTTCAATTGTAAACGCAACATCGATTTTATACCTCATCACTGATATTTCTTCATTTCACGTATCTATATCTATAGACATACACAAACACAGAGTCAACAGATATGTTTTGAAAATAAATAAAAATAAACCTTGTTATTTTAAAACTTGATTTTAGTTTCTATTCAGATTGAATATTACTTAGTGAATGAGTTTTCAAAATTCATTTTAAAATGATGAAAATAGACAAGGATAGGATGCCTGAAATATGTCTCATATGCTTAATATAAAAGAAACACTATAATAACATAAAACAAACAGAGAAATATAGTATGTAATAATATATCATTATTAAAAGCGATGATAAATTAAATCTTTTAAATATGATAGTTACAAAATAACTGCAAATTTAAAATTCCCAACACATTCTTAATGCTTCTTTATTGTTTTCCAATCTACGAATACAAATATGCATCTATAAAGAAACAACGTTTTACCTTCCCATGATATGAAATATATTTTGCGCAGAAAGCGTTTTGTTGTTGACAAAAGATATTATTATTTGTGCATCTGAATCGACTTCCAAGGAATGCCAATATATTTTCTGTCGACGCCCCAACCTCCATCAGTTTAAGCACCTTAAGGTTATATTGTATTTTAACCCTTTTCATGCCGCAATCGCCAAATGGTTTGAAAGCCAATTTACACACTCATTTCAATTTCATTTTCCTCACTTGACAATTGATTAAATTGTTACTATATTTATTTATACATCTCTTTGATTGTTGGTTATTAATACACACTTTAACAGTATTACATTATAATATTATATTCCATTAGAAAAAAAGAAGGAAAAAAACACTTATATGATTTCAACGCAAAATGGTATTATTTAAATTTCTAAACCATTTAATCTGGGATATTTAAGTATATGTTAAGAGTTCATTTATTTTTTTGCGTGGTAATCATAATAATATTTGTATAACTATTGGCACATATTTTATATTAACATTATAAAAGAAAACAATGAATTATTCTCTACTCGTCCATACCAAAATTTTAATTCTTTAAAACTTTAATACATAGTTAAAAAAACGCTGTTTATTCATAAACTATATTATTCCTTACTTTCGTATTGTAAAGTTCACTAAAAAATGGATACAATTTATTGAAATCGTTTAGATATACAATAATAATTACACCAAAATTTAAGGAATTCAGAATAAATATGTATTTACAGTTTTACATGAAATTATTGAATTGATACCTTAGTCTCTTCAAACAATAAAACTAAAACTCATGATTAAACCCGTGTATTATAAACGTTAAATAAACTAAATCAGTCAACCTTTTAATCATACCAAAGGTTAAAATATAATTTGTTGTAATGTGATAGTTTATGAAACCGTTTCAGAAATATTTATGCACATCTCGGATGGTCACAAATTAAACAGCACGTTGTAAAACAAATTATGTGACAACTAACATGCCATAGTATAAAACGTAATGAAGTTTTAAAGATGAAATACACGTGCCTAGTTTCGTATAATATAAAATACACGTTTAATATTTGGCAGCATGATACTTACAATGATGAATAAAACATGAATTAAAGTTCTCGTTTTTGTAGTCATACTTTTATAATTATACTTCTACACAACTCAACTATATATTTTTTTTAACTATAAGATTTGTTTTTTAGCGTCTTTATCAGTAACCCTGACTTTCCTAATTGTTTTCTTTTGTTATTTTCTTTTACAATTATTTATGACAACATCAATACAGGAATGCAATCAATGAAAGATAATTATATCTTCCTGTATGTTTACTTTATTTAATATTAAATTTAATGCACACCAGTTTTCCGTATTTTATATTACTATTTTAACCTAATATAACCTAAATAATATGTTACTCAAATAAAAAAGTATTTCTTAATTTATTTGTTTATAAAAATTATAATGAAAGGAAAGAACATGAAATTATACACTTAAACTTAGAATACTCTAATAAGTTTAATAGCTTCAGGGTCGAAAAAAATAGAGTGGGCCAAAAGATACCTGATGGAAAAGATTAATGAAACTAACAAAATCAAAGAAAAAAAGCGAAGATACAGGTAATATCCCTTGGGATTGCCATGTCTGAAGTCACTGTAAGTAAGCCTATTTTCGTAGTTTAGTATTTATTTTCATAATTCACATTTATTGTTAGTACCTATTATCACTTAAAGTAATTAGTGTGTAATATCTGAATAATAATTTTGGAATAATAAATTGGAGAATGAGATAATGCAATTGTCCTCACCATATAAAGTAGACGTATTTTCCCTTGTTCTTTAAAGCAGGAAAATCACTCAGATATCACCTTACAAAAAAGGAAGAAAAGAACTACAAATTAAGGCACTTAGCCATCGAATATTCTCGGCAGAGGAAAAGAACAAGAGATGGTCAATACACATACGATAAAAAAGATTAAAAATATGTATCTAACCCAATACTACTGGAATCAAGCTATTAAGCTATACTTTTTAAAAAAATAATTGTATTTAATGCGTACTCAAATAAAATTTGATTTTGCATTTTTCGAAACTGGTCGGACAATTTGAAAACTAATTTAATTGTGTGATTTTTGTACGGGAATGTAATGATCTATCTACAGCCTAAATGGTTAAAGTGATTTATACAAAATATTCCATTTCCACAACCAAAAATATGCCCTTCAAATTTGTTCCGTTTGTTACAATGTTTGATTGATTAACATTTTATTAATATGATCATGTTATTGTTTTTGAAGTAGATACTTCTTAAAAGACAGTACAGGATTTAGTTAACTCATCGAAGTGTCACGACATGACAGTCGTATAAGTACATTTAAAATGTATACATTACGAGTTTTATTAGAAAACAAAAACTTTAAACAGCTTTAAACAGTTTAGTCGCAGGTTGACCTAAAACTTTTCACCCAATTTTGGTTCTTTTTTACCTCGATTTCCATGCCCCAAAAATTATACCCACCACTATCCCCGATTTTGGCCCTCTATTTCAAAATATCCAAAATTGGCTCTTTTGGAAGAAATGTTTCTAAATCCGCCTAACTCATTTTGAAAAAAATACACCGTCTTTAACCCTTTTCTGAACCCACCCAATAAATTTTGAAAAAAAAAATATGAACTTTTTTATAAATTATTCAATCTTTCCTTTTTATCGGATACAATTTAAATATGTTTAAAACTTTCAATTTTAATAGAGAATCACATGTTAAACATTCGCTATTACAAAATATATTTGCTCTTACAATTTTTTTTAAATGTGTAGGCTTACAGTTAGATATGAATTATATCTTTAGGCATTCACTTTATATTCCTTCTGCTATAAATGTTTTAAAAATTAACCCAACCACTATTCAGCTAGGACAAACAATGTTGATAAGTGTCGAACTACTTTGTTACTTGTATTCACATCTACCGTGCTTAGTGTTGCTACACAACCATTATTTTTCATTTAGTACCTTCGTCTAGTTTATGCTAAAATATATATTCAGAGTGTCTAGAAAATATTGTCTCCATAGGTGAAAATAAGGAGAAAATAAACATTAGTCCGGAAATGCTGTTTTCGAATTAACCGCCTTTTTTTTTTTTTTTTTTTTTTTATTTTATTTATTTATTTTTTTTTATTTTTTTTTTTTCTAAACATTTAAAAATATCTTTGTAAATAGAAAAGGTATTCAGGTCAAATTATGGTGTACATATTTGTTACGTAATCCTTTACCTTTGTACAAAAAACCAGACCGTTTTTTTATATATTTTCAAAATGGCGGTTATTTAAATATTTTATTGTCTAATACCTCTAAAACCGCTAACTTTGCAAAAATATTTAAGAAAGGAATGTTTTTGTAAAGAAAACAAAACAGTGTAAAGAATATTGATTTATCCAAGAAATAAAATTAAGTCCCTAGACATGGCCAATATACTAAATACCATATACTAAATTGATAAAATAAACATTCCCCCTTCCAGACTCTAATAGGGTCAGAATAGGAAGAGACCAAATGTTGGTCAAGAGATGCCTGATAAGAAACACGACAGAGAGGGATCTAACCCAAGACTAGCTGGTGTAGATCCAGCTAGGGTTTGCCAAGCCAGTACACACTTAAGTGAGCCACTGAAGGTTTCCATACACTAAGTACAATGAAAGATTTTGTAGGTGAAGACTTTACTCAAGATAATATTACAATTGATGTTCATAAATAATTAAAAATAATTCTCAGCAACCAATCATAAAGAGGAGAATATAGTTAGATAAAATAAACAAACTAAAATCTCAGTCAATTATTATTTTTAATGAGTGGATCAGGAGTTTTAAAATTTACACTATTTTAAAGAATGCGAATACTTATTATTATGGTTTAATCGGATATTTTCCATCGTTTGTGTATAATATAGAAACTAACATGCGACTTTTCGAAGGAATAAATCAACTCTCATAGCCAGGTGGGTTTTTTTCCCTTGTTCATGCTCAGGATTTATAACGAATATTGAATTATACTCTTGAAAAGTCATGCATTATTTATAATTTTTAAAATGAATGACAAATATCCGATTAAACCATATTACTAATACTTAATTACAATATTTTAGTTGATTTCTTTTTGGGGAAAATTGATGTTAGAGAGAGGTTCAATCACCAATAACTTTTATAACGGTATGTTCAAAGGATTTTACAAGGTAATAGAGGACATAAAAAGAAGTAAAAAGTGTCACATAAACTTTGCAGAGAAATATGCATAGCCCTTAAGAAGAACAACTGAGAGAAATGGCTCCCACCACTTTTTACTTTTCATAAAACTAAATGCTTCCTGCGACTTCTGGGTTTTTCCATAGCTAAAATGACCTTTCAAAGGGAAATATTTTGAGACAATAGATATAATTAACGGAAACACAATGCAAGTCATTGAAATTTCAAATAAAGACTTATCCAAAACAGAGATAAGCGTGTGCAATTCAAAAGCGAATACTTTAGAAGAGTTAAATGTAACGTTACTCTAGGCACAGTATATACGAGGCTCATTTCAAAAGTAAAGACTGATAATTTAAAGAGGGCAATACTAATTAGTTCCCACATAGGCAATAATTCATCATGGTTAATAATCCTAGAATATATTCTATATCAAAGCCTAACAATTTGATCTGATTTTGTAATCGGTGACGTTCAGATTTCTACTACCTCGTTCATGGTTAATTCTTTTTAACTATAATTAGCGAAAAATTGTTGTCAGAATGGAGACAATTATTACATTTCATTTAAGTTATTAGAGGCTAAATAAAGAAATGATTATAGGAAATTCTGGAGTTTTGGTGTTATTAAATTTATTTATTTAATCGAATAACTCTAAAACAAAATAATCGCTTTTTTAACAATTAAACAAATCATGTCATATCATAATAAAAAACATAATGATGAAATATCTATGTACCTTACAATCTATGATAGTGTATACGAATTAGATCAAGTCTCAACATAATCATTAGAAGGCTGAACTTGTAAACGCCCATGTCCTGTTTTTGAGGTATTTTAAAATGTATTTTGTCAGTTCAAATTGTATATTGTATGTACCAAGATTAGATCAAAATAAAAGTGTAACGTGTTTCAGGTATATTAAACTAGAGATCATACCAAGTCCATAGCATACATGCAGACTAAGTATATTTTAAAATACATGAAACAATAATTACCTCAAGACATTTACGAATCTACGTTCTCACTTTTTTTCAGTTATAATAAAAACTGGGTCTAGTCTTAAATTGATTGAATATATTTTAATTTCGTCAACTCGTTGTTTTTTGGATATGATAAATGTCTCGTGAATAATTGTTTTACCATCTTTACAATTGTAAGGAATTAATTATGTTTTAGAGCTTGTAATCGAAATAATGACGAATGATGGAGTAAATAAGTAAGAATCGTTTATTAAGTTATTAAGGGATAAAATTACATATATCAGATAACTATTGTGAGAACATATTTTATTATTTGTCTTTTTATGAGCACTATAACTTGTATAACACTTCAAATTGAGTTACCGATTTACTTGAATATTAGTATACATTTACATTAATTAATTATATAATTATTAATACAAATTCATTTTATATAAATACCAAACGACTCCCCAGTTAAATTAACTAAAATATCTTAAATATGCTTGTTTTATAATAAAAGAAAAAATTAATATCAGATGTTCATAATTTTATTTTATCTAGATTTTATACAGATATGATCAGAAAAATAGTTTATCTTATTACGATATTTTTTTAGATATATTATTTTTGATATGAACAAGAATACATTCTATTTTAACATAACATATTACTAAATATTTATAGTTTAGAACTACATTTATTTTATAACAAATAACGGATTTCTTAAAAGATAAGAGTAAAAACATATATCAACCGTAGTAGAGGATTTATTTTATATGGAAGACAAATTGACTGCCATTATCGTGGATATAAAGAACAACAAGAGAGATTTTATAAATCTAACTCACCGATATTTCTTTCATAATGTATACACAAATCCTAACTGTTGAAAAGTGGTGATCATAAATCTAATGAAGAAGAATAAGTGATTTGAAAAATATGCAATCTTTTCTTTATATATATAAACATTTTTGAATAAAATATAATATGTAATTTCAAAAATATGAAAACAGATGGATAATTTTAAAAGGTTAATTCTACACTTCGTACACAAAGAAGATTTATTCAAATCTATTAAAACCAAATCTTATCTTTCCCACATTTCCACAAACAAACATATTGCTAACTAGAATTGTCTGCATTACTTCTCAATTATTTTATATTTCTTAAACACAAAAGCAATCGTTTGATAATTTTTGAAAGTTGTATTTGCAGTCGAGTTTATTCTTGAAATTGTAGACACGGACGAAAGGCCTAGACGTTCGGGAGTCGAATCTGGGAACGGAAATAAAAATAGACGTGTAATGACTAAGTTCCACATTATTAGTTCGGTAGATATCTTAAAAATATTGTAGGGCTAAATAAAAATAATCCGGAAGTCAAAAATAATAATTAATGAGTGTAGTTTTACAGATGTGGAACAATCTTAAGCTTGTTTTCCTAGGGTCCGGGCAAAATCCAAATCCAGTGTTTGGTTCAGTGATTTTAAGTATTATGTCTACTTATAAAAATGATTAACAATTAGAAATAATTTTGACAACCGGAGAAAATTAGTATAAATAAACCAAAATGGAAGCCTAAAACACTAAGTTGCAACTTCAAACCACCTACTACTAAGTAATCTTCTAAAAATTTAAGTTGACATGGTTAAAATTTTCACAAATCTAGAGGTGATTTGTAAGTTCTTAAAGTCATAGTGTATTTGCCATTTTAGTTAAATTAGAATTTTTTACACAGGTAAAAAAAGTAAAATCCGCCTCCGTTACAACCGACACCTTGTAGTTCTAGGTATAAAACATCATGAAAACTGGTGAAATGGGTTTTTGAAAAACTATATTTAGTATATTTCGATTTTAACTCTCTTCCAAACCGGCCCATGTCCCAAGCAAGAAGATAAGGGAAAGATCCACTATCAACCACGATGAAGCGCCATGTGGTAGAGCAGCACCCTACTCGAAGATCCAGCCAAGGTAATACCTAGACCCAGAAACTTGGATTATGTCCACGAGTGTATTATCTATTGGAAGTAGATAAGGTCTCGTGAGGAGTAAAGATGAAAGAAGGTGAAAACTTAAATTTAATATAACTTACCCTTTGCTTGATAGGCTACAGGTTTACTGAAAGAGGGTTCGTGATAAAAAAAATCTATATATACGTAGTAGTTTACCTTTCATCACCACTATAATTCAGTATTCCATCCTTCGATTTATTTATTGGTAGTAAAAGACTAGTGAGTGCAAAACGAACTGCCACGTCCAAAATTATACAGAGGTCTTCTGATCTGGTGCTATCTGCCAAAACGGCACCTTTCAAGAACTTCCAATGATCATTGCCCTTCCCTACCTAAATCTGCTCTATCACCAGAATTAAGTAAAGATATTTTCATTCCGGCTAGAGAAAGGAGGTGGCCGTGACCCTTTCAAAGGCACGGTCACATGGGTTGTGACCTGAGATCAATGTGGACTAAACCGGATTTGAAAGTTCGCGGACACGCATGAAAGGTATAGAGACGATCAGTTTCCCATTCCCTAGTTTTACGGTCTTACGGTGAAAATGGTGTGCCGGTACAACTAATTAGTAAAACTGGTAAGATAATATACCATTATTATTTATATTTATAAAATAGTTGTTAAAGGTTGTCTTATTATTTAATAATAATAAATCGTGGTGGATAAGATAGATTTTACCATTATTCCACGATATCCGCCATAACCTGGTTTTCAACCAACTTGCCATTACAGTTGGTTATTATTTGAGGTCAGGTTAATTCAACAAAAACCATGAAAAATCAGTAACAGACTATATCTTACGCTGATGTGTCATTAATTGATACATTTGGATTTATTTCTCCTTTTAGATGTTAACGCTGTCACAAATTGTATTGCACAAACCTCAAAAGAAATTATATTCATTAAAAACATTAAGATAAACATTCCACATACATTTATGCGGGATGTTTAACGAGGCTCAGTTCTTAATCAGTGTTCAAATATTAGTAATTTATATTCCAGCTAGGGCAATGTTAATATGCTTGTGACTTTACTACCTGCCACATTTGTTATTACCTTGATTTGGAGTTATATTTACTATATTGTTCAAAAACCCATTGTTCATGCTACCAATTCAGCATGATAAAATCTAAGTTGTGTTTATTTTTAGGACAATCCAATAGAATGTGCATGCTTCATAGGAATGTTTAAATCAAAATACTGTTTTAATATAATAAATGTAGATATGAATATAATATCGGAAAACATGTAGCTATGAAATAATAAAAACTTTTAGAGATTCTTTTAATGAAAAAAATATTTCGTGGAGACATAAGAGGTTCACTTATGTTGTACCACATTTAATAAAGTATATAGAGACAGACCCAATCTTGGAATTATTTACTTACTTTAAGGATGACTTATACTTAAGATTCCTTCTCAAAGTACACATTTCATTACCGCATTTTACATCAGTTTTACAAACATGCTGGAATTTAGTCTAATTTTAGCTAAAACATTTATAAAGCAAAGTCTTATAATAAGATAAAAAAATAAAAAAACTAAAGAATATACTTTACTTCAACTTCAAGAACTTTCCTTTAAACTTCAAGATATTGCACTTAATTAAATTGTGAATACAGTTCACAATGTAGAGTTCTCTGTTCGTGGTTTCCAAATGTAATTTACATTTGAAAAGTTCTACAGAAGAGATATATTGATGGAACTGAGCTTTATGATACAATATAAATAGAATTATGTTTCTTCGTACAACTTTATGATTGTCAAATTGTACTGAAGACAGTTTTTCATTGTTACTACGTTGATCCATATTAGGTCGGGGAGCACCTGATTCAATAAATATTGTTCAAAATATCAGAATTTCTGTCCGTCTGTCGTGAAGTTTATGAAGAGCACATCTAAATATCGACATATTTGATCGACTCCTATATCGGGTTGTACATGTATTATCCATATAAAGGCGAAGAAAGGACGCGAATTGGGAAAAGTTAATTGTGTACAAGTTTTATAATACTTTTTTTATAAAGGAATACTTAAAATAAATGAATTTTTAAATAAAAATATTCCTTTACATAATCATCAGTGACGTCACAAACAGCAAAATTAATTTTTCTTAATTTTTTTTAATTTATGGGGCATGCGACTGTAATTTTTTGTTAAGGGCGTATTTTCTTTTGACTGGTACAAAGTATATAAAACATAAAACTTAGTACTGTACATAACAACTTCGGGCAATGTTAGAAACTAAACCTAGTAACCTAAAGTAAGGATTATTCCTATAAGGTTGAAACGTAATTAGAACACGGATTACTAACGTAACAATGGTAATTACTTTGAAAGTGACCAAAATTTGTTGTTAAAATATTAAAAAATAAAGGAGTTATGACCAAATTCCCGGTTTTTTGGATCCCCCGGTAACAAAATAAAGTCAAAAGTTTATTTGTTTTCTCTCTTCCTGACTAGATTTTCTGGGTAAACTATATATAATGTTAAAAATGAAAAAGAACGTTTTAAATACTCGTATAGCTGTGATTACGTTCCCTACAAATTGTTCATTTTACTGCAGAAATATATATTGTCTTTGGTGTAAAAGCAATAAAATATATTTAAGTTTACAATAATGTCTTTTACTCGCGTATTTTGCTCTTTTTCTTCACTCTACGTTAAAATTCTATATTTTGTTGCAAATCATAATTTGTCGCTTATGACGTTATTATTAAAATGTTTGCACAATTTATTCCCCAATAAGAATAATTTAAATGTCCAAATCAACCTCAATAATTGCTGCTACTGCATGAAATAAAAATATCTACAAGGAGATATAACTGATAAATATGGTAAACGGAATAAAATTAATCTAATAGCTCTGGTAAACGAAAGTTATTCTTTGTCGTTTAGAGGAAGAAAAACATCTCGGTCATCAATGCCTTATAAAAACAAAAAAGGAAAGAACATATAATAAAGAAATAGCCTGAGAATTATAATACTTAATAGCACCAGGGTAGAAAAGAACAATAGTTAGTCAAGAGGAACCCGATAGAAAATATGAAAGAGAGGGATCTAACCCAAGACAATGTGAAAAAAGTGTATATCCAGATATAGTCTCTTCTGGATTGCCACGTCCGTGTATCGTTCATATTTTTTTGGAAATAAATTGTCTTTAATAAAAAACTTTGTTAATTTAAAGTTTCCTGAAGATAAACAAACTCTGTAATTAGCCTAGTTTTTCAATGAGCATTATTCAAACTAATATGGTCAGACCGTCTTTATCTACACGATACTGCCTCAAAAGATTCATATCTGAGTCTGATATCCAGTGATTGATCCAATCTACAATTCTCTGAACCGTAATTTTATGAGCTCACAAATTAATCAAGATGTAAATGATTTTTTTCTGACGGAAGTTTTCTTCCTTTTAACATAAAAAAGTGCTCTAATTTAAAGTATTCTCTAGAATGAGGTGTAACGTGGAAAGAAAAAAAATTGTTTCGATTGTTTCTTTCAGAAAGTTTTTCATTCTAGCTTGCCTTGCTCTAATATTCTAGTTTTATTCTTACCAGATAAAGTTTTCCTTGTTTCTAATTTAATTTAAAATAATAATCATACTAATAATATTATAAATGACTTGTATCAAGAGACCGGGCTATAAAAAGATTTTCATGAAAACTGATTTACTTAATTATTTCAACTTTGTTTCATCAGTTACCACTTGCCAATTAAAAAAGAGGGGGTTTTAAAGTTGCAATTTATTTAAAATCTATTTTAACCTAATTATATATACATATAAATATATATATATATATATATATATATATATGTTTATTTATTTGTTATTGTCACATTTAGAGATTATCTGTTTAAATAGGTACTACTATCATAAAAAACTACTTTAATTGTTTTTTTAAATTTAAAACTAAACTAGTTTGCTCATGTTAACTAATCGGAATAACAAATATTTTGTAAAAACAAATCTAGTTTTGAGTTGTAAAATAACTTGGCTTCTTTCTGTTTAAATGTAAATACCCATTTTCATTTTTCTTAACAGTTTTACTGTTACAAGTTATGAAGAACTAAATATTTATTTCTGCCTATAGCTTTTTTCTTCGTCATTGTCACAGTTCTTTCTACAAATAAAAACTTTCAGTTTTTTTTTATACCAAAAGAACTGATTTCATTAAAAACCTTTTGGTATTTAATACAACTTGTATATATATTTACATACAGCACAGCTGATTTGATAAAATTTGTTATAATAGTATTTTTTGAACAATTCTAATTTTAAAAAAATAAAAAATCTTTATATACACATTTTACAAATACTAAATATTGTTACAAACTAAAATATTAAAACAAAATTTAACTATAAAATTTGTTTTTAAATATTCTGCATAAAAAAGAATATATATATATAAAGTATATATATATAAAGTATATATATATATATAGTATATATAAAGTAACAAATCTAAAACATCTAACTTATTTGACCTTCGACAGTAATATTATGAAATACAACGTATATAAAGATTATATAAAGTAACAAATCTAAAACATCTAATTTATTTGGTCTTCGACAGTAATATTATGAAACAACGTATTGGCTTATCAAACATTACAATATTCTTAAATATTCACGGCGATATAACTCAAATTATTTCGTTTCCGTTATAAATACTGTAAACTGTAAACTGGTATACTGTATAATGTAACCGTTTACTGACTTCAGATATAATTACAATGTAAAGAATTCTGTAGCAGACTTTGAGTCTCAATTACTAAAACAAGGTTCTGAGCCTTGCAGAGTCTCGTGTTTCCAGACACGTTTTGCAGGTGTTAGGGAAAAAATATATTATTGTTAAAACCATGTCTTACGTCTTAAGTAAGACAGAAGACATTGATGATTTACTTAGCTAGATAACAAATGATCTACAGTAGAACTAAATAAAAATTATCTTACTCGTAACATAATTCATTTAATATATGGACTAGGAACTTTATTAATAGAATGTGAATGGGGGAAAAAACTAACACGGTTTTCAAACAACTATATAATTTCATGTCTATCCTAGGCTCTTGACTTTATTGGCCTTCATCATCTACATACCCACCCCTATTATTTACCCTGCATCCTATCCTCTCATTCGTACTTGCCAAGTGATGTTTGTATTATCAATTTATTATGTCACTTACAAATGACGGGTACAGATTTAAACTGGTTAGTAGATTATACGAATTTTGTTTCTTGCTACCTGAACCTTTCCTTAAAAGAAATATTTGTGTCTGTAGTATTACACTGAACCAAAATACTGCAAATAATAAAAAATTAATTGACAGTTTTCTCAATAAACGTTACTTCTAATAACAACTTTTCAATAATTATTAGCAATAATTATTATTCTAATAATTATAATAATAATAATTATTATTATTATTTACCTACATTTACTATAGAAATTAGAAAAAGTACCTGTTGAGTTTACTTTAAAACAAGTGTGGAGAAAATGTGAAGTTGTATAAAATTGTGTAGACAAAAGATAAATATTAACTGTACGTATCTGTAAAAAATGAAAAATTGCTAGGTGGTTCTACTAAATACACTAACACTCAAATTCTAAATAACGTTCTGCGAATCATGGTCAATTCCATGGTATACCCGTGACAGTGACGTCTACCGGGATTTGTAAGTGGACACTGTAGCTGATGATATAAAACAAAATTCTAGAGGCCATGAAAAACGGCATATATGAACGAGGAAGGGTCCAGACTGTTCCATAACGATGGATGAATCAACTACAGAAAAGTCTTTTAACTTGTAACATAGTCATCAATTGAGTAATTTGTTAAAAATAAACTGATTGTTATTTCTGTAAACTAACATCAGTGTAAATAATGATAAAACATTTTAAAATAGTAAACCTGAGACACGACAATGACACATACACAAAGACAGGCACTGTATTTGTATTTTTAAGTGATACTAAAATAGGTGATATAACATTTTTAAAGAATATGTTTGCTGTGGAATAAAACTTTACCAAACCTGTTAAGTTCCACCCAAGCTAACTGCCTCTTTACGGTTTACCACAATTGGAAAGTATTAAATTTCAGAGAAAAGCCTTATGCCCTATGTAGAATTCCGTTCCACGATCATCATCAAAAAGTAATGACCACAATTTCTTCATGAAGAGTTATAACTTCAAGAGTTATTCGATTCATACCATTTTATCTATTCCACACCATACTTATATTTCTCAAATAAAACACATCTTTACCTTCCGAACTTGGGATTTGATGTTACAATTTTGTTAATATATTTAATGGTTTAATAATATTTATTTAATTTGTTGAGTTGAGTTTGAATTTGATATGTATACTACATTGCCTCAGAATACCAACAAAATCCGATTGTTAACTATAATTTCAACAAATAATAGTTCTTACATCTGTTAGTGTCTTACTTTTTTTGAAACCCAATATGATGACAAGTGAGATCACAAACAATAATATATAAATTTCATTAACAATAACTGACTTGGAAATATCTGTTATTGTAAGATGTATTTATTTTGAAAGTAAATTATTCCTAAACCATAACCATATATTTATTATAAGACAATCAAATATTTATCTATCCACACATAATTACTAAATTTATTTCTCACTTCTAGTTTACAGAAATAAGATTTCGAAAGACACAGCTGAAATTAAAACTTTTTACAAAAACCGAAATACATCTATTAAGATTCTATCTTCAATAAATCACTAATCTTACGACCTAACTTATTCCTAACACATCGATTAAGTCATTATTACTTTTTCAAACATCCCTAGTACAAAATAAATTATATGGTGGGTGAAAAAAAAACGGTGTTAAAATGTTCGCTTTGAAGCCCTCTGAGACAAAAAATGTGGTTTTGGGAATGATGTCTATCGGTCGTCTATTTATCTTCTGTCGTCTCTTGTCTGTGCAGTGCTCTACACCCAAACGACCTTCACTTAATTTGGTATGTGGGGATATTTTGAACATATTCCTGGACTTTTTATATAGTCTATTCTATAACCTAACATTTGGGGGTACATACCATAAAAAAAAAACATTCTGATTATCACAAAATCGCCTTTAAAAGTTTTGATAAACTTTTCCTTAAAAATGTAACCAGTAAGCACACAAATAAAACGCATTGATATTGTTATAAAACGCACACAAATAAACGCCATCTCTCAAAAAATACCAATTCGTCAGTTATTGGGGAAACCAAAATATCGATTATAGAGTTGTTAAAAAAAATTTCATTTCTCAAAATGGACTTAGAAGCTGCTATAAATGACATAATTTCTCAAAATCAGTTATAATAATTTTATTCAAATTATGGTTGTATTTAAATTTTTACTCTGACCAGTGAAAAAAAATGCAAATAATTGAAAATTACAACTTAGAAATCATTTAAAAAACTAAAACTAACTTTAACCGTAGTCATTTAAACTTAATTTAATCTTATAACATTTAAGCCTAAGACGAGTTTATGACAAAGATGTAGCAAATTTATATAAATATTGTTTAAAGTAATATACACAATCTATGATGGCGTCATGGTTGATTTTTACTTTTCCATTGACAACTACGGAACTGACATTTTTTGTGACGAAATGTTCTGTTAGGTAAGTAGTAATTCGATAGTGAATGGGTGTATAAGATATGTCTACGCTGTTCTTTTGCATAGTTTATTTTATTTTTTCAATATTATTATACTCTTTTAATTTATATGTTAATATTATTCATTTATAAAACTCAACAAAACTTTAACATGATTACACCTATAAGTCTAATAATAAATCATCTTAATTATTTTATGTTGCCGTCACATAGACAATTATAATTTAATGGTTATACTGTTTTTGTGCCAAGACACTACCACCTCTCTTAAACTGATGACTAATAATTGTAATCAAGAATAATTAATTGATAACGTAAATTGTTTTACAGTTAAATATTAATCATCATCACGACACACGCGCACGTACACACACACACACACACACACACACACACACACACACACACACACACAATCACACAACACACAAACACAAACACAAACACACACACACACACACATCATATAAAATGATATGTGGTAACATGATAAAAGGCAAAGGACAAAGTTGTATTTGAGCAATGATATGCAAGTTTAATGATACAATTTACATGTTATAAAAGAACAAAAGTATTATGCAAAATTTGAACATTTTTATTTTTTGATAAATGAGTAATAGCACTAATATACAACAATACATAAAATAAATCTTAAGGTATTATTAATGTGTAGTTCACACCCAATAGAGACAACGGGAAAACCGTGAAATAAAAATCTAAGTCCTTCATATGATATAAACTGATATCAAATTCAAAATTTGAAATAATTATAATATAAAAACATCTACATCTATCACATGGGCTAAATTGGATAAATAATGTAAATAACTCTCTCTTTTACATAACTGGTTGGATAACATTAAAATTAAAATTTATTATCATAAATACCACTAACGTTTACATATTTAATTATACTCGATAATCAAAATATATGATCAAAAATAACAAACTTAAGTAAAACTTTAGAACCCAATATCGTCCGTATTAAATTCCCTAATAAATTGTTTAAATGGTGACGTTTGCCTGCATTCATAACGACAATCGTTACCGTTAACATAATGTATGACTCTGACTATTGGAAAGCAATTGTTCCAGCTATTGTCTCGATATTTGCATAACGTAAACACCACCGTGAATGGCTCATTATTGGTATTTAGCATTTATATTTGGTAAAAGGAGTCCTATATAATATATATCTAATAGGTAAAGGTGTAATAAAGTTGTCTACAGGTGTCTTTAGACAATTTTATTTTTCAAGTTAATTTTCGTAAAAAAAAAAAAAAAAAAAAAAAAAAAAAAAAAAAACAAGTATATAGTGGTCAATGAAAACATGATTAATTCAAGTGCCACGTTTCTATAAAAATTAAGGAAGTCACTCTTTTTATAAGACAAATTTCTTTTCAGTATTAATCAATAAACCAGAAACAAATATGGTTTAACATAATGTGCTAAACATACTCTTGATACGTTTTGTATGTTTAGCGTGCAACTGTGGAGTCTCTTGTTATTCGAGGAGATTATTCCATACTTATTAGTTATAAAACTACCCAGAAAATTCGGGACTTTTTAATCAAGTAAAGATTACTTAAAACATATGTGGGTTAAATATGATACGATTTTTAGAGTATGTGAAATAATCAGCATAAAAAGTTTCGAATGACCATTGTATTCTCTAGTTTCAATCAAATTTGTAATTGAGAAGACAATGAACTAAATATATATCACAAAGTCAATATACAATATTTACTGAAAGTTCTAAACGGCTTTAAAAAAAATAAAGTTATGGGAGATACGTTAAGTCTATTGAAAAAATCTTACAGCAATAACAGCTTGCAGACATAAACATACACAGTATACATAAAAACATAAATGTCATAAAAGAAACCAACAACAAAGAATAAGACATTGAAAAAGGAGAAGGAAAAAAATAACAATAACTAATATTTTGCAATATACAAATGACAGATCTTTTGATTGGTGGTTATAATTTTACAAAAAGGTGGTGTACCAGGCTTATACAAAGTGTCATAGAAGGATTGGAACAGCTTTCAAGTATTTTATCTCAGCTCCTATTCAAGATAAAATTTCGGGTCAACCGTCATTTTAAAGATCTCTACCTACGGTATGTTTTGCAAAATACAGTGTATTGCAAATATGTGTAAAATAATGTATTTTCAAATAATAAAGTATATTTGTTATTTAATATTTTGATTCTCCAGATAGTATGGGTGTGTATCATCAATAATAAAATGCTTTCCGACACTTTTATGCCACCCGTAAATTCTATTTCTAATTTACTTCATTCATTCTATCTCTTACAGCATCACATTTTGTTATCTCTAGTGGAGATTTTTTGAGAAGTCAAATGCATGAAGTTTTTTCATCCTAAGAGGAGCAAATCGGAAAGGAATCTGTGCCACTAGTTTGTGATAGTTAATTTTACCATGGGCTCACTTAACAGCAAACACTAGGTCTCGACGGTATCTTCTGGAATCCAATGAATTAAGCAAGGTGATGTGCACAATATTCTTGCACAATAGCAAAAGGACAAACCTATTCTGCATTCTTCCCTTAGTCGAAGTAAAAGTTGGAGTAAAGGTCATCATATTTAGAAGTAATAACAGATATTATTGATCTTATATATGTGAGACAACTAAATAGTAAATTAATTACTAATTAACTAACCCCACTCCATTTATTCTCTCTTACTACTTCAATCAGAAAAAAAAGTCAATAAATAATTATAAAACTCCTGATTAATAATAAACGAATTATTACGGTATTGTGGTATGCAAATGTGTAAAAGTCTTACACATTTATACAAAAGAAGATATTTATAACCGTCAACCTAAATAAGGATTTCTTTTTAATAATTTGAATGAAAATGGGTTAGCTATACATTTATACTTCTTTTAGATAACTTGTTTGATACTTGTTACTATGCAACTAAATTTATAATTAATCAATTAAAATCTTGTGTGGCATAAATAAATGGTCGAAGCTACCAATATTTAATGTAAAGTTGAAATTTATAAGTTACAAAATAATTATTTTCTTTTGGCATTTCGAACAGATTACGTATTATATGAACAATTTGTGTTTTTATATTGATTTAAAAAATAATCACATACATTATTAATAATCTATTATTAAATAATGTATTATAGTAGTCTAGGGCCATGTTGGAGACTACAAATAAATTTATACTGTAAGATAATAACTCAATCCTAAGACTAGAACTGAGCAGTTAAAGCTAATAAGGAAAACAAGGATTCCACCAACCACAAAAACATGTTTCTAATTATAAGATTACGATGAAAGCTTCATTAGAGCTGGACCCTACATTATGATCCAACTTAGCCATACCTAGACCCAGCAATCAGCATGAAGTGCCAGAATAAATCTAAGCTAAAACAAAATACAAACTTGAACACATATAATAATTTTAATCGCCTTTAATCGAAGGGAAGGAGTTTAGGATATGAAATTTATTAATCAAAAATAGTCCTCAAAATTTATGTTTCAACTATTCTATACATCTAAGCCGTTTAAAATTATGAAAATATGCATAACAGATGTACGTTTCATCAAGTAATCAAAAATATATACTATTTGCATTGAAAACATGTTGAAAGAGAAGAAATATGTTAACTTTGGAATTTTGCAACATAGACAAATGCTGTTCATAGTATACCAGTGATTTTTGATTACCATGCTTGTGAACCTTGTCTTTATTCATTATTTACTATTAACTAATTTGAAAAGTCTCATTTTTTTTATCATAATTAAAATATAATAATGAACTAATTACATTTCACGCCATTAATATATTTTTGAGAATCGTTGTTGTTGTTGTGCACATTTCTAGAAGAAGAATCATGAGTTAATATTTAGTCAAAATAGTTTGGGCTAATGTCATTATTACAGTGGCTTATTCCCAGTATTTCTATTATTTTATTTAACAATAATTGTACAAAGTTAGTAAAGTAAAATGTTAACAATAATAAGATCACACTAGTTATAAGGTGGTTAAACATGTATCAATTCAATAATACTTATTAGAAATTTTCAAATTTAAGACTGCGTCTTATTTATAATGACGTATTTCCTAAATTTAAACCTTAAAAATTTCGTAGCCCTGTTTAATATTTTACATAGTGCATATACAATTTAAAAAATCACTTCCAATCATTTGACAACTATTTATTACTCACTTCGACAAGGCCCATTATGAAAGTAAAATATATCCTTCATGTAACATACCTAAAAGCTAGTTTTCAATGCTATTATTTATTACAGAAAGAGCATTATCTATTTATCATTATGCAGTTGTTAGCTTATTCAGGAATGTTTCGAGACAGAAACTGTTATTTACACTGTTTAAAAAAAGTTAGTTAACTGCTTACTTGTCTTGTCAATAAAATTTTATTAACTATATTTAACACTTGACAATAACTGTTTACATTAGTTTTGAACTCTGAATCACATAATTACATATTATTATTATAGTTAGCTATTTATAAGTTTAATTGGTTAACTTACAAGTATTAACCATGTTCTGTACACTCTAATTGAACATCAATTAATAAATAATAATTTGGAACATGTAATTTGTAAAGTTCTATTATAACTTTTAGAATTCAAAATAATAATTTATATACAATAAAAATCTCAGAAGCCTATACACAAAATTCCATCAAAATCAATCAAAATAAAGGAGATAGATATTCATATTTAAATTAGTTTACTCTGTTCTTTAATACTAGTCAAACAAAAATTCATGTCTGGAGATTTCCTTACCTAGATTAAACAAATTTTAATTTTGAATGGAATTTTAATTATTCTATGAGATATTTGAATCTAATTCGTATAAAATTATTACAGTTCTTATTACAATATATATTTAGTAAACTGCTTCATAAGATTTTCTCCAGTTTCATTAAAATCTGGTCATTAGTACGAGAGCCTTAATTGTTGAAACATGTTGCCTAACGAAAAGATACGTTAGTCTCGTAAATGTAAAAAATACGATGTTTCTAATTACTGACAAGTGCTACCATAGAGATTACAATTTAAGGACATTGAAAACAAAATATAGTAATCCATGGTTGATTACTAAATCTATATCTATAAAAGGCAAAGCCCTGGCTGACTGACTCACTCACTCATCACTAATTCTCCACCTTCCCATGTAGGTAGAGAGCTGAAATTTTGTACACTGATTCTTTAGATCTTATATAGGACAACTAAGCAGTTTACACGCCGGTATATCCATAGGACTCCGCCCCACAGACTTTCAAAGTTACCATATTATGCATATGGTATAAAATTAATTGAAATAATTAATACAAAAATTAAACAGCTGTTAATAATACCACATTATTGCACCAAAGATCTGTTTTTAACTATATCAAGGTTAACAAAAAAAATCTTTAAATTAAAAGTGGTAGTCTTATGAAATCATCTGTTTTTTTTATGTTTCTGCATTTCCGTGAAGCTTATTATGTATTCATTTTGACTTTGAAGAAACTACTGTAATAGTTGTTTTCTATTGTTTTATTTAAGTTTTTAGTTATTCAACAAAATAGTAGGAGTGACCATTCAGTTTTCACTACGTGTTTTGTTTGAATAATGTGTTATTTTTATCGATTTAGTTTTGAATCAGTTATTTATCGATTTAGTTTTATATCAGTTATTTTGAAATGAATATAACATTGACTGATCACGGACACTCAGGAATTGCCCTTCGTGTAGTAACCATGCCTCCTGACAGCTCATGCCTATTTCACGCAATTGATTATTTTGTTCATGGACGTAATTCGAGTGATAGTAGTTTTTATGTGAGAAGAAGGGTGGTTGATAACGTTTTGGTTAACTTGCAAATACTTAAAGTGTAGACCCACGATGTCACAGGTGATAACTTTACATCTCCTGATCACTATCGTCGTGAGATGACGAAACCCTCTAAGTATGGTTCACCCTGTGAACTGATCGCCGAATAAGAAATGTTTAATTGTGTAATTTAAAGTATACCGTGACTGCCAATTACTGTATAAATTTGGTCCAGAAGGAGTCTAAGTATTTTCTCAATTTCCGGTAAAAGTTTGTTTTGCCATGACAGTTAACAAGGCTCAAGGACAGTCTCTGAAGCAAGTCGGAGTAAACCTAAAAGAAGACTGCTTCTCCCATGGCCAGTTCTACGTGGCCTGCTCCAGAGTGAGCTGGTTAGACAGTCTGATCATTCTTCAGCCAGAGGGTCGCACAGAGAATCTTGTTTATAAGAAATGTTTTCAAAGTAAAGCATTTAAAATTATTGTCAAATCCATAGGGGCTTTAAAATTTTAACCTAGGTTTAATTCTAATACTTCCAAATAAATTGTTCATTAGTATTATTTGTTTTTATTTATGAAAATCTTAGTTCAACCCGTGCGAAGAACGGGCACAACAGCTAATTATTGTATATAATGATTATTTATATATGGTCACAAAAAAGTAATAAAAAAAATATCGTTACCGGATTTTTTCGACGTCATGTTGTTATATCAGTAAACTGCTACTAGTTATGATTTTATAGTTTTAAACATCTTTTTAGTTAATTGCAGAATTATACAAGTGGAAAAAATCTTGCCACCTTCGCCAAACCTCATAGAGTAAGTCCTTTCACTTTTTATGGGGTAAATACTTTTTTTCCCACTTTTTAACGGATATTAAAAGGTGGATTTTAATTGTTTTTAAATAGCAATTCGCATCGTGTGAAACATCATTATGAAGGTATAAAAAAGAACAATTTCACTACCCTGTAAAGTCTCTACAATACCTTTAACCGGAATTATAGGAGCTAGAAATCAAATTTAGACAATTTTCAATTTTTCATTAATATTATTTGAAAAAAAAACGAGATTAAATGTTTTAATATCGGACTTATTTAACTAAACACATTTTTATAATTCAAAAAAGCAAAATACCGATTAAATGTTTTAACAGCACACTTATTTACCTAAATAAACACACTTTTATGTATTTTTGCTATTTTAGCAAACAGGCTCCAATTTTTTAATGGGGGGGTACCAATGGGGCAATTTTTTTTTACCAATCTAAAGGAAATTGTCCGTTTAAAGAGAATTTTAAGTGGAAACGGACTACGTATAGACGTCTGCACGGAGTACTTTGGTTGAAATAATGAACTATCCAAACACGAAGGAAGGCACAAGTAAGACCAAAATTAAAACTAACTCATTTAAAGAAATAGTAAAGAATACGTCATCAGTTTCTTCTGACAATACCTTTTTTTTAAATATTATGTCATATGATGGGGGGGGGAAATTGCCACATTGGCTCCTCTTTTCTAATTAGCGTCGGTTTGATAAAATAAGGAAAATACATAAAAGTGTGTTTATGTAGGTAAATAAGTGTGCTGTTAAAAAATATAATCGGTATTTTGCTTTTTGAATTATTATCCATGACAACTATAAAATTCAATATTCAACTTTAACCATCCATAAATCCGGTTGGAGATGTCCAAGAATCCAAGGCACTAAATAGTGTTTTTTAAATACCCTTGAAAATAACATGTCACACAATGGTAGGTAGTTGCTATTAAACAAATTAAAGTCCCTACTTTTAATCTCCCGTAAAAAGGAGGCAAAAAAGTGTTTAACCCACACAAAGTGTGAGGACTTCCCCTTGAGGTCGGCGAAAGTTAGAAGTTTTCATATCTTACACACCTATGTACAAAGCAGAGTATAAACAAGTAATTGTCGCTGTGAACACAAAAATACCTGTTTATGCCAGCAAAAAGGGGAAATAACAGTTAACGCCGCCTACCAAAATAACAAGATTTTGTGAAATATCGATCCTATTTTGAAATAAATATAAAGGTTTGCGTTCCAAATTCAACTTATAAAAAAATCACATTTAAAATTAAAATGATATCAGTCACTTGTGAGGGTTCTTTTTGATATTTTCAAATTTCTTGGTGAAATGTATTTTAATGGCAAATTTTATGTGAATTATAAAAGTATATTTCTTATCAAAATTTTATTTTAAAAAGATTTAATGATTTTGAGATATTAGGCCATGAAATTGTTTGCAAAAAACTAGTTTCGAATTAAACACAGATTCGCATTAAATAAAATTAAAACTTTGGTATGATTACTACAATTTTCTTTAATATAAGCAAAAGAATTCATAAGTTACATTTATGAGATTCTTAAGCCTAGATCGATGGTCCTCTAAAGGACTCTATATTAGGGTTGAGTACTACTTTGAAACCCAACGGAGCAGTTTCCCTTAACAATGAACGCAAGTCTCAAGCACTCTTCATCTGTTTACTGAAGTAGTTTATTATGACTTCAAGTTGTATTCCAGATATTATACTTCAAATAAAAATCTGATATTTAATTTATAAAATGGGTAACGTTACGCAATTTCATTGTATTAATTTATTAAATTATTTTTGATTTTAATTGTTGGTAATAATTTGTTAATGTCATGTTGTAAATTGTATTAAATTGTATGTTGGGTGACGGAAGGGAATTGTTTCCAGCTTGACAAAAATTATAAAACTGAAAGATTTATAAACAACATTACGATAGCTTTTAAATAAGGGTTTTAAAACAATTTTCATTTATGTGATAATTTATATATATTCAATATGCTAGAAAATTAGTGTTAAACAGATTTGTATCTCATGGTTGTGGTTGAACGTAACACATTTCATTTCCACCACATTATCTACATTTCATATTCTTCTCTTTCTGAATTGTTTTTCTTAAATAGGCTAAAACTCAGCAGTTTGGCCTGTAGTTTATAATACTACCTTGAGCCCCCCCCCCCCAAAAAAAGAAACGTTACAGGTCAATGATGGCCATGCTAATAATTTTATAGCGTCCTAAGCGATTTAACTTCCTTACATATCAAAATTTCCAGGAACGAAATGGGTTAATACTACCGACTTGTGTTTAAAAAAATATATTAACTATTGAGTAACAGAGATATTATTTAACATAAATAGTTGTGTGTTTTTATTTTTTATTTAGAGATCATCATACTACAAATTTTATTTCATATACTTTATTAACTTAGGATTTACGGTGTACCAGATAAATTCTTGACAAAGAAAGCTGTTAAACTAATTATTGTGAGTTTATGATCTGTACATACAAATTGATAATACAAACTTGTTGATCATTGTAGACTTTCGTATGAACATGGCGTCAACTACTTTTGGTGTTTAAAGTTCGGTGGCTTGGGGTTAGACAAAACTACCGATCACATTTGCATCAAGTCTAACATTTTTGACTTCTCAAGCCTATCTTAACATGTCACACAATGGTAGGTAGTTGCTATTAAACAAATTAAAGTCCCTACTTTTAATCTCCCGTAAAAAGGAGGCAAAAAAGTGTTTAACCCACACAAAGTGTGAGGACTTCCCCTTGAGGTCGGCGAAAGTTAGAAGTTTTCATATCTTACACACCTATGTACAAAGCAGAGTATAAACAAGTAATTGTCGCTGTGAACACAAAAATACCTGTTTATGCCAGCAAAAAGGGGAAATAACAGTTAACGCCGCCTACCAAAATAACAAGATTTTGTGAAATATCGATCCTATTTTGAAATAAATATAAAGGTTTGCGTTCCAAATTCAACTTATAAAAAAATCACATTTAAAATTAAAATGATATCAGTCACTTGTGAGGGTTCTTTTTGATATTTTCAAATTTCTTGGTAAAATGTATTTTAATGGCAAATTTTATGTGAATTATAAAAGTATATTTCTTATCAAAATTTTATTTTAAAAAGATTTAATGATTTTGAGATATTAGGCCATGAAATTGTTTGCAAAAAACTAGTTTCGAATTAAACACAGATTCGCATTAAATAAAATTAAAACTTTGGTATGATTACTACAATTTTCTTTAATATAAGCAAAAGAATTCATAAGTTACATTTATGAGATTCTTAAGCCTAGATCGATGGTCCTCTAAAGGACTCTATATTAGGGTTGAGTACTACTTTGAAACCCAACGGAGCAGTTTCCCTTAACAATGAACGCAAGTCTCAAGCACTCTTCATCTGTTTACTGAAGTAGTTTATTATGACTTCAAGTTGTATTCCAGATATTATACTTCAAATAAAAATCTGATATTTAATTTATAAAATGGGTAACGTTACGCAATTTCATTGTATTAATTTATTAAATTATTTTTGATTTTAATTGTTGGTAATAATTTGTTAATGTCATGTTGTAAATTGTATTAAATTGTATGTTGGGTGACGGAAGGGAATTGTTTCCAGCTTGACAAAAATTATAAAACTGAAAGATTTATAAACAACATTACGATAGCTTTTAAATAAGGGTTTTAAAACAATTTTCATTTATGTGATAATTTATATATATTCAATATGCTAGAAAATTAGTGTTAAACAGATTTGTATCTCATGGTTGTGGTTGAACGTAACACATTTCATTTCCACCACATTATCTACATTTCATATTCTTCTCTTTCTGAATTGTTTTTCTTAAATAGGCTAAAACTCAGCAGTTTGGCCTGTAGTTTATAATACTACCTTGAGCCCCCCCCCCCCCCCCAAAAAAAGAAACGTTACAGGTCAATGATGGCCATGCTAATAATTTTATAGCGTCCTAAGCGATTTAACTTCCTTACATATCAAAATTTCCAGGAACGAAATGGGTTAATACTACCGACTTGTGTTTAAAAAAATATATTAACTATTGAGTAACAGAGATATTATTTAACATAAATAGTTGTGTGTTTTTATTTTTTATTTAGAGATCATCATACTACAAATTTTATTTCATATACTTTATTAACTTAGGATTTACGGTGTACCAGATAAATTCTTGACAAAGAAAGCTGTTAAACTAATTATTGTGAGTTTATGATCTGTACATACAAATTGATAATACAAACTTGTTGATCATTGTAGACTTTCGTATGAACATGGCGTCAACTACTTTTGGTGTTTAAAGTTCGGTGGCTTGGGGTTAGACAAAACTACCGATCACATTTGCATCAAGTCTAACATTTTTGACTTCTCAAGCCTATCTTAACATGTCACACAATGGTAGGTAGTTGCTATTAAACAAATTAAAGTCCCTACTTTTAATCTCCCGTAAAAAGGAGGCAAAAAAGTGTTTAACCCACACAAAGTGTGAGGACTTCCCCTTGAGGTCGGCGAAAGTTAGAAGTTTTCATATCTTACACACCTATGTACAAAGCAGAGTATAAACAAGTAATTGTCGCTGTGAACACAAAAATACCTGTTTATGCCAGCAAAAAGGGGAAATAACAGTTAACGCCGCCTACCAAAATAACAAGATTTTGTGAAATATCGATCCTATTTTGAAATAAATATAAAGGTTTGCGTTCCAAATTCAACTTATAAAAAAATCACATTTAAAATTAAAATGATATCAGTCACTTGTGAGGGTTCTTTTTGATATTTTCAAATTTCTTGGTGAAATGTATTTTAATGGCAAATTTTATGTGAATTATAAAAGTATATTTCTTATCAAAATTTTATTTTAAAAAGATTTAATGATTTTGAGATATTAGGCCATGAAATTGTTTGCAAAAAACTAGTTTCGAATTAAACACAGATTCGCATTAAATAAAATTAAAACTTTGGTATGATTACTACAATTTTCTTTAATATAAGCAAAAGAATTCATAAGTTACATTTATGAGATTCTTAAGCCTAGATCGATGGTCCTCTAAAGGACTCTATATTAGGGTTGAGTACTACTTTGAAACCCAACGGAGCAGTTTCCCTTAACAATGAACGCAAGTCTCAAGCACTCTTCATCTGTTTACTGAAGTAGTTTATTATGACTTCAAGTTGTATTCCAGATATTATACTTCAAATAAAAATCTGATATTTAATTTATAAAATGGGTAACGTTACGCAATTTCATTGTATTAATTTATTAAATTATTTTTGATTTTAATTGTTGGTAATAATTTGTTAATGTCATGTTGTAAATTGTATTAAATTGTATGTTGGGTGACGGAAGGGAATTGTTTCCAGCTTGACAAAAATTATAAAACTGAAAGATTTATAAACAACATTACGATAGCTTTTAAATAAGGGTTTTAAAACAATTTTCATTTATGTGATAATTTATATATATTCAATATGCTAGAAAATTAGTGTTAAACAGATTTGTATCTCATGGTTGTGGTTGAACGTAACACATTTCATTTCCACCACATTATCTACATTTCATATTCTTCTCTTTCTGAATTGTTTTTCTTGAATAGGCTAAAACTCAGCAGTTTGGCCTGTAGTTTATAATACTACCTTGAGCCCCCCCCCCAAAAAAAGAAACGTTACAGGTCAATGATGGCCATGCTAATAATTTTATAGCGTCCTAAGCGATTTAACTTCCTTACATATCAAAATTTCCAGGAACGAAATGGGTTAATACTACCGACTTGTGTTTAAAAAAATATATTAACTATTGAGTAACAGAGATATTATTTAACATAAATAGTTGTGTGTTTTTATTTTTTATTTAGAGATCATCATACTACAAATTTTATTTCATATACTTTATTAACTTAGGATTTACGGTGTACCAGATAAATTCTTGACAAAGAAAGCTGTTAAACTAATTATTGTGAGTTTATGATCTGTACATACAAATTGATAATACAAACTTGTTGATCATTGTAGACTTTCGTATGAACATGGCGTCAACTACTTTTGGTGTTTAAAGTTCGGTGGCTTGGGGTTAGACAAAACTACCGATCACATTTGCATCAAGTCTAACATTTTTGACTTCTCAAGCCTATCTTTATCCCCGAACACATTTCTTAGCTTTCAGATTTATTTTCTAATCGGCCCTAGGGTACTAGACTTTAATTTTCTTTAGATTTTATCTTGATAAAGGAAGTTTATTTACACTCTCGGAAATATTGTGAAGTAGTTTTTTTTATCTACAAGTGATTGAAAGATTCTAATTAAGCTATATCAATAAAACGAATTCCTTTCATCATCGCAAGTAAATAGCAAATAATATTAAAAGATTTCTAAAATAATAATATTTCTACATTAAAATATATTTTACAATGTGTATATTTAATTAGGACTTTCTAGTAGTGGCTATTTAATACATAAAAACTAATCTAATAAACAGTAAATGATTTCAAATTGACAGTAAATTCTGATTACTTGCATAAAACTTTAAAATAAACATGTATAGATATGAACTTTACAAAACTTTGCATAATAATTCTTCTACTTTTTGAAACCTACGTACATGCAGAACAAAGTAATATGTTCATAGTAATATCTACAGGATCATTAATGATTGCCAATAATATTAAGTTTAAGTATAAGTCAATGTGAAGTTCTCCGTTACAGTAGAAAGTTGTTCAGTGGTAACAACAGAAAATGGGACATCTTTGATCTGGAGGCAGATAACAAGATAAGTGGTAATTGTGACAGCATACTGTAACATGAAACACAAAATTGAAATTAAATACCGTACTTATTTTCATGTGAATAGTAAGAATGATTTAATATTGATCAATCACTATTATCATTACATTATATTGGTTCATTACCTTGACAAAGCAAAAATAGACTATAAATATATATGACAGTGTAATAAAGTGTAATAAATTTTTTTGGATAGTCATCGTCACACCTCAGCCTTTAGAAAAGTTATAATCTGTTTTTAGTCTGACCAAAACTAGAGTGAATAACTCAAATCCATCAAACAAAAAAATTTAGAGCTTAAATTACATTGAGAAAATACGGAGTAACAAGTTGGTCTAATAGATTTAAAATAAAATTAACATGTTGAGTTGTAAATTAAGAAATTCCTGGATAAATAATTAGTTCCAAAATTCGAGTTTCCTTTAATATAAATTTTATCAGACTTAACTACTTCTTGATTTTTAATGTTATCCATGCAAATTAATTTTAAAGTTTTTTAAAAATATTTGTTTCACTTGTCTCCTTAGCTGTATTAACTAGTATTATGTTAAATTCTAGCAACAAGAGTAGCTATCTAATATAAGGCAAATAAACAAATTTTCAAATACTACCAGTATATAAATAAATCACACTAAATAGGGGGTAGCGTGTCTCTCATTTCCTTACCTTAGTCAGAAGGGTGCGGTCAATGTCAATATAACCTCCAACAGTGAATTTGACGTAATTATTTATCATTCCCATAGAAAATATTTCAATCTGAAAACAATCTTAATATTACACCGTATAATAAAATATATATATTATCAGTAATTTTCCTACTTTTTTCTTAAATTAAGTTTGAGGTAGTAGTGTTTTTGTTTTATATGTTGTATTTTATAAACTTTCACTCCAATATAATTTAGGTTTGTCTGTGTTATAAATGGACGGTATTAACGTTGGTTTATAGAAGTAAATAATGAAAATGTGCATCAAGTATTTAAATTAAAGTGGTTTTGATAACATTCGGAAGGAGAGGATAATTTATAAAATTTTGGAATATCTGACAATAATTTTTAGCTGTATCCTTGGAATGATTTAATTCATTTGGAGGTGAGGTAATTAGACATACATTAAGAAATCTAAATTTTTATGGAGAAAATACCAAAATTCTATGTATTTTAATCAAGGAAAACATAATATAGATGTGAAACAAATTTAAAAAATTTGCTACAAATATTTATACTTTTGAATAGATAGATATGGTGGGTTTTTATAAATAGAAGGGTATTTTTTTTATATTGTTTTAGTATTTAGTGAATGAGTTCTTGAAATCTTACATAACTTTAAAATAATAAACTTTAGCTACCCACGTCAATTGTTAAAGCCAAAAATTGTTTTCGCATAGAAAAAAATTGTTTAGTTTGGACCATTTTTGACTATTGTTAAGCAATTTGTTTCCCCTAGACTCTTTCGAAAAATATATTTACACAATTATTTTACAATAATTGTATTACGTGTGGAAAACAAATGTCGACAACTTTTGATTTTGAACAAACTTATACCATTTGAGGCTATTTTTAAAAGTTTTTTTTTTTAAGTTAAATAGTTACCAATACATTTAATTAATTATATGAAACTCACCACGTAAAAAAAAAAATCTAAATTCTTGAAATATATATATTCCAACTGTATTGTTATTATTTATTATTATTGAATTTATTCGTAACATTAAATTGTTTCATTTTTATTAAAATCTAATTTAATTCAAGACTTTTCCTTCAGTTTTTTAAATAATACCTTTGACTTTTGTACCAGAACATTGTATAAGTTTAAACATTTTCTTAAAATTTCTCATTTTTACTTTACATTGAACAACTAGAAACATTAACAAGTTTTGTAAATAAAAGTATAACATACTACATCTTTTTTTTTAAATAAATTCACAAATATAAGTTATCCTATCATATACTTTGAAAAGACGTGGTTAGTTGTATAAAATCAAAAAACACATACATATTTTTTAATATCTAATATCTAAATAACTACAAAAAATTTGATTACTTACTTCATTAAAAATTGATTGATGAATATTCCTTTGCTGAAGATGATGGACAAGAAGAACTGTTTTATTTGCCTACGAAATTAATATTTAGTTATAATTATTAATTTACTAAAAAAAATTGTTATAATTTTAATAATTATTATTAAGAGAAATAATAATCTTCAAGTAAATGCAAATTTTAGACATCCACTCTCTTTATAATGTAAATAATATTATAACGTATATTTTAATATTAAAAATCTTGTTCACTTTTAAAAAGTTTACATTTAAACAAATAATTTGAACAGCTAAAATTCATCAAATAATTATTATTTAGGGAGTATTTTAAAAAATTTTATTACTCAATACATATTTTTATATACTAAATAATTCGTTGAAAATGACTAGTTTTAATTATCAGATCTATAAATATATCCAGTCATGTAGTGTGAAATTTTAAATTAAAAATCAATAAAAGTTACAAAAACTAAAATATCCCTTGTAAAATTACACATCGTGTTAGTTTAATTTTGTTGCTTTTAATGCATTTTTTAATTCTAATTCGCTCTGTCAATTATGGTGCTTTATCTTTTATAAAACATCGTACAATTATTATAATTAGTTTACTTTTCTATTATTTTACAGAATTTATTTTATTTATTGAACTTTACATTTGAGTCAAATTTATTTTATATTGTCATCCGTTAAACATGCAATAATAATATAATCAAATATCATTTAGGTTTTTTGATGCTATTGTTCTAGATAAATAAAAACAAATTAAGTACTGAAAGAGTTATATGAGTATAATTAAAACTACTTTACCTCTTCCCGTAATGCTGTGCTAAATGTAAGCTACAATCATGTATTATGGTTGTAAAACCTCTTATCCTGTCTATTTAAATGACATTTCGATTCCATAAGAGAAAAAAATGATATTTACATTTACATTTTAACAGACGATTATGTACGCGACGCACATATATGGAGAGAATACTAGAAATCTGTATTACGTTTCTATAGATTTTATGCTGATTAACTCATCGTAAGGCCATACTGCAGAACCGATTAAGAGGTTCTAAATCTAATCTGACTTTACATCGGTATTTAATGAGAAGAAACCGAAGTCCAAAAAGAAAATGAAGTTTGTAAATATTTAAACATTGTTTCTTCAAATTTGTAGAACATACATATGCATATATTTTTTATTCGCGTTTACTACTCGTGAGAAACAAAATAAATACCTATAGTTATTTACTGCTCTGTCCTTACAACTGTTTGCAAAATTTTGTATAAACAAATATACTTAACTTAACGTCCTTAACTTAAATGCTATTTGATTGAAAAGCCGTTTTTAATGTTGGTGGTCAGAATTCATTTTTTTAAGAATTACTTCTGAATGGTAATTTGGCGACTGCTTTACGTTATTAATCTTTATATTTTACAGAAATAGGTATACTCGATTTCAAGATATTTTACTTTTTATAATAGTTTTATAAATTACTTTCTATTCTTTAGACTCTACCAACACTCTATTACAAAATTGTGTAATGTCAACCAATATCTTATATTAATTAATTTTTTCGGTCCTTAGGTCCAAACTTGAAAACAACTTAATTAAAATCATTAAACTGATTTTGGAATAAAAGAAAATTTTGTTTTAGCATTATAGCAATTATGGAATCATTACCAACTTAAAAACTCTCGCTAGCTACAGCGATTTATAGGCTCTTTGGACCTGAAAACTGATATTTTCTAAAAAAAGAAAACTCATAAGTTACGCTAAAATCTCCATGCTTATTATATGTGATAAATTAAAAGCCCGACACGTTTTTTGTTTTTTCTAATAATTTAAATTCCATTTTTATTAATACACGTACCAGAGGGCATGTTTTTTTGTAATTCTTTCAAATTGCACCAATTAGATGCAAAACACCCATATTAAAATATCTAAAACCATTAAACCTCTCGAATTTTAGATACATTTCACATTGTGTTAATAAAGTAGATTACGTCCTTCCCAGCTGTAAAAATGTTTACTTATTATTGCGCCTGAAAGGAAAACTATATGCATTTTTTAAATTTTAAATTTCAAAAATTGGTTTGTGTATAACATACGACAATGTTAAAGACACCTACAAAAAGTCTTACTTAAAATTAATTTTTAACAAAAAATTTGAATGGAAATATTTCTTAAAATGAAGCAAACAAAAAAAAAATAAAATAAAAACATACAATATTTTGGAATATTCCTTGTTTGTTACTTGAATTTTAGAACACTCCCCAATTTATAAACACACTTTAACTTTGATTGTTGCATCAATGTTCAATTGTAACGTGTGCAGTACACAGGCAAGTAATAAAATCTAACGATTTGTTTAATAAAATTAATTTTATATTCTACAAATTTAAAATTTCAAAGTTTAAATAATTTTTTAAAATGTGTTTTTAAATTTTGGTTGTGTTTCTTATTTCTATTTTCTGCTACAACAGTACAATTTCTACTTAGGCTGTACTACTCCTACATTCAAACTTGTATTACAGCTTAACACAAATTTTAATAATTTGAGTTTTTTAATATTTCTTGAAAATTTGCTGCTGGTACAACTTCTAAGTTCAAAGTTTCTTTTGTATCTCTAAAAAATTTTGAATATTTGCTAGTGTCTCAGGTTCTATATTCAGAGATTGAACAAAATTTACTTCCTTACACGTGCATTGATATATATATATATATATATATATATATATATATATATATATATATATATACTATTCATATAAGTAATTCCAGAATCCAAACAAACGCTTGGCTGTGGAATAGCCTGTAGTTCACACAGATAAATTTTGAAACATGTAATATTTACAAATTTAATTTAATTATTGCCTATAAAATATCATTCAAAATCAAAACCAAAGTTAGAAAACAATTCTTCATGTAAATAACATTAAGTAATCTGTGAATTTATAAAACGGCTTTCATTAATTTTACTAACATAATATTAATTACATGAAAACAAATTAAGAGGCCTAGTTTATGCGGAAACGTGGTAAGAGATTGCACTGATTGTTAGAATCATACTCTTAAATCACTTTGTAAAAATTTAAAGAAATCTATGAATAATCGCGCAATATTGATGATGATATTTATTTATTTTAAATAATACAATACAACAAAATTATGTAATTCACACAACATTCTATGTAACTTCACAAAAAACAGAGTATATGGTTGTCACACTGTTCAACAACATATAGATCTTAACTTATGTTAAGTATAAGGTTGTATATTATGTTGTATTTATTGTATAAACATATATTTTGTTATCATTTAAGTGGTCTTAGTCCTAACTACACAAAAAATGTTCATCGTCTCAATTTACCTCCTATTTATAAAATTGTTTCATTTAATTTTATTGATATTTATTTAATTTTCGATAGTGTTATAAACAGAAAATTTATAAAATTAAATAGCATCCCAAGATCGTAAAATAACATATTTAAGTGCTGACCAACTTCTATATAAATAATACAATTTCAGACCAGTTCCCTGAAGGTGCTTTCTGTCTTGATTTTGCTAGAAATAACATTTTTAAATAAGTCATCTATCTACTAACTCTCTAACATTGAGTCCCTAATTAATACATTACATGTACTTTCTGGATGTGAGTGCCTAGTAATAAATGTTACAGTTTGTTATAATTATCCACTCGATTTACAACCTCAATTATTGTTCAATTTGCTTACTTTCTTACGTATTATTTAAAAAAATTATCACATGTATGTTTGTTTAATTTTAATAGGCGATACGTACAAATTTTTTTTATTTAGATAGTTAAATTAAGTTTGTCAAAATATATATTATGTTTAATTTGAATTATTAAAACTCACTTTTGTTCAAACGTGTTAAATACATATGTAATATTAATAAAAATTCAGTTTTAATTACATTAAATTAGGTAAATCTTGTTTAACATAATTAGTTTTAACTTTATTATTATTCCAAATAATTATATCTTTACCTTAGCTCAATATATTAGTTGTCATAATAAATTCATAAAAACATTTTATTGGAAATACAGTAATGTATATTGTTAAAGTTAATTATTCGACCGTAATTAATATTTTGTTGTTACAATTTACTCCTTCACAAAGGAAAGTGGAAAAGTCAACAAATAACTAATTCTAAAAAAACCAATTATAATTAATTATAAAACGGTGTTCAAAAATGTAGTTTTATAAAAAGTCATACCTTCAACGCAGCGGAATGGCAGCACTCGGCCAGTAGAATCACCATTAGACAGTCTCTTGTAGCAAAATAGATAATCCAAGCATTACCATATGCAGGAAAATTATAGGTTTTAACATTCTGAAGTAGGCTCATAAAATGGACAAAAGCCTGTGATAAGTTAAATGACAGATAGAGGAGCAATGGTACTTGGAAAGTGAAGTTCATCTCCTGGACAATAGCACGGATGTCGATGTGAATGTTTATAAGCTTCTTCAATCTTGTCAATACTTCTTCAGAAGAAGATGTTCCCAAGTCATTGAACAGACGGTCAAGTTGTGTGTTGACCAGTTTGATCTGTAATTCCAGCAAGTGTGCTAGTCCTGCGAACAGTAAGGGTTGAACGCTTTCCACATACTTTGTGAACATTGTTGGATAAATACATAAACCTGGTGGGTATACTCTGTGTGTCATAAAATAGGCATGCGGTAGATGTATTAAAATAAAGCCAATTATAATACCAAACTGGACAAAATAAAAACCTTTGTAGTCTACCTTCATTCCTGTTTCCATTAACTTTTCATCCACACTGGTAATGGTATGTAGGATATTTTTCATTGTACAGCTTCTCAAGAATCCCATAACTAAGATAGTTATGTTTTGAAAAACGTGAACCGCAGCTTCGACGTGGTAAGTGACAAACACAATCATGTTGGTTTTGAGTGTTGATTCTGTGATGATTATGTAGTAAAAATAAGATGCGTACATGGTCACTGCAAACACAAGACATCTGTAATACATATCTAAAGATGTTATGCTGATATTTCTGTCGCATGGCCAGACCGTTAACACTTTGCAAAACCAATACAAAGGTTCCAAATGTGCCCCCGAAATTGTCATTGTCAATTTGAGTAACCCTGCACCCTAAACAAACATTACTAAAATTGTAATGAATGTAACACAATTTATTTTATGGTTGCAAATACAGTTTGTTTTATATGGATATATTAGTTTGTCATATTTTCTATAATAGATGTGTGAAGTGAAGCAATGAAGTGAAAATATTATCTGATTAACCTAAAACTATATAGCAATAAAATAAATAATTCAATTTTTAATATGCATTAGTTTTATAAACGAAATAATAATCATTAGGATCGATTTTGTATTTCTCTATATTTAAGCGCATATCTGTCTTAGTGTCTTTATTTTGTTGTTTTTATATTGTTCAATAAAATCAAATTTTCTCAATCATTTAAAATAGCAATGTTTTTTTTTTCTTTAAGTAGTCATGACTGGTTTCATTAGTCATTCTGCCTTCATTCTGTGCAGACTTGCTAAAAAAATTATAACATGTAGGAAAGAAATCGTCTAAAAACCAACGTCTATACAAATTGTGTTAAAAAACTTTACTGTTTTGAACAATTCTATTTTATACACACTGTAATTGACCACTACCTTCCGGATTTATTAGACTTTCTTCGTAGAAATTATAAATAGCGAATTTATTTTCCTGAGAGACTTTAATGTTTAGTATTTAAATATTAATTTTGTATTATAATATAAAACTTTTTTCTTTTGTGAATTTATTCATTTTTCCTGTAGGTTTATTTTAAACAACACTTTTTAACATTCGATTACCATAAAGGAATTACTCAAATATTGAATATCACATCTGTAAGCAACGTCACATATATTAATTAATAAGATAGAACGTCTTATTATATAGAGGCGGTTTTTCTCTTCTAAAAAGCCTTAGTTTTTTTTACTTTTTGTTACATAATATGTAATTAATACACCTTTTTGGCTAGCTCAATGACTCCATATTCCTTGACAATAAAGTTCAGGCTTATGTAATAAAGAGTGTTTTAATCAGTCTTGTATGAGTAAACTATTATATGATTCTTTTGGTGTGAAAATTAGTTAATATTTTTTAACATTATTTTCCGTAAGACAACCGATTACAATTTTTTTTTTACTTCAGACAATTATTGTAAACCTATTATTTTTCAAGGCACTATTAACATTAATTGAACATATATAACAAGCAGTAAAGGAGACATAAATTTAATATAATTAATTAATTATAGAGCCTGATATATCTATCCGGTGTTATGACGTTGTTCTAGAGTACTTTGGTGTTGATTTATGTAACTTTCAAGCATGACATTTTCAAATTGATTGAACACATTTAATCCTATTTAAAATAATATCTTGTTTTTGACTTTAGCAGTAAAACACTTACAACTCTTAAGTAAATTATTCTTTAAATACTCTAATAACAAATAAACTTGATGTCAAATTGAAACATTTACCAGCAAAAGTACCAAACTTCCGTAATTTTTTGTAATCTACAAATTTTTTGTTGTTTATAGAGGTTGTATATAATATTTCAGTAGCTGATATAACGAGGAATAATACTATAACGTGCAATAATATATTACCGATCCGATTAACAACTATACGTCAAGCTAAACACAAATTTAGAAAACAATTAAAATATGTTTTATACAGCTATCTTCAATTTTATATTTACTTTCTGAAATTGAATATATATTTTTTTAATAGTAAAGGATCTTAGTAATGTGTAGTAGCAACACATTATTTTATGGTTGTGTATGCTTACTCTAATGTAATATCGATATCTTCATTATTCCTCAGTTATATTATATGAAACACTCATTGTAATTTTCGGAACAAATCAATAAAACAAGACAAGATGTTAATCACTAAAACTAATGTTTATTATTATCTAAGACATACTGGACTCCAAAAACTGAAGTCGATGACGAGGATTGATATTTGACTTTCGTCTGTTAAGAAACAAAGTTGTATTGACAGTTGTGTTCTTTTCAAAAATGAAATGTAGTATTTGTTTTGTCTGGTGTCTGTCGCGTCTATTTGATAAGGAGAATAAAAAGAAACTCTCATAAACTCTTAGTGTACGGTTACACATTTCCTTATTCTTTATTAATATTACATACAAAAACAAATAGTTAAAATTAACATTGACCTTGTTAATTGCATACAATTTAAAGAGGTTAAACTAAATTTGCATTACTGTTACTTTGATTTAACTGTTTTCATAAAATATGATAGGGATTGCGCAATAACATTTACATAAATATATTCTGAATAAAATTTTGATAACAAACTACTTTAAACATTAAAGTTAGCAATAAAATTTAACTAATGTATTTAATAAAATATAATTCAAGCTTAACACAAAATTATAAATAGTTCTTTCAAGTTATTAACGTTTTTTAATTTCACTTCTAATTTCGGTAATATCTTAAGAATGAAGACATTATTAATTTGAAGACAATATTGAAAATAGACTAAATCCGCTATAAAAAATTCATTAACACTGTATTGAACACTTATTATTATTATTATTATGCAAGGAAAAGTAGAAAGCCCTATGTGTCTCGCTTGTGGACAAGCAGTAGATAATGCAGAACACACATTGTTCACATGCAGCCAATGGAGCTTACAAAGAGGAGTACTGATAGAAAAGATCGGACAATTCACCCCCGAAAACATGGTAGAGCTTATGCTGAAAAAAGAGGATAACTGGGACGCCGTAGCTAAGTATGTGGAGACGACTTTACGGGCGAAGAAACAGAATGGTCTGGTCGACGACCAAAACATGTGAAGCAACAGCAGCATTAGCAGAACAAAGCAAACGCCAATCTGGTGAAGAACAGCCATCTTGAGTAATGCTAACGTGGGTCCAGGATGGAAATCTCAACGAGGTTTAGACAAAAGAGGAAGGGTTTTAGTGGGTCGTACAGGTGGTACAGCCCCACACACCAGTCGGTCTCGCCCGGCCATTGATGGTGCGGATGCGCATTTCCCCCCTTTTCGGATAAAAAAAAAATTATTATTATTATATATATATACCTATATATATATATATATATATATATATATATATATATATATATATATATAATTCACCACTATCTCCTGGACTATTAAAGTTTCAAAATCTAACAGTTTAATAACAGAATAATTTACAAATTGAATCTGTTGCATTAAAAATCAATGTTAAATTATGAGCCACGAAACCTCTTTTTTGTATTTTTAATTAAATGTCAAGTACAAGAACTTTGCCAGATTTTAAAATATCGCAAACAAATTACGGAGAGTGTAATTAAAAGGCAATTATTTTATAAAATGAAGAATTAAAAATTTCTGTAGAATTGAAAATGAAATGGGGTGTGGAATTTTTAACTAACTGTTTAATAAAATTCATTTAATATCAGCAAAATATTTTATTGTTTAATTGTTATTAAACTTATCGCACTTTAATGAATTTTATATAAACTAAATAAGGAATTATTGTACTACGCTCGGTATTTTACTATATAGACACTTGCATACATGCTCTTACGTAAACTAAAGAGGAAGGTGAACCTAGCCCGGGTATAAGAGGAACAAAATATAGCCACATAAAAGCAGTAGATCCATTTATTCAATTATTATGACGCCTCTCGTGACGATTGTTGCTTGACGTGTGGCTCCGTTAAATTTACTCCACCACGAAATCACCTACCGTCTTGTAAGAAGTATTCACTTCAATAAGTGTAGATCCATTTATACGATTATACTGACGCTTCTCTCGCGGCGCGCGGCGTGACGATTGTCCCATGACGTGACGCTCCTACGAAATCCCTACATTCTTGTAAGAAGTATTCACTTCAAAAATATTTTTATTAAAAATAAAATTGGTCTAGACTTATAATCATTATAAGTTCTAAGGCTTATAAGATTCAAGAATTAGTGGCACATAATACTAAAAACATATCATATTGTTATATAATACAACTGACATATGCTTAAAATATTCGATGTATCAATAGATCAATTGGTCAAAGTCAATTCCTTAAACAATATAATCGAGTCCAGTTTTAATCACTGGGCTTTCACAACAACACTCTTCTTTTTATCTCCAGCGTTGTTTTCGGTGTTCTCTTCAGGTTCTTCATTTTGTACTACCGGTACTTCGTATTGTCAAAACGTTTTTTTTAACTTATAATCGTCTAATGATCAGGCAACTCATCCCCGAACTATTTTGTCAATAACTAGGCTACGTCATTTATTTTAGCCAAATATTCTGTTTTACCATGACACCACAATGCCTGGTTCGATTCTTAACATGGATTTGTCTTTCTTCTTCACCGATCATGCACTCTGTCCAATAAAAATGTGTCAATGTTTTAGTAAATTTCTCGTTTCAAAAGTACTTTAGTTATTTATCGTGTGAAAAGAAACCATTTTGTGAAAAAATCTTTTATTGTCACGTTCCAACATTACTTTATAGACGCAGTTTTCCAATCATTAACTTCACAGCCTAACTTTCGTACAGTCCCCCAAAACAACAACATATTCCTTCGGGTTGCAAATTGTTGACATTTTCTTTCGTTCCTTGTCAACCCGTCTAAACACCCATGTCTGGGGACAGAAAGAGTGGCCAGGTATTTGAAATATCAACTCTAAATTGTTATTTTTTTCTCACAATACTCAAACTGAAATAAAAATACAAATGATTAGCCGATGGACAGAGTTTGAACCTTCAGAATGATAAACCAACCAAATACCTTTCTATTCTTTTACCGATGGCCTGATAGATCTGACAGTTTTTTATGTATGTAGCCACAGATAATTTTAACAATAACTATGTATAACGAATAGCTCCACTCGGATTATTTTTAAGTGTTCGGTGTTTGTGTTATTTGTTACGAAGCCAACTGTGTTAGCGAAACAGCGTAGTTGCAACGCTAAAACTATCGGACTGAGGACACCTAATAAGGTATTTGTAGTAACCTAACCAGTCGAAAGGTAAACAATAAGTTAAAATAACATATTATATACAACTAAACCCAAAACCGGTTTTTATAAAGCTTATAAATTTATGAATTTCTTTTATGGTTTGATATTCTTTTTATAATAAATCTTGTTGCTTGGCTGGGCATGTTTAGTATAGGAATACTGCACCAAAATGTACTGACATATTTAGGGAGCCTCGGGGTTTCTTCTGTCCATCCTTCCTCTCTTAAAGGAGTTAGGACCATGATTATCACTACAATTTATAAAATATATATATATATTTAAATCTTCAGAACAGTTGAATCGATATTGTCAAGTTACAAAATGAGGTTAAGACGGCTATAGAGAATTGTTCAAAAAGTTTTTATTTATTTTTAGTAATTGTTCCTACACTCGCTTGACTCTAAGATGAAATAAGAAATGTTAACGTAATACTATATTATGTGGTTCAATTTTCTAAGAAATGAATTTCTAAAATGGATTGATCAAACCAAAATATTGAAAATACGATTCTTTAAAGTTTAAAAATAAATGCTAAATACTGTTTTTGTTGATATTGATCTCTTTTGTGCACTATATTATTTTCTCGTACGAGTTTTTCATATCCTGCGTATAATGACAAAGTACTTCATATTAATATAAATGTTTTAAAAATAAAGTTATTGTTCATAATAAGTTCATTCCTTCCATTTAAAATTTATTGTGGAGTAGACACAGAAACATCTGGTACTTTTATTTATAAAATGACATCGTCAAAGCTCGGTCGTAAACTGTAATTTGTATCAAGCTGTATCCTGTAATGAGGATTCAATAGTAAAGGCAGACCGTGTTACGATCTTATGGTCAATAAAACAACAGTTGTATGTGGTATTGATATATAGTAATAATTTTTTTACGTTTTCGTCTTGTGTTTGGCAAGAATATTAAATTTCCTCACAGCTAATATTCTCACTTTACTGCTCTTTCATTATTAATGTAAATTACTACTGTAAAATAATTGTCAAACTAATTTTGATGAAAATATTTATTTTTCTGTGCGAGAAAAAAAAGGGGTTTTTTTTTTTCAAAAAATGACTATTTTTTATGTTCTTACTTTAATTGCTTATTATTAAACGTGTTTCACTTTAGGTTAAACAGATATTTAATTTCTTGATGAAATTGTATCTAATAGATGAACACAGATTACATATTACACATATATATTATACATTTATATAATATAGTGGATTATATTACATATTTTTAATTCTGCCACTCACAAAACAATAAATTATTTCTCTTTAAAATAAGGTTAAAAAACTTATATCCTTTAGTATTTATTATCCGATTTACATGAAACATAAAATCAAAGTAATTGTGATTATCCAATTTCCAATTATGGTATTAACATGTCCAAAATGGGACAGATGGAGAGTTCGGGTTTAAAAAAAATTCTTATGATGTTTCTTATTTTACCTAAATAACTAATCAGTACTCTATAAACTGTTTAAATTTATTAACAATTTCAATTAATGTCACTTATTTAACAGATTTATAATTTATATGCATTAAAATCAAATTATTTTAAAGTATGCATAGTAAAAACCTGGTTACTCGATTGTTGCAACAATCCTTGCCCAGAAAAATTGCATTATCCTCTACCTGGGCCTAAATTGCCTATAGTAGACCTCGCATCTGTTCAATCATTTTATTGGTTTTTTTTATATTGTAAAATATTGTATTACATAAAATAAATTGACTATTACTAAAAATAGATTAAAACTATTCCTTTAGAAAATGAATAAATCCAATTAAAATATTGGTTTCGATTGATACATAACCAGTTTCAAAATAAAGAATTCTAAAAAAAAAAAAGAAAGAAAAAAAATTTAGTTAATTGTTGTAGTTTAGTTTTTATATTGATTAGTTTTTCATAAATATTAAAGAAAATAAAGATTGCAAAAATAATGCAACACTTCTAACATTCAATTTTTTTAATTTGAATTTGCTGAATTACAATGATTTTGATTTTAAGTTTAATATAAATCAGAAAATTTGTTTAAAAAATTAGTTTTTTAAGCTCAAAAAATAAAACCCAGTTTCTCCTATATGAGTTTAAAATTTCAAATTTTATATGGTATCCGTATCAGGAGTTAAAGAAATTCAGCTTCGCAGGTCTCCCCCGTCTATGTCGTTTAGATATAGCAATATTTAACATGGAAATCTGTACAGTCATTGATAAAATGGTCACACTTTATATATCTAATTTAAATTAGAAACACAGTTTTCGGAAAATTTAAAGAATTTTATGATTTTCTTTGACTTGAGAAACTAAATATAAAAATGTATTATCTGTGATTGATAAATTTATTAATTCTTAAAATGATTGAAAAGGTTTTATAACAACATACGAATATTGACACTTACATTGTTTTAATTTTTATTGAAAAATACAAACTGTTGTGACTCCAATTATGACATCTTTAACTTGCATTTTCTCTTAAACAATGTGTAGTGAGTAGTTATTGTCTTTCCCTTCTTTAATTTTTAAGTGATTATTTCTTCATTTACCTGCACATAATTTCAAAGTTTTTATCATTAAAACCAACGTTCAGGATTTGTATTATCATATTGTTAGAATACCGTTAGTTTGGTAACTTAGGCTATAGGCTACATTTTTCTTTTTGATTTTTATTCTGATTTATCATTGATTTATTTCTTATTTGAAAAACACGCTTTTTTCTTTATTGAAATATTTGTGTGTAAACTATATACCAGTATTTAACATTTATTATACAATATATTTCGGTTTCACAAATTTATTTTTCATTATAGTATACATCGTATACAAAAGTCAGTAAAATGTGAATTTGTTGTAAGTATTTTGCACAGTCACATACGATAACAACTGTAAATCTTATTAAAAGCTCAACATCTCACTGCAAAACTCATAAATAGATTATTTCTATCTTTTTCCGTAGCATTTTTAAAACATTTGTCATATAATATGTAAATGGATAATTTTAATATAAAAATTAAACACGGTTTCTTTGGTTTGTAAAGTGCTTTGAACATCCTACTAATCTTTTAGCACAGTGACCAATGAAGGACATAGACTTTCCAGATGGCTTTTCAGTAGGTTATAACATTTTAAGATGTTATATTATTATATTTTTGATTACTCTAATTTAAAAGCCACACGTTGGTGAGCCAAATATAACATAAGCTTCTTCTTCCTTGCTAATTATTTTAATTTTACCTTTAATTATTTAAGCCACACGTTGGAATGCCAAATATAACATACATATGCTATATATTTATTTTGATTAATCTAATTTAATCTTGCCACACGTTGTGCGACCAAATATAACAATACAGATGTTTGTTATACGTAATTTATTAAGTTAATATTTAAAAGTCACACGTTGTCGTGTCAATCTAATATTTAAGATGTTAGATTTACTTAATTATTTGCACACTACTAAAAAGGAACAACTTATGATTATTACTCATAAACAACACCGTTTACCTGGATAAAAACAATCTCTTTCTTTTAATTTTTAAAAGAACAAAATTACTATAGCAATAAACATATACATGAAATTTAAACTTACTTATCTAGAAAAACCATTTACTCTCCATTCATTCCTTAAGATTAATTTATTTAGCATAGACAATTTTTTTTAAATTACAAAATTTACTTTATTTTAACTCTTGTTAAAATCTTTAAATTATCAGTTCCTTTTAGTTTATTATATTTCTTTACAAATTTTTATTTAATACTTTAAATTATTATTAACATTGATCATTTTTTTATTAAATCTCGGCTAGCTCAGTTTTTTACAATTAATTTAAAAACAACAAAATCTTAATCTCGGGTCTTGGGTTTTTTGAATGGCTCAATCGAAAGTGAAATCAATTCTAAGTGAATTTAATAATAATTAACAATTAATTGGTCTTGTACTTATCAAATCTGCTGGTCCTTCTTGCTCGGTCGGTTAGCACTTTACACTACACATGACTTTAATTTACCCTTTTTTTTATTCAAACAAAAAACAAAACACCACACTGCTTAAATACTTTTCGTTGGTAATTAATCTGTCTCTCCTTCCCTGATGCGGTTCCAAAATCTGTATCTCCTTCCTTGTAGTCGTTCCAAAATTACAGCGCCTGTTCTACGATGATTGGTGTCCTTTACCTCTGGTGAATTTAAACTCCTTTTGATGATCTGTCTTTTTATTAAGAACTCCACAAACTCCAAAATCTAACTTCCTATTCTAATTTAAACTTCCTTTACTTCGATTTTACTTTAATTTTAAAGTTATTAAAAACTTTTCAATATCAAGAGACTTCTTGTCCCTTACTCGCTGTAAAAAAAAAAATTCTTTTGTACACAGCGTACTCTTGCTGAGTACGCGACCTTACGTCTTGGCGACTCTGGTAAGACTCCCCTAACAAAACTATTTTCTAACATTCCTTCTCTAAAACACTGTTTTTCGTGCCCTGTTCGCTGATTTGTCGATTTCTACCAACTTTCTCTGCTTACGAACTTTCGCAATTCCTACTGGTTGTTTTTGAATTCTGCCGTTGTGTTTTTTAAGTTTGGAGCGTCTCCGATTAGCCGACCTACTTTCTACTTGCGTTTTTATAAAATACCGTTATGATGCTGCTTTCCCTTGATTTCTCTTTTTTTTCTAGTAAAAACTCTGCTACCCTAAGAATTCCGTTATGTACACACGTGTTGGCTTCAAGGTTCTTGAAATCTTAGTGCTATTGTAGCCTAGCACGTACAATTTTTATTACAGGCGGCATCTGCCGTTTTCTCTTCATTTGTTTCTTAACATGGTTCTATATTTATTCTTTTATTCAAGTTATATTTTAATTTATTTATTTTTAGATTTCATGATTGATGATTTTATTTAGTTTAATTTAATTGATATCATGATATCGTTACAAGGTTAATGTGTGGAAAACACGTGAAGTTCATATTGCGTTAATATAATGTTCGCCACAAGAATTCACTATCAATCAAAGCTTCGTACATTTTTCCACGAAGTTATGTCTACACTGTCTTTGAAACATCCTAGGTCGATAAAATTTTATTAAATAACACTATACTTACATGGCTTAGTTAATTTTTTCTTCATCCTTATCTTATGATTTATATATAGCCTATGAATATATAAACACATTGCAAATCAGACAAATATTTGAGCAGATAAGATATAATTAATTGACACTTTCTAAAACTTCATAATTTTAACAATCTTACTACTGTCTGCATGTCACAATAAAAATAATCAGAATATAGATATTAATAACAAACTGTTGTTAAGGGATTAGAAACTGATAAAATATGTGGAATACACAATAGTAGAACATTAAATATGGCTCAGACATCCTGGACTTAATGGTACGGAAATAACACTTCCCGTATATATTTGATTCTTTTAAATAGAATTGTACTAAAAATGTTTCAAAAGTACGTAGCATGTAGGAAAGCACTTTTTATATAATCTAAGAAATAAATAAGCCTTTCTTAAATAACTAAGGAAATACATATTCTTTAATAGTACTTTACAATATGAAACAATATTAGATAATTTAGCTTTCAGTAATAATTTGGTAAATTATTTTAACATTAAATCCAACTTTAGTTAATACACATTTGTTTAGGATTATATTGCATAAGTAGCTTATGTATATTATAATACATCAAACTCTCTCGGCCTTTTAAAAATAAACACATACACATTGAAAATTGAAATCAATTTGAACATTCCTTTTCTCTATCGCCTGATTTTGATTATTTTCTAACAGAATCTTTTTGATTTCCTCTTCCTCAATGATTATCTTTTAACCATGTATTTTTATTCAAAGCCTTTGCGTAACGGAGTGTCGTTTTGAGAAAATGGTTTTTTAAAAGCCTACTTCCTGCTTTGATTGCATTATTAATTCTTATCTACAAATCTTGATGTATCCCTCCTTGTTGTATTTAGATTAACCTAAGTAACTACTAAACAAATTTTATATTTTCCAAAAATGAAGTTATTATGTTCACACAAAAAAGGAACCCAATATTTAATTTATTTTAAATGTTTTTATCAAATTGATTTTAGCAACGAAGTCTTAAGGTTGTCACAAACTCAAGAGACTGAACTAGTTCAATGTGAATAGAAAGCACATGTTCACATTCCACATATTTCAATTTTATATTTAATGTTTTCTTTTTAAAAACTTTGAGAAAACTATTTGATTAAATGTTTGAGGTTTTTTTATAATTGTTATGGTTTAAAAAAAAAACCATTTGATGTATACAGTCAACAAATAAAAAGCCGAACTAAAAAAAGACAAATAAGAATAACATTAATTTAAAATAAACATAAAACCTAATGTTTCTGAGAGATTTTTAATGTCAAAATATTAAATAGTTTTTCTATTTCCAGAAATATAGGAACCAATAATGTGGAAGTCCTTTTTGAAACGTTTGTTGTTTCGTATATAGTTCAAATATTATAATAAAAATCCTGGTATATTATTATATACAAAAACCCTGTATGTGACCATTTCATGATAGATTTTCATTTTTTATTATATCCTGATTTATTTTAATTATTATGATATACTTGCATTGTTTATATAAAATTACATGTATAACCGAAATCGTGATTTTTTGCCAAAACTAAATAATGTACTGTAGTAATTATACGCCTACAGTTTGATTAATATTCTAAATTTTGTATTGAAATTTTTTACAAGGTAAAAAACTCAAATTGTATGTATAACATTCAACAAATCAAACTTTAAAGTATAATTCCTACCTGTAAAACAAGACACAAATATATTACTTGGACTATGACGAACGGTCTAGTTTAATGAATTGTTAAACATTTTCTCTACAACATAATCAGTCACTAAAATATACGAAGACATAGTCATAGTCAGCGTTGCATATACGAAGACGATAGTTTGATCTCTTGCTAGGTACTGTATGGAAGAACGTAACGAATTGGATACATTTGAAAATAAATATTACGAAACTTACAGAACATATGGAATATTTATTTCTAAAATATATTTTTATATTAAAAGACAAATTTTCTAATGATTGTATTTAATTTAACCAAGTTTATTCAAATTATTACCGCCAAATATTTTGTATAGACAATTTTTAAACATTTTGGATTGCTCAAGTAAAGTTTTTTTTATGGGATTACAGATTACAGCTTCCAATGTAGTCGGGCTTCCAAGAATTCGCCTCTGAAGCCGGGTGATTTAACTCCTATGTACAAATTGGCAAGGACTATCTGATTCAAAGTTCCGTATCCGGGTAAAACTGCCCCAAAACTGCATATTTTTCACATGGTTATGCTAATTTCTTGTCTTTTTTAGTCTTGTGGGTTACGTTAAGAAAAACAAACAACAAATATAAAAAACTAAAGTTGATTTTATTTACGTTATTTTTATTTCAGTGAATTGTGATTACCAGTTTTATGTAAAAATATCTACAAAACAATCAAACTTTTTAATATACAATTCCTAAATCTATCCTAAGTAAATAAAGTATGTCTTGTGTATATGACATGTAGACCGAGTTGTCCCTTTTTGACGCGAAATCCACTTATTTATGACAAAATTGTTTATAGAAGGGCTTAAGAGGGATTTAGTGAGGCGGGGAGAAAGAGATAGAAAGTTTTTTTTTAAATATTTGTTTTAATGAATTGCAGATTAAGATTTGTGATTTTGTTTTCTTTGTATTATTGTGTTATTGGGTATTTTGCGAGCTATATTTTGAGATCCATGGCAATTAGAAAAATATATTTCTATGTTTTATGGAGAATATATTTTTTGTTGTTGTTGTTTAAAATCGAAAAACCCTTCGGTCATCTTCACGACCTATAAAAAGAAGGAACAAAACGCCTCTAGCACCCTAATACCTCTAACTTTAATAGCATCAGTGTCAGAAAACAAGATTTAGTCGAGATAGGTAAGATGAAATAGAGGAAGTTAACCCAATACTACATAAAAAACTTGTAGATAGAGCTAAGATTCATTGGAATTTTTTTACCCTTACTCACTATAAGTAAGACCTTTTAGGATTATATGACGAAATTAATGATAATATAAGTGGTCATATTTTTAGCAATAAGTAGATAATACACGTAAGTGTTTCAACGTTTTATTTGTTAACAAAGTTAATCTACTAACACTTCTCAACTGAGGTATGTGCAACTACAAAGCGACGAGTTTAAATCTAAAATATTATCTAAGAAAAAAATTGTTACTTTGTTACTGTCTTACACATATTATCTTCAACATTTGTATGAGCTAACGTTTTATGCATACCTTAGAAAGTAACATAACCTTCAAATATATAGTCACCTTCGTTCTACAGATTGATAAATATTTCAAAAATATAGCAGTCGCCAATGAGTATAAACAACGTTGGTTTAATTCGTAAACACAAAAACAAAACCAAGGGTGATAATATTAAACCAAACGACAGGTATAGAAGAGGTACGTTTTCACAGAAATTAGCAGCTTTTTAATCGTTTACTGGCAAAAGCAATATTACTGTCACATTTAGAGCACACAACAAAATCAAAAAATGGGGTCTACAAGTTGAAGTGCAATGAATATCGTAAATAGTACATAGGACAGATATACCGTTAATTTAAAAATATATAATGAACACATTGCAAAGTACAACAAAAACTCTCTCTGAAGTCCAATTTTCTGCTCACTAGGTTACACGGACTTTCCGAACAATTTACAAGTATTAATTAAGATCAAGAAAGAACGATGCATAATTGTTGATGAGGAGTTTGATATACATAAAACTGTCAAGCTAGAACCCCAAAATGGGTTAACAGATAAAACATTGTTTTATTAATTTATTCAAATATCCTTTATGTTTCAACAATTCATAGAACGGAGTGTGGTAACTCCAAGATACTGGGGGTAAGAAAGACTTTTTTGACATCAGTCTACTACCGGACCACACATTAACATGTCACGCCTGGCAACTTATATATATATATATATATATATATATATATATATATAATAATTTAATGTTTTTGCTAAAAACCTTGTACGAGTAAATGAATATCTAGAAATTGCCACCTGAAGATTGATCTTTGAATGAATCTGAAACGGAGGCAGCAAATATTAATAAACTGCGCTAGTGGATCACGGGAAGATTAAAAATAGGTATTTATTAACATATTAATTTCTATATTTACGAAAATATTTTTTTAACGTAATCTAGACCAGCGAACATAAAACTTTATTTCAAACTAAAAACCTGTTCTAAAGCACAATATTTTAATCGTTCGTTATATTTACACTGTAATTTCTTTTTTATATGCATAAGTTTATGACTTAGATATAACTTTATACTTAATCTAATAGCTCAGCTGCAACTTTAATATAACTTGATTTTACAGTGTCAACGATAAATAGAATAGTAAGTACAAAGAGGAAGTAACCAAAAACATGAACTGGATAAATAATTACACCAAAATAATGTAATCAATTGGGAAAGGAAGGAATGAAATCCAAATTATACTTATAGTCGGCTTTAAAACCATTTTTTGGTTTGGGTTTGAAAACTGCTAATATACATGAAGTCTTAAATATACAGAAGGGTTTGAGTGTCGGCAGAAAATATATTGGCATTCCCCAGAAGTCGATTCAGTTTCACAAATACCAATATCTTTTGGATACAATAAAACGCTTTCAATGCAAAACGTTCCATAGCAAAGACAGATTTTACTGAAAACATCTAAACCTGCTTCTTCATGAATGTATTATTTATTAGGTAGGTTGAATAATGAACAAGTATTAAAAATATTCTGAGAAGATCTACTTTATAATTAAGTGATGTTTTAATAGTTTGTTTTTTTTATATTTTACGTAACTGTGTAAAGAGAAACTATGCCCCTCAGTCTCTCGTTCAGTATTTGAACATTTTGCTTTATATATTATTATTCAATTTTGAATTGATGTGTATGTGATTAATATTTTATTTGTAATTAAGGGAATCATAAGATTTACTTCCTCTTAATTTACTTTTTTTTTAAGTAACTAAAGCTTTTCATTCTTTGCAGTAAGTTTTCAATGTGAAATTGTATTCATCATTTTATATATTTTTTTTTTAATTATAAGTCATTTTTATTGGAATATTTGATTCTGACTATAGACGTGACACTATAAATTAAAATAGAAAACTACCATTTAACCACGTCACAACTCAATGCAATCTTTAAATCTTACTATTACAATCCATGTGAGATATCCATAGATAATGGTACCTAAGTTAAATACTTAACATATATTTAAGTTGCAGGGTCAGTTGTAGTGTCAGTACTTAGCACTTAGCTTAAGATTTATGTTTTGTTTAGCTGTACACCTCTTAGGATGATGACTATAAACATACTGGATTTGAATTAGTTTTGTTTATTATTTTTGCTGTAGCGGGTATCATAGTTGTCCTATATAATAAAACCCTCCCTTTCTACCTCTTAACCTAGTCCTTAATCACATATATTTTGTATGTTTGGTCTACAAAAAAAACAGACAACTAGAAATACGTATATTGTAAGATTTTTTTTTATTATTTTCATATAAAAATTGTAAACAATCACGAATATTTTGTTGACTTTTTATATTTCTGAATAAATTCACTAATGTGAAAGTTGATATTACTATGACAAATATATTTAAAAATCATCAAGATAGGATATATTGAATATTGCAGAATATTGTAAAAAATGTTTATTATTTACATATATACAAGTAATACAAGAAACACAAAAGATTCTAGATGGGAAATGGTCTGTTATACTTGTAAAGTCGTGTTTGTTTAGTCATCAACAGCATTTAACATATAATTAAGTTATTGTGATTTCCTTTATTAGCCTGTTCAACATTATATGAGATTATTTTCCTGCATATTGTTTGTCTATTGTTATTATATATTTGTTTGATTGCTCAAAGTAATGAAAGTGAGAAATGGGTTACAGTATAATTATCTAATTAAACTATATAATTATACTGTATAGCGTATTATATTATTTTTAATATCTTTCGTCTACTCATACAAATAATTATTATCACAATCAGAACAAATAGTTATCACAATAATTAACTAACTGAACAAAATAGAGCAAAATGTTTTGTATTTCCAAAAGTGTGTTTATTATAGTTTGTTTTTTTACGTCTAATATATAAAGTGTTTATATACATAAATCATACTTCAGTCGGTTCTTGTTATTTTATAAACCATTTAATTTATTTTCAAATCGACGGATTATTAACATTTTATTGGAATTAAAATAGAAATTTAGTATATTAGCAGCAAGATATGTATAAATCCTTTCACACTGAATATAAAAACACAACCCTTACACAACAAGCTAACACATTAAATTATTAAACTTATACACTCATATATTACACATCCAATTTATAATCTGTTGCCAAATATTATGTATCGACGTCACTACAGCAATGATAATTAGCTTGGTTTTGTCAATAAAACAACAAGTTATAATGTCATAAGTTGATATATATTTATATTTTAAACATAAAGCTAGTTATTTAGTTATTGCAACTTAAGTAATTAGTGTAATTTTAAATATTTGAACACAAAATAATATTTACAGTAGGTTTCATTACACTAGTGAATAATCAAGAGTTTCTAAACAGTGTAATAGATATGACCTAGTTGACATTATGGTATTATATGGGAAGATTAATTATCTCTATGGTGTGTTGAGAGGTTTAACCTGTAAAGTAGAAATAAATTTACATTTATCTTACTCGTAAATAATGGATTATTTGTGTTCCTTGCGGGATATGTTTGTATAATATATGTGTGACCTCCTTTTTCGGTCTCTATATATCAAAAGTGGCTACATAAATCAACATCAAATTTAGCAGACAGCTAAATGTATTAACTGTCTAACCACTAATTTGATCCATTTAATCCCAATTCTTTGTTGAATGATTAAATTATTATAGATAATTTATAACTTAAATGGTCACACTGTGTAAAGATGTATTTCTTAGTATACCAATCTAAAATAATTTTGCTCATTTAAGTTCCAATTATAAATTTTGGGAAAAATAAAGTTAAGCGTTCAAAAGAGCATAAGTCTTGTTATCAACTTCTCTCTCACTTCATTATTTTTAGGTAATTTATTTATTTGACGCTCCGTTGTGAAAATTTTAAAATGGAGAATCCAACAACATCCACAACATATTACGTGTCTAATAATTCTTGTATTGTTTAGTTTAAGTATTAATTTAAGTCTACGAACGTGCACAATATATTTTCGGAAGGTTATAAAATGATCTTCACGGAACATTTCATGTGAAACGTACATGTTTCAAGGCAAAAATCTTATATATATAAGATTTTGGCCTACACGCAGATATATATATATATATATATATATATATATATATATATATATATATCTGGGTGTAGGCGTATAACGTATTGGATTACTATTTTTTTTCCTTTAAAAATACCCAGTTCATGAAGTTATTTTAAATTTGATTTTGTGTGTATATTTTTATTTTAAATTTTAAGTACAACGACGCTGTACTAAAACAACAACAAAAATAAAACTATACAGATTATATAGTACATAACATTTAAACGATTGTATAAGTTGTACAAATGAACATTCACATATAAGATCATTTTATATTGTAGACACCCTAAACTTCCCAAAATAGTTAGGTAATGTAGAAGTTTACTTTTGAGATAGTAACGTAACTGAAACTCAAAGTGATTCTACTCTCTCGCTGCCTTATTAAGAGGCTATTTCCCCTGTTGTTAGGGGGGGGATTTAACTTTCAGTACGTTAAACCAGTGATGAAAGTGGTAGAGCCAAAAGTGTTCTGTGTTGTTTTTAAAAAGTCAGTACTTTTTTAAAACATTAAAACTCGGTTAACATTATGAATTGTTACACTTTAAAATTTCTGTGTGCCTTTATGAATACAAAATGTTAAGTCAATCATTTTTGCTACAAAATCTAAAATCAATCAATAAATATCATAAATATTTCAAATTTGATATTCCACGATGGTGGGGCTGCGAGCAAATCTTGTAAGGATATATAAATTACAAAAAGATTACTTTAAACAACTTGTTGCCCACTAAATATCAGACATAAAAATTATTTAATGACACTATTTTTAATGATATAATTCGTATTTATGAAATAGTTAATGTGTCAAGGGTTGTAACATAATATAAATTATATAATTTGTAAACACAACTACTGTACATGTAATAATGTAATAAGTAATACTGTGCTGTATTATAAACTGGTATTTATATTATAAACAAACTGAAAGCAAATAATAAATGTATTCACAAAATATATCCAACATGTACACATTTCCAGAAAGATGGAAGGAGAAGCACTTTAAATCTAATGTGATGCTGGATATCGATTTTTGTGACACTGATTTATTACATAATATAGGTTATACTTATATCACCATGAGTAATACATTCTGAGACTGACATTAAAAACATATGATCTAGTTTCACTCTAGGCACTTCTATAATAGATTCAACATCATAAAAATACTAAACAAAATTGAACATGGCCTTCAATAAAAGACAAGGTTAAACGACAGCTTACCTATGTACAGACCTTTCCGACGACAGGATCCAAAGAGTTGGATGGATTTTGGTTTTATGATTGCCAACATATCTTCAATAATTTACAGCAAATAAATTACAAATACATAACTAGCTATAGATATCGTGCCGGTTTTAAAATAATACCATCTTGAGCTAATTCAATCAAATTACAGATTTCCTAATAGAAATAATCAGACCTTGTAACCATTCTCTCAACTGAAATCTGAGGAGAAGTGTAGCTTCTGTAACCATGGATTTCAAAACTAATTATGTAACTAAATTCTATTAAATGTTAAGAAATGATTGTATAATGTTAAACATTTGTTTTAATCTGTTTCAAATCATATCTAAATTTAGCTATTGTTCTGATTGATTTTCAAGCTGTACAGTAACAAGGACATTTTTTTTTTGGCTTTTGTAAGAGTTTTCATTTTGTGTTTATTGTCACTTAAAAGAAATAATCTTTGGAAAACTAAGTATTCTAAATAACATCTTAACTATAAATAACGGTGTTGACTTTCGTAAATCTTGTATTGTAAAATTTTAGCACTTTCAATGGACCAAAGTTCGTCCCAACGCGCCAGAACACAGACTAGGTGACTTTAAATAGTTTAATAACCAAGCGTTTAAGCTAATGTAGTATTGAAGTATTTATTGTATGTTAAAATTCTTTTAACTGAATCAAAGTTTATTTTAAACAATTTCATGAAATTGTAATTTCAACTGATTCGAAAATATAGAAATTTTATGATATTTAAACTGGAATAACGACATGTTTCTTGTTAAATAAACGAAAATATTAAAATCTGTATAGCACCATACCAAACTATTTTTATTCAGTTACATTTGTAGATTCATCCAGTGTACATGCACATTTCCTAAACCAATAAGACGGCAATATATGTTCTGAATATAAAACATTTGATTTCTAACAGCTCAAGAAGATCCAGTCGTTTAAGTTTATTAAAGAACAAACAAATCAATTACAAACTTATTCTATCGAACTAAAAAAAAAAAAAAAAAAAAAAAAAAAAAAAAAAACATTATCTTACTGCACGCAAACAGCCACAACGATTGCTTTAGTCGAATATTAAACCATTCTGGCATTTTTGTATTTGAATACGCAAAAAACATCGACTGATGTTTTGCCTGTATATTCGGCAAAGTATTCATTCAAATATCGAAACAAAACCTACGTCTTGGAAAATTTCTCCACAATACTTATGAATGCAAATGATAGTTTAACCTGATTATCAAGCCAATTATTAGTTCTTGTGACTACCAAAACATCTACGTATAAGTTTTATTATGACATGGCAGGCGAATAACTGACTACTTTAAAGAGAGCTTAAATTTAATTCAAATAGAACAAACCTTCATCTAATATTTCTCTCAAACAATTCGGATATATCCACGAATGTTTAGCATGAGTATTTGTTCAACTATTTATTATGGATGATTCAGTTCTACACATTTTAGGTAGTTTATTAGAGTTATATTAAATGTGATTACATTCATATTATTTTTTTTATTATTGTGTGTTATGTGAACGTTTGTTTTGTGTGTGTGTGTGTGTGTGTGTGTGTGTGTGTGTGTGTGTGTGTGTGTGTGTGTGTGTGTGTTGAGTGTGTGTGTGTGTGTGTGTGTGTGTGTGTGTGTGTGTGTGTGTGTGCGCGCGTGCGTGTGTGTGTTTGTTTAATTTATTGAAGTTCAATATCACGAGGACAAGTTATATTACTAAGTGAGAATAACTACTTATTTAGATCCATCAACCCTCAGTATAATATCTAAGTGAAATATGAAGTGATGTTTTCCACTGCCGTAAACGACTCTTCAGTAGTAACATCAGGTAATTGGACATCTTTTATCTGGAGGCAGATAACAAGAAAAGTAGTAACTGTGATGGTCATCTGAAAAACAAAAGCATTTACATGAAAATGTGCTAAGAATTGATCAAAAAGCATGAAATAAAATTACATTTGCCAAAGCAAATCAATCATGAAATAAAATTATGTTAAGTTCGAAGTTAAATTAATAGTTAATGGTGAACATGTCCTTTGATGTCAATTAACTGCCTCTGTAATAGCGACATTAAAAAATTGGAAATCAGTGTTCCAAACATAAGAATTTATCCGTATAGAATAGGATCTATACAATTTAAATGTATGTAATTTACATTTACCTCTCAGAAATACATATCTTCCCAATTATACACATATTCATACACTCACCCGCGCTTACATAAACGAATCACTACTGGTACTGACGCTCCTAGAAACCTAACCTAGTCCCATGCGGAATATCTCTTACAAATCCTCCCCTCGCAGCACATGATAGCAATGAGTATAATGTAAATAATAATCAATTTAAAACATATAATTAATACATCTTTACCAGATGATATCATCTTTTTAAATATTAATAAACAAGTAGTCGTACAATTACATCGCCTTGTTAGTAATTTAGGGTTACCTATATTATGCAATCTTAGCTAACTTTTAAATATTTCTAAGAATTCAACATTTAATTAAGTTTCCATTCAGATCAGAATCAAAATCTTAAGTTACACAATTGAAAGCTAGGAATACGATATTTTGCTCTCTCTGGAGATAAGAAAAATATATGATTCTTTATTACAATAATCACTTTATTAGTCAACAAAAAACTCTCCTTAAAACAGCGTAAACCATATCCCCCATTCTTGTTCCAATTGAAACATAACATTATAGTAGGGTAGTACAATATTTTGTGAAATAATGTATTTTTTATAATGTGTTGTATAGTTCCTTTTTCATAGCCTTGTGTCCTTGTCAATTTAGGTCAAAAACATTAACTGTAATGAGATACATCAATTGTTTCAGTTTACTAATAATCAAACCTGTGCTGTTTGTTTCATGAGTGCAATGTGTTTATATTGTACTTAAACCCTGTTTTCACTTGAACATATCATATATTTTGGTTTTTTTTCTGCTTAAAATCTAACCATTTCAATTGATCAATTACAGTAGGAGTTGTATATTTCGCTACAACAAGATGGTTTTGAGTTTGAAAGGACTAAATCATCCACAAAAATATTAAAGTGACTAATAAAACCTAGTGTTCACCGGTCATTGGCATGGATTTAATATATAATCGGAACCAACGTGATTTTTTGAGGAACACTATGCTTACACTAACCTTTATGAATTTAAAAAAAAAGTACTTATTCACAAGTAAGTTATTGCTTCTTGAACTTGCATTGTAACTACTAAACTATATAGGTGAAATACTTCTGATACCGGTTCCCTAGTAGTTTTCTAAACTCATTTTAACAACTTAAAATGTTAACTATATTAATTCCTATTTGTTACACATATCCCTTTCAGAAATGAAATTAGTACGTCCTGAGTAAATATACTACACCTAGAAGCAAATGATTTTTTTTTTATAAAAAACAGTAATATTGTAAATATTTTAATATAATACTCCATGAATAGTATAATATATAATAATATTTAAAGTTTCATGTATATAAACTTGTACACATATTTGTGTATATATCAATTAAATATCTTCTGTATTGTGCAAGATCATCTCGTGTTAGATATTCCTTAGTGTAGTATCTATCCCCAATGTATTGTAACGAAATAGAGGGCTCCCAAAAGGTCAGTGCTCGGCAGGCCATAAATTGTGAAGAGTTGAAAGGGTTGACAGCTAGAAAAACGATTCTAAAGTAAACCATTTCAAGAAAATAAATTAAGATTTTGGAAGATATCGTACTAGGCCAAGGAAATGGTATGGTAAAGTGTAAGAAATTTAGCAATATTTGCTCAACCTGAAATCTTACCTTTCAGACGAAAACGGCTGTAAATGAGTTAATCATTTACATACATAGGAAAATTACAGAAATACAAGTGATTAGTAACAGTTTGTTTATTACATAACGATTTTAAAAAATAATTAGCCCAAAAGGTTATTTGTTGAATTACATGCCCTTAAATAAGGAAATGTATATATATATATATATATATATATATATATATATATATATATATATATATATATATATATATATATATATATATATATTATGCATTGATAAGCCCTTAGTTATGAAAATTCTAATTTTCTTGAAATCCCCCCTTTCCCATATTATCTTTAAATAAAATTACAAATTTAGTTCCTTTTTTTAAATTATATAAAACATAAGTATTAAGTGTTCATTATTTTCAAAGAATCGAACAATAGTTTCTTAAAGTATTCTTATAGTAAACCGTTATAGTCTTACATACAACTTGTACATACTTTATAAAACCTTTTATCATGTTCTAAACAAACTTTATCTATATTTTAAGTAACAAAAATTATATGTGTCGACCGACTTTTAGTAATATTTTTATTTCCTTTTATATTTATTTGAAGTTGTCATTTGACGTCAAATATAATTTTGATTCTAACCCCTTTAGGGTCGCAAATCCGAAAATGCTAGCTTAATCCCATCCAATAAAAGTAAGAGAGATATATTAACAAATTATAGTTACAAATTCAAATCATGACCTCAGTAGAGTATAGTTAATTACAAATTTTGTTTTAGGTTTTGGATTTACAAAAATAACTTCTTAAAAAGTTCATAATTGTATTGCCTATTCAAGTTCAGTCGTTTGAAAAGATCTAGAAGTCAAAAACTCAACTTAGGCTCGAATCTTAAAAACTACACTTCCAATCTTGAAAGATACTCGTAATGTTGCACCATCATTAACTATAAGGAAACACATGTTCGAATTAGTGAACAGAAAGAGTCATTGCTGCAAGTCCAGACATTACAGTTTCTTGTCATTCAACAAAGCTTACTTCCCTTACGCCTATGAAAAGCCACATCTATAATCTAAGAAGTTTATTATTAATTGTGAGTTACTATTTTCTTTCGTTAAAGAGAAAAACAAACTAGTTAAACTGATGAATAAGTTCTATTTTATTTATGACAATTATAAACAAAAGAAAGTTTGTCTGCAAGAACATTAAATTTGAAAGCCAAGTTATATATTTTTACCATGAACTTTGCATGATCAAAATTAAGCTTTAAACGTTCCTTAAAAACAATACAAATGATCTAGTATGATTAACTGAGTTTATTTGAAAGTGAAAGTCTTTTACCTGGTCTGGTCGATTTCTTAGCTAATATTCATTTGAATAAGCTTTTTTTTCGTTTTCTTTATGAAAAGAAAACTTCACTTTTCACTTAACACATTTTTTTTTTCTTTTAAAGGAACATTTGGTTACCAATGACAACTCACTTATAACATATTTCAACAAAAAAAAAAAAAAACTGTTATATCACCATTCTGAAGTATGGACTATGAAACTTCCTGCTTGATTGATTGCATCTGTCTCAATGTCAAAGTCAAGGTTAAACTCTGTCCGTTGGCCTACCCTTGTGAGTGAAGTTTGGTTTCCCTACTTATCAACTAGATAGCGGAGTGTGTATGTTATTTTTTATAAGGTTGATAATGTGGAATGTTTTAGATTCTCAATCTCAAACATTGCTACAAAAGTCAGTCACGGACCCCAAGGAGTCGAATAAAGCATTCAAAAGTTCTATGCCTTCAACCAAAATTATTTGAAAATGACCAATGAAAGGAATTGCATCATTTCTGAAGTAACGTAAAAGATTTAAAATAAGCCAATGAAGGCAGAGGATCGGAATAAAGCAGTTTAAAAATAAAAATTATAAATAAAGGTAGAACAGAAGCGCAAGGGGTCTTTTTGGTTGTTGACTTATTGAAGAAGGTTGCTCCGGAGAAATTGTTTCTCTTAATAGCAAAAAAAAAAAATGTTGTGAAAGATTTAGCCGAAATCAACCGTCGAAATTTAATAGTAACTGCGTCGTTTTGTACAAGTGCTTAATAATAATCTTCGAAGTATAATTAAAAGATAATCGTCGTTTATAAGTTAAAAAGAGTCGTCGTCATAAAAGTGTGTGAGTAATAGTGTCGTTCTACAAGTGTTTGAACAGGAATAATCATCGAATAAATTAAAAAGTAATCGTCGTCACAAAAGTGTGTGAAAATAAAAGTGTATGAAGAAGAGAAGATTCGTCGAAAAGATTAAGGCAAATCAATCCATCTACTGGCAGTCTACGCGGGAACCACGTTCAAGGAACCGGGAACATTGGAGCTGTAATAGAACTTCAGAGTCGTTAAGTACAAATTAATGGACAATTTCAATTAAACAAACTACCACCAAATTCTATTTTATATTAAGTAAATTATAGTCACCAAAGAACCTAACGAACCCGTAAAAAGAAAGTAAATAAATTAATAAATAATAAATTTCAGTTAGCCAAAGCATTTTATCAAAATAATTCAAAGTCAATTATAAAAATAAAAATTCTGATGCACTCTTATTTCTTTATCTTCGATTAAGACATTATATAATAAGTAACTTGTATTTATCTATGTACTTAGAATAAGTAGTAGATTAAGATGTTAATTGTATAATTATTAAATGCATCAAGTTTGAAAGATAATTGTTTTTTATTGAAAATGATTTTTAAAATTTTATTTTGTAATTAAAGAAAGAGTTAAAATCTACATGTTTCAAAGTTATTTATTTTATTAACATTGGCATGAATAACGTGCGTATAGTAAGTCAAAGTAAGATTTGTTATAGTATATTAACAAGATATTATCTAATATTGCTTATAACCGTTATGCTACATTGCGTATCATATAGTATGACATACCTTAGTCATAAGTGTGCGGTCAATAACAATGACACTCCCAGCAGTGAATTTTATGTAATTGTTCATCATTCCCAGAGAAAATAATTTAATCTGAAAATACAGTGGAAAAGTTATTTACCTATCAAGTATTTTATCAGTATTTTAAATTAAAATTACATGTGTTTGTAGTACGAAAAGCGCAAGGAAAAAATAAGACATTTTATAATCAGACAATTAACGTTAAAAGAAATAAGAAACTTATATAGTGGAAGTAAAGCCGGGAAACGATTTGGATGTTATTACCATATAAGGAGTTTTTGTCAACGATTGGGAAACAGATGGATGAAGAAGAAAAAGTGGAAACCCGGCTGGCAGCTGGATGGAAAAAATGAGAGACACCCATGTACTGTAAGATTTACAGAATGAACATCTATTGGAAAAAAAAATTGGAAAGTAAATGAGTTGAGATAATTTTACATTCTAAAATACATTTTAATTAGTGTAGTGGTTTTACGAGGAAAAACAAAAATATGTGAAAAACCACTAAAATAAAAGATTAACGAATATGCTAATATTACTTTACTTATTTCTAATAGAATTTTTTAAAAGAGTAGAGGACAGTTGAGATCAATTTCCTATATAATAAATCTACATCTGTACAATAATATTTCAAGTGAAAAATATTATATCTATAGGTATGTATATTTATGTGAAATATTCTGTTTTATTTTAGTTATTTACTTTCAATAGTGTTATTTATTATATTTTACCAATTTATTCGAAATAATCTATATCTTGCCACCAACTATAGAGACTAGTAGTTTTTTGTTTTGTTTTTTAATCAAATTCACGTAATATTGAAGGTAATGGTAAAAATAATGTTCAATACTTTTATAAGTATAACTTTCATCCATATTTTATTAGCTATAACTCGTTGAAAACTTTATGAACTTGAAACCAATGGAAAATAATATTGAGTAAATATTCACATTACAAATTTACTAATTTTACAACTATTATATATTGGGGAAATAATTGTCCATCAATTTAAATACTTGTGTATCAAAGTTTATAGTTTCGTACTTTTTTAAATTTTAGGGCTCATGACCTCTCATTTTTTAAGATGTTAATTTTTTTTCTGTTTTAAGAGACATGTAATACGAGGTAACCCATCGTAGCTTAAGTAATTTAAGTTTAGGTTTTAGGGATTTTGGTTAGAAATGTATCTATAAAAAACCTACAATTTTTTTTTTCATTTATCAGCATTTAAGGCGAGAAATTTTAATTTTGTTTTAATCTGTCGACTATTTTGATAAATAAGTAAGACGAAATCTATTAAATTTATTTATTTACTTTGAGAAAGCAATCGTTTATTAGTTTTATTCAGATGCCTATTTCATATACAGTAGAACCCACTTTTTATTTTTGTTAAATACTTACCTTGTAGAGTTGTTCCGTAAAAATAAGATAAAAGTTTCAATAAACATAGGTCCGAAAACGTTTCGTTTCCAATTTTCCGTCATTTTCTTTTTTACATAAAGTCTTTATTTCTTTGGAAGTATATAAGATATTGAGTTCAATTTGCTATACAAATTTTTTATGTACCCTTTTATCAGTGTACAAAACAACATAATGTTCTCTTTTCAAAATTACAGCTGTTTGAAGTTTTTTAACGTTAAAAATCTTTAAAGTTACACAAAATTCAGAAGGAACAAAAATTTTGCGTTTTTAGTGACAAATCAACGTTTTTGGATTTTGTATTTGTTCTTTAAGTTAAAGGATAACCCAATTATCGGTAAAAAAAAAAAAATACAAATTTAATTTCTTGGTAGTTATCTACAACATCATCATTAATTATTGGTCTGTGGCCAAAATATTACTAAATTATAATTACCGGAAACGTAATTAATAATAATAATAAATTATCAGAAGTGTTTTAAAAATGAAAATGATGATTTTAAACTTTTCAAAATAGCAGCTGTTTAAGAACACTTAGGTGAGGAATAAGTAAAATATTAATAGTTTAAGATAATACTGCAACTGTAATTAAATAGACTTGTTGCTAGGCGAATCTTTATTTTATTTAAATAAGTAAAAGAGTTAGGATATGAAAAATATGTATTAATAGTAAAAAGAAGGCAACTGTTTCATTTTACTGCTCGAAATGACGACCTTCAACACAACTTAAATCTCTCAAGCAGAGACCGCCGTACAGACCGTTTATGATAATTATAATTTTAATGTTTTTAATCAGCCGCTATTTTGAAATGGGTACCGTAATATAAACATTTTCATTTTTAAAACACTTCTGATAATAAAATTTATAAACAATATCATACTTTCTCTTCATTGAATTTAATAACCTCGTTTAAAGTAACAATGTTTTACGCTGCAATGTTTACAAATTTATTATTTTCAATTTCGATTTAGTCGTACAAAAAATGTAACATTTATAACTAATTAAATTACCGAACAATGTGTGTAACTTCACTTATCTCATAATACAAAGACCTACCAAAAACAGTAATTAAAAATTACAAAACGAAACACAGACGTTGGATTAAATTTGTTTTTGCAAATGATGTAGTGTTTATTTAGCATCTTTATATATATATATATATATATATATATATATATATATAAATCAACTCCCGTTTTCAAGTGATAAACCTAGAATATGAAAGAGGTGAAAAACACCAACATAGCTTAGTATCCTAGAGCCATGTTGAAAACTAAAACTTGTAACTTAAGAAAGGAACTCGGGCTGAGTAATTATAATAACTAAAAGTAAAACTAGTAAATTCAGGTCTAAAGCTAGGTTGAGCAATCAAAATAAGTTAGAGTAAATAGAAACGTAATCACAGAACTGCATTACTCAGATGACGCAAACAACAGGTCAGCTGACTGATAGGTGTTGTGTGCACATTGTGTGGTGACCTAATGGTTTTTTTTGGAATGATCCACCTCAACTTTTATCAGAGATGTCAACCTTTTCTATTTCTATTTCGATTAAACCATATCAATAATAAGGAAATATATATTTTTTATAAAAATAATTGCATCACTCTTCTTACTTACTTCATTCCAAACTGTGTGATGGATATGCCGTTGGTGAAGACGATGGATCAAAAGTACTGTTTTATTTGCCTGCACAATTTTTATAAAACATTATCAATAATAGTATAGTTATTGTAATAATAAAATACTTGTATTATTATACAAAGTAATAAACGTCAGTTACTTATTAACAAGTGCAAATTAATAAAACTACAATTATAGGCTTAAACCATAATTATTTATTTTAACGTTAAAAATATTTTGTAAGCACATATAGTGCCTCCTTCATTCTATGTACACTTTCTTAAAATCACACCCCTCCCCCAACCTAATTATCCGGTATTAATGGCATTCCTGGTAGTTTCTCTTTTTTTCCCCCTGGCCATCTTCCTGTTTCCTGTGTTGAAACAATCAACAGATCAAACTAATTTATATAAAAATAGATACAGTAGCTTCAGACTAGGATTGTGTCTGGTGTAAAGGACGTGTCTCCCCCCCCCCTTCTACTTGCTTCCCTAGCCTAACTTGACGGTACAACCCATTCCAAGAAAACTAAGTACACACATTACTACTTAGCTACATTTAATTCCTAAAGTTAAAACTTCGTGACAGACTTTTGTAAAAGTTTTATTCTTATTTACACCGATAAAAGAAACGAAGGTGACTACGTGTTTACACAGAAGCATTTGAGGTATATATTTTTTATTGAGGTTGTACCGCTGAAAGTAAACGCAACAAACAAAGTGTGGGCCCCTGCCACAAACTCGACGTTGGTACGCCACTTCTCCGTACCACCAATGACTACATAAATACTATAAGACACGACATAGGATAGGGAAATAGTCTACGCTTTACGGGTGCTGTTCATCACAAGTTTGACTCACAGCTATCAGAAAGCGCTAGCAGCAGGTGCTTGACTGTACGCATCCCACTTGGTTGAGACTGTACAACTGTTGACCTCACTCTCACAAACCTTCTCACTTACTTCCGTCTTACTAGTTGTTTTACCCGGCTTCGCCCAAAGCTGTGTAGATTGGAGGTTTATTATTATTTCTATAGTCTTGAGCTTGTACATGTTTTTATTTTGATAAGATAATTTTTAATTTGCACATATAATTTAGTATTTATAGGCCTAATGCACAGACATGGTTTTGATGCATCCCTCTACATGTATGTATAGTATGCCTTTTTAAAATAATAAAAAATCGTTTTCTTACTCTCTGAATACAAAAAATTGGTTTCACGGTTATGTATGTCTGTGTGTGTCAGAAATATCCAGCTTCAGATTCAGATGAAATTTTGTATCTATTCAATTGAAAACCAATATTTAATTGACAATTTCACCACAATTCCAGACGTTAGTTTATATTTATATTTTAGGGGTTTATGGCCTCCCCCAAAACCCCTAAAAACTGAAAAAATCTAAATTTCTCAAAAATTGTCAATGTTTATGGGTATACTTAAAAAATACTACAACATTTTTATAATTTTTTAAAAGATATTTAAAAGTTTAGTAATTTAGTCTAAATAGAAATATAAAAAATAGGCTATATAAAAATTTTAAAAAAATCCTTACCCTAAAATTAATTTCAAATATACCACATCATACAAAAAGAAGCAGCGTTATGAACTATAAGCTTGAAAAAAATGGTATAGTAATATATTTTGGGGAAAGAAAGCCATGAACACAAAAATATGTCTTACCGTTACAAAACTTTTTGATTAACAAAGTTATATAACATAGCAGAATAATTTTTATAATTATTTTCAAGATGTACAAAATTTTAGTAATTCACTTGTGAACACAAATCTGTAAAATTATTTTTCCCGCGACTTTTCTGTATATGTTTTTGTCTGACAAAAATATGTTTTTGTCGCGACTTGTCTATAGTTGGGGCCACGGAATCGGGCGGTTTAGTGATTTTGCGATGGCCTACATTGGTTATAATAATGTGAAAATGCCTACATTGGTTATAATAATAAACTTGAAAAATTGAGTTCAAAATAATTAGGCCTAGTATAATTTTTTTAAAAATTACTTCCGTTATCGTATTTCTTAATCTGTTGTGTGTAAAATTATCGTTTGAAAACAAATTAATTTATGATTTGTTAAAAAAGGAAAGGATAGTGGGAAACCCCAATACCATACCCACATCTTACTGTAACAATGTCGTGAGGTGTTAAATTGAAGCTGCTAATGCTTTTCTGTTAACTGCTTTTCTTCTATCTGTTTTTAGGTTTTTTTGCTTTATTTCAATGTTGATGTAGTGAAGTAAGGAGTGTTTGGTCAGTGTAAACGTTTATATCTACTTTGTGAGTTGTTTGAAAATTTTAAACATGAGTTGTAAAATTTGTTATGCAAACATGTTTTTGATTGTGAAATCAGTCATAATTGCGTTTTCATCCATTTTATCATTTGCGTTTGAAAAACTAGTGGTACCAGTTAAAGGTTAATGTAATATTACATCCCATTACATCCCTTGCCACTCAAGTTTTCAGTCAGTCTGTCTCTCGAGGATTAAAGGCGGCTTATCACTTAGGTGTGATAAAAAGCGAAACCGCTGAAAATACTGCCGACTTCTTAGGTAGGATGAATGACATACTGGATGCTTTGAACAGTCGCTCACCAGAAGACAAATGCCCCATGAGAAGACCTCTTTCAAGCAAAAACATCCTAGTGGAGAAATGTCTGAAAGAAGCATTGAAATACATAGACACGTGGAAATTAAACAAGTATAAAAAAACAAAGAAAGGAGTTCTGAGACGTGCGAGAAACCCTCAATGTTTCGCAGGTCTTAAAACTACAATTAATGCTGTACTATCGCTAAGTGAAGATCTTAAAGCCGAGGGAAATGAGTTCTTGTTAACCTCAAGACTCAACCAAGACCCTATAGAAAATATGTTTGGCAACATCAGGCATCGTGGAGGTTACAATAGTAATCCAACAGCGGGACAATTTCGGAAAAATCTACAGAATGCTATATCTGTTAGGCTGTTGAACCCTCCAAGTACGGCAAATTGTGAACCGGACAACGACATAACAATAGATTTAAACATTCATGATGAGCTGCAAAATGATTGTGCTGATCCTGAACAATTACAAACAGTATCAACTCCTGTTATCAGTGAAACTAATTTCACAGATACATCACTAATTTCAACTCCTCCAAGTAGCTTTATGCTATCCCAAATAAATAACGGGAATATTCTTTTAGAGGACGCAGTAATAAGCTATTTGGCAGGTTGGATAGTCAAAAGGTGTAATGACAAGTTTTCGTGTAAAATCTGTCAAACCAGACTGTCAAAAAATAATACTACGGTTGTCCTTACAGACTCTTTAATTAGATTCAAGGACTTTATGAAGCACTTTCCCGATGGCAGAGTAGAAGCTTGCCTCCAAACCCCTTCAAATGAAATGTTTTCGGTAATGAAGAACTTTGTTACGACATTTTCGAAATATTTCCCTATTGTAAAGTCCAAGCCAAAAATCCTTAAAACACTCAGTACAATTATAAAACGAAATACTGCAACAAATCATCCGAGTTGGTTCAGTAGAGAATGTAAAGAGCACCATAACTTTATTTTAAAAAATTTGTTTTTATGAAAATAATGTATGCAGTGAAATGGCATTCTCAAGATCTTAGGGACGGGACAAATCTTCGACCGAAACGGAAAATGGTAGACAGCATCGGAAAAAGAATAGAAGAGAAAATAAAACGAAACAGCAAACTAGTGAAACTCAATCATTTGTGATGGATAAACATTTTTGTTTAATAATATTCATGTTCTATTCATATTCCTTAGTTCTATGATGTTATTTCTTATCATATTTTTTATGTAATACTATATTTTATAATTTTGCGATATTATAGTTCTATGTTGACTTTATAAATTTGTATTTAGTTATTAGTTTCACTTTTTTCACAAATTTATCAAGCTATTATTAAGGTTTTTATTTTATTATTTTGACTACAAATGAATTTTATCTGTAATATTTATGATTTTTACAATTTAAATAATTTTCTTAGTCCTATGATGTTATTTCTTGTCATATTTTTATGTAATAATATATTTTATAATTTTGCGATATTTTAGTTCTATGTTGACTTTATAAATTTGTATTTAGTTATTAGTTTCACTTTTTTTCACAAATTTATCAAGCTATTATTAAGGTTTTTATTTTATTATTTTGACTACAAATGAATTTTATCTGTAATATTTATGATTTTTACAATTTCAATAATTTTCTTAGTCCTATGATGTTATTTCCTGTCATATTTTTATGTAAGAATATATTTTAAAATTTTACTATGTTTTAATTCTACGGTGACTTTATAAATTGTCTTTACTTCCCCCCCCCCCATAAATTTATCAAGCTTTTCTTAAGGTTGTTATTTTATGTTGTTACGTATGTAAACAAAGTTTTCAAATCTCTTTTGTAAAATATTGTAACAAATATTATTAAAACATTTTTTATAAACGTTTTCAATAGTATCCAAACAATATTTTATTAATATTTTCGAAACATTAAACAGTATTGCAAAACATTTTCCCATAAACCAAAATCAAATATGTTTTTAACTTCTTAAAAAATATTTTCCGGCGTATATTAGAAAAATGTTAAGAAAAGGTTTATAAAATATTTCATTACAATATTTTCAATATATTTCAAAATATTTCTAAAACTATAAACGACCAGTGTTTCCGTAACAATTTTTTTTTTAAGATTTTAAAAATGTATAAGATCACATGGATATTTTACTCATAATTACGATCGTCTTGGGGAAAGTATTATTTTAACGTTTTTGTTCTTTTAAATAGAAATGCATGATAGTATGAGTATTTAGAAAATGTTTTCAGCAAAAGCGGATGTTTTTGTGCTGTTAGTAGTGACGAGTCCGGGCGCAGAGAAATGACCAGTGCAGTAGGTTAGATTATTATTTATTTACTTAACGTCGCAACGCAACTGAAACATTGTTTGACCGTAGAGCCACCTAGCGCCAGTAACGTCAACTTCAGATTCTCTAGCAGAGCGACAGCTCCACACCCTAGCGGGTAATGGACAACTCAAGAATAAGCGTAGAATTTTTAACATGGCAATGTCGTGTCTTATAGTATTTATGTAGTCATTGGTACCACGGGCTTACCCCTCTTTTTTTGGTCGCTGCTTACCCAGTGCCTCTTAATTTTTTAACCCCACTTTGTGAGTTCGGGTCGGTTCGTTCGCGGACAATACCAAGCTGCTCACTTTTACAATTTTACCTTAAATCAAAGTAATTGCAAGACTTTTGTAAGTCTGAGTCTGTTCTCATTTAAATACAAACTTAATTTACTAAAAATCTTTGAATTTTATTTCTTTGTTCAATAAATTTACTTTTATAACTTTAACTCTCTCTCTCTCTCTCTCTCTCTCTCTCTCTCTCTCTCTCTCTCTCTCTCTCTCTCTCTCTCTCTCTCTCTCTCTCTCTCTCTCTCTCTCTCTCTCTCTCTCTCTCTCTCTCTCTCTCTCTCTCTGGGGAAGTGCCTTTTGGAAGAAATGGGCTCCTGAATTCCGATAATAATTTTAATTATATATAATACCAGAGCACCTTAATAATAACTTTTTAATTATCTAAATAATAGAGAAGGAAATGTTTAAAAACAGTATGGTTAATAAAAAGAATTACCACTTGAGCATAAATGTTTTTATGTACTCTATATACCATAAAACAATTAATCTTTTAACAAACAACAAACAAAATCTTTTTACACAATATCAATAGGACACAAAATTCTTATTTATTTATACAAAATTTAAAAGTCTAGACTATTCCAGCTAGAACTACAAATAGTTTTTCCTTGACTGAAATGGTCGTATTTACGTTTGAATACTTATTCTAGACCAAAGCAGAGTTTACTTGAATCTACCGAAGTTAATATATTTAAAATTTCCCCAATGAATTTTTTCAATTTAAATGAGTTTAATTTTTTACGACTTATTCTATAGATTTAGTGTACCTTCACACTTAACATAAAGGTCTTGAAGTTGTGAAGTTCCTTGCTGTAGATGGTTAATGGTGTTTTCAAATTATCTCCTTTCCAACTCCTGGTTATGTTACAGTTGTGGACTGCTGGTAGTAATTACGATTCCTAGATGATTAGTCTTCTATGTAGATTTATCTTCTTATTTCTTGATTTTCAAAATAGTTAATTTTTATAAGTTACTTTACTACATAAAATACTTTTTTTTAATTTATTGAAGTTTTAGAAAATGTAGAGTGACTAAAATAACGTCCTTCCTCCTCGGCGACTGATATTAAAGAAATTTGGAATGTCTAAAATAACGCCCTTCCTCGTCGGTGACTTTTATTAGAGTATCGATCTTACGACCAATAATATTGGCTCTCCCTTCTTTTGGGAAAGTTTCCCGAAAAGTGTAACCACTTTTCTCCCTTTAGCAAAGAAATGTCTCTTCTATTAATTTTTAAGTTTTCAGCTGAATTACTCCGTAGTTTTTCTGCTAAAAGCTGTCCTAGGCTTAGTTCACTTCTATTGTATTAGTTTTATAATTTATTTTTCATTAAAAACCCTTTTAATTTATATTGATGCTTGAAGTCGTGCTTTTTTGATCATCGTATCTTTTGTATATAAAGTCCCCCCCCCGTTATTATTTTTCAACTTCACTCTGTTATTTTACATACATATACATGTCTTACACATTACCTATTACTTTTTAACCCCTTTAATCTTTATTTTGACTGCTTTTTGGGCCTTGACTTTTTAGTTTTTGTTATTATTATTTCTCCCCCATTTTAACTTTAATTCTTTTTCTGACTACATATTATTGTATTCCCTACTATTGTCTTTTCGTTTTCTATAATTAGGTTTATTTAGTTTATTCACCTTTCACTTTTAAAATCTCAAAAAACTCTCCAAGAATGACTTTTCAATTCCTTTTTCCCCTTATTATTATTATTAATATTTCTTCATTTTTATTGTTGATTATTATTATTATGTCCCCTACGGTTTATGACTCTATTGCTTTCAATTTTTTAATTTTCCCTTTTTTGCAAATTTTAGGTTCTTTAGCCCATCTTATTTCCTAATTAACTTTTTTGTTTTAAGGTAAATTACATTTATTTTCTGATATTATTAATCGTCTGCTACTACTGTATCATTATTTAGTTTTATATTTTACTTTTTTTATAAAAAAGGAAACACTATAAATTGTTCCGTCATGCACAGACCTGCAAGTTTTTGACTTGTCCTCGCGTGACGTCATCGCCTTACCGCATTCCATTTTTACAATGTTTAACACGGCAATTTAAATGGTTTGAATTTAGTCTTGAGACGACAGACTTTTCCAGACCGTCTCAGTCCCTCTTTTCTTCTCCACCTCAGACAACATTCCTACCATGAGGATACTGTAGCTAATATCCAGATCAATTGCCACAGGCCGGTTCATAACTTGACATTTCGGCAGAAATAAAATAACATTCATTACCAATGCAAACTTTTAGCCATCGTCAATATTTTGAGGAGTATATTTTGATTATGAATTTCGGCATTAGTAATAAACACTAAAATTGTTTATAGTATCCCATGGATTTACTGTGAATATGCACAATTGTAAAATATGTATGCTTTCTTATGTAAACGTAATATATCAAAATTATTACTGTATATTTGAAGGCTTTCGTTGATAAAGTTTTTAATATTTTTTATATTTAAAAATTTGTCTTCTGAAATATCGCATTAAACACTTTTAAATTAATTAGACAATCTTATTATACTCAGTATATGTTCAAGTACTAGAAACTTTTAAATTAATATATTCTTTGTCGGTTATTAATATTATATTATTTAATTGCAATACTCCTAAACAAAGATGTAGCTCATCATTTGCGTATTACTTAAAATAATACATTAACACCAACAATATTATATTATTATATGAAATGAACTTTTTCATATCCTGTTTTACTCTGGTATAAAAAACATTTTAAGACATTTATTTTATTCTAATTAACTTTCCACTTAAAGCGAAATTGTTAACCAACTCTATAAAATATATTTTATAAATACGATTATCATAAATTTTAAATAAAAGAATATAAATAAAACATGTATGTAAATATTAAAATGTAATCTAAAATAAAGTTTATTAAATGTCAAACCTCTAATGCAGCTGAATGACAGATCTCAGTCAGTAGGAGCAGCACTATGAAGTCTCTTTCGGGAAAATACATAAGCCAGGCTCTGCGTCCTTTTTTAGGGAAATTATAAGTTGCAGTACTTTGGAGAACACTTAGTAAAGCAGCACTGACCTCTGTAAAGTTATACGACATGTAGAGGAGCAGTGATACCACGAAGGCGTAGTTCATCTTCTGGATAATAGCACGGATGTCGATGTGAATGTTTATCAGCTTCTTCAATCTTGACAAAACATCTTCAGAAGAAGACGCCACTAAGTCATCAAACAGACAGTCTAGTTGATTGTTCAAGTATTTGATTTGAATTTCAAGCACGTGAGCTAGTCCCATGAGCATTAAAGGCATTGCTCCTTGAACGTAGTTCGTGTACAATGATGGATAAATAACTAACTCTGGTGGGTATGCTCTGTGTGTCATAAAATAGTATTGTGGTACATTTACCAAAACAAAGACACTGATAATAATAATCTGGTCCAAATAAATCCGTTTGTTGTCCACCTTTATTCCTGATTCCTTTAACTTTTCATTCACACTGGAAATACTGTGCAGGATATTCTTCATTTTGTTGCTATTCAAGAATCCCATGACAAAGATTGATGTATACTGAAGCACATGAAACGTAACTTCAAATAGATAAGAGACCCAAACTACCTTATTTGTTATAATTGGTGACTTAATGATTATTATGTAGTAAAAATACGCTGAATACAGGGACAAGATAAAAATAATAAATCTGAAGTACACATCTAAAGATGTTATACTGATATTTCCTTCAAAAGGCCAAACTGCAAACACTCTGCAAAACCAATGTAAAGGTTCTAAATGTGAACCGGAAATAGACATTGTTTATTTGGATGGTGTGAACACAATAACGGTATTTTAAAGTTTTTAAAAATTAATATTTTGTAATTGAACGCAACACTTTTCTTTCAAAAACCGTACATTTTAAAGTATTTTTTGTGAGTAAAAATGGGAGTGAGAAGTATATATATATATTATTTTCCAATTAAACTAAAACGATGTAACAAAATAAGTAATTCAATATTAATATGCATTAGTTTTGTGCAAGAAATAACGACTATTGAGATCGATTTTGTGTCTATCTATATTGAGTGGTTGGGTGGCGTGGGGTTTGTGTGTCTTATTATAATTATTGTATTATCTTCTAATCAAATTACAACCAAACATTCCCAAACTACTATAATTTGGACATTATTTAATCAAGTTTAACCCCCTCCTAGATAACTTTATATAAAATAAAATCCTTTAATACTTTTTTGAAAGGTCGTCTTTAGATTGATATGAATCTACCTTTTTGAGCGAAAATTCAGGATTCAGTTCCCATGGATGATCAAAAACGTAAGGTGTTGTCTCAGCGTCATGAAAAAAGTGGAAAGCTACGATTATAGCCAATTTTGGCTGCGAAAGTTATATTTACATTGACAGAAGCTCATGATTATCAAATATCAACCGACCAAAAGGTAATCTACCAGGTACAGTCTACCACGGTATCAACCTTATAAAACTCCACCATTTTTATTAAACTCGTATTTTTAAAATAAATGAGTGATCAAAATGGTTTTTAAAACAATTTTACAATCAATATTTATTAGTTAAGAGTTGAACAAAGATCATTATTAATTTCTTTCCCTTTTAACATAGTGAAAATTCATTACGAATTCATGCACAGAGTGCTTTTATTGTGAAAATTTACAGAATTACCTATCGAATTCTCTTGTTGTCCGAAAATATCCTTACGGAATCTTACGAGCCTAAATAATTCAACAATCCTATCTCTCTCACGAAAGGTGGTTACGATTGATTTGGCCTCAATGGAAGTGGTTTCGAGTTATACTTTGAGTATTTTAATAAATGCTCAATTTAGTTTAAAATATTTTTTAAGTAAAATTTATTCTGTCCAAAATACGTAGGCCTATAATGAAAATTGTTACGCTGCTTTGGTTACTCACCTTTTATAACACCGCTATATTTAGTAGGCTATATATAATGTGCAGTAATTTGAAAAGTACAAATAATATTTAAATTAAAAATTATTGAAAATAGCTTATATGAAATACTAATTTTGTACATTGTCGTATATAATTAACAATTATATATGTATTTATTTTATTTTATAATTGTATTTTAAACTATCAGAAACAAAGGGCATGTAATAAATATTGCTCAATTAGAAGACCAAGCCTATCGTAAACAATTTATCGATATGCTGATCCATCTCTTTGAATTAGGCTAGCGAAACTGGGTTGCTTCCTGACTTAGCATTCCAAACTATAGTTTATTGAAAACACTTTATTCATTGTCAGCATAAGAAATAATAGGCTTTTGTGACCCAAATAATCTAAAGAGACAACGACTTAAGAAGACGAGATCATTGACTTAGAATTAGTCATTCCTTGATGATTAATGGATTTTTGATGGAACACAGCAAACCTCAGTAATGAGATATAATCTATGTCTATTTTTGCCATTACCTCATAATAGTTAAATATGTTATATTGAGAAGCGTGTATCAGACCTTAGTTCTGAAAATCAACACATTCTAGTTGACTGTAATATTGAAAGGTATGCATAAGACCTTCAATAATAACAATTACGTCAAACCGTTCTCACCATCAAACACATTCCAGTAGACTGTGTTATATTGGGAGATGCGCAAAAAACCCTAAATAAAAACGATTCAGTCCCAAAAGTTCTGACCATCATGCACATTTTAGTTGACTATATCATATTGAGAGGCGTGGTAAGACCCTCAATAATGACGGTTCGATCAAACCGTAAGATTGTCATTAATGACTATTCAGTCAATTCGTTGAGACCGTCAAGCTCATTCTATTTTACTATGTTACATTGTGGGTCGTGCAAAAGTTTTGAACAAATTTATTCTCCGACAAAACAATAACTATTTGAGGAACAATAACAATAACTAAGGAACTATTTTTCCTTTAACAATAATATCTATCTACAAAATAATGGCCTAGCAATAGGATCTCCTTTATCAGGAATACAAGCAGAATTCTTTCTTCAAGAAATAGAAAAACAATATATAATTAACACCAGCAACAAATTCCATAAACAAATTATATATTACTACAGATACGTTGATGACATAATCTGTACGTTCAACGGTACTAGGAGACAACTGGCCAACTTCAATAAATACTTAAACAATATCCATCCTTCACTCACTTTCACCTCTGAATTATTAGAAAACAATAACCAATTAAATTACTTAGATCTCACCATCATCAAAACGGACACTAAACACAACTTCAAGATATACAGGAAATAAACCCAAACAAACCATACCATCCATACCACATCTAACCATCCACAATTTAATAAAATGGCTGCTTTTAACAGCTATGTCCACAGAGCACTCTCAATACCCATGAACACAGCAGATCTCAATGATGAAATTAACGTTATTAAACAGATGGCAACAGCTAATGGATACAAAGCTTCCATTGTGGATCATTAAGTCAGAAAACACAAATTAAATACTATAAAAATTCAAAAACCATTAAATTCTGGACAAGATTTAGGAAAACCAAAATTTGTGTCAATAAAATATAGCAGCCATCTTGAACTTCCTATTCGTAACATCTTTATAAAAATAGGGTTTAAAATAGCACACCGAACTTCTGGAAGTCTGAACCACATCTTTAACTCATACAGTAATATAACACCAATCGACCCCTACACACAATGTGGTTTATATAAACTACACTGTAACAGTTGCAATAAACAGTATATTGGTCAAACAGGAAGGCGTTTTAAAACCAGGTTTAAAGACCATTTGCCTCATAACAACATATCCAAAGTCAACTCCAAGTATGCCGAACACCTAGTAGACTATGACCATAAATACACTAACATCAAGGGAAATCTAAAAATACTTCGAGTATTAAATAAAGGTAGAACCATGGATGTATTAGAGGAATATCAAATTTTAAAAACATATCAAAACCAACCCGGAGAGTTTATTGAAAGAAAAACTAAATTTTGCATCCAACTGTTTGTATGATAATCTAGCCATCCTAGATAAGAATATCAAAGTCAACATTGAGATCTAACGTACCTCATCAGTAACTAGTTAACTACAGCAAGAGTAGGATGTGGCCACATAAACATTATTTTTAATTTGACGTGTACGATAATTCGGTAGTGCCAATTGGTATTATGTTTTTGTATATTGTGTATTAGTGTTTAAATGTTCAAAGTGTTTTGTTGACTGATGATGGTATGATAGTACCGAAACAGCTGTAACAAAGGATATATCCAAAATAGACTGCTTGATAAGTACTAATATAGAAATAAACATATTCCAGTTGACTGTGTTCGATTGAGAGGCGTGCATATATTTTTTTTTAATGACTATTCATTGAAACCGTTCAAACCATAATGTTTATTCTATTTCACTATGTTAAATGGCGTGCAAAATACCCTTCATAATGAGGACTCATACGTAACGTTTTGACCTTCAAGCACATTCTAGTTGACGGTGTTATATTGAAAAGCTTGCATAACACCTATCTGTAATTATGATTTAGTTAAACCATGCTTACCATTAAACACATTCCAGTTGTCAAACTGAAACCATCATGCACTCGCTAATTAACTGTGTTACATTGAGATTTGTTTAGGAGACCCTCAGTATTGACAAATCTGTCACTTCTGACCATCATCACATTTTCTTGACTGTGTTACATTGATAAATATACATAAGACCATCAGTAATGAGGATTCTATCAGGCTGTTCTGACCATCTAGGACATTCTAGTTTACTCTGTTATATTGAGAGGCGTGCGTAAGACCCTCAGTAATGACAATTCTGTCAAACCGTTTTGATTGTCAACACATTCTCGTCGACCGTGTTATATTTAGAGGTGTGCATAAGACCCTCAATACGACGATTTGGCCACACCGTTCTCACGCTCAAGCACATTCTATTTGACTGTGTTCGTTTGAGAATCATTGAAAAATGACTATTCAGTCTAACCGTTCAGACAATCAAGCACATTCTATTTACTATATTACATAAAGAGTCGTGTGAAAGATTCTCAGAAATGATGATTCTGTCACTCCGTTATGAACATCAAGCACATTCTAGTTCACAGTGTTGTATTTAGAGGCGTGTATAAGACTCTCATTAAATATGTCTCTTCCAATCCGTCCAGACCTACAAACATATTTTAGGTTAACTGTATTATATTGAGAGAAATACATAAGACCCTATATAATAACGATTCTGTCAAACCTTTCTGACAATCAAACATATTTCCTTTAACTGAGTTGTATTGAGAGGCATACATAAGTCCTTCAGTAATGACGATTCTTCAAACCGTTATGACCGGTTTGATTCTTGAAAACCCGGCACATTCTTATTGACCGGGTTACGGTCATGAAAAATAACCTTATTAATGACAAATATCTTAACTTTAATGTAATAGCAGATATTTCTTGTTGAAACTCCATATTCAAGGATAAAATAAAGTAAAAGCTTAAAGTTTCAAATATTTAATAGTATAAATGAGCTACAATTGTTTCGCCTTGCGGCATCGTCGGGCAACTGATAATTTACAAGTATAGACAACTATTTAAACATAAGTACAGGAAACTGAAATACAATAGAGAAATCGGGAAAGGTAGGGGGATGACCTAGCAGGTAAATAAAGGTTAATGAACAAACCTTTATCTACCTGCTAGGTCATCCCCCTACCTTTCCCGATTTATCTATTGTATTTCAGTTTCCTGTACTTATGTTTAAATAGTTGTCTATACCTGTAAATTATCAGTTGCCCGACGATGCCGCAAGGCGAAACAATTGTAGCTCATTTATACTATTAAATATTTGAAACTTTAAGCTTTTGCTTTATTTTATCCACAAATATCTTACTCCCTTCCGACCATAAATCACATAATAGATGTTGTTATTGAAAGCCATGTTTAAGACCTTCAGTAATGAATATTCTCTCCAACCGTTCTGAGTAATAAACATATTCTAGTTGACTGTATATTGAGAGGCGTGCATAAGACCTTCAGTTAATGGTGATTCTGGGAAACTGTTCTGACCATCAAATACATTCCAGTTGAGGGGAGTGCAATAAGACTCTCATTAATGACGTTTCTGCCAAACCTTCCTGACAATCAAATACATTTATATCAACTGTATTATATTGAAAAGCGTGCATAAGACCCTCAGTAATGATAAAGCTGTCAAACCTTTATGACCTCATTCTACTTGACTGTGATATTGAGAATCGTGCAAAAGACCTTCAATAATGACAATTCATCCAACAAGTTCTGACAATCGAACACATTCTCATTACCTGAGTCTTGTGGAGAGGCTTGCATAAAACCCTCAACAATGATGATTGTATCATACCGTTCTGACTGTTTATAAAATTTTAGTTGATTCTGTTATATTCAGAGATATGTATAAGAACCCATCAGTATTAACGATTCTGTCAAACCGGTCTGACCATCAAACACATTGTAGTGTAATGTCTTATATGAAGAAGGGTGCATAATACGCTCAGTAGTGACAAACCGTTCAGACCATCGAACACATTCCCATGACCTGTGTCATGTAAAGAGGCGTGCATAAGACCCTCAGTGTACTCTGTTATATTCAGAGATATGTATAAGAACCCATCAGTATTAACGATTCTGTCAAACCGGTCTGACCATCACACACATTCCAGTAAACTGTGTTATATGGAGAAGGGTGCATAATACCCTCAATAATTACGATTCTGTCACACTGTACTGACCATCAACCACAACTTAGTTGTTTGTGTTATATTGTGAGGTGAGTATAAGACCCTCAGTGTACTCTGTTATATTCAGAGATATGTATAAGAACCCATCAGTATTAAGGATTCTGTCAAACCGGTCTGACCATCACACACATTCCAGTTAACTGTGTTATATGGAGAAGGGTGCATAATACCCTCAATAATTACGATTCTGTCACACTGTACTGACCATCAACCACAACCTAGTTGTTTGTGTTATATTGTGAGGTGAGTATAAGACCCTCAGTAATGACGATTCTGACAAATCGTTCTGACTATCAAATCATTACAGTTGAGTTTGTTATATTGCTTGGCAACTATAAGACTTTTGCCCTACCTAATTCAATTCAGGCAATGTTGAGGTCGTCGATCGGTAATTGTCCTTCTGACGTCGAATGTTTTTGTAAAGCTTAAAAATAATTTAACGTGATTGTTGCTAAGTCTGCTTACAGCCATGTAATATGATGTTTCGTTATCTTTTGAATTTTATCATAGCTTACCACTGTAAACTAATTTTAGTATTGTTATGTCTCCTAATATTTTTATACTATTAGTTTGTATTCTTAATTCTTTTTATTAAATATATATTTGTAATATATAATTTAATCAGGGCTGTGATTTAGTTTAATGTAAATATAACTCTGGAAATAATTCTGAAGGAGATCAAATAAACTGCCCCAATAAAAGTTTTATTACTTCCATATTTTTATAAGCTTCGCCAATATTTCAAATTATATTTTCCTCTACAAAAAGAAATTGTAATCAAATGTGTACAAGCACAAAAAAGACTATAAATACAAGAAACTGCCAACTCAATGAAATCAATTTGTTAATTGTTAAACTGAGATTACTGCTTCGGACAAAACCATTAATTCCATGGTTAATCTACTAAGGTCACTCAGTCACATATAAACTCTAATACTTCATAATATTTTGAACTGTTAGAACTCAAAGCTATATGATTTATAGAGGAGAACAAAATGACATTGAGTTTTAATATGTGAATTGGTTACAATGTTTTAAGTAATACAGTTTACATTGATTGACTCAATAAAATTTTACTTATATATATAAGCCAAATACCAATCACAGACTGACTAACTCACTCATCACGATTTCTCAAAAACTACTGAACGGATTGCAATGAAACTTGTAAATAGCTTCCTTATAGGTAATAGGTGCTCACTAAGAAATCTTTTGAAAAACTTTTGCGTTTAAGCATATTAAGAAAAAAAAATCCAAAATTAAATTTTTCTCTAAACAACAAAGATGAATGGAGCTAAGGCTTCTTACATTCCTTCTGTAAGCAAATGTTTGATACTTATGGTATACAAAATACGCAAAAGGTTAATGTTTTTAGCTAAAAATCAGCTCTAAATACAAGATTTAAAAAAATCACTAAAAACCAAAATGGCGGCTGGCATTTCTCTTTGACCGATGGAGTTGCTTCTTTCAACTGATTAGATTTGAAATGTTTACAGTTTCTTCTTACATGTTAAAATACCTTCTTGTTTCAGTATTTACATAAACATGTTTATTTGATTCAATCTATAATAATAAAAGTTAAAGCCCACTGGTATGATATTAAACCAGTATTTCAGAGATTCAATTCAGAAGTACAGCGTGAATAGCCTATATCAAAACGCCATTTAAAAGTACTACTATAACGTGAGTTTTGTTATCACAGACCAACAATTACGATATGGCTGTTGGACTCTGTTATCAGCTGACCGGTTACGTTAAACCCGTATGAAGGACGGGTACTTTGCTCGTATTCGATATATGGATTTCGTAGTTTTCTAATTGTGATTTTTCGGTTAAAAAGTTAATTCCGCATTGAAGAAATAAATTATTCTTTAGAATAAAAGTATGCAGTAAAGAATTTACAAAATAAAAATAGACAAAATGAAAATTAGCTGTAACTGTTAATCTGTATAATTATCATTTAAAATAACAATATTCTCTCTATCGTATGATTGATATTGGATATCCAACCAAGCATGATCGGTCACTAGTTCTATTGATCCAGATATTTGTGAAATACAAGGTAATGCATATTAAAACGTAAATTAAAATGTAATTGGTAGGAATATTGCTATTAGTTTTATTGAAAATAAATAGTCTCCTGCGTAACTAATTCAGAGTAGGTCAAAAATATATTACACTCCAAGTTCGTAAAAATTGTTTTATTACAGAAAGTAAATTTAATTTCTTTTTTTTTTAAATATTGTAATTATTGTTTTAATTTTCATAACATAATGTTGATTTCCGGTTCATATTTGGAGCCTCTGCATTGGTTCTGTAGAGTGTTTGCAGTCTGGCCTTACGATGGACCAATCACTATAACATCTTCAGATGTGCACTATCGGTTTCTTGTGTTTGTTGTAACCATATATTCATCATATTTTTCATTCTCAATAATGATCACCGAAACAAAATACAAACAAAATATAATACTTCTTGTTACCTATTACTTCTCTGAAACGATGAGCTTGCTTCAACATGTCTCCATTTTAGTTATGGGATTCTTAAATACCAAAAAATTTAGGAATATCTTTCGCAGCATTTCTATAGTAGATCAAAGTTAACACAGACGGGAATAACGGCGGACTACAAATGTTTTTATCTCATTCAGTGGGGCGTTATCTTCTGCATGTTTTTGATAATTCTACCACACTACTTTTTTCTGAAAGAAATGGGGTATGCACATGGCATAAGTGTTATTGCGGTAATGTTATCTTTCTCTCAAAATATGTCAATCCCTTTAATGTTCACGGGATTAACATACTTATTGAAGAAACAATTCGTTCTCCTCAACACTCAACTCGACCGTCTATTCCAAGACTTGGGGACGACTACTTCTCAAGAAGAATTGATAAGACTTAAGCAATAATTGATAAACATTCACATTGACCTCCGTGATAATGTTCAGGAGATAAACTTCGCCTTCCAAGAATCAATTCTTATCTATCTAGCACATAATTTATCATCAGCATGTACAGTTTTACTGGTTGGTCTCCAAGGTGCAATAGTCTTTATTCAACGATATCAAATCTGGTTGATTTATTACGTAGCTAAAGACTTTATGATGCTACTTCTACTTACCGAGTCCTGCCATTCTGTCGCATTGGAGGTTAATTAATTATGATGAACATTTTATAAATATTTGTAAAAATAAGATTTTTCCTTTGAGTTATTTTTAAAAGTATGAAATATATTACTGTATATCAATATCATTAAATTAATAAGATAAAAACAATCCTACAAAATAATAATATTTAATTCCAAGTAGTTTCATCACACAATTTTTGTTTTTGTTTTGTTTTTTTTTTTGTTTTTTTGCTGTGTATACTTTTTTATTTGAATAAGTAATAATTACATACGTTTATGCACATTTTGTTGAATTTTAAAGTTTTATTTAAGAATTTTTTAATCATAAAGCTTATTAAGTTAATGTCATTATGATTATGAGTATCATTAATATTAGTATTAATATTATGATGTTGTTGTTTTTTTGCAGTCAAATAAAACGATCCTTCTGGTTCATCGACTTCATCAACGGCAAACCCAGGACACCATTTTGAAAGAAGTAAGTTTGAACAATTCATTAGATAATACGGTAATGGTTTAATAAAGATTACTAATACGTACTTTATAAGAAAATATATATTATTGTAATTTTGTATATTATGCTATTTATAATAAAATTACATTCAATAAGAGTTGAGTAAAATGAATTATGGAAAGAAGATTATAGTAAAACAATAAAATATTAGTTAAATGTAGTGTGTTTTTTATCGAGCCAATACAAATACATGTTACTATATGGTTTTGTTTAGGTTTGTTTTAGTATATTTTTTAATAGCATGATGACTAAAAGAATTAAAATTAAGTAATGAATACAGTCGAATTAGCTTAAAAAATGTAATAAATCGAAACAAAAGTGTTCTCAAATTTCTATTGCAGAAATGTACTACAACGGAAATTCGTTGTATGGGATTATATTTTGGTCAAAAATGAGAAAAATCGAAATCTAATCCTATTACAAAGTTTGGCTGAATTGTAACCAACTTTGCTGCTCAGGGCGAGTCGGTGAAACTGACCTATGGCTAGGTCTAAAGTCAACTTTCGCCCACTCGTTTTGAGAGTAAAATCGTATGTCGGTAGATTTTGAATAAAAAATTCATCATATTTAATGAATTATGAATATATGAAATAATAATGTTAAAGGATGTGCAATTGTAGTACAAGTTGTACGCAATACAGATCTAGTACGGTTATTTCATATAAACTGACATGCGCTACAGAAAATTAAAATGAAAAATTAAACAATTTTCAGAATAATTCAAATTTAAAAAACCTTGATATTTCTGTAACTAATAAAGAATTCTAAGAATAAAAGATTCTTGCATAATTGTTGAAAAATACAATATTAAAAAAGTTAGATGAAATGGTATAATTTGAAAGTTGAATAAAACTTAAATAAATATAATTTTTGAAAATGTGTTGTATAAGTTTATTCAAAAGATTAAAGTTTAACGAGGAATTATAGTAAAAAATCAAAAATTGAATAAAATAGAAAGGCTAAGGTTTTCACACATTTGTGTAAAAAGAATAAAGATAAAATTTTAAGATTAATAAAACATGGTTAAAATGGTATATGCTAAAGAATATGTAAGTCCCAGGGTGGTCAGTAATTAATAAACCCCCAAACAGAGAAGTGTGAAAAAGAGTACGAAATTACGTAAGACAGGAAGAGCGGACAGCATCTTCGTTACGGCTAGTGTATTTATTTCGGAAACTCAACAAAATGGTGAAGTTTCAAAACTGTAAATCAAAAGGTGAAAAATAAAAACTGAAAATAACGTCGATCGTTGCATAAGAAATTGCGGATGAACGGGCGGATCGACAAACATCACTCGAAAGCTGACGCGAAAGACTACAAAATACCGACCAAGAAAAAATGACAAACATATCAAGAAAACTGTTAGAAGAGGTTACAGAAAAGACGATAGGGATTTCTATAGTAGCAAGTTTTGAGATAAGAGTTCCAAACTCCAGGACTTCGTGACGTAGAAATAGGCGGAGCTATCGTACCAACAGACAGCTACAATAATGAAAAGTATTAATTTAATTAAAATAATTCAAACAAAGGATTAAAAGACTGGAACCATTCGTAATAACTCATAGATAAATATCTTAAGCACTAGAACTAATAATAACGCAAAAATTACGTCATAAATAAGAAAATAAGGAACTATCGTATTATTCCTTTGAGGGGAAAAAAATTGGTAATAGAATACGATAGTTTCAGGCTATAAATATAACTGCTCAGGCTCTCAGGAGTCTCTCTTGAAAATAAATTTTTACACGGTGGTAAGGGGTTACTATGCCCGACAGTGAATCTAACTAATTAAAAAGAATTTAATTGAAATTCATAATTTAAAAAATTTGAAAAATGTTTTTGTGTCAGTGCTAAAAGAAAAATATCTAAATGAAAAAAACATCAAAAGTTTAGAAAGTGAAATGTGGAATTAGTAAATCATAAGTGAGTTCCGTAAAAAGTGAGAAAATTTCAACATCCAGTGTTTAATGGAAATTAACATGTCACCGGAAACTTACTAAGGATACATGGATCAATATTAACGTCATCACAACAACCAGACACCAGAGGAGTAAACCCATCCAACCATCCAGGAGCATAATTATTACCAATATCTTCAAGACGGCGGTCAAGGATTGAAAAACCATCTAAATTATTCTTTTCTTATTAAGGCAAAATTGGTCAAAAGTTAAAATTAAATTCCAAGATTACTGATTTTCCTGGGATAAAAAATTTAATATAAATTAATGAAAATTGTTTAGGCTAAGAAATTTAATATCTGTGTGTGGATATTTCTTTTTTATTGTAAGTAAAATATTTGTATGATAATCCAGGACTAGGAATTAGTGTCCAGAGATTAAAGAAATTAAATTCATAGGTAAAAGAGTAAAGCAAAAAGTAAAATTGTCTTTTAAATTTAATTAATTGCCTATCTGCTATTAACCAAATAAAATTAGTAAAATAATCAGTTTGTCAGAGAATATTTTATGTTGTAATAACGATACAAGTTAAAAATCTTGAGTTATTTTGTTTGTCAGAAAAAAATTGATTTTGTTTCTTTTATTAAAAATAAAATAAATAAGTGTTAATTTCTAAATATCGAAAACAAAGACTTATCTTTTATAATTATCCACACAGCCTTGTTTTATGCTTACAGGAAATAATGCTAAATAAAAAGTATATTGTATTTAAGAAGGTATTCTCAAGAACACGCTCCCAAGGGATAAAAAAGTTAAATAAAGTCAATCGTGTTCTATCTGAGCAAAAGGGTAAAGTAAATATAGTTACTGGAAGTATTATATAGAAAGGGGGTATTATGTACAGTTTGTGGTAACTTAACTGCTGAAGGAGTTATACAATCCAGGCCAGATAAATTAAAGAAGCCTAAACTTCCAGGGAATTGCATAACTCATTTCTTTTCACACGGAAACAGATCCTGAAAGAAAAAATTTCAGGATTTGAGACTAGTGCGTATCTTAAAAGAGATAGGGGAATCGTACAGTCTAACTCATAAAAAAATTTTGAGTTTTAACTGTTTGAAAAATTACAAATTTCTATAAATTTATAATAAGGAAAAACCATTGTGTTTTTTAAAATGCATTGATGAATTCTAGGACGTCAATTTATCATTACTATTATATTTATACAGCATGCTAAATACCAAGGAACTACTGTATTAAAAAAATGACATACGGTAGTTAATAATTATTGCGAAAAAAAAGTGTTTATATTTTTTGTTTTAAATCGCCCTACCATTTACAATACGGTACTATGGAAATGTATTCTTTGTAAATTCTAATTTTTAAAACATATTTAATTTTTTTTTCACTATTTAAATAGAACCCATGTAATTAATTTCACTAATTAATTTTTCAACATTATTTTGGAAAACACTTAAATTAATATCATATAATGTAAATTTTAATGTCTGTATCAACCTCTCCTCCCCCCCCCCTTCACTTAATAAATTTACCTTTAAATATATGAGGAATTAAGTGAAAATTATTCGATTTTCAAGTTAAAAGAATATTTATCTAGGTACTTCAAGTGTTCATTTGGAGATCTTTAAAATAAAAATGGAAACGACCATATTAAAGTTGAAAATATTTTAATTATTCTTAATTAATATTATTTTAATATACATACTTTATTTAATCAAAAATACTCCTTTCAGCGTAAATAACGTAACTCTTCCGAGGAAATAAGATTTAAAATAAGAATAAGTTTTCCTTTATCTCTAGTTTAATTTTAAGATGACAGTTCTTTTTAGGATTTATTTCAATTAAAAATTAATCAAATCATAATGTCGTACACAACATCAAACCAAAATTTATTGAATGACACTTCAAATAATAACATTAATAAAAACTGTTGAAGACTCCTTGTAACTGTCAACAACAATATCTTTCCTAATACTCTCTTCTATCACTTCATGAAAGAACGGTTTACATTAACGTATGCATTAAAGGATGATATACTCTATTATACTTTTATTTACAAGATTATCTTAGATGTTTCTGTTTTTATCTTATTGGAATGGCATTAAAACAACTTCACATTTATGCATTCAGGTATTCAAGATTTAATACCAAAGACGTGAAAAAACTATTTACATATTTTTAAATACAGAAAAATAAAATGATCTCAAAATATAACATAAACAGCTGAAAACTATACTGATAGTAATAAACTTGAAGCTAAAGAAAAGAAAATGACATACCTAAACACTGACTTAATTATTATTTGATGAAAACATTTTTCACAATATAAATAAAGTTTGATACAATGTTTCCAGATCGGATTGTTCTCCGTAGGGATGATAAATAATTACATTAAATTTACTGCTGGAGGCTACCTTGATCTTGACCGTACACTTCTGACTAAGGTGAGTATCTAAAGAAACATAAAATAATTTAATAAGAAAATGGGTTCCTAAAGTCATGGGAGGCCTATTAAAGGTTATTTTTTAAGTAGAAAAGATAATTTTCTTTACTAGCTTCAAAAAATTTAGGTGGTATTCTAATTTATGTCAGACTGTCAAATGTAAGAATCTGCAATAACTCTTATATTATTTTTTGTTGTTGTTTTTTTCGATCTGCGCTCTGCAGAATTTGAATTACTTTAATCGCATTTTCACAGTCCATCACATAGAGTGTTTAAAATTTGTAATGACTAAACTGTTAGTATAACATTTTTTTTTAAACGGTTTATTGAGTACAAGGATTTATCAGACTTAAAAGTTATGACGTGAAGTAAAACTAAACAAACAATCACTTTATTTTCATTCCTGATATTGTCCTAGGGGTTTCAAGTTACAAGAAATTGACTTTGATTGACAATGTTTAATAATTTAAAAAATTAATAACATCTTAAAATAAAGGTATCAACCAGAAAGTATCAAAAAAATTATCCTATTTTTTTGTAAGTGGTTCCTTGAGCGTGATATTTATTTCTGTCAGACACAATTTTAACAAAACTTTATTTTAACTTTTTAGCTTAGTTTGCTGTTTTATAACAAATACAGTAAACACTTTAATATTAAAATGCTGTAACAATATTCAGTTTCATATGTATTTGGAACAATCTCTGTCGACTTCAAACAATTAACTATATTCGTAATGGAAAATACCACTACATTCCTTAACTTAGGTTTCATCTCAACCGAAATCAAATTGAGTCTTATTGCTATTAATATTAATTTGTCTATGAGAAAATTTTTGACCAACGGAACTAATAACTTAGTTCTTAAATATTTCTAATTACAAGTTACAATAACTTAAAGTGGACAATATTCTATAATTGGGCTCCGTGTTTAAAAATTTAAATAACTTTTTTAAATTTTAAATCAATTTTGTTAAACGTAATCCAACTGTATTACCATAATTTGGTATATAATAATTTGAATTTATCCATTCAAGTATACAAGAAATGATTATATTTTATCCTATTCAACAAACAATAACAAGTAATTCTAACGTAATTTTAACGTAATTCTACTATAACAAGGCATCAAACTATAAAGCCGTTAAAGATTTTAGATGAATTTATGAAGAGGAAAATTTTTTTTAGCTTTCATAAATATGATTTATAATATTTTTGATGTTTAAAAAGTATTCATTACGTATATTTTATGTGATTTTACATAATTTTAAATGATAATATAATTTATTTAACTAGTGGTAATTATTATTGTGTTGAACGGAAATGTAGCAACCCTCTTTTAAATGGATTACCTTAGCTTTATTTCTGCAATTTGAATTTATAATATTTATTCCCATAAAGAAGGAAACATTTTGACTTTTCTTTCAGAATTTAAAAAACAATTTAAAATATATATACATTGTTGGAGAATAAAAATGCAGCAAAATATCATTCCAACCGAAATCTGCATTTGAAAAACGACGTTAGACGGATATTTTGCTCTAATATAATAAGTTTTTTATATTTAATTTTTAATATAATTTTATTTTTAATGAAAAACACCTTAGAACTTATCAAAATATTTACTTAGTTCACTGGTAAAAAAATAGGTAAAACAGTGTTTTAAAATTTACAGTATAATAACAAAATCAATAATTAATTCTATATTTCTTCGCCTTATGAACTCTGTTCAATAAATTGGCGAACTAGATTACGTTATATCTTATTTCAGTTGTGATCTTATTCGAAATCATTACACAAATACACGCTCGTTTCTGACTCAAACAAGTGAAGAAAAATTGTGTACAAAATTTTTCATGGATAAAATGTCCTAAAATAAACGTTTTAATACTTTCAAAACTAAGGGGTGGCAATAAAAAATGAATAGTGGAAGTGAATGAATACATTTATCTGAAATCAAGGTTATGTACTTTCCTTCAATTCGTTCAAATAATTATTTTTTTTTAATTTCCGTCAAAAATATTAGACACAATTAAAGGGTCGCCCATATATAAAATAATTCTATGTATTAATCCAGCATAATTCAAACCAATACTTAATTTGTTTAACTTTACAAAATTTATTTTCTTGAAATGTTAAATTTATGGATCCTATCAAAATCTACTTGATAATTAATTGTGGAATTTCACAGAATATACGAGTATGTGTGTATATATATATATATATATATATATATATATATAATATATAATTTCAACAAAATATGACAATATAAAATAACAGAAATATATATTGACTCCATTTTATTAGAAATCGACATTTCAAATACAGATATATATATACACACAGACACACCTTGTCCTTAGTTTGAAGAAATCAATAACAAAAGACAATAAATGAAGATGTAGGGACGTGGAAAAGCATAGTACTTTTTTTTTACAACTAATCTCCCTCTTTTATAATTTAGTTGTTTTCTTCTATACGTATCTGATTTTTTTAGTTTCAATTTTAACTCCAATAATAACAAACACTTAAACAATTTCATAAAAAATTTAAATATTTACTATATATCTGTATATTATTTCACCAAATATGATTATGTAATTAATAGACAATACATAATATATTTACTGTAGTTAAATCATATATAGTGTGTCCCAGGTGGTATTCTAATGTTTGACTTACGAATGTTGTAGATATCCGTACAAATTATACCAGATATGTATTTAGATATTGAACCATCATCACACAAATAAATAGCAAAGCGGATTACATTATTACTTGGAAACTTGAAGTGCAGTGAAAAGTACAGTGGAAAATTTGACGTTGATACGTAAGGTAACGTTTGTATTGCCTTGTCAAAACTTTCTGCTAAACTGAATTCTATTAAAAAGTTACTCTTAACAACGGTGTGACCAAATCTACGGTTCATAAAATCATTAAAAACATAACGTGAAATTTTACAAGACTCACTGTGTCCATGGTCTTCTTAAAGACGACCCAGTTTAGTTCTAAAGTCATTGAACATTACGAGACTGGCCTTTAATGGCATCTCCGAATAATTGTGATTTTTGATGAATCAGCATTTTACCGTAATGGCTTGATAAGTCGACATAATTGTAATTAAGAATTATACCTTCTTCGTATAATTGAAGAAAAACTAGAAGAAAACGTCGTTACGGTTTGGACATCAGTATTAATTAATATTGTATTATCCTACGACATTTCTAAGAAATGCTATGTGTAATTATAGATGGTTTCCAATTTTAATAGTTGATCATTGTTTCTTCTTTCATATTTGAGTGTTGATTATTGTTTTTTGTATTACTGATTTTTAAAATTAAAATTGAATAAAATTAGTAAAATTTTGATGTAATGACAAAGAAGCTAATAGAAATAATTAATTAAATAGCTCAAAACTGTCTTTTGTTATAAACAGTCACAATTTTCTTTGTATGCAAGATATTTTTACTTGAAAATTCTGTAGTATACTTTTAAATATGTAACCACAACATTTATCAAAACAGTCAAAAGACAACTGTTCCAGGATAAGTCAAACATTGGTATACCTTCATGGGAGAAACTGTATATTGAAGCCGTTCACCTAATTCATATTTCAAGAACATATATAAAATCTCATTTATATACAATCTCACACAAACATATATATTAATACATATATTAAGTACTCAAAATAATAAAAGTTCATTCAGTGTACAAAATTAAGTTTTGCTGTAAACTAATGATATCTTGACCCAATGCAATCATACTTTTCTTTTAAAAAAGACATTAATGCCCCAAAAGTCACTTCATACTCTATTAATTATATTTATATTAATTATATTCATTTAAAATAATTAAAAAGATTTCTCGATGTTTATATTCAAAATACTTCCCATCTGTACTGATAAATTATCTTCCTAAGTCTTGAAGGAACACTTCTTCACTTTATTACATAAATTTGTATGAATGACTCTTCCCTAAAAATCCGAAATTTTCGCTTTTGTGACATACAAAGAATCCTTTTAACATTCACCACAAAAAGAAATTCATCGGCGAGATGTAGATGACCTTGGTAATTTTTCAATGCTTAAACGTCTTCCAGTAACTTTATTTTATAATGTTAATAACTAAAAGCTATCGAGTAATATGGTGGGCCGCCATCATATTGAAGTAAACTTCATTATAACTTTCAATATGCACCTATAACAAAAAAATTACGTAATTCCTAAGATTTGAAGATATCTATCCTCTGTTACTGTCCCATTAAAGTAGTTGGGCTAAACTTAAGATAAAATCCCACAAGGTCAGATTGGATTGATTTAGTGAATGATCTAAAAACAGTTGTTGATTAATGTTTAAAAAGTCAAAGATCATGTTTAAATTCACTAAACATCACAGAACTGGAGTGTCTTGACTGGGTCATCTTCAAACAATGTCCGACTTGTTATTCTTGATATACCCTGCTTCCTAAAACTTTCGATTAATTTGTATGAGTTCTGAGTAACTACCAAAGAAATTCCCATATTACTGTCTTCTACCTTCGAACGGTTAGGACAAGGAACGTCCATTACAGAACCAGTAACCTCAAATTGGTCGCTCGATTATGAATTCAATACAAGAAAGTATTGAAAGTAAAATTTTCAGGCCGATTCCTGATAACAGCAGTTTCATCTTCCTTAAAAAAAATTTTCAATGCAAACAATACTTCTTAGCCTATATAGTTAACATGATAAGGATACAAAATTATAATACTATCAAACTTACAAGTCACAACACATTTAGATGATTAGAAAATTTGTGCATAAGACAACAAGCTTTGTGTTTCAAACCATGAAAACAAAATTAATTAGGTCCACCCAATTCATTAAATTCAGATATTTCGAATTTCAGAAATTACAAAAGTGCTCTAAGAAACGAACTCTAGATTTTGGATGTTTTTTTTCTAAAGAAAAATAAAGCTAATTTAGTTTATTTATTTTGTTAACGCTAAGCAGTTACATAAATAAGTTCAATTTCTTTTGGAGAAGACAACCCCTTAAATGTAATACGTACACGTTCACACCTGATTCATAATGATGCAATCCATAAAAAATCAATTAAAGATAAAATTAAGTTGATCAGCTATAAACTGTAAGTGAGCTGTGCTTATAGTGACTTGTTATTCACCATTTTAGTTTTAAGTTTTATGTTCCAGATTACGATCACAGTTACAACCTATCTTGTTATTTCCCTTCAAATTAAAGACGTCTTGTGGTCTGGTACTACCAATGAACTAACTTCTCCTGCAACTACAAACAACTCTTTGACTTATACTTAAGAACCAAAACTCAAAGCCATTTCTGAAAAATAATTTAAAGAATTTGTTGGTTTACAAAAGGATACGTGATCAATAATTATTGAAACAACGCCTCATCAAGAAAACTTTTATGGCTAAATAGTCATTCTCAATATATGAAAACATGAACTCAATATTATTCATTTAAAGCGTTTACATGTAAACTTAAAATACAAAAATAAAATCTATTCTATGAAATTAAAAAGGACATATTGCATTAATGATACACTAAGATTATTTTCCAGTATTTACATCCAGAAACGACTCTTTCTTAAATGCCGTGTTGTGCCTCCGTCGTGTGTGCATGTTTGTTAAGGCATGTGATTTATGTTTAGTGTTAATATGTGTGTTTATCTTGATGTAATATCGACGTAAAATCTGATGATGGAACAATATAAATTCGTAAAATGAAACGGAACAAAGTGACAAAACTGATGTAAGTACTGAAAATAATTTTATTATTCGAAATCGTGATATGAACACAATCTCCATAAGAGTTTTTAATTAAATATATATTTACGCTTTCAAGTGTGTCTACATACATAAAATGTGACTAGATATTTAAAACAAAATATAACTTAAATATGTATATTCTTTTTTTAGTTGAATTATAATTTTTATATCTATATTGTAAACTATTAAAATTCTTATTTCCTCTCGTTGGACAACCGGTTTCGGAAAAACAGTTTTTGGAGGAATTTAAACAATATTAATTAAAATATAATTCTTATATATAGTAAGAGTGCTTATTTAATGTTAATAACAATTTTCAATTACAAAACAACAACATAACCATCACAAAATCAATTGTACACAAAATCTATTGCACTTGTGGTCTGTATACTGTTATACTATAATATATATTTTATTATATTAGGAGTATAACTTCAATAAATAATTAGGAGTATAACTTCAACTTAACATTTCCATGTGTTACACAAATATTTTAACTTTAGACTGTAGCTATCAAAATATATTTATAGAAGTCAAAAATTAAAATTTGTATAATTGCTTTTCATAAAATTTAGGAGTCTATACAAGTACCCATTAATATATATCCATAACTAAACAACTACCCAATAATGATTCGAAAGCAATGTTATATATTTGTATTCTATATCCAGCTAAAAAATTATGCTTATTCTTTAAATGTGTTATTTAATCAATCAACAAAATTATTGATTTTTATTAAAATTAGATTTCACTGATTGTCTGGTAGTGAAGTTAATTAATATATGTCTTTAATATTTAGAGAATTAAATAATGGTGAAGAGTTTCACTGTTGTAGCTTTATTACATGTATGTATATTATTATTGTAAGTGTAAATTGTTTAGTGAACACCTATTCAGATGTATCCATAATACTGAGTTAAGTGTTTTAGTGTGTAATTACCCTTGTTCATTAGTTATCCTTGTACTACTTCGGTAGTTGAAAACCGTTGTAGGTATTGTCATATATAGGCCTACTTTTTTTAATTTAGAAATTTAAAATATTTATTTTTCTAAATTAAATACAATAACAAGAACAAAACTACTAATATCGCTGTGGAATATGTTATATCGCTGTGTGGTTATTAAATAGAGAATAGTAGGGAAATTTGTAGTTCACACGTTGTAGGGTGAATGACTAGGAATATTTTATCATTTATCTTCGACGTATAATGAAGTATTATGAAAATTATCCAAAAGGAATTGTCACATTTCTTGAAAGCTCTACTTTTGATGACTTTTAATAGCCAGCTATGAGAATATTTTATATAGAAAAAACATATTTCTTTCAATATAAAGGATTTTTGTACGTAAATAGATTTCTAAAGCTATTGTAGTAGGTAAATTATGTTTATAGTTTAGTTGCTATACTTAAATATAATACTTAAATAGCAAATACAATTTAAAATTATGCAATTAATGTAGTAAATAATTACAGGCATTTTGAAATTGAATTTAAAGAAATTTATTTATTTTATAATTAAATAATAATAATTGAAATAATTATTTAATGAATTTAAAAATTTAAAGAACTACACAGGTCTCTAAAAGTGTCCCCACACTCTAACGTTTTAACAATTTTCGTCTTTGTGAATAAATGGATGTTATACTACTTGATAAATTGAGTGACTAAAATGTATAAACTTTAAGACTCTTTTTTAAAGTTCAATTTTATATCTTTTTCCCAAATACTGAACTCCGTCCGTTGAAAAATATGTATAATCACGTGTCACACAGTCATGTTAACTTTTTCTAACATAATTAAATTGGTACATATATAAAATTGGTCGAAAAGTATGTGTTGACTTTAAATATTTTAATATTTCTTTAGCTATAACATTACACATAGATATGCGATTTGAATACAAGAGTAAGGGAGAAAAGTAAAGAAAAATAGGAGAGCACGTAGGTCTAGAGATAACGTTTGTGATTATTTCAACCATCCTATTTAGATGAACGTGGTTTCAGCTTCTTATTCTTCTCTTGAGAACGATTTTTTTTTATTAGTTCAACAACATCTACTTTAACATCTATTAATACGTAATTTTTTTTTTTTCAATCTGATGAGAGGGTGTTTTTGTGAATAGATACGTTTTGTACTTTATTGAAGTTTAATACTTTTTTTTTTCTTATTACATCCCAAGTCATGTCATTCTCCCACAAGTTGTAACTTAAAAGACAAAGTATAAATATTTTGTATAATCATGAAAATGTATTAAATGTTGTCGAAGAAAGTAGCAAATAGCAGCTGTTTAGAAAAACTGTAAATAAATCAACATTAAAATATTGCAAAAGTGTTTTTATTATTTTAACACCCTTACCTTTAAATTATAACTTAATAACTCCTGAAATAGTTAAGTGCGAAATTACAAATCATTGGACTGTAAGAGAAATATTTTAATAAATCCTGTATTTTATTTAATCGTTTCAAAGTAAAATTATTATTGTTCAAATGTATGACATTATGTTTGTATTTTAAAAGTGTTTGTAAAGAAGCTATGCGGTAAAGAGTGGTATTTATCTAGCATTAGCCATTGGTATGAACTATAAGATTTACAAATATATACATATTTGAATATATAAAGTATAAAGTGGAGGTCTTATATTCCACGAGGTAAAGAGGGTTGATTTTAATGGAGGGGACCATAACTTGGAGTGGTATTTATAAATTAGAAAACCTTTAAATGTGATATAAAACAAAAAAATTAAATCAGCTATAAGAGTGCCAAGACTCTTTTTCTTCTGAAGTAATTATTAATGAGATGAGAGTCTGGAACCTCAGACAGCTATTTGTAAAGACTCTCCTAATATGTATTTTTATAATATCCAGGCGAATAATTATGATCATCACATGTAGTTCATGTTTTAGGGAATAAGTGTTTCTAAACTAAAAAATAAAACATATCCAATTAGAACAAACCAAGATCTTATTGTGATTGCAATTTTTGTTCTATTTCAACTAATACAAAAATCATATTTAAATGTATGTTTAAAACTGGTAGATATACAGTATAGTGCTGAAAGGGTTTTTGTCCTGCTAAACGTGAGGTGTATTCTCCAGCGTTCCTTGCACTTCACGTCCTTATTTATTTTGTGTGTATACGCACAATGTTATATTCCAATGAAATCACATAATTTGTAAGTCCTATGAGCTGCCCGTTAAACCTGCTATAGCATCACCTGCGTGTTATAGCTGCAGCGTGTCTTATTACTAGGTTTGTACTGGAACTGCTACAAATTAGCTGTACGTTCAAGCAAAATATTATTATTATTTAGTCGTATGACTATGTAACAGTTGATTACAGTTCCAAAAAATAGTGATTGCGGTTGTGTTGTTCCAATGCATAGACAACATTGAATTTATAAATTTATTTATGTATCATATTTCAGTTGTTTTTTTTTGCTAGTCTACATTAGCATTTGTAGTTTAGTTATTAACTAAACCAAACCTCCCTGAAGTATACTATATGGTTAATGTTAATATTCAAAGTTTTAATTGGTATGTGACCAATTTTAGCAAAAAGGTTTTTTGTCATTTGTTTAAAAAATTAGTGCTGAGTATAAAATGTAAAAACTATAATCATAGTGCCGAAAGTGCTGTCATCAGAAATGTAATTGACTATTTCAATAAAGAATTGAAGGGCAAATGGTTGTCACTAACCTTATCAAAAGCTATAATGTATCATAGTGAACAATAAAAAACATTAGAAGTGAATCAAAAAAAGTACATTATCCATATGCAGTTATAGATTCGTTTGACCGTTCTGTAATTTTGAACATAATAAGAAATTTTTAATTGAATTAAAAAAAGTTGCCCACAATCAAAAAACTTGACCAGTTTTAAAAGAAAAAGAAATTTTCAATGGAAAGAGTGGGTGTTACGGAATGTGTTGAAAGTGTAAATGTAATTGAAAAGTGCTTCTGGAAAGGCCGGATATAGTGAACTGGAGATGTAATTATTTAAGCACCGGTAATTACTGGAGGTCTGTTAAGCATCGGTCAGCTAAAAAAAGAAGATATTCTACTCAAGTTGAAACGTGGGTTGATGCTAACGTGACTTTTAGGAAATGTTGGTACATCTGAGGTTAATGGTGTTTTAACAAACACTAATTACTCAAATAGATTAATTGTTATAAACGTTGAATCAGAGAGGTTCCAACGTTCAAGGACAAATGAATAGCGATAATTTTGAAAAGTATTTTAAAATGAAAATTCTTCCAAATCTTCGTACAAACTCTACTTTTATCAAGGACAACGACCCCTATCACACCAGGCAACATGACAAAACTCCTACCAAATCTGCAGTGAAGCAGAAAATGCTTCAATGGCTAAAAATACACGGACAGTTCATAGAGCCTAAGACTCGAAAAGTGGATGTATAAGCGAAATAGAGAATTTGAATCTCAAATAAAAAATAATTTCAGCAAATAATCAATACGGGCATGATCTTTTGAGGCTAGTGCCGTATTTATGTAACCTAACGTAAATCCAATAGAGTACGAATTGTCGTACACGAAACACCGTATCAACAACGTGACAGGGGACATATCGTTTAGTGGCTTCAAGCCTGGCCGATGAAAGTATCCAAAATGTAAAGGTAGCGCGTTGTCGAAAATTTGTTCAACATCTACTGGATCCATTGGTAAAAATATTGTGTTTTTGAGAACACACAGTTGGTCAATTTTTTACGGAACTTGTTGATGAAGATAGTGATTCGGACAGAATTCTAGACATTCATGTCAGAAGAAACATTTGAAGGAGATACTTTCATTGATCTTACAGTTCCTTTAGACAATAACATCAGTTAAAGTTTGTAAACTGCTAAGTAGTCTGTTTCAAATGTTTAAAAATAAAACAATATTTAAAAAACGCAAATAGTAGGTATATTATATATTCATTTAGGGAATAAAATGCTATAATAATATTTTAAATTTTAATATTGTACGCAAATTTAATATAAATCTCAAAACTTCCATTGTCTATGTACGAGTAAACATTTTATTCGTTGGTTTATACTAATAACTTAAATTGTGTCTTAAGAGCAAAAATAGTTTAGCTCACAGTCCGAGATCGTACCGAGTAATGTGAGACTAACACCTACAAAACCTCGTTAGGCCAAAATCTGCGTATATTCTCATGTCTCACGGACAGTGAGTGATGTGAATAAAAAGAAGTAACTTTTAGCCTCTTCCTTGAAGTTGGAATGTTGAACCAATTTCTTTACTCTCCAACCAGGTGCCGTAAAAATCTGAAGCAATTGCTTAAACTAGAGATAGCTGCCTTCCATTAACACATCCGTGCAGATCGTTGTAAATTCACCAATATTTCAACCATTAAAAAAATTTGTACTTTAGTTCATTTTTTAATCCAAATATAATCAACTTCTTGCAAATTCTTTTTTCCATCTTTCTTAGTTAATCTAAGTCCACACCCAATATTGTTATTAATGTATTAGTGTTTTGTTTTTGAGGAAGGGGAGATGTTAAGTACTTCTGTTAATATGAAAGGTTGTTTATTAAAGACGACTTTTTGACTTTTCAAGTCCACATGAATTCTAAGAAGAACAACATTCCTATAAAAAGATTAACTGATGAGTTTAACTAACAAAAAAGTAATCATTAATTAAATATGTAAAATAATCAATATTAATAATAAATTTGTTCCACGCGTTGTTCTATGTATTTTTTTACCTTGACAAAGGCCGCAATAATTATATATCATGTGGTAATCATTACCTGTTTTAACAAACCGTTTAAACCTGTTTCTTATAAAAACAATTAAGTTTACCATATTTTTTCTTCAAAATTAGAGACATACTGGATTTCCTTAAACAAAATACTATAAACAACTAATGTAAAGCGTAAGCGTAGTTCACGTTTAGTATAGAACGTTACTGTTTATACAGTAATTACAGATTAGAGAAAGCCGATTAGGCCTACTAATTTTTAGGTTGGGAAATGTATGTTCAAGGTATATTATTGAAATTTTATATAATTTACAACACTAATTACTAATTTTCATTAACATGTTTATTATTATTTTGTAAATTGTTACAAAAGTTTAACTTTAATTTAGTGAAATACAAATTTGAAAAAAGGAACAAATGAAAATTATGTTATTTTTAATCATAATATATTGAAAAGTTTATAAACCTAAAATTGATAATTATTCATATAATTTGAAACGGGAACAAAATCACGGACTGGCCGTGTTGCTGGGACCACACCTCCAGTACAGAATAATACCAATCGAACTGGAACCTATGGGACATATAGTTACATTCATTGGGATACTGAAATAAATTTATATTTGTTACTATATTTTACTCCTAACCATTTTTAATTTTCTTCTATATAACGTTAACACCGTTTAAGAAAAAATAAATATTAGTTGTGCATTTTGTTGACTCCTTGCTATAATGTAGGGTATATAAGAGTAAGTTATCATAAGCAGTCATGTATCTATGATTTATGACTCCATATTTCACCCTTAATGCTGTATTACATAGAAGACTATACTTACGGCGCTATTTTATCATCTGTGTAGACATCTCTAAACACAACAAAACCGATGTTGTATTGTAAATTTAGTTAGAAAATCTTAAGACTTACAATTAAAATCTGTTTCAATGACTATTTAAATATTTGAAGAAATAATATCTACATAGTCCAACCTAACTTCACCTTCTAAAATGTTGACACGTTTTGCCTCCGTAAGCTACATTTCACGTTTTAAAAGATACTTTTGAGCATATTAGCTAATTTTTTTTAGAGCAAATTTTTTTTTTCTAAATTAAATGTACAATAAATAGAACTTTGACTATTATCTATAAGTGATTATATAGTACATATCTTATTTTAAAATGTTACAAATTAGACTACTTTGGAATGAAAATGTAAGTACAATAGATGTAAAATATCTGTCTATTTAATTCTGTTTATCTCTTCTTGACAACCGCGGTCACATAAGTTACAATTTTATCAAAAAATCAAAAATTTTCTCTCGCTAGTGAGATCTTCGAAAATAGATGTCATTTTGATCAAATTGTGATTTACGTGACCGAAAGATGGGGTAACCAGAAACCGTGGCAGTTAAGGGAAAAAAACCAGTTTGAATATAGAGAGTATAGGTAATTTTAGACCTATTATAGTTACATCAGTATCGTTTTTCAATCGATAGGCTGAAAGAATATAAAAAAAAGTTGGATAGTTTAGTCAAATGATGGGTAGTATATTAATATTTTATTATTCAACCTGAATCAGATTTAAGTAACTAGCAGCCACTTCTTATTTGCCCCCCCCTCCCCCTTGTCCTTGAATCCTCCTTCTCTGAACACCTAGGTTTAGTAACAAATCTATTGTACCTGCGATATAAGACTGATATTTTCCTTAGTCTTTTCAAGTTGCCTAAAAACGTATGTAACTGACAAGCATAAGTCGACAAGGCTGAAATGAAATATAAAGGGTTTCCATTGGTGAATGTACCAAAAGGGTTTTTAATTTACAATGACACCTACTGCCACATACATACTGTCTTTAATATTAATAACATACATAAGGATTGTACTATTTCATACCAGACATACCATAACTTCCCAATATATAAAGGTAAAAATTCACCTCTAAAACGAAAAACAAATTGAAATTTTTTTTGGGATTAACAAAGAATTAATTATCTTAATAACTTAAAACCACAACAAAGAACAATAACACAACATAAGTAACGGAATAACATGAAAATTGTAAAAGGTAAAGTGAAGCTAAACAATTTGGAAGAGACAATACTGTTATTGTGGGTCAATTTAAATGAAAAGACACAAGCAAAAGTACACCTAAAGTCAACACTATATTATAGATAAATCTTTCGATTCGTGACACACAAACAAAGCTACAAATAAGTTACAAAACTATTCAGGTTAATTTCCTCTAACAGTTAGATTCAACCGTTCTGAACTGTTCGTGAAAAATCAACACTGTACATTTGTGTATTTATGTGAAATACATTGATTTCTAAAACATTCTTGTTTATTCAAGTGTATTGGATAAAATGGACTTCTCGTTTCAGTGCACATACTTATAAAACTGTCTCAGCTACACTGTCACAACTCTTCTCCCTTCTCTTCCGTAACATGCCAACACTGTCTTGATAAATCCGTGTTATATGTAAGACAACAAAACGCAATCGAGTGTAAACCTAAGAGCTTTCTTCCTTGCATAACTTCATATTCCTTTCTTTATAAAATGAAATAAGTGAACTTGTTAAATAAAAAGTTGACCTTTCTTATACGAAACTAAATTACATACCAAACTTAAGATATTGAAAATAAATTTGAAATATATTATAAAATCAAAATTACCTACATCTCAAGTTTTTCAAATCAAATTACTTGATTCCCCTAAGTACTTGGGTTCTTAGGGTTTTCTAGAATTACTATCATGAGCAAAGAGCCTGAAAATTGATTTGTACAAAACACGTATTAGTAGGCTATAAGTAGAAAAAGATTTTATAAATACAAAGAATCTTCTAAGTTAATTCTCGGAAAACATATATATTTTTAAAAAACAACTTGAAATCTAAAAACAAATTTAAAACTATGAAAAACTACTTCAATTCAAACAACACGTAGCCTTAAATTTAATTTAATTATTTAATTATCCATCTACTAGGTTTCCCTTTTTGTAAATTCTGCTTTAGTTTTCACATATATAAACTGGATTTAAAAAGGAAAAAATTCTTTATAATTTACTAAGAAACGTTAGCTATTCACTTTGTTACATACAAATCAGATAAACGCCTAATGAAGATATTTGTTTACATGTTTTATTGTTCTGAATTTTGGATTTAGTTTCACCACAACAATTACTTTTTCCTTACCTAGATACTACTAAAAAGGACATATAGGCTGTGATTGATTACTCACTCCAACTCTTATGTTAGAAAATCACAACTTCAAGCCTACCAAAATAAAAAGTAACCTAATTAACAACTGCTAAAATAGCATTCTCTCACCAAACTAAACAAATAGACTGAAGAAATCAACTCTTACATTTTACATTTTTGAAATTCACCCTTGAAAATAAACACATACAAGTCACTACAGGGCTCATACCATAAATTTCAAACCCTGACCAGACCTAAAACAGTCGTGAGCAAAGAAATCCATCACATAGCCCATTTCAATCATTAAGTGTAAGAAAATAATCTGTTTCAGTGCAGCGAAGTAAAGTAAATTTAAAAAAGGGAAGAAAGAAAAATAATAACAAGGACTCGAGCAGGTATCCGGGACTATAAAAATGAAAAAAAGATGAAAAAATAATTGGAACTGGAGTACCAAGGCAGACAGTTGAGATAATTTGTGTTCCAATCAATATAAGTGTATAATGGTGTCCACAAAAAATCAAAAATAAATTAAAATACAGGAAGAAAATATTTAGTCATTTATTTTGGTAACAATGAAATGAAAACAAGTTGGACCATACTAAACTTAATTCCCTTGTGAACATTAATAAATTCTATATACAATAAACCTTCTTCTAAATTTTAAATGAACGATATTTCGAACTAAAAATAAAAATTCTCTAGATTATTTAAAAAATCAACTCATATATTTCACCCACCCAATCATCCATTTAGTAATTATGAATATCAATTATCAATTTTAATTTGTGTAAGCTAATGATTGTTTTTATCTATTGTGAACCTAGTAAGTTAGTTTCGTCCAGATAATAAATCTGACGTTTTATCCATATTCTCTGCCTATTTCAAACTTTAATTACAGTAATATTAAATATAATAATGTTTATTAAACACCTTTATTTCTAAATATTATGGTCATTTAGTGTCTATTATTAAAGAAATATACGAGACACAAAATATTATTTATTTCATAATAACAGCAATATATCTTCAACGTATCAAGAGTGATCTCATCACTCTAAACCCCAGAAATGTAACCTGATTTGAAAATAGACACCGAGGATGTATACAGCCTCAAAACACTTGACGTTTCTGAGTTTTTAAATATAAAATTTTTAATTACCCTAAATAAAATTTCCTTAATTTACCAGAATGTTTATCACAAAATAATAATAATCACTAATTATAATCTGTTAATAATAGCCCTTCTAATAACCAGTGACTAAAATTGATTAATCATTCAGGAATGACACTGTAGCATTCATAAAATAAATCTGCATTTTGTTATCGGCAGTCCACTCGCCGTGCCTCTTATCTTCCGTCTCTATCTAAGTACAGAGTACAACGGCTGGTTAGCGAGCCGATCTAAAACCTTTATCTAGTCTACCGGTAGTCACTCACAATGCCTGACTCTTCATCGTTACGTTAGATATAATAAATTTCTTGATTCTCAAAAAATTCTGCTTCAACCTTCAACGATGCTTAATCTACAGTTTCTGTGCGTTTTAGTCTATAATGTTGGTTAAATTATTATTTTTTACGGCACAAGCTCACGTGATCTGCGACAGGATTTTCCAGGTACTGAACCTTACAGATTTTATCATACTTTAAATTTTTGTTAATGCTTTAAAATAATTTATTAATTATCATGTATTATTTAAAATATGTATTTCATGTTTTGTTTAATATTCAATGTTCTTTTGAAACTGAGTGATTATAAAAATTTACTTTTAAAAAACATACTTTACAAAACCTTGTAAAGGCACATTTTGAGTTTTGAACAATTATGTGAAATAAGTGCAAACTAATGTTGAACTTTGAATGATTAAAATATCTTATTGAAAATGTCAAATATAAAACAATTGGAGAAATCTGTTCTAAATCAGAAAATTTCGTTTTACAGACTTTGCAGACCTTGCAAGTCTTATACAAGCTTTGTTTCAAACAAAATTAAAATATATATAAATAGATTTATAATAATCTAAGAAGCTTTTAAGTACCATCTTAACGAATTTCTGTTATACCATCAATTTTCTTTGATTTTGACAAAAAACCAGATATTTTCTTTAATAATGAACATTAATGCTAAAACATGTCTGATTTTGTACAAGACGCTAAAAAACATGTTTTTTGCCATAGCTAATATGCTGGTAGAAGAAACACGGCTAAAGATCTGAACACGTTTCGCCCTGTTAACAAAACACGTTTTGTTTCAACATAGATTCAGAGTTTCACGTGCACAAAAGTGATGTTACAAAAAAACTAACTTTATAGAACTCTAATTAAACTCATATTGTATATGTGCCTAAATCTATTTCAGCGAATATGTTTTCTAAAAAAAAAAACTATCTTTTAGATGTAGACTTGTGTAATTAATTATAAAATATATAAAAAATTATTGGGTGGAGCCTGCATGCAAACTTTCGGTCCTAACAACCTCCAAGAGGTTATTTTCTAAATTAAAATAATTGACGTCAATTAATAAAACTTAATATTCAAAATTTTCCTTTTTTTTAAATAAACTTCTCTTTTTTATAATAAATTCTTTATCTAAAATATATATGTATTTATTGGCCAATATAGCATTTAAGTAATTTATAAAATAAGTAATATTATGTAACCTTTTTTTTAAAACTTATCATTTCATAAAGTTAAAAAAGGGGGGAAATAAATATCAGTATCTTTTCATCTTTTTTTTTTTTATTTTTGTAATTTTTACATTTAAGGGCGTATTATCTTTTTTTTGGATTAATTATAATCCAGCTAATTGTTAAGCTGTGCTCATTGTCTTTTGTTAAATTTTGTAACTATAAAATATATAAACTAAAAAAGGGGGGGGGATAAATTTTCAGACTCTATTAATTAATTTTTTTTTTTTAATTATAATATTTCACTTTAAGGGCGTATAATCTTTTTTTAAATATAATATTGTTAATCATAAGGTGTTTATGATAATTTTGTCTCAGGATGTCTTTCTCAGTTGTAAATGATAAAATCTGAAACGTCGAAATTTCTTTTTTTGTTCAATAAACTTGAGCCTTGTTAATTACTAAATTTGTCTTTGTCTTTTTTTTATTTCTATTTTCAAACATTGTTACCATTTGGTTCCGCCTTTCTTAAATTTAAGTCCCCTGGTAACATGTTTCTGGTAGCAGAGCGTGGTTTGCTTTAAATTCTAGCTTGGTTGTCTCTAAATTATAGAGTGGTTAATTTTAAATTCTGGAACCTTAGTTAATTTTCAAAATTTTGCATTGGAACCATCTAAATTTAAATTCAAAATTATCTTTGTTAAACAAGGCTCATTTTTATGTTTTGCAGCTTTTTCAAATACTGCACAACTGTTGCTGATGAAATTTTTTTTTTATATATTTAGTTTAAATATTTAGATATCTATAAATCCATAGTCTCTTTTTTATTATTTATTTATTTTTATAAACATTTACACAAAACTTCTAAACCAATTTCGATAAAATTTTTTTTTATTATTATTTTGTCTGCTTAAATATTTTTTTTATATATATATATTTACATACACTGCACTCTAGTCATTCACTGAATTTGATCCAGACAGCGGGCTCATTCGGGAATTCCAAAAAAGAATTTAAATAAATAATAAAACCCAAAAATAGTTAGAAACAAAAAAAACAAAAAAAAATTCAAAATCTCCTTCAAAATTTTCTCGAGTTTTCTTTCGCTTGTCTGTATTATTTCATACTTACACACACACATATACACAACAACTACACTACATATAATTCTTGAGTCTTTCTCTGGCTCTTTCATTTTTTTTGCATCATCTTAAAAGAAATTTTTTTTTATTAAATTACTTGGTTTATTTTTTTTTAATAATTATCAGCAACAGTTAAAATGGCAGTGGATTTGCTGCGATTAGTGGACCCGTTAAAGAACACGGAGCTTGCTTTTGAATTTTTTTGTTTTCGTCATCTTGAAAGAAAATTATTTTTATTTATTTTTTTTAAATTTTATCATGTTGAGTAATAGGCAAGATGGCGGTGGACTGGTTGATGCAGATGGTGGCACTTTCTTAATAATTCACTGAAATGTTGAACACTCTTTAATAATATATCATTGTGTGCTAAATTTTCTTTTCCAAATTTATAGGGGCCCAGTTTTGTATGTAGGACAACATGGTTGGCCTGTTTGTCTATTCTTTAAATTATTCGGTTGTTCGTCTTTTATTATTAGCAGGTCAACATGTTGGTTCCTTATTTAGTTTGTTTAGGGTTGAGAAAACCGGAGTTTGTTTTTTTTTTGTCATGGGTCACCTTTTATATACATTCATCTTGGCACCATCTCTTTTGCTACACCTTTTTTTTTACACTTCTTTCTTTTGTACATCTTTTTTTTAACACTTAGAAATTTTGATGAAATTTTTTTTTACACCTTTTTGATTAATTTAAATTCCTTTTTGGGGCACATGATTAAAGATACACATATAAGACCTTAAGTCAACTACATGCCCTGCCTTGGGCACTAAAACAATTTTGACTCCTCAACGTTTCATACTGCTTCTTTGTTTATTTTTCAAATGGATTATTTGTTTAGACCCTTCAAAATTCTTTTTTTTCTCACGGAAATTGTTAAGAGCCGTGAATAGTTTAAATTTCTCTTCGTATGGGAGAAGAGGAATTTAAAAATAACGACGCTGAGCATGATCTGACCTTAAAGGCTTCAGGAGTTTTTCTTTTATTTTTATTTATTTTTGGTAATTAAATGTAAGGGTCGGTTCAGAGGATTAAAATTGCTCCTCCCGCATGTGAGCTTCCTCTGAGTCCGGCCTTTTCCTGAAGTCCTTGGTGCCATGCACTTTCCCTCCCCGGTCCCCGGAGTGGTCACCTCCTCTTGGTGTCCCGAGGTGCCACTCCACCCCTTTTCCCCACGTACCTTAGAGTACAAAGTCAGTTCATGCACAGCAATGTCGACCTTTGCGTCATCCTTCAGCTCTTTCTGTCCTGGGCTTATCCCAATTATAGGTGGGAAGAGCTGAGACGCTATAGAAATTTCAAAATTTAATAAGTAATTGCCGAAGGAGGCTACACCCTAGAGTGGTGAATAAAAGCATTATGAAGCGTTGTTTCTATCAGGTGCCCCTGATTTCAAAATTTTGTAGGAGGCCCTTCTGGCCCCTTTCTTCAGAAGCTTGTAGGAGGCCCTTCTGGCCCCTTTCTTCTATCTTTTCTTGGAGGCCCTTCTGGCCCTTTTTCAAAATTTTGCGGGAGGCCCTTCTGGCCTCTTTTCTGACTCCACCCCAACTCCGTCTTTCGGGGGGGGAGAGCTGTAGCATTCATAAAATAAATCTGCATTTTGTTATCGGCAGTCCACTCGCCGTGCCTCTTATCTTCCGTCTCTATCTAAGTACAGAGTACAACGGCTGGTTAGCGAGCCGATCTAAAACCTTTATCTAGTCTACCGGTAGTCACTCACAATGCCTGACTCTTCATCGTTACGTTAGATATAATAAATTTCTTGATTCTCAAAAAATTCTGCTTCAACCTTCAACGATGCTTAATCTACAGTTTCTGTGCGTTTTAGTCTATAATGTTGGTTAAATTATTATTTTTTACGGCACAAGCTCACGTGATCTGCGACAGGATTTTCCAGGTACTGAACCTTACAGATTTTATCATACTTTAAATTTTTGTTAATGCTTTAAAATAATTTATTAATTATCATGTATTATTTAAAATATGTATTTCATGTTTTGTTTAATATTCAATGTTCTTTTGAAACTGAGTGATTATAAAAATTTACTTTTAAAAAACATACTTTACAAAACCTTGTAAAGGCACATTTTGAGTTTTGAACAATTATGTGAAATAAGTGCAAACTAATGTTGAACTTTGAATGATTAAAATATCTTATTGAAAATGTCAAATATAAAACAATTGGAGAAATCTGTTCTAAATCAGAAAATTTCGTTTTACAGACTTTGCAGACCTTGCAAGTCTTATACAAGCTTTGTTTCAAACAAAATTAAAATATATATAAATAGATTTATAATAATCTAAGAAGCTTTTAAGTACCATCTTAACGAATTTCTGTTATACCATCAATTTTCTTTGATTTTGACAAAAAACCAGATATTTTCTTTAATAATGAACATTAATGCTAAAACATGTCTGATTTTGTACAAGACGCTAAAAAACATGTTTTTTGCCATAGCTAATATGCTGGTAGAAGAAACACGGCTAAAGATCTGAACACGTTTCGCCCTGTTAACAAAACACGTTTTGTTTCAACATAGATTCAGAGTTTCACGTGCACAAAAGTGATGTTACAAAAAAACTAACTTTATAGAACTCTAATTAAACTCATATTGTATATGTGCCTAAATCTATTTCAGCGAATATGTTTTCTAAAAAAAAAAACTATCTTTTAGATGTAGACTTGTGTAATTAATTATAAAATATATAAAAAATTATTGGGTGGAGCCTGCATGCAAACTTTCGGTCCTAACAACCTCCAAGAGGTTATTTTCTAAATTAAAATAATTGACGTCAATTAATAAAACTTAATATTCAAAATTTTCCTTTTTTTTAAATAAACTTCTCTTTTTTATAATAAATTCTTTATCTAAAATATATATGTATTTATTGGCCAATATAGCATTTAAGTAATTTATAAAATAAGTAATATTATGTAACCTTTTTTTTAAAACTTATCATTTCATAAAGTTAAAAAAGGGGGGAAATAAATATCAGTATCTTTTCATCTTTTTTTTTTTTATTTTTGTAATTTTTACATTTAAGGGCGTATTATCTTTTTTTTGGATTAATTATAATCCAGCTAATTGTTAAGCTGTGCTCATTGTCTTTTGTTAAATTTTGTAACTATAAAATATATAAACTAAAAAAGGGGGGGGATAAATTTTCAGACTCTATTAATTAATTTTTTTTTTTTAATTATAATATTTCACTTTAAGGGCGTATAATCTTTTTTTAAATATAATATTGTTAATCATAAGGTGTTTATGATAATTTTGTCTCAGGATGTCTTTCTCAGTTGTAAATGATAAAATCTGAAACGTCGAAATTTCTTTTTTTGTTCAATAAACTTGAGCCTTGTTAATTACTAAATTTGTCTTTGTCTTTTTTTTATTTCTATTTTCAAACATTGTTACCATTTGGTTCCGCCTTTCTTAAATTTAAGTCCCCTGGTAACAACACCATACGATTGATTAGAATAAATCAATGAAACACATTTAACACTCGCACATCTGGCGTTTATTTTTCGCATTTACATGGTTCATTTCAAAATAAAATCCGTGTAACAAGGGACAGAAACCGGTTTTGTTTTCTGTTTTGAAATTAAATAAAGTAATAGAAGTTACAATAGTTAGAAATGTACTGTATTCATTTCCTTCTAATATAAAATAGTAATACACAATAAGATTATTATAGTTAAGGGAAAACTTATAAGTCTTTTAGTCTTAATTGAGCCAATGGGACAATCCAAGTTAAATTCAGGTTCAAATTCAGTAACTTCACACAAGCTACAGTAAATATGAAAAATATGAATGCAAATAAATTGTTTCTTTTCATTGTCATTATTATTATCATGTTATATTAGAAAAAAAAAATTCAGTCTCATATGTAATGTCAATAGATCACTTCGACTCAATAGAAAAAAATATAGAATCTTATGACCAATTAATAACAATTAAATTATTAATAAAAGGAACAGTTTTTAATTTATCATATGATTACAAAACTTCTTGCTCTTTTGAGGTTAAAATAATGATTTAGCTTGAACTTACTCTCATTGCTATGATCAGTACACATTTCACCGTCTCGGGAGCTAACAATTTCCATGAAGGAGATTGCAATATTTACAACGTTTTCTTTATAATAATGCCTTATTATAAACCTATTGATGAATTATTCTAGACAGAATAAACTTTCATTTGAAGATTTATTCACCTTTGGCGATGATACTAATAATGTACCAAGTACTGTATATAATGTATATCGTTGAAACAACAACTACCCTTAAAACTTGTAAACTTTGCTTTGCTTGAAGTGCACTGAGCTTTGAAACAAATCCCCAAGGCTCTGTACACAACCTCCGAATCCTCTTAGCCTACTTTGGATAAAAAGCAACCCATTAATTAATATAACTTTTGAGCATGAAACTTAAAACTAGAAAATTTAATTTACTTCTAAAAACGATCAATTGTCCCATAATACTTGTATTTCTTTATCTGTTTATTTTTCACACAACCGACTTTAGTATTGATCTCATAGGTATGTCCATTGAACATCGTAAGTTCATAGGTCTGTATTAAAATCAAGATTATTTTTATTTCTAACTTGTTGTGAGAAATGAGATTTCGTCAATATATTTGTTCTATTTTCGATATACTACTTACTGAAGTACTATTAATTTATTTATGGAGATTTGTTATGTCATTTGTTAAGGTGATATCTAAAATTTTTTTTTTTTTTCAAAGTGATCATATACACATTTTTAAGACGAAAAACTATCTAAGTTAATCGTCACTTAACAAAAACAAAACAATAATTGCTCTTCGACACAAAACCAACAACTTGTTACGAATTAAGAACATAAAGCATAATAAAAGAGATCCCTAATCTTTGAATACTCTAATGGATGAAAACAAGAGTTGGTTAAGAGAAACCTGGTAGGAGAGATGAAAGGCAGGGATGTAACCCAAGATTAGATGAAGACAAATGGAAATCCAGCTAGGCTGACTAGGGATCGTAACACCGTACTCAATATAAGTGAGCTCTTGAGGGGTTTATATAGGCCTACATATAAAATATTATACAATTCATTTCTTATCTCTGATTATGCATTTCCTTACATATATTATACATATCTATTATTATACACGATTATTTAACTTAAAAATGAATAATAAATTTCTTTAAGTAAGTAAAATATACATATCTTCGTGAAAATATAAACTATATTGTACAATTATGTATTTATACCATTGATGACAAACCTTAATAATAAAACCAATCAACGTGAAGTAAGAAATTCTACCACCAAATGAAATAAAACACAATTTTCAACAAAAAACACTGTATATACAATACAAACAAAACAACACTATGTTTCAATGACGTCCACCCTCAGTTGTTGTAATCACGTACCCTCCTGAGTTCAGAGTTTTCGTTGTTGTTTTTCTTAATATCAACATCGCCTTATAAAAAAGGAAGAAGGTGTTATACTCTCGAATACTCTAATAGCATCAGGGTCGGAAGAGAACAAGAGTTGGTCAATAGAAACCTGACCTTAAAGAGGAGAATCTTACCCAAAACTACTTTAAGAAAAGTGTAGATCATTGCAAGGGTTTGTCATAACCTTACTCCACTATAAGTGAGCCTCTGAAAGTAAGTTTTTGTTGTAATTCATTGTCAGGAGGGTTTGTTTGTGTTGTTGTGTGAGAGCGCGCGCGCGCGTGTGTGTGTGTGTTTGTATGTATGCGTGTGTAGTCACAACTGAGGTTCATGATTAGTCATTGTAATGTCATCCTGTATTGTTCAAATAAATTATTTATTATCCAACATTTTGTTTATTTTCATTTGGAGATTGAAGTTTTCATAAGAGTAAATCACAGTGAATAATAAATTATAGACCATAATTGTAGTCTAATTAACAGATTTCAGAATGATATTTTATACGGCGTTATTACCTCACAATTGATTCATATATATTGCTGTAATTCAGTATTAAATTCTTTTTTCTTTAGTTACCACATTTGACAGTTTTTCTTATTTTTAAATGGTTATGTTTCGATTACACTCCAAGCTAGTATATACAATTTATAAAGCTTATTCAAGACATTTTTATTACTTAGGTATGTTCTTCTCTTAGAGCTTCTTAGGTTTATTACTCAGCTAACGACGAAACCAAGCCGTAATAACATATGAACATTTCATACTTATTCCTTGTCCTTTTAGTACATAATATTTTAAAGACAAGGTTAAAATATGAAGTCTATACACCGCAAAGTAATAAAACGTATTTATAACTCCTTGTAACATCTATAATTTATTTTCACGTTCATGTATTGGTAGATATGGTAGGGTAAGTTTATTTATAGCTTAACAGTTGTTACACAAGTTCTCGTAATTGTATATATTACTAGTTTCTTAGCGTCAGCTAGGTCCTATCGGGCCTCGTAAATGTTTATATATTAAATATTCTCAGCTCGCTTCGCTCGTATCAGTATATTGACCCTGCCGGATTTCATAACTACATTTCTTTAAACTACTTTCTTGAAAAGTGAAGTTTCTAAATTACTTTTTTCACAATAACTTCGTAGACAGATCGGGTTGGTACCAAAGTTTAAAAGTTCGTTTAAAAGTACGAATATAAAAAACAAAAAGTTATAAACATTGAGAATGCTTGGTGATAGTCTATTACTCGACTTATAGGAAGGTTAGATTAGGTTTAGAGAGGAATAAATCAGAGTTTGGAAAAATGTAAACATAAATGACACAGTTTGGAGTCGAAATAGTTATTAAAAATACCGTAATGGTACCTGGTTAAGGTATTAAACCAGGTTCTGTTAGTTTTCCAGATAGCCTACTATAGAAATATCAAATATTAAACAAAGCTAAAAATATTGGCTTTAAATAGTACAACCTTAATATTAGAAAATATTTTTATATCGTCTGGAATACGATTAACGTTGGCGTGTTTTTTAAAAACTATATAGTCGTTGTTATAACATACGTTTAATTAATGGAAAATACGTAATTGTAATAAAATCAACTAGTCATTACTCAGTGTTCTTAGTGATGTAATAGAGCTGCAAGAGCTATTCATCAGAAGCTTTATTGACTTGGAGGTCTTTAAGTGATCTAATAATAATCAATCAATGTCAAAAGATAAATGTGCTCCAAGAAGCGTCAGTTAACAGGAATTATTTACTTGTTGACGATTCTTCTAGTAAAAAATTTCATTCTAAATTTTTTATCACATACCAATTTCATAATAAATTAGTAATAATAACCATCATTTATGTGAAGGATACGCCCAAGAAATTGCATCTTCCGAAGATCAATTTATAGGGATGGCTTACAACAGGTATATTTCTGTTTAGCTCAATTTCATATTCAATCAAGTGGGTTAAACCTAATTATTTAGTGAGTACTTTGGAAAAACAAAATTAATGAGCTAATCATTTCTGCTTTCCTATCAGAGCTTGGGTAAGATGAAGGATCAGAGGTTCAGTGACAGAACTGTTAACTGGTAGGCTACACCTGCCGATAAAGGTTTGGTATCTAACAATGGTACGTGGTGATGTGACTTATAAGCGACTAATGAAATGTGAAATTAAATTTAAAATATATTTGGTTTTGTTACAAAGGTGTGTTTGGTAAACATTTTTGAAGCTACTAGAATTTTAACTCCCAAAGTAAGAATTCAACGCGAATATGACAAATACATTCACACACAACCCAGTGACTTCATAAAAGCAATGGAACATACTAAATTCGATTCAAGGGTGAATTAAATTAAATTTATTTAAATATTTTCTAAGAACATAATGGTTTTAACAGAACCTGAATTTTAAAGCGCGGGTATACTTATTTTACCTATAACTACTTCTACTGAAGGAAGGATAATGTTTATTTACAACAGGTAACGATTTGAGGAGCTTATATTATTATTTTTTTAATCTTGTTGTTCATGATTTGTTACTTAGGATTACGTCTAAACTATTTACACCACCAATTATAGTGACTTTTCTCCTAACACAAATTGGTTGAACTGAGGAAGGGAAGTTTAGTGAGGATCAGAAATCGTTTATGTTAAGTTTTAGAACGGAATAGTGAAAGGTGCTGACTGTATTCCCGTTCTTTAGTCTTTTTTCTTTTCTTTTTTAGAAATGGAATTGTCATTTGTCCTAATGATAAAATGGAGAGACACTTCTGACAGACGAATGGATTCTCTGCATTCGGGTCTTTATGACTCGAATGATACCACCAGACACACACAAGAACTGTATGTTGTCTTGTCATCAGAGTAGGTCTTGACTTTGACCCCCTTCCCCTCTGATAGTCAGTAAAAAGTATGTCATTCACTAATGAACACACATTATCTATCTCCCAGAAATCTTGTTGGCAAATATCAAACAGTTCCTCGCCTTTGGAAGATAAACCTACCAATAACATTTGGGAGATTTCTTCTTTCGTTTGTTTCTAAAAAAAGAACCTCGGCAAGGAATTTATATCTCTAGAAATTGATATTAATTGATACGATTTACCTTGATTTGTAGAACGTCTTTGCAATTTTTGATTTTTTTATCTTTTATTATTGCTACAGCACTGTTTGGTACTCATTGGTAGCGTCATCAGGTGTAAAACACTTTATTTATCACATATGTGAAGTTTACACATTTACACAAACCAGAACTTTGAAGTTTTCTCAAACATTTAAAAATACATATAAAAACATCCTGAGTTGTAATACAATTATTGTTCTTATTGTGGTCACGTCTATTGATCGCGTATGGCGGATAATTGAAGTCCTGAGGACAGGACTCTAATAAGACATTATCACCCTGATTCATCCTGTCTTGGTTTTAGATGTATCATAAATTGTATATTTATCCTTCCAAGATATTAAACATAGTCTATTCATGGATTTACCGTACTGTAATAAAGGTTCTTGTGAATACAAGTGTAAGCGTGGTCCTCATCGATCACGTTTTCCTCAAATTTGGAACTTTATTTCATTTATTTGTTATTTTGTAGCTTGGTGGAGGTGATCCTTATATGTAGTTGGACAAATGACCGTCTAGTGTAACCCATGTTTATTGCAACATTGTATTTCATTCTACATACTACACTGTTGTCAGGATCGTTTGTAATCATATTCATATTGTTTAGAAAATCGCATAACTTATTTAGAGAGCTCTGTGCGATGTGGTAGTCAACTAAATATGCTGTTCAATAGCTGGTTAAGAATCATACTTTATTATCATTGTTGTGTATTTTTCTTCTTTATTACCAGCTATTGGAACCTACGTGTTTTCTTTTTTCGTTTCAGAGTCTACTGTTTATATAATATTCCGTTTATTATTTTTGGGTTATAACCATTTGAGTTAGTTATGTATTTTGTGTATTTATTTCTTTTTTTGAAATCTTCATTACTTAATGGTACTTACTGTACAAGCTCTATAGATGAAATTTATTATAGGCGACTAGTTTGTGAGGTAATGGATAGGTTGAAGTATATTATTGTGTGGTCGATTTGTGTAGGTTTTCTATAAAGTTTGTAAATTTTATTGTTTTACTGTTATTTCTGATGATCGTAAAGTAATTTATCTGGTTTTTTTCGTTTTCAATTGTATACTGTTAACATAATTTACTTGATTTGTCAGATAATTGGACGGTCTAAATTCTCTTCCGAGAAAGTAGATCACTGCCCGACCTATGGTTTTTAGAACCCTGTTGGTACCGGTCTAAAGGAGGGAAAGTTGTCCTTCCTTTAGTGTTTTAAAGTTCGTTTTTTTAAGCCTGTCACACGCTTAATTAACGGCAAAGAGGGACTAAATGTCACGCACTAAATTCCTAAGAATTATTTTACCCTACAAAAGATTATGTACTTTTTAAGCACATACCTCATTTATTAGTTGACCAGTGTTCAACTTGGTGTTTATCATTTCTTGTGTAATGATTTGCTGAATTGTGTTGTTTCCTGATGTATTTGTTAGTTTAACCTCTCACGTCATAGATTCCTTTCTGATGTTTCTAATAATTTTAGTTTTAGGTTCCAACATAGTTCTAGGACATTATGCTATATTGAAACTTTTCTTGTTTGCAATATTATAGAGGTTTTCACTTTTATAACCAGAGGAAATTCACACTGTCGAAATTTCGTATGTAAGTTTTAATTACAAACAATATCAATTGTCCGAACAAGCAAGTCAATAGTTAAAAACCGTTGTAGCTTAGTAATAGTTTTTAAAAAAAACTTATTTGTATCAACACATATGACTACTATAAATGTGTCCGGTATATACAGGGTGTTTGAAAAGTCTGGGTACGGCATTATAGAAATGGCAGCGCATAATGTACTTCACAATGTGTACCTAAAACAACCCACCATTTCTGATTGGATACATATTTTGAGGTGCGGTTTGCGGCATTCAACTCCACTAACTGAGCTCTTTGAAATGAGGTATCACTCGACCCGTGCTTATATTTAAGATTCCTATGACTTCCTCTGTGGGCCGTCCCCCCATGGTTGTCATGTCATGGCAATAGCAAGGAAAAATAGTTTACATTGCCATATGACACTGTGCAATGTTTATAGATGTTTTCTGCTATGGTTTGTAAAATATTAAGCCGTACCCAGACTTTTCAAACACGTTGTATATTCTAGAATAGTGGAACGACTTTTGATTTGCTGATAAGCAACCATTCACCATTTCTTTGTATTAGAAGGAAACACATAAAACCTTTTTATTTTCGTCTTGTTATTTAAAACTAAAGAACTTGGATGATTCCATAGGGTGTGATTGATTACTTTTCTTTTCTGATATGATATTATTGTCACGTACTTCGAAAAGACTTAGAAGTTGTAAGCAATCTTGTGTGACATGTTTCGTCATATAACTTCCCTCACACGTTTTGTAATAATATCATTCCACTGTTCTATAAATTTTAATGACAGATATTTCTGTAAGTACTTACACGTGTTTGTTCTGTGGTAATATTTTTACAATTCTTTAGACTCCTGCAGACAACAGATTTAAAAAATATACAGTATAATTAGGCAACGTGTAAGATTTTGTCTTCTCTGTGGTCTAATAACGGAAGCAAAATAACTAATGAAACCAGCCTCTTGAAAGATTACTTTTAATACGTTATGTTTAATTACAGCCATTAAAATATGTCACCGTTGGAATGGAGAGAACTGAAAATATGAATAATATATGTAATTTTATTTAACCTGTAGCTTTTGATGAACAATATATGAAAGGAATGATATCTAAATTGATAAAATAAATTAAATAAAACTAACTTATGTTTTTTTTTTCTTATTTATGGGATTACTATACCTTTTGAAATAAATGTTGTCCCCTATCGAATTAAAAAGGACTTCGTTTGATGAAAATCTTATTCTTATACGAATTTAATTTCTTAAGAAGTAATGGTACGTTTCGTCAGATATATACAGATTACATTGTTTTAAATACGGATTGCCTCCAGAGGCTCACTATTGTGAGTACGGGCTTGATAATCCCAAGGTACTCTAGCTGTATCAACATCTGTACCACGTAGACTTTATTTAATCTCCGTTTCTCGTTTTTTTTAAGGTGATGATGGCATAGAAGTTTTTTTCTATTTAAACAACAACATAATTATTTAATTCTTATTCATTCTATCTTTAACCACCCTTTATTAACAATATTTTGTTTTAAATTGTTTCACATTTAGCAGTGCTACATTTACATATTATATTTTATTGAACGGAGAGATTTCTTTATATCACTTATAAGTATTTTGTCAAAATTAAGCTTCTAATAAAATAAATTAAAAGAAATAAAGTCGCCATAAAACATTACAATTCACAAAAATATATATTTATTTCTTCTACTACAAAATCTTTTAACAATTTTAAATTGTATTCAATTCGGTAACAAAACATTTATAAATAATAATAAAATCGGCAAAAAAATAAAATGCATATACCTAATATATATTTTCGACAAATTTGACACTATGCAATCCACTAACACAAAATAGTAATATTTACACATGAAAACTAAACATTCCGTTATTTCGTGGTAGAGTATATTTTCAAAATGAATTAATTATTTAATTATTATTGTAATATTAATACATACAAAATTAATGAAATTTTGTTGTGAACGGGATTTCTTTGATAGACTAGTGATTAAAGGATTTCTTTGATAGACTAGTGACTATTAAAATATACAAATTTATTAAATTTAACTTATATAGGATAACAGAGAGATCCCATACATAATAATATCATTGAAGGGAAGTAGCGAGGAAACTCGCCTTGTAGAATATAAAAGTAGATTGACATAAGTACAATTTAACCACCTGAGTCCCATATCTGTTTCCAATCCGTTACACTATTTAAATTAGTTTATTAACTAAAGTATTTGAAAATAAACTAAATTAATCAATTTTTACAGCATTTCAATTAGGTACAAATTTGTTTGGACATAATTGGTACAATCAATGCACATTAAATTAGTATGGAAACTCAGTTAAACTAAAAAAACAAACAACAACAATTATAAATAAATTGAAATTCAAAAATTAGTTATTTGACTATTTTAAAAAAAATTACTTTGTTATTTCATTGGATAAATGCATTTTTATATAACAGAAAACATCTATGCAAATTTATTCAAAATTGCCAAATTGTTACATACATTTTACAAAAAAGTAAACCTTTCTCAATTACATCTGATATAACAAAGATATAATAGTGTATTTTAAGCATATCAAAAACGAAAATATTTGTCCCCCACTTTGTGTTCCACATAGTCAGTCGTAAAATCTGTAAAACACAATACTGTAATACGAGGGAAATTGTTCATCAGATTTAATTCAGAGAGAAATTTTGGATTCTGTGGTTAGGTTTTCATTGTTTTTTAATAAGCTGCAAATATCCAACAAATATTTCTCATATTGGTATTTTATCTATTTTACATTTATTTTACATTAAAATGGCATATTACCCAAATGGTATACTTAGAGATGAAACAGCGCGCCGTATGACAAAATTAGATGGATATCTTGTCGGAATTTTTCGGGTATACTCGGGTGAGTTCATACGTGACTGATTTATTAATCCAAAAATTTAATGTGTAGTCTAAATTTAAAATACAAATATTTGACTGACTAAAAGAGGTGGCGTACTGTTTAAACATTTTGTCGATATTTTATTTTTTTTATTATTATTTTTTTTTTTTTAAGCAATTATTGCTAAATGCGTCTACCAAGAATTGAAAAATTTAGAAATAAGATTCTTTGCAACTAGGTTGAATGATATATGTACAGGTTTTTTAATTTTTAAATGGCAGCCATTCAAAATACAATGCTTGGATTTGGATCTCCTACTAGAAATACAATGTCCATCGTAAAAATGAAATATATTGGTGTGAACCAGGAATCGTTATTTCCCCGTTATTTTTATTTAGATGTTATAAAAAAAACAGCAAATGAATATTAACTTTGAACTATTTTTTTTAAAACGTCCATGAAAGAAGTTTTTATCTGATCAATAAAAACTTCTTCGTTTATTTATTTATTTTTTTAAATATTTTTATTTATATAAATTAAAACCTTTTCAAAGGTTGAAGAGTTATTAAATTATTATTTACTGTTTTATTCCCTCTGATTTCCTTTAAAACTTGATACTTGGATGAAAGTGAAATATATAAAATAATGGGATCGTATATGTTTACAATGATGAGCGATTTCTACTGTTCAAATATCCACTAATATAATGTTGTTGAAATCAGGAACTTATAGCATGTGTGACTCGTGAAATTATCAAGACTAGTCAAAACATATAACTACTAAAATCGGCCCCAATAACTGCAACTAACACGCAAATATTATTATTTTTAATTTAATTAGAATAAATGTACTTAAAATAAATATTCACATATCGTTATAGAAATAAATAGTGCAAAAACTATTTTTGTGTTATAAAAAAAAAATTTTAAAAGTCCGAAGTGATTGCCAACATATGCTAATATAGCAAATTTGATAAAAAAAAATGGTCAACGCGGTTTGGGCTGTAAAGCACTCCACAGATAGACTATTCCATTCCACTCCATTCCAAATGTCTATTTTATGTTCTCAGAAATAAATCCGTAAAAAATTAAACTTCCGATTAAGTGGCTTTGTTTCATTAGCTTCTGATAGAGTTTTAAGAAAAATATCAGAGCAACAGACACCACACTAAGCCCTCAGATATAGTGTCTAACTTTGATCGATCATTTAAATCAAACCGAACTTCGTAGACTCGGTAATTAAAACCAAGAGGTAATAAATTAACATTACACCTAGAAATGATTTTATTATTCATGCTCTTTAAGATTCAGATGAAGAGGGATTGGTGAGTGATGGAGCGGCATGCAAGTCTGACTCGTATGTTATAGAGAAATCAGATTTTGTTTCGGAAGAGAACGCTGCAGAAGATGAATATGAGGAAGATGATAAACAAGCAGAATCAAAAGAACAGAATGAGACGTTTCAATTGATGACCAAAGGGAGGAAAAACAGAAAAAGATCTTACTTGAGGAAGATTAAAAAAGTAGAGGTTGATAAGTGTGAAATGCCTTACCCTAAGGTAAAAAGTTATAGAAAAGAAATCTATTTTACTTTCCAAATGTGCCCGGGTGTTTATAATTCTATAACAAGTTCAATGACAAAAGTTAAACGTACCTATATTAAGGGGTGGCATTCTATTTGAAAAATAACAAAGTTCCTTTGCTTAACTGAAGTGTTAAAAATAAAATTGTTACGTTAGATTAGGCTAATAATAAGGTTATACTAACGTTTAATGAATAATTATAACGTTTCGTTTCATCAACAATAGTAGGCGAAAATGGTTTGTGTTTTAAAACTTGAGTTTTGTTGGACCACTCTTTAATTAATTGTTATCCTAACCTTCAACTAATTAATTTAGCTTGTTCCTAACCCGATCTTCATTTACTTTGTTTCATTAGCTATGTAAATAAATATGTTAGTTTATACCAGAGTTATAATAAGCAAATAGCGTAATACATAACAAAAAAAACAAGTTTGTGAAGTTTTATTTCATCTATATGCATTATTTTTTTTTTTTAAGCCTTCTTATGAGTGAAGTGGCATTACCCATAGGGTGAAGGTATTTTTAGACAAAAAAAATAGAATGAGTGACTTCATCCCATTGATTAGGGTGAGGTCACAAAATCTTACATATTACCTTATTTTTTTATTTTATCATATTTTTTTTTAACTACAGTAAAACAAATAGTAAAGTATTAGAGTGATTAAATTATTTTGTTCATCATTTTTAAAACACTTTTTACTACTGCAATTTTTAAAAAATGTATATTTTTTCAGCAACTTTATCCTAATCGAATAAAGTTAAAATGTATTTTTTCAACCAATCTAGATCTATTAATAATTTGTCTGCTTTATATAGATGGTTTGAAGCTCTGACAGCCTTACTAAATATATATATACCGTGACAATTAAAATTACTTTCAACTTGTAAAAATAAAAATAAAAGATTTTATTATCAGGAATTAACTACAACATAAATAAAACTGTTAGAGATAAAAGAGACCAGATAAAGTACTTAAACATGATACGTTTTGTAACGTAATACAAGTTAATGACCGTTAGGTAATATACGTTTCAGGAGAATTTTTATCCATTTATCTTTTAACCCTTCTTCTCCCCTTGAAGAGGATTTTATGTCTTCGTTGCAGTAACAACTTTATTCCTCAAGAATTACAATCTATCCTTCATTGTTATACTGGTACTTTAGGTTTTAAAGATAAAATTAAAAGACCATTTCATTTTGTAATGTAAAGAACCAAATATATAATTATATATATATATATATATATATATATATATATATATATTTATTCTTCTTCTTCTTTTTTTAATGCTCACTTCATATTGTATGCACTTGTAATATTATTTTGTTTGTACGAATTATTTAGAACATTTGCATTTATAAGCTAGATTTCTTTATAAATTCCCTACATTCTCTAATTTTACTTTTACTTACCTCTACACTTGTTTCTGATATAAGTTAATATTTTTAGACAAGATTGCAGTTTGTCCGTATAAAAAATAATAATAATTAAAAAAATAAAATAAATAAATAAATAAAAAATCTAGTTGTTACTGTTATCTGGTCAGTCAAAAATCAGACTTTTTTCCGTGGTGAAAGTAGAAAGCATTTACCAGCAAACATCTGAGGACGATCCCAAAACTATGGATCTCACATCCACTAAAATTACCTCTCCTTAACTTCAACGCTACTCTAGGACCGAGGGTAGCGCTTGGCTGTATTTTTACAGCCAGGGACTATTATATTATTAACATTATTTCATCATTGTTTTTCCATTGTGTTTGTCCTTACTCTTTTCACGTGTCATGATGTTTTAATTAAATAATCTCAAAAGTGACAAGAGCACAGAAGCCGCTGTTCTTTACCTCTTCGGCTATCTATTTTATCTCCATTATGGCACTGATTGTTACATCCCTTCCGGAATCCTTGTTGTAATTCGCTGAAGCCACCCATTCTTTCTATCTCACATTCCACTCTTGTGCTGATGAGTTCCTCAAGTATAATTATTCCAATAGTGCATACAATATAAATCGGTACGATAGCCTTGTTCTTATAAGTTTCTTCAGTAATACTAGTTAGAAATCTTCCACAATAAGCTTAGCGTATTTTTTAGCATTCTTTTAGTGACTTCTGGTGGTAAAAATATAACACAGAAGCTTTCTTGATCTTTATAAATTCTCGAGCTGATATAATCTCCTCTTCTGTAAAACGCTCCACTTCATCTTTAACCACCTTCAGCTATATCCAAGAAACAGCTTCTTATCTGGGGAACAGTTCGTCTGCTGTGTCTACCATCCTCTTATTATACTTTTTGTAAGGTCCTTATACTTTTGTTTGCAACCAGAATTCGATCTTAACCGTAGCTCCCTACTTTTCTTACGATGCCTTTTATACACTGTAACTTTTCTGAGCCCCACGAGGATCGAACTAAGACCTTCCAGAACATTAGCCTCTAGATCGACAGAAAGCTCCACATAATTTTGGTGACTCTGTTTAAAATTTGGTTACATCTGGTGATATATAAGAGTAGAGTAGTTAACCTAAAAATTTGTCTTTTTTCTTTGACTGATCTATTTTATAATCTATCACAAAAAAATTTGAAGCAAAAAAGTTTCCTCTCTCAAAAAAATTAATTGTTTGTTTGCAAGTTTTTTCTCACATTTATTTTGTACACTAGGTTTTCATGTTTTGTGCACTTATTTAGCACATGTGTGTTTTTTCTTAACAGACAGATTATATTTATTCACATTTTAAAATTACATTAATCATAAATCATAATTTCTAGGCTCTAATAACAATCGCATATAGTTGGCATTCTGACAGAACTCGTGGTTCCGTTTCTAAACACAAAACAAACAACTTTATGTAAATTTCAGCTTTTGTTTTAACAATGCGGATAAATTAAACTTGCATATTATTTATGAACACAGATTATTAATGGTATTATAAAATCGTAAAATGAGTACTATTGGAATACGTTTTAACACGTACATTGTGGTTTTGTTTAATAAAGAGAAGAGATGATAACACTCCTATCCAACAGACAACGTTGGTTATATAATTAAGAGATGGGATTGTTAATCTATAATTAACAGGTATTTTATACCCTTAATTTCTCCTAAGGAGCTCTACGTTTGATGTGGAAACTAACCAAATTTATATATCGTTCTATTTTTTTTTTTTTTTTTTATTTAAATTAAGTAGATACATAATGCAGCCTGTTAGCCTATACATAAAGAATACCTAGTATAAAGAGTGATCAGTATAATAAAAGCTAACGGCTAACTAATATAAAATCACAGAATATTAGTTTAATATAACAAGTTATATTATCTAAAATTATGGCTCTATGTGTTGCGTAAGCAATTAATTACATCTATGAATACAATATTGGATAAATGTCCCACAACCTTTCTCTCATTTACACAAACAAACTAATAACTTGTAAAATAATCATAAATCAAATGTTCTAACATGGGTTATATGTAACTGGGTCGTATTTACAGAGTAGATATTAGAATAACCGTACGGCGGCGCTTCTTTCTTCTGTCCTTTCAACCTCACAAGATGGCGGACGTGGATTATCTACAACAGTTGTACACACGTTATTGATAAAAATAATACAATATTAAAGTAATTTTGGGGAGTATTTTTAAGTGTTTGTTCGTTGTATTTCATAGTAGAGATTAAAAATGAAGCAAATAGAAAAACTTTAAGTCCGTTTATACGAAAGTGAAAATGAGGAGATACTTAATTCATGTGTCATACTATAATACTATCATGTACACTTTTTTCAACTGATTCAAATACAAAATGACGGATCCAATATAGTCTTTGTTTTCTGGTAGTTAAAAAATTTAAGACGTGATAATATGTAATGTCCAATACAAAGGATCCTATAAAGCACGTTCTGATTTTCAACCATTATTCAGATAATTTCCCTAGTCTTTGTTTTTCATGTTTAATCTTTTTTTTAATTTTAAAATCTTATTGAATTTAAAATACAAGAAATCTGACTACGCCACTTTAAAAGGCACAACTATTCTTTCACATGTATTATATTTTAATTTATTAAAGGGTTCTTGTGGTATTATTAAAAGACTGGAATACAATCTTTTAGAGGTAATAAATAAAGTAATTCCTCAAATTAAGACTATCAAGAACCAGGAAACAATTTTATTAAATAATTGCCCATTATAGTAAGTAACCAACACTAGCAGAAGCCATCTGTAATTTAAAGATGGACCAGTGATACAACTATTTAGTAATACAGTATTGTAATGAAAGAAGTTGCATAATAAAGTTACAGTTATAAAGAAGAATCGTTAATATAATTATTTAGTAATACAGTATTGTAATAAAGGAAGTTGCATAATAAAGTTACAGTGGTAAAGATGAACCGGTGATATAACTATTTATTATTACAGTATTGTAAGGAAAGAAATTGCATAATAAAGTTACAGTGGTAAAGATGAACCGGTGATATAATTATTTAGTAATACAGTATTGTAATAAAGGAAGTTGCACAATAAAGTTACAGTGGTAAAGATGAACCTGTGATATAACTATTTATTAGTACAGTATTGTAATGAAGGAAGTTGCATAATAAAGTTACAGTTGTAAAGATGAACCGGTGATATAACTATTTATTAGTACAGTATTGTAATGAAGGAAGTTGCATAATAAAGTTACAGTTGTAAAGATGAACCGGTGGTATAATTATTTAGTAATACAGTATTGTAATAAAGGAAGTTGCATAATAAAGTTACAGTGGTAAAGATGAACCGGTGATATAACTATTTATTATTACAGTATTGTAAGGAAAGAAATTGCATAATAAAGTTACAGTGGTAAAGATGAACCGGTGATATAATTATTTAGTAATACAGTATTGTAATAAAGGAAGTTGCACAATAAAGTTACAGTGGTAAAGATGAACCTGTGATATAACTATTTATTAGTACAGTATTGTAATGAAAGAAGTTGCATAATAAAGTTACAGTTATAAAGAAGAATCGTTAATATAATTATGTAGTAATACAGTATTGTAATAAAGGAGTTTGCATAATAAAGTTACAGTGGTAAAGATGAACCGGTGATATAACTATTTATTAGTACAGTATTGTAATGAAGGAAGTTGCATAATAAAGTTACAGTTGTAAAGATGAACCGGTGGTATAATTATGTAGTAATACAGTATTGTAATAAAGGAAGTTGCATAATAAAGTTACAGTTGTAAAGATGAACTGGTGATATAACTATTTATTAATACAGTATTGTAATGAAAGAAGTTGCATAATAAAGTTACAGTTATAAAGAAGAATCGTTAATATAATTATTTAGTAATACAGTATTGTAATAAAGGAAGTTGCATAATAAAGTTACAGTTGTAAAGATGAACCGGTGGTAAAATTATGTAGTAATACAGTATTGTAATAAAGGAAGTTGCAAAATAAAGTTACAGTGGTAAAGATGAACTGGTGATATAACTATTTATTAATACAGTATTGTAATGAAAGAAGTTGCATAATAAAGTTACAGTTATAAAGAACAATCGTTAATATAATTATTTAGTAATACAGTATTGTAATAAAGGAAGTTGCATAATAAAGTTAGTGTGGTAAAGATGAACCGGTGATATAATTATTTAGTAATACATAATTGCAATGAAGGTTACATTATTTCATAATAAGGTTACAGTTGTTAAACAAAATATTAATTTGTTCATAATAAAAATAATAAATCATTTATTAGATGCCACGATAAATTAAATAAAGTGACTTGTTTTTAAACAAATAAATTTGATGTAGACTAAGTTTACCCTGCGGCAGCTCATTGGGATAAGGTAAATGACATATACATTGCAAACTTTGAGGCGACGGTGAGTCGCGACGCCACGGTGACGCATTCTCTCTCAGACGGGGATTGTATAATAACTACTACGTCCCAGACTTTTTACACAAAAATAACCTCATATGATTTTAATAATTATAATATAACCATGTTCAGGTTTGTTTATATCAATATGTACAAAATATGTAGTATAAACGAAGGATACTCTTTAAAACACAGATGCCCTGGTTTTAATACACTCCTGTTATAATCATTATTTGGGGAATAAATGTAGAGTAAAGTTTTTTAAATTCTGCATCGTTTACCGTCTGTCAGGATGTATATATTTTGTTTTTAAATAAAATATGAATTAAATAAATGTTGGCTCTGCGTTACAGGTTTAATACATAGCCATAAATATATATATAATTTCTCACAAAACCGTTTCAAAATAGCGTCTATTTAAAGTTGTTAATAAAATATCTATAAAACCGTAAATACTGCAATACAAATTACAAGAAACACAATATTCAGAGTTTTTAGTTTATAATATCCTCGGACGAGGTGAAAATAAATTGAATTTACTGAGTTTTTATAATACCATATTTTACTGTTACTTGGCACAAACAGATCCCTGGAAATCTAAAGTAGGTCCAATAAAAGAATAGCCTTTTTATTTTTATTTCCTCCCATACACGAAATAAAGAAAATGTATGTGATGTGTCCAAAAAATCGATGTCGAATGTTTTAAGGATGTATCCGTTTAAAGTCCACGCGAATGAGTCCACGGCCTGACATCCGTTTGTCTATCTGCTGTATGTGCAGTACTCCACAACCCAGAATAATTTTAATTAAATTTGATAAGTTAGCATGTAATTACCTCTGTCTGTCTATCAATCTATCGATTGAATAGTCTACGATTTACGATGAGGACTCGATTATGGCACAAGCAAAGCTATTTAAGCCTCATTTAAATATATTTTTTACGGCGTCGATGGTTTTTTTTTTTTTTTTTTTTAACTTTTTGACTGATAACTATGTTGAGCTCATATTTTTGGTGAGGAATAGTTAGGTTGCGTTTTATTCCGTTTTGGAGATGAGTGAGTGACAAAGTTTGTGCAATGCCTCATGTAGTTTGATGCCTAAGTTAAGATCACTAACGTTCACACTTCAACAAAAACTTTGTGGAAATAGTTTTGATACTGATATTGATCGTGAACTGTTTATCTTATTAAGGCTATCATCGTTATTACTCTCTATTTGAGGACGTGGATTATTTTAATTAAAATGTTCTGGTCACGAAAGCTAGCACTACAGTGACGGAAACTCGATGTAATGACCAAACATCAACCGATCAAACTCCATCTTGAAAGCATAGGCCCACAACGGGCTGTTTTAATTAATATATAGTATGCAATAATAACATATAAATTAATTGTATAAATACCTCTTGAGAAGTCTGTAACAATCCTTTGTTTGAAATTATGCTATGAATGTCTACAGAGGCAGTTTCGGGCTTTTCACTTTAAAAGACTAAAATGACATGAAAATCAATATTGAAGAAAGTGCTAAATTTCATTAAAATAAGGATTTGATTTTTTTAAATTGATAACACCCAATTTTTATAATGGAAAGTTATTCTTTGGTCAAATTTGAGACTTTTTTTATGCTTGCAGTTTCCCAAAATTCCTATAGCTTACAAAATAAGGAGACTTCCCCATTAAAACTTATTTGTACTCCAACGGTTCAAAAGTTACCTATTGTAACATTTTAGGTGGGAATAAATTATTTGTAGGCCTAACAAACGATTATTTTTCTGAAATTTAAATGCCTGCAATTCTTAAACGGCTAAAGATTTAAAAAATATCCAAGAATCAAACATTCTTAAAATATTGTTTTACACCTAAAAACCCCATAAAAAACAGAGTGTTCCATAACAGATGTCAAAGTTGGCCACCATATTGGAAAATGGCGACAATTTTTAACATTTTACAAAATGGATTTTTAAACTTCTTTAAAAAGAAAGGAAGGTTCCTCATTTAAAGTACTCTATCATATTTATATTCAAAAGTTAGCTATTTGTAACATTTTAGGTTGGACACCCAATATTTAAAAATCCATTATGTCAAAATGTTAAAAATTGACGTCATTTTCCAATATGGCGGCCCACTTTGACATTTGTTATGGAACACTCTGTATTTTATGGGGTTTCCAGGTTTAAAACAATATTTTAAGAATATTTTATTCTTTTAAAAAAAAACATATATAAATATATATATACAATAATAATATAAATATACATATATTTGTATATTACAAGTTTTATCTGTAAAGAATTGGACTAATGTTAATTCAATTGGTTCTCAATGTAGTTAACTGATTAGAGTTACTTCATAAAGTGGTTCGTTATATACGGTCGTATTCATAAACCTTCCTCGATGAACAATTATAAAAATGTAACTCATGTAAAATGAGTCTACTCACCAGTTTTGTGAGATAAGTCATTGGTCCTCAGTAGGATTATCTATATGTTTAATAATATCCTACATTATCGTGATAGTAATCTGAAGTGGTTTTAGAGAAAATATCCATTTTGAAGACCACGGACTCAGCAAATTAGTCTACGGCGGATTAGCACAACGATCTTTACTTCAACCAAATCGCGGAATTTTACGAAATTTCTTATGTAAACTGTAAGCTTATTCACATTTAAGCTGATCATCGTACTTTGAAATTTGGGAGTAAGCTCACTTTTCAGACGAAGAAGAACAAAAAATTTAATTTTGTCAATCCAAGTTGTAACGTTTTTCATTAAATAGGTTATATATAGCTCATAATGAAGAGAAACTCATTAAATAGTTTCTTTGTTTCATTGGTAGAGAGTAACTTAACGTCACTAACTAATGAGTGAAACCTCAAATTGAAATTGCTCGATAAAACCATAAGTTTGATTTCTGGAAAGTAATTTTGATGGACATCATTGAGTATGCTCCATTGAATTCGTCGTTACTGAGGTAGGTTTCTAAATCTGAACCTACCTCAGAAAAGGGTAAATAGAATGAATTCCCTTCACCTAAGTTATAAGTTAGTACCTAATATTAAATATGTATCTGTGAGTGAAAATTTTCAATAATGAAGTTAGTAACGATTTTGCACAATATAGTAAATTTCTTTTGAATCAATTTTATAATTTGTTTATAGTCAATGTTATGGGGACCATATAATAAAAACAGAAAAATTCTCTCCTGTAAAAGTTCTATTTGTCTTACATTAAACCCTATTACAAGCAAAGCTGAGTAAATTACTTCACTTTGAGACGGACTGGATCAATGAATCATGGAGGTATCTATGAGAATCATGTTATTTAAAATATGTTAAAAATAATTCTAGTTAGAAAATAACTTCTGACTAAATTTTGATGATATTATGTGATAACATCAAAAGAACCCAAGATTTTATTTCTCCAGTATAGTTAAGAAAGTGTAATGCGAAATTGTCATGTTAGAAAAATAAGAAAATAATTCTAAAGACTGAATATTTTAATTTTGTTTTAAATATAAATAAATAATAGCACCAACATACAAAGAACACATAAAATGATTTTTGAAAAAATTTATAAGGTGAAAATTATAGTCAAAAATAGACATTGGGAAAGTCCTGAAATTTAGAATAATAATCATATACAAAATTTAAATCTGTCACATTAAAGCTAACAGAGGATAAATCAAATGTGAATAAAATAATTTTTGAAACGTTAATTAATTAAAGGTGTTGGTGGAGTGAAAAGTCATTTCATGAAATACAAATTTCTATTTAAAACATACTTAAATACAAGGTCAAAAATCATATAAACTAGTTTTTAGTCAAAATTAGAGGTAATCAAAAATATTTTAATACATAGAACAATTAATATTAACTAAGTATACTTACATGTACATCACTGTGGGATATGTTATGTAGGAGGAAACTTTCGACCAAAATAATGAGAAATGATCAAGAAAATCCCTTTAGTGGAAAAAATTTCTGTTAAAATAATCGTACAACTTCAAATCAAGTTTCTACGGAATCAGAGGAACCAGATCCAAGACGTTGGCCATATCGAAATGTAAAGACAGGAAGAGCTGATTTGAGAGCAATCACATCAGTTTTGTTAAGGAAAGCTGTCGACAATTTTGTTTAAAATATAGACGTTTAACAATTTCTATAAATAGACATCATTTTTAAAACAAAATGAAAGATGTTACAATAAAATCCAAAAATGTATAGAATGTTTTGAAATAAAAAATGTACGCCATTATGTTATTTTTATTTAATTATAAATTTGTCAGTTTTTCATTGGTCAGCCTGTATAATATAACAGCTGATTATATTTATACTCCAGTTTTACTTATTGCCGCTAAGAGAAACGGTGTTATTTCATTAGAATATATTTGCCCTTAAATATCTAAACGGATAGAGTGAATTTCAAATTTCTAGCTTCATCATTATCTGAGTCTTTTTCTCTTTTTGTTATATACAAAATATCATTCAAATCGGTTGTATACAGTATTTACTGAGAAACAGTGTTAGTTATAAAATCAGATTTGAATTAACACTAAGGATGCATCATAATTTATACATTTAAATTAAATAATTTGATTGGAACACATTAACAATTTCATGAAATTAAAATAAACTTTATCCTATAAAAGTTTAAATACACATAAAATAAAATTATAATATAATCCCTATAGGGGCCTAGGACCTTGTGTAGGTAATGAGTTGACTGTATTTATCGATAGTTTACCCGATATGCAGACAATACAATATCATTGAAATAATGTGGTAACAGTGACCAAAATATCAATTACCAATACTTATTGTGTAATAAATACAATTAAAAACACATCAATATATACATCCATATGTATATTTGTATACACAAAAATCCCGGGATGGTTAAATAATTCTAAACTTTAAGAGGTAGAAAGCTCACATTTTAGAAATTGTTGCATGTAAAAATGCCTTATTTTGGCATTATATGATAATATTAGTTTAGAACCTTCAGATGATGGTAACTCGGTTGCCGAAATGTAAATCAGGGAACTGTAATAGCATAGGCTAATAAACTTAGCTATGCTACCTACCTTGTGGTAGGGGGAATCTTTCATCTATTCTAAGATAATGGAAATAATTAAACAATTGTTTAAATCCAAAAAAGAACTTTTTTGAGCAACATATGTTTCGTCGTTAAGCATTTTCGTGTACCATTCCCCACTCAGATTTTTTGTCGGTATAATTTTTGCATGACGTGTGAGGTAGCACTAAACATATCAGATCCCATGATACCGACTTTCTCTGACATGTAATTGGATGTCAGAGAGTCGGTCGTGTGTGAGAGCCCTTATCTCGCATTAAACGTTCCATCAAACATAATAACTCCGCACAAACAAAAATTAAAATATAACTCAAAATATCAAGAACAACTTATGAAATAATAATTCCATCATTGTTAAAGTTGGCAAAGGGAATTATTGGTGACGAAGACCAATGTTGATAAATAATGATCAATTAACTATACATTATTATTGTCGTGATCTTAGTAGGTCCCGTCAGTTAAGGTTCGTTTTGTTTATATTTTTTAGTTTACTCACTGTTTTTTTTTTTTTTTTTTTTTTTTATTATTACATATTGATTTGGGCCACAAACGTTATCACAATTCATTTAAAGTTACTAAATGCCAGGGCCAATTTTGAGATAATTAATATTTTAAAGCGCAATTCAGTTTTACATTTTTACCAATAACTCCCTAATCGGATTTTTTTAGAGTAAATTTTCATTAATTATTTATGTTTGGATAAAATTTGGTTGTATGTGTGAGCTTGTAAAACGTTTGTGCAATGTTTGTACACTATGTATTTCCTTGGACTGTTAATGCCCCAATAAATAAAGATTTTACTTTCAAAATGAAACTTAATAAATATATTTTGCCTCATACAAACTAACTTAAAATACTTAATCACTAAGTTTCATGGATAACCGAAACACAAGTTCAGCGAGAGTTTGAGGTATAGTGCAATTCCACGTTTCAACGAGTTTCATTAAACAACGTTTTGCTCAGTAATTGAAGCAATAAATTGTCTACAACCAGAGAGAAGAGAAGAGCAGAGCACCCCTCGCGTTCACTTTCTTATATATATAAGTACTTGTATACTTGTTTACTTGATATATATACTTATAAACATATATATAATGTCTATAAACATCTTCTAGGTGGGGGGATGATGTAAATTTCTTTATTATTTGTGTCCTTAAAGGCTACATTAAAATAAGAAATATTTGATGAACATCATTAAGTCAATAGGTGCGTTCGAGCTGTGACAGACCATGGACATCAAACGGACATCCATTTTTTAGGCTTTGCCAATCTCAAAACGGATGTATCAGTGATAAAGTCACCATCGAATTGTATACCCATATATATACACACACACTAAGAAACTCGGCAAACAGCTGATTCGCTGACATGATGTATAATCAATTATTTTTGGTATTTTTACTTTCTCACATGATTAAGAAAATTATTTGATGGTTATAAAAATCGATGTTAACTTTATCACTGATACATTCATTTTGAGATCCGCAAAGCCTAAAAAATGGATGTCCTTCTGTTGTCCATGGTCTGTCACAGCCCGAACGCACCTATTGACTTTAATGATGTTCTATTTTATTGTTGCCTCTAAGGACACAAATAATAAAGAAATTTACATCCTCCCCACCCACCCACCCCCCCCCCCCTAGAAGATGTTTATAGACAATATTTATATAGAATATTAATATTAGTTTCGTAGATGGTTGTGTGAGAAAATAAGTGCAATGTTTTTTACACCAAAGAACAATTTAACGTTTTATACAAAATCAAGAAACCAACGTAGGGCATTACGTTTAGAGGATCTGATTGAACTACCATGCATGATGGTGCTGAGAAAATACCATGATGATTATACTTCGTTTCTTAATAAAATACAAAAAGTAGTAAAAAATAATTTCGTTGTTAAATTTAAATAAAATCAACAAAATTCCTACTGTATCTATTATTTTGCTAATTTTGAGGTTATGTTTTTTTTTTTTTTTTTTTACAACTACAACTAAGTTTTTATGACCTTATCTAGTAGTATTCATTTCAATATAATAACGTTAAACAAAACAATCTATTCCACTGAATAAACGATCACATTACCAGGTCCAAAGGCTTTCTTCGTTTAAGCCTCCTCACAACATCACTACTATTTAGTTCTAGCATCTCGGAGTTGACATGACTCCATAGTCTCGTAGCGTGTCTAACTGCAGTAGTCCTGATTACTTCTTCGACAGTTTCCATACGAAGATCTCTATGGATATTATCATTCCTGATGTACCATGGAGCACCAATAGCTGCTCGCAAAACCTTATTCTGGAATGTTTGTATAGCTTGAATGTTGGTCTTTTTAGTGCAACCCCACAACTGTATCCCGTATGTCCACACAGGTCTCAGAATTTGCTTATACAACAATAGCTTATTGCAGGTATCTAATTCGGATCTTCGGCCAAGTAGCCAATACATTTTCCTATATTTAAGGTCAAGCTCCAATTTCTTTTTTTTTATATGTGTCTTCCAATTTAGTCTAGTATCCAATATCATACCAAGATACTTTACTTCATTTCGACATGGTACTATCCTAGAATTAAGAAAAATAGGCATTGAATTGATTTTTTTATTTGTAAAATTAACTTGAGTTGACTTAGTCTCATTCAATTTCATGCGCCATTTCTTCGTCCAAGCACTAACCCTGTCTACGGTATCTTGTAGTTTCATGGTTGATTCCTCTATTGTATCCGCTGATGCCATAATACATGTATCATCGGCGAAAGTAGCTGTTGTTGTTTCCTTCCCCTGTGGTAAGTCCCTGAAGTTATGTTTTAAAACATTTTGTTAACTTTTTACTTTTTCGTATAGTATGTTTAACTATTAGACATCATTGGATGGAGATTTAAAACTAAATAAAATTAGTTTTTGAGGGATATTATACAATTAAAAAATATTCTTTAAAAAAATAATTAAAAAATTAAAAAATCTTTGTTTTGTTTTTATTTGAAACAAATTTATACAATGGTTTTTAAAACCAAACAACAAGCCCAATTTGAACAAATTCGAAATATAATTTCTACCTCTGGTACGTTTAAGAGCAAATATATACACGCAATGAGTCAAATCACTGTGTCAATATAAACAAATTCAATAGGTTTTTTTCTTATAACAACTTAAATTTTTTGCTTGGATTATTAATTATTATTACAGAAAATCATGTAACAAATAGATTTATGTTGATCATCCTTATGAATGTCGAAGAGACATTCATGTACAAAATAAAATCATTAAAAATGGGCATAGTTGTAATAAACCAGGCCAAATGATTTCTGATAATTGTGCTAAGAATATTAAGTTGTTTGTTGGTCAGCTACTGACACACCCTCCCCCCCCCCATCCACTTTTAACTATATATTTATACAAGTTAGCTTCTACACTTAGTGACTGTCTATAGTAAGGCGTACTGTCATTGAAACTGTCCCTTTACAACAAATTTTAAACAGTTCTTTTCACAACTATTTATCAAATTATATATATCTAACAATAATTAAACATTTTTTACCAAACTTCTTCTATTTTGTCAATTAGATAGAATTAAAGGTTCGTTCTCTTCATACAGTAGAACCTCTGTTAACCAGCCTCGGATTAACCGGTCCTCGGATTAACCGGCCTATATCCTAGTGTATTGGTTGGATGAGAGTTTCCGAAAATAAATTGTAATTGAAACACCAAAGCGGCGGCGAAATCAAAGGACTTTGTGGATAGCGGTATCCCATTGTCGGCGGCGTAAAAACACCGCGGCACCAAAGCGGCGGCGATATCAAAGGAATTTGTCGATATCGGTATCGCATTGTCGGCGGCACCAAAGCAGCGGCGAGTCAAACGACTTTGCCGATAGCGGTATCCCATTGTCGGCGGCATAAAAACACCGCGGCATTGGCACCCGTCGGTATAGCAGACATACACAGACAAAAACGCTTGATGGGCCGCTTTTTTTCCACGAATCAATTTAGTATAGCCTACAATATGGAAAATATAACATTTCTTTTCAGTTTTCTTGGAAGCGTGTGTTGGTTTCGTTTGAGACGCGGTTAAATGTGTCAAAGACTTGACAGAGGGGAATCTGTAAACGAGCTTTGTAGTGTTTAATTTTTTCATGTTTGATGTATAATATACATAACATAATATATAAGATACATTTATGTACAATAAAATGAGTTGCAATAACATCTTAATTGCATAATTCTTAGCGCTACCTGATTAAATAAGCTTTCTTTCAACAAAAACCGATTTTTCAGGGGAACCTCTGATTAACCGGCCAAACGGGCAACCGGCCCGGGTGTCAGTCCCGACTAGACCGGTTAAGAGGGGTTCTACTGTATCTTGAATTGAGTAAGCCTACAGTAGTTTAATTTTGTTTTTTAGGATATATAATAAAATGAATATGTAAGCCACTTTACTCACACTATACAGCGATGCTAGTAGTAATTTAAACCATATAATTATTTAATTATTGGTTTTATAGGTTATGAAATAGAAGGCACTTTTGAAAGATAATCGTCGAAGTTGTAGCTAGAGAGAGAAAACATAAGAAAAGAGCAATTAATTAAGCAGTTCCAGTAGGATACCTCGCCGAGGGACTTTGGCTCTCTGCCAGCAACTCCCAGCCCGTTTTTCTTCCTACATTTACAAACCTAAAAACTAATTAGCAGCTGGTCGAAATCAAAATGTAACTAATCTCGTTACTAGTTAACCAATCATTATGACTTTCTTGACCCAAAAATAAAAAGTTATATAATTTTTAGGTCGTGACAAAGAAGAAATTTATGTTTAGACTAGACACAATTATACAGTGTAACAAACGCACAGAACACAATTCTCATAAAAAATACGCCTAAGTATCAGACGCGTTTCAACGACAAGGTCGTCCTCTTCAGTGATACACCAGCCACACCAACCAAACCACAACTATATGATACTAAGGCGTATTTTATATGAGAATTGTGTTCTGTGTATTTGTTATACTGTATAATTTTTCTCATAAGTCAAGCTCAACATTAAATTTAATATAGACACAATTAGTTTAACTCCTCTAGCTTAAAGAAACTTCCATTGAAACTCATGGCGTTTGTAGAACTAAATTTTAAGACTTTAGTTCTACATACTACATGATATAATATTTCAATTGCTTTATACTCCGTTACTATTCAATATATTTACTTAAAAACACACTCCGATCCAATTTACGTGTATAGTGAAATCGCTTGTATTTTGCATGATAATGTTATATAAAATTAATTATTTTGTTCGAATTTTTCGGTATTAAATATTTATATTTTCCGGAAAAAAAAATATATTATCTCATATTTTAAATAGTACAGTTCCAAAACTGAAAATATCTTCACCTCGGAATCCTCTGCAGCGAAACGGATTTTTACCGGTTTTTAAAAAGTTCGTTTGACCTCTACTTTTAAAGTGAAGGGAGTACGCTCTTGTTTTTTTTATTTGCTTAATTATTGACCAATCATAAAACGAATTAGTTACCAAATTAATAACTCGAAAACAACTATAGTTATGGAAAAGTTATAATAACAATAAGGTTGTTTTAGCTTTGGGTCGTTTTTTATCCTTGGGAGGTCTTTTAACGCTTGTAGCTCGGAAAATTCGATATTTATACTTACAAAATATGATAATTTTATTATAACTGTTAAAGATAATTTCATTATCTTTGATTTGAAATCAACCCTTTTCAATATCTTCCGATTTCACCAAATTATAGTAATTTTTTTATCAAAAAATATGAATTTTGTATTTTAGGAAAAAATTAAGAATATTTATTTATCTGATAAAATCCCTATTTTTTACTTTATATTTTTACTGAAGGTTAAATTATTAAATTATAATTTATGAAAAAAATGTAAAGGTTTTTGGGGAAAAACGGGAATTGTTTGGCCATACAATGTCCATTTATCGATTATTTTAGGAACATAGTGCCATGTTGGTTATATTTTCAGGAGTTGGCGGTCAAGTCATGTGAACAATATTTGTGAACTGATTTTGTAAGTAAACTCTCTTAAAGTGTTCCATTAGTCTCATTAGTGCATCAAGAGTGTATGTGGCAACGAAACTAATAAGCACTTGTCTAAGTTTTATTCCCTTAATTTATTATTTATATTATTAAAATTTTTCGCTTCAAACATTGTTTAAGCAACGGCTATAGATGGGAATCTGAAAGATTTTCCGTATTTTTGTAAAGTGATAAATCAATAACAATTGCTCAAAATTTAATTTGTGAATATACTATTTTAAAGGAAATGTCAGATTTATATTTTATCTTATTATATTTTATTGTAAAATTTAAAAATTTTGAAAAATTTACAAAAACAACGACTTTAAAATATATATTTTTAATCTTTTATTATTTTGGGGGTGGGAAATTGAGTATAAAGCTAATTTATTTAAGGAAAAGTATATATTAGCTCATTGGTTCAATAAAATATTCTATATAAGACCGAAAAATAAAACATTAAACAATATTTCTGTAAGATGTCATGATACAAAATATGTTCCTGTGACAAATAAAAGTTAATTGAATGTATAAAATCCAGTTATAAAACGTAGGCATTTCACATTACTCAAAAATTGTGAATAAATCAATAAAATGGTCATTCTTGTCCAAAACCTTTTAACGTTTCTATCATTGTTTGTTTTATAACGCTCAGTCAAAACCAAAAGTAAAATACTGATATTCTTAAGATTATTACTCTTTCTTAATTTATGAAAATCCGATTTTTATATAAACAAATTACCAAACTTGGTCAAATCGAAAGATATTGAAACGCCGTTGGTCGCAAATCAAAGATAATAAAATTATCTTCAAACTGTCTAAATCTCGTATTTTCTCAGCTACAAGACATAAAATAGCTATAACTAAACCAATTTTGAAGTTATAACAACCATTAAAAAAGTTAATTGAAGCTTCTTATGCTCTATAAAAAGGTCCTACAACTTTTCCCGTATCAATCATAGTTTTCGAGGTGTATAATTGTCTTCTAATTAGCCAATTCAACAATTAAAAAACAAAAGCGTACAACCAAACCTCCGTAACTTTAAAAGTAGATACCAAATCGTACCTTTAGACTTTACTAAATAATAATATATCAATCAAGGTAGTTTATATTAGATATAACAACATGAATAAAAATAGTGTTCATTTGATTTTTGATTTTGTTAGTTTTATTTTTCTATTTGTAAGCACATGAGTCTTGAAAGATATAAGTCATTAAAATGTTATATGTTTCAAAAATGTAGACTAACATATATCTTTAAATTGGCCCTAAAATAAAATTTGTAAAATCAGTGTTTCGCTGATAAAATACCTAAAACTTAATATATTACTTTCGATAATCTTTTTTTTTTTTTTCATATTTTATGAATTGTCCTATCTTTTTTATTTAAAAATGTGAAAAATTTATAATATAAAATATTTACTCGACGACATTAAATTATATTATAATCTAATTTTTTTTTTTTTTAATCTCTTTCCACAACACCAAAAATAATCATATTTTAATACAAAGCAAAAAAAAATGTTGTTTGGGGGAACCACTAGTAAAAAGTATAATTTTTGGTAGAATTTAGTGAAAATTTTGTCAATTGAGTCCATAATACAAAAATTTAATACACATAGAATATAATATTAATAGTCCAATATTCTTCTTAGAAAATTAGAACCTGGTATTAAAAATAAGACCATCATCACTAATTACAAATAAGAAGATATCTATTTCAACTAAGCTGTTTTTCTTTCTCTTTTTCCTTGTTTTTTTGAGGCGAAAAAATTTAGGTCATCGTCGCCTTATGAAAAAAGGATGAAAAAAACGACAAATAAAGACCCTTAGACACTCTAATAACGTCTGGTCGAAAGAGAACAAGAGTTGATCAAGAGAGACCTAATGGGAAAGATGAAAGCGAGGGATCTACCATCTAAACCAGACTACATGTAAAACCGTTTAGATCCAGCTAACTCCCTCAAGGTTGCTACACCAGTATTCACTAAAACCACTGAACCTTTATACTTTTCAAATAATAAATAGCCGCATTCTAAATACTTTAATAACGACTTATGGACTGGTTTATTTCTTAAATTGTCTCCACTCTTGATTGCCCTTATTATTAGAAATAAAATAATCATTTAAATTTAAATCATTTCGCAGAAAAGTCCTACTGGTTTCTCATTGAACCATCTTATACAAATAGTTTTAAGAGGATTCGATAGTAGCAGCACCTGTCAAGAGCTAAGGTTTGGTGAAGTTTTAAAAACTTTACACAAGTAGCAGCACATTGCAGGTAATAAATAATTAATTGTCAAATACATGTATCAAAAATCGACTTGTATATATAAATATTATATTATTATTAATAGCAATCTTTTTTTATTAAAAAATATCTTGCTATATGAGAGGAATTAATATAATTAGCTCTTTGTATATTCCAAAGTTGAAAAGCAAATTAATAATAATATCAGGTCAATGTAGTCTCTGTGAAATGTGACAAAAATGTTATAGGACATTATACATTTTGTGTATTGTATTACAGCCGAGAGAGGTGACTATATATTCTTTCCCCTCACCTTCCTTAGTAAAAAAAATATTGTTTCATCCTTAACGAAACCACAGACAATGCTCTTTCAATTCTTTTTTTAATAAGAGTAGTTTTTTTCTTATCTGTGGCGAAGTAGAACAAAATTAACATTCACGTCTTTTGGTATAAAAATAACTTATAAGATACAATTTCGAAAGTTTATAGTCAATAAAATTATATTTCCTTTTACTTCAATCAATTTCTATTGGTTTTATTCTTCAAATAAATGTTGGAAAAATATTTTATTATCGAAAAAAAGTGTCGGAAAGATAATTATTCTGGGTTTCTATGATTTGTGTTGATTTGTACTTTTAAAAGTACATCAGGCTATTAGGCCAATAGGCTAAACTAGTTCACCTCTGGGTCTTAGGAGGTTAAGGTGGCGCCGTATTTTCCTTGTTTTATTTTTTTATCCTCTACTACATACCTTACTTCATAACCTTCCGTACGTTTATTGAAGTGAATGTCATGAGTATGAAAGATAACACAGAGTTAATTTTTTCACGAAAAAACAAATTGTGTAATTATATTATGTAATCATCTTTCCGACACTTTATTTTTTGATAATAAAATATTTTTCCAACATTTATTTGACGAATAAAACCCATAAAAATTGATTTTGAAGTGAGGCTACTCTGCTATGTAATTATTACAGAATAGAGTTACTTATATATAAATGGGAAAATTTTATCTATTGTACACTTTAAAAAAATAATAATAAATACTAAATATAACGTTATGCAAGCAAACAATACAATTACATAATAATACAAGTAAACAAACAAAAAATATATAATATAAGACAGTACTACTGATGGTAGTCAAAAAAAATAAATAAATGAATTTCATTTGGGCTAGCAACATAGATTGATTTTACATTTGGAACATTTAATAAAAGTAAAAGCATGTCAGCTTGGCTTTTTGCATCTGGTTTTGTTTTCTTTGTAAACAGGCCAGTGGTTGACCTTATCAGTCCTGTCATCTTTAGTTGGACGGGCTACCGACTAGTCAACCTTTATTTTCAACTCTTTCCTCATTACTTGGTCTTCCTCTCTTTTGAGATTTAGATCCCACCGCAAGTAGACTTGTAGCCAACACAATCCTAAATTCTTTTTGTCTGAAAACCTTCTTTTAGTCTGAAAAAGTAAGTAGACAAAGTAAGAAAGGGAAAAAATTTCAAAATTAGTAAAAAACCAAAAACTTAGATTTCCAACAACTAATCTAAGAAAATGTTATTCTTGAAAAATTCTGGAATAATGATTAATTAAAAAGTTAGCAGAAATGTGCTATTTACAAAAGTAAATAAAAATAATTACAAAAAGGAAATGTAAATAAAGTAATTAATACAAATATATAAAAGCAATGACTTTATGAGTAAAAAATATATTCCACACCAAAATAAAAATTAATAGTTTTCACGCCTTTTGAAAATGGAAAGAGATAAAGAATAAAAAATTTAGATTCATAAATTATAATATTAAAAAGGAAAAAAATGTAAATTCCATGTCAAAATATTAAAGGAAATTTAGTAAAATTGCGAGTGCAAAAAGAAGTGAGAAAAAGTGTAAAAACTTTTTCGACAGATAAGGAAATCGGACAATTTTTTTCCTTTCGACTACGAAACTACAGCGATTCAATGAATTAGGAAGAAAGGTGCAAAAAGTAGGATTACGAAATTACACAAAATTAGTATCAACAATATCAGGAAAATGGTAACACCTAAAATCACAAATCGAGATCATCAGGAAAGCCACGGTCAAGACCAACAAGATTCAAGAATCAAAAATTAAAAAGTAGCAAGTTTAAAATAAAACAAAAGGATTTCAGCCAAGTGCAAGTTTAATTTTGCAGGACCAGAAAGTGCGGGAAAACTTGAGGTCGCGAGGGTGGAGCCATGAAGCCAACTAACAGCTAATTAAACTAAACTAATTAATGGAAAAAGTAATTTAAAAAGGGTTTAAAGAGAAAAATTAATATGTTAAGATTCAGAATAATTATTACAACACAGTGGAAGACAGAAAAAATAAATTAAACGTAATAATAAGGAAGAAAAAGCAAATATCGTATCACGCCAAAAATGGAAGAAAATTGTTATGAGAATACGATCTATTTCGGCTATAAATAGAGCCGCTGATCCTCTCAGAGGACTCTCTTGTAATAATTTCTCAAAGGTGAAGATCACCTTACTTCACGACAGTTTGCTTCAGATTCCTGAATTTGTAAAGTCAGTAGTAAAGTAAAGTAAATGGTAGAATCAATTAAGAATTAAAGTCAAATAGGACAGATTTACATCATATGTAAAGGGACGATAAAACCAATTGGACTGGACCTAGCTGTGCCAATGAACTGAAGCTGATAGCAGATTAACAAGGCAGATCTACTCCACAACCAGAAAATTCTAGGAAAGTCAACAAGTAGGTCAAGGTTTGACATTTGATAAAACAGCGAGTTGCCACTAAGTGCAATAAAATATAATTTCAAATCCATCAATAGTTTTTCCTGGGATAATATTTGTTGTTGTGAATAAATTGATATGTTATGTTTAATAAATGTGGAAATTTTAATTTTAATAAAAAAAGAATTGTTGAAAAGTCAAAATCTCAAATTAGAAAGAAATAAGTAATCAAGAAAAGTTTTAATTGTTTTAAATTTTGGTAAAATACCAACCTGCTCTGAATTTTATGAATTAATTTGTTTTATACTAATAAAGAAGATGAATTTATTAAAAAATTTGATAAAAAAATAATTGTGTTTATATATATATATATATATATATATATATATATATTTATTTATTTATATATATATATATATATATATATATATATATATATATATATATTTATTTATTTATTTATTTCATACCTATGAATTATGCTTGCAATTATTTTAATAATCCACACACAGGTTAACATCTACATCTAAGTGTCTAATATAGATTGTGATCGAGGAACTTTCCAATGAACTTGCTCTTGAGATAAGTAATAAAAAAGATAAAATTTGCTTGTGAGCTCCCTGAACTAAGCGTTAACTGGAAGCGTTAAATAAAAGGAGTACCAATAGTTTAGGCCCAATCTAAACTGCTGAAGGAATTAAGAGGTTCAAATGAATATTAAAAAAGCCTATATTTCCAGTGAACCGTTTATATCCACTCAATACTCTCGAAAACAAAGTCACTGTATAAATATTACAGTGTTAGAAGTAAATTAAAAAGGGGGAAGGCTTAGCTCAGTGTAGAACAGAATAGCCGAGTTTTTCCGTTGTAATATATATAATTACATTTATGAATATAGGATTAGTGCGGATAAGTATTTAATTATTTCACATTATTATTTGACATTATTAATGTCAAGTCCTTCCATATTATTTGAGAAATACGAGAAGTTACCTTGTAAAATTAACTTGAAGTAGTACTACAGAATGTCAACAGTATACTCTGGACTCTGGTAATGCTAACTAGATAATGTTATTTGTGAGCAACACTATGCAGCAAAGGGTTAATTAATTCTTCAAGATATATACTTTTGCTTAGGAAAAAAGATAACACCAAAGATAAAAAAGGTACTAGACTTATTAAGTTATGCAAGTAAGAGCTTCATGGATTGTAGTTTAAGTCAAACTACTTTTCAAGTGTTTTAACAATATAACAAAAATAATATAATTTTAAAACGCGCAAACTCGTCAATCTTGTACTTAACTATTTTATTAATCATAGTTTTAACACTTTAATTCATATTCCTAAACCGATGTCAATCGGTGGTGATATTTTTCCATGTCATAATAATCATTAATATTTCAGTGCATTTATATAGTGTTGAGTGTACGTCTTACTTAGCTTTAAATAGTGAAAATGAAATATATAAAGCACTTACCAGGCCAGAAAATAGAAATTCTCCTCTTCGTAAATCTAGGTGAAAAGTGAGAAATAAAAATGCAGTCTAATGTGTTGAGTAGATTATCTTCATCGTTAAAAGTAAGACTATTAAAATCATACTTTAAAATAACAGAAACTTAAACAATTTTGTATTTTTGCAAGAACTAGAATTAATATTTTAAATAGGCTATGTTTTTCAATAGGCTTATTTTCTGCTTTGGATTCATTCTGCTTAGTGCCCTTTTGAAATCATCACTCAATAATTAAATATTTGTTAAATAAATCTTGGTGTAAAAAGAGTTGTTCTTAAAAATAAACATTAATTATGTATACTACATTTATTGTCCAAATAATGGCAACAACATGAATGGACATACCTTTATGCAATAACCTTTATTTTTTGTAGGTTATGTTTTTTTTTTTTTAGTCGTGAAATTAGGTACTAATGTATTAAAATTTCTAAATAATTGACTATTCATAGTTAATATTTTGATGTGCATGGTTAATAAAACTTTGATTTAGCTGGTTTTACATAGCCTATGTAGTATAGATAATGATATGTTAAGAAATGTGAGATACATTTATTTTTTAAATCTCTGTTTTTGAAGTTCAAAAAAATATCTCCAGACTCCAAGAAATGGGTTTTGGAGGTGATTTGTGTAGTCCGTGCAATGTGCTAAATCCTGAAAGGGTGAACCGATTTTTATCAGAATAAGTATGTGACCATACTTATCAGTATGACCATACTGCAGTCATAACCGCCTTTAAAAAGTAATAAAATTCTTTTTTTTTTACTAGTTTGCTAACTGTCATCGTAATCCTGCAGTAAATGGTATAAAAAATGGTAGGGGGGGCCTACTTGTTTACTGTAGCACCCCAATTTTGATTTTTTCCTTCTTTGTTATTTTTATACCTTCATAAGAATAGTAACATTTTTTGTGAACAAAAATATTTTTTGCTTCGAAATTGACATATTTCAATGACGTATTTGTAGGTTAAGTATACATGGCAAACAATGTTCAACTGATCACTGAAGTTATGGAACATTGAGCGTGATTGAGGTCTTGGGTGGAAGACTGCTTGTGATTACCACATGCAAATTTTCAGTTGGGATTAGTGTTGTTCAAACCATTGAACAATCAACATGGAGTGTGAGATGTGTGAATTACGTTTGTTCGAAGTCAGTAATTTCAATGATTTACAAATTCAAGACTTTTATGTTATCACAATATTGTAAAAAGAAAATAAGTGGTACAGGTGTAATGCTTAGGGTTTATATAGGTTTATTTACACGTAGGTCAAGTAAGGTGGTTATATATACAGCTATCTTACTTGACCTTGTAAGGTAAAAACAATATCCGATCACTGAAGTCAAGCAACATTGAGAGTGGTTAGTACAGTACTTAGATACGAGACCGCTTGGGAACACCATTGGAAAATTTCAATTGGGTATAGTGTTGTCATATCGTATGTAGGTTTATTTACGCCTAGGTCAAGTAAGGTAGCTATATTTTGTAAGGTAAAAACAATTCGCATACAAACCTATTTTAACATAATTAACTTAATATAGGCCTACCTTAACCTACAGAACTTGAAGTTATGTTGTTGTTTTTTTCCATGTAAAACATTTTTGCTCTCAAAAAATGTTACTATTCTTATGATGTATGTTACTATCTTTTTATATGTAGTACAAAAATAACAGGAGAAAAATCAAAATTGGGGGTGCTATAGTAAACAATTACCGAAAAAACTAATAACCTACCTCAAACATAAGACTTCACGCAATTTTGTTAAGTTTATTTCTTATATAATGAATAGATGTTTACACTGTATTGTATTGATATCTGTATAATAAGTCTAAGAATTTGCAATAGAGGAGGTAGAGATTACAAGGAGTTTCTTGGATATCAATAATATTATTTTGTCGATTGTTTATATAGGCCTATATATAGGCCTTTCTGTTTGTTATATACTATCAGCCATAAATATTATTTTATCCTAGCTATACCCTACTTTCTGGAATCAGGAGCTAGATTAGATTTTAGTTACAAAGATGTTCCTAATTCAGTTGGACCAGATTTAATATTCGTGTGACTAAAGTCTAAAGATTACTTTGATATAAAGGCTGATCTAACCCAATTTGTTTGCATGTTGTTATTCAACCTAAAGTTATAATAGTCACTTTGCTTCTTTTAAGGAGGTAACATTGTTTGACTCAAACAAAATCTTGTACAGGCTAAACTTGTAGATTGAAAATCCTAAAAAAAATTAGGTACTAGTCTACAGGTAGGCCCTATACAATGATTAGAGATTGACCCCCTCTTCTGATCCAATACTGAATTTCTGACCTTAAGGGCTTTAAATGTTGGTATAATTAGATTTTTCACAAGAAATTTAATAAAATTAATTTTCCTTATTGGTGAACTATTCCTTGAATCAGTCCGAAGTGATTGACTAAACATAACCGCACATTTAAAATAGGAAATTTTGTTATAGGACATGATAATTTAAAATGAACCTGTCCTAGATATTAAATATTAATTTCTTATAGAAATTATATTTATAAATGTTTACATTTATATGCCATTTTAATTTCAATAATGTAAATAACTATTTTGTAATAATGTATCTATGGATATGATATACACAGCAAGTATTTCACACATATTGCAGGTTAGGGTTGTAAATTTATATGAACATCGCCATAACCTATGTCAAGGATTGTTCTACCTGTCCAGATAAATAATAGCCTTTAATATATATGTTGACCCTAAGAAAAGTACGGTTTTAGCACTTTAGCAACTTTAAATGGAGACTTGCTCTTTTTATGACGATAAAAATTACTAGTAGTAGGCCTAAGTCATATAAATGAACAAGTTAAAATCTTGCAACTTAGCCTTTCTCACATTGTTTTGGATCTACAAATCTTAATCTAGAACTTTAAATTATGAACAAAGATCACATAATAATGAAGACAGAATTCTCGCAATAATGTAGTATAGCCATTCCATAAATAAAAGTATCTTTGACTTGTGATTTTAAAAAAAGAATCTTTAAGTAACAGCATTTATCTGGAACATAGTACTAATCCTTTATATTATGCAAAACTTCTAATAGATATTTGCATTTATTTATGTAAACTAATGATATGTTTCAAATACAATTATTGTAGTTTATCATAAATCAGAAGTACAGAAGTACAGAAACATAATTTAAAACAGTGAGAATAAGTAAAATGGATTTAAATTAACATATTATAGTTCCTGAATTAGTGATTCTCAGCAAAAACTGCAGTACAAGTAGACTATTTTAAACTCTTTCCAAACTCTTAAATACGATAATAGATTAAGTTATTGTTCCACAACAATTTTATCTTGTTACACCCCATGATAATTTTGATAAATTTGATAGATATATTGATGGAAACTAACTGAACTAAACAGAGTGAACGAAGTAAACCAGGTGAAGACCTGGTTCTTAATTTGCGTCATTGTAAGGTTATCATTTGTGTTGGATATTATTTTATGAATGAGTTCTTCTTGGCTCACTTTCGTATATTCACTTAATTAAAACAAAACATCAGGTAAGACCTTAACACAAGTGCCTTCTTCACCTTTGTAAAGTCCCATGTTTTATTTTTTTAGGCCTTAGGTAATTTTTGTTTACATGACCAGATAACTTGAATTCTCGTTCTAGACTCCTGTCAGTCTTGTGTAAGTGAAGTTAAAATTCTTTTAATCACATGACTTGTGGAACTCGTGTTCGGAGTTAAGATAATAAAACACTATGGTGCTGCCCCTTTCCATCATTTTTATTACTATGATGGGCGTTTGTTGTACTTAACAGAAGGTTTTAATTTCTAGAATTAAATTTATTAGACATTATTATTAGAAGTGTTCTTGTTTATGATATGATGATTTAGAGGGTGAAATTATGCCGAATGTTACGACCCTCACAAAATTAAGTAAACTATCAATTTAAATTGTAAATAAAATTGAACAATGATACATACAATTACCGATATCTCTAAATATCATACAGGTGCTAAAAAAGATTATAGCAATTGCAAATTGAACCCCTCAGTGGAACTAATACCGTACTAATTTTTTGTCAAATTGTTGTTAATCATATTAGTGAAATTGTATAAAGATTGGAAACATAAATTAATTTAGTCAGCATGTTAGAGCCTGGTTCTATCTAAACAGCAACTCAGAATGTATGTCCTTACGAATGACCCACTACAGAAAAATGTTTTATGAACTATGACATTATTTCACTCATTGGCGTCTTATTAGTGTTATAAAATTTACCTTCTTTTATATAACATAGTATAGGCCTATTATATTTTGTTTTAAATAATCCTAGGTACATTAGCCTAATCTTTTATTAGATTTTTGTTTAAAGGCGAAACACTTCTTGGTCATCATCCCTTAAAAAAAATAAGATAATAGTATAAAAATTGAGACCCCCAAGGCCTCAAATAATCTAATAGCACCAGGTTCGGAAAAGAACCTGACAAAGAGTTGGTTAAGAGAGACCTCCCAAGACTAGATGAAGAAAGGTGTATCCAATTAGGAACCTAGGGACTGCCCTATGGCATTCCCATACCTGAACTTGCTATAAAGTGCTCCTAAATTTTGTGAACTATAACATTTATTGTGGTAAGGACTCTCAGGGGCCTTGTTATTATTGTTATATTGATTGAGTATGGACATAGCAATCCCAAGCCCTAGCTGGATCTTTTTCTCCTTTGTGGACCTTTTCTCATGTTGTGTGGGATTAGATCCCTCTTTTTCATCTTTCTTATGAGGTCTCTCTTGACCAGCTCTAGTTCTTTTCCGACCCTGATGCTATTAGATTATTTGAGGGGTAGGCAAAAGATTATTTTTATTTTATGTTCTTTTCTGCCTTTATAATATAAAGTGATGTTGACTGGGAGGTTTTCACCTTTAAACAAAAACAACAAGGGAAAAAATGTAATTGGTATAAGTCTAAACCTAACAATGTAGTGGACAGATTAATAAAGCATAAAACACAAAAATCCAAATGTCTAGTCACTGGCAAGTTGCATTGACACTTTACAATGCCATTTTCTAAGAGACATTTCTGAGATTCTTTTAGAAATTTTAGATCATCAATAGAATTTTTTTTTTTTTTTTGGATATTTACTACATGTTTAGGTGATGGTTTCCAAATTAAAAATAATTCCCTGAAATAAAATATGTTAGCCCTAGCCTATATTCATATTCAGGATAACAAGATTTCAATTGATACCATATTTCCTTCACGACATATCCTTTGATTTGCTATTTTGTTTACAGATTACAAATAGAAGCTCATTTCATTCAGCAATTTATTTCTGATCAGAGGATATTGGAAAATAGAAATATTTCAATTTTTAATTGGTTTTCTGCTGTTGATTCACAGAGGAATAACCTATTTTTATACAGATAAAGTGTTATGAAGTAACAAAATGAGATCATGTTGAAATTGAATTGATAAGTAGGTTATGGAGAAAATAGTATCAAACTGGTTTATAATTTAACTTTCCGGCCTCCTCTTTAAAATATTAGATTATACGTTAATTGAATGTCCTTGTTAAAAATTTATTTTTTAAATATATTGCAAAGTTATTTTGTTCATCATGGTGAACATTCTATTATTGTTATTTTGTATCATATATTGAAGTTTTTTAAATATATTACAAAATTTAATTGCACCATTATTATGAATTATAGCCTATGTATATTTGCACTAAATTAATGTTAAGCTTAAAAATAAAATTTTAAGGTCATTAAAAAAATATCTTAAAGCTTCATTATTATTTAATATTTTTTATAAATTATTATTTTACACAAACATTTTATTTACCATACACATACATTTTTATCATAGCCTTTTATGTATTTTGTGTAATTTTTGCATGTCTACCTATTGATATTATTATGTGGCATGGTTCTAATGAAGTTGAAGTTTTACTATGTTGATTTGTGTCATTAAAGGAGATTACAATGTAGCAAGATGTTATCATGAATGACCCAAGTAATCCCAAAGACTATATCATCTTTTGTCCTTGAAAAATTTGATATGGTTAATGATTTTTTTTTTCCATAATATTGCTAATGTAGACCTAGACCTAAAACTGTGATGTAATTTTTTTAAACAAAACTGTATACTCGTATTTAAGTAAAATCCATTGGCTTTCTTTAAAAAAATACTATTGCTTATTGTGTTTTGTTCCCCCCCCCCCTTGTATTGGGCATAGGTATAGCTTAAGGGTCAGATTGTGAATACATAAATAATAATCAATGTTTAGTAAAATGAGAAATTGCACAACTAAACTGATTTTAGTACAGAACAAAGGTTTGGATTAGTATCTGAAAATTTCTCATTGGACTATACTTTCATTAAGTTAAAAAAAATAAAATGTTGTATAGTAGGCCTACCTATTTATTTAAGAAACTTAATTTTGTATGATTTGGCGATATGATTGATTTCATCAAGTAGCAGTAGTACGGTAAATTATTCTGAGCCTACAAAAACTATATTTAAATAACATATTCATATATATATATATATCTATCTATATAGCCTATATATATATATATATATATATCAATATATATATATATATATATATATATATATATATATATAATATATATATATTGAGCTTGACTTGTGAGATAATATTAGATAGAGAAAAAACTCAAACACAAGATCTCACAAAAATTACATTTACTTAATCAAACCTTTTTAACGACTAAGTCGCCATCCTCAGTGATACTTTTTTGTGAGATTTTGTGTTTGAGTTTTTTTCTATATAATATAATCTCTTGAAGATTTATTTATTTATTTTTTTATTTTATTTTTTTTTCCATTTAATAATAACAATCCCATTGAAAATAAATTCATGGTGAATGATTGGGTTGAAACCACTAAACTGTTTTTTTAGGTTAAAACCAATTTTTTTTTCTCTTTTTTCTTTCTTTTTTATAGTTGTAAAGAATCTATTAGAAGCCTTGAACTTTTCAATGAATAAAAGAAGTTTTAAGATGCCTAAACCAAAGTCTTATACTACTTGTGGTTTGTTATTTATATTATTTTTTTACATTAAAAACATTATCATCTTAGTCAATAGTGGTACAATAAAGTTCTTTGACTTCAGTAAAAAATATCAAATTAGATTCTTATACAAGTATTTATATAATTTTGTATCTTTGAAATACAATTAAAGATGTATCCTATATTAGCCTACATTCATAATTTATATTTTTAATTTGTTTCAGCCGGCAACATGTTTGCAGAGATGTCAAGCTGTTCCACCCACAATCCTTTCTGTACTACCTCACCGCTTGTATTCCTCAAATCTCGAAACTGACCTTGTTGTCATTGGTTCTGGACCAGGTGGCTATGTAGCCTCCATTAAAGCTGCTCAACTTGGCATGAAAGTAAATCTGACTTAATAATTTATAATTTAGCTCTTAGGTTAACTAGTCTTAGTTTTTAAAAGAAGCCCATTCAGTCATTATGGTTGGGCCGATTTAAAAAACAGAATTTTTTTCCAGCTATTTTATTACATTTTTTAATGTATTTTGACATAAATAATGAATATTTAATTTTTGCAGAAATTGTTTCAACCAGAAAGATAAAAAACTTTAAAAGTTAAATTTTTTAGTTGTTATAAAAAAAATAAAGGTATAATAATATACTTTGTGATATTTTTTCATATTCAAAACTGTAAATTAGATTAGGTTGAAAGGAGAGATTAAGGGGTTAAACCATTCTATACTCTGCGACCATTGGTCTATTGTGCAACTAAACCTCTTAACAATACAGCATACACACAAATAATTATATGAGCATATGCAACGCATGAATTTCCTCAATGTCAGAAAACTTTTTTTCTTCCTTACTTAGAAGCTTATTTTTAATAAAAGGTGAATGTTAAAATGAAAAAATCAAATAACTTACTTTGTTATTTTGTATTTCACTTTCCCATTTTGTGATATGATAACACATGTAGGCAGGTTTAGGTTATCACTTGGTCATCAGAGTGTGTGTCCATTGTGACCACGGCCTATAAGTCAATGATTTTGTTGCTTATTGCAATTAAATGATTAACATTTATTTTATAATGATATTTAATTAAAGCTTTTGGTATTGCATAATTAGTAAAAATCTAGGAAAATAAAATAATTAATTATTAATACAAATAATCAAAACAAAAAATCAGGAAAACTTAAGACTTTAAGTCTCTTATTCTGTTCACTTACTAGTCATCTTCATCATTTGTGTTACTTCCATGGCAGTTCTTGCAAAATGTAGTTGTGTGTTCCCACCATATAGATTATTCACAGGTGTTGCACTTTGTTATTGTTTTCCTGTTTTGTTTCGTTTTTTTTTTTTTTTTGGAGGACAGTACTGGCATTGCACTTCAACAGCGTTTTCCTGCTCTCCAACCTCTTGTACTTGCCTTTTTCTCAGTAGTGAGAATATTTCACAAATTCTCAATTTCATTGTAGTTTAAATGCTAGATTCGTACAGATAGCGTTTCCAGTGATCTATACCAATGACTTTCCTAATATATACAGATACTGCTTTCGTTTGACATTTCTTGGAGAGTTATGTCGAAAAATTAGAAATGAGTTGATGCCTCCAACATTCACCACAGTGAAAAAGACGGTAAGTGGCCACCTTTTTCCAATTCTTGACACAGAATACGTTTTCTGAAGTTCATCGACAATATCTACTCCAATCTTTGTCTTGTTATAAAATGTGACCATCACTTTCTTCATTAATCGTATCATCATTTTTAAAGCAATAAAACTTCTTTGCTAGGTTTTGGCTTGTAAGACACAAAAGTGGAAGTTGTTGAAAAGCCGAACATTGAACTAGAGACAGGTCTCTCTTAATCCTTATAACAAACAAAGGGGAGGATCTCACCCTTATCTTTTCCTATAGTTCCACCTAATGTAAATTTCTTTTGTAAAAGACATTCTGCTAATGTCACAGATGTAAAAAGGTTATGGCATGTTGTTTCTTTTGCTGTTCTTGAGATGCTTGAAAATACGTTGTACAACAGCTGGAATAGAGTTGTTCCCACAGTAGGGTCCTGGCTGTTAGTTACCAACAAATATACCAATTTTGAAGTGTAAAATGTTATTGTGTCACTGCCCAAATTTCCAAACCATATTTAACAGGTTTTTGAGACTAAAAAACACGAAAACTGCTTCTTCATTTGAAATTGGGCAGCTCTAAAACAACAGTCACAAACTCACTGTGGCTTTAGTTTTTCTTACAGTTTTCCATAAATTCTTCAAACAATTCTGTAACACAGAACAATTTATCGAGTCTTTTTCTTTCTGCTCGATTTGAATCAGATACGTTTCAGTGAAATCTATCTCCCAAGTCTCTCTCACGGTCGTACTGTGATTGGACTCATCAAATTTTGATGATTGTGTAATCAACAACTTTTTTTCTCAATTCTTTAAGAAAAAATAACAAAAAGTATTCCAAAGCATCTCTTATTAGGCCGGGAAGTTTAGTGACAATATTACAAGCTCTTGTTTAGGTTTTCTTTCTTACTGGAACATTACGCCAAGGAGTAGTTACATTTTTTTAAATAAAACCTCACCTACTAATGACCTGGATTATGCTCAAATTCATTATCTAGGCTTTCTTCAGATTCCCTATTGAACTGAATATTATCTTCATTTTCAATATCCAAATCACCTACTTCACTTGATACTGATACATCCTCACACAAGGGTAGAATCTCTTCGATGTCATCCTTATCTAAGTTGGCAATCAAGTCCCTTATTTGTTGTTCTTCTCGTTCTATGTCATTTTAAACAAAAAGTTTACAAGCATTTGACAGTTTTTATCACAAGGGTATCACATTAATAGATTATGTGGCCTGGGGTTTCCTATCTAGACCATATAATCTACATACTGTTTCCCCGTAGTATACTCCTATCCTAAGCAGTGCACCCTCAGACTACAGTGTCAAATCCTACGATTCACCTAGTTGCCTTTGTCAGTACTGTCCCTCCAAGTCTACCTGAAGGAACTTCTCGCAATAGTAATTTCTATGGAAATGCCCCCCAAGACTATCCTATCTTTGCTAGTGTTTTCTCACAACCCACCTATTTATTAACGGCTGTCCTAGTCAGACACACAGGTATGCTACTGCTGGCTCAGGTCCCTATGGATGCAGATCCCTATTTAGCCAATCTATCAACCTCTTCGTTTCTTTCAACACCCTTGTCCCCTGGTACACAGTGCAAAGTTACCCGGTTTTCTAGAGACAGAGCATTGAGGTTTTCCCAACTAAACTAGATTTTATAATAGTGCCTGCAAGTGCTTTGTAGATGTGAATTATAATGTAGAGTTTCTTATATGCTTGCTTCAAATTTTTGTGAACACAGTCATTGATGGCCATTATACATCCACCTGAAAAACTGTAGCATACTATCACAATGAAATTGAACGCTTCAATTCCAATCTCAGCCCATATACTCAGAACCAGTGTCTTCCTTTGCCGTGGAACCATCAGTGTACCACAACATTTCTCCTGAATTACCTAATATAAGGTCCTCTTCCCCATGTCAGTTCAGCGTTAAAGGGTTTTGAAAACAAATATCTATCTTATCGATATCTATCCATACGATCAGGTGGCCAATTGTTCCCATTCCGATTCTGGCATGCCCCAAGTATGATGTTCTCCAGAAACCGCTACACTTTCCATGCCTCTTCCATGGTAAATAAATCAATGGATGGCAGCCCTAGCTAGCATGATCTCCATTGCCACAGTTAGTGCTGTGGTCATAGCTCCGGTAATACAGAAACAAGTCAGCCTCTGAAACTTGGTCAGAGTTGTTTTGGCCTTCCTCAGAATATAATAATAGTTTACATTTTCATCAAAGACAACAATATTATCAAAATATTAAATGATCCAACATCAACCTACAATAAGTCTGTAAACAAACCTTTATCTAATAGCAAGACCTTGTTATCGCATCAAGATATCCATCGGCTAAAATCCATTAACCCTCAAGCTTCTCGATTAAAAGGCTTATCTAAAATACATAAACCTAATTTACCTATCAGACCTTTGATAAATTTTACAGCAGCACCTGGCTATCGTGCATCTAAATCACTCGATAAAATATTAAGACAACACTTTATTTTCATGAACAACTACTGTTTAAGAAATAGCCTGGATCTCGTAAACTAAATAAAAGCAATAAAACTGGAACACACTTACAAATTAGCTTCATGTGACATTGTAAAATGTATACACAAATATTCCCATTCACCAGTCAATAGAAATATTTCACAATAACTTCAAGGAATATTCCAACCTTCTGGATACCGCTATTAATGAGTTAATTTTTATCCTAAAAACAGTTTTTCACCAAAATTATTTCCAATTTAATGATTTTTTCACTCAACACGATGGCCTAGCCATGGGCTCACCTCTGTCCAGCATCCTTTCAGAGATCTTTCTCAATTATATAGACAACACCTTTCTAATGTCAGACTCGAATCCCTAGAAACAAAATATAATATCCTTCTATATGTACGTGGATGGCACATTCTTTATATTCAATGGAAGTAACAGACAACTACAGCTTCTAAACAATTATGTGAATAATAGTATGTGCCATAACCTTCGTTTCATAATAGAAATAGAGAATAACTGTAACCTAAATTTTCTGAACCTTACCATATCAAGAACGAAATACAATTTAACAGTTAAAATATACAGGAAACCCACAACAACAGACCGGACAATACACGCCTCATCACACCATCCATGTGAGTAGAAACTAGCAACTTATAATAGTTGTATACACTGTCTACTAACCATCCCCATGACGACCGAAGACTATGACCAGGAATTGTACCAATAACATATATAGCCTTAGCTAATGGATATAAAAGCACCACGATCGACAAATTAGTTTGGAAACATAAAAACAGACGTCCATTACATTCACCAAATAGTCCTAAACCGATTTACGTGTCTTGTGAAAATATATTAAACCATACACTGAGAAACGTAATGGCAAAGGACCGAGTAATCATCACATTCAGAACAAGTAATGAACTTAAATCAATTCTACAACATCAAGTTAAAAACAGTATGAACGTGCAATTTCATACTGGCATATACAATATCAAATACAGCAACTGTCTAGTTACTACATAGGCTAGACAGGATGTCCATTCCCAACAATATTTAGGAGCATCTACCAACAACAAACTGATTACCACAAGTTCCAGTTTTACAGAGCACTTTATAAACAATAGTCATTCATATTCAAGTTTCAATGACAACTTACAAAATCATGTATATTTGCAACAAAGGCTGAATTATGAACGCCATGGAAGAATTTGAAATTTATAAAGCCACGAAATGTGATTCTGCCTTAATATTTAACAACCAACTCTCCAAGTTAAATATCATGTTCAACACGTTGATCCGGATACAAGGCCCTCCAACGTCTAATAAATACTGATAAGATATAAAAGGACAGAACCGACCTCAATGTCGACTCGCCGTTTGGGCGAAGTAAAATTTTAACCTTTTGATTGACATGGTTTAAATGGTTTTGATTAACATGGATATGTTCTAAAGAATTCAACTCTTAGTCCCTCTTGTGACCAAAGATCTTCCAAGTTTTGATGAGACGATCTCAGAACTCCTGGCATAAAAATCAACTCTTTTTATTTCTTTGGGATTTGTGGGAAGACAGTCTCTCTCTCTCTCTCTCTCTCTCTCTCTCTCTCTCTCTCTCTCTCTCTCTCTCTCTCTCTCTCTCTCTCTCTCTCTCTATCTCTCTCTCTCTCTCTCTCTCTCTCTCTCTCTCTCTCTCTCTCTTTCTCTCTCTCTCTCTCTCTCTCACACACACACACGTGCGCACACACACACACACACACACACACACACACACACACATGGCTGGGTAGTAGGGTACCGCACATGACTGCCGACACTCAGTAAGTATTGTTGTGGAAATTGTGGTTATTTTAGAAACATGTGTCATAAAAATAGTGTTTGATACCACTGTGGTAAGAAGGGGCACCTTGCTAAGGTATGCCGAAACAAATTGTAAGCCTCAACAAAAATTTACTTCCAATAATAAAGCTAGTTTTAGTAAATATAATAATTGGGTTAAAAATAAGGTTAGAAATTTGTTTGTAAGTCACTATGTAATAGTAGATAATTCAAATGATAATATTGTGGCTAATGAAGACAGTGGTAATGTTTGTAACTTAAATAATTTGTTTAAATGTACGGCAACAACAGTTATAGAGTTATAATAGAGCCCATCAGAATAGAAGTTATGGTAGAAGATAAAACCATAATTGCTTTTGAAGCGGATACAGGATCTGCAGTAACAGTTATAAGTGATTGTTTTTGTTTAATTTTAGTAATTGCAAACTATTAAATAATGACTTAACGTTAAATTCATATACTAATGAATGAATTGTACCTATTAGAAAATTAAAGGTTAATATCAACTATGGTAAAATAAACACAAAGCTTGTTTGATTTATATATAATCAAGAACGGTGCTCATTCTCTGATAGTGATTGGTTAAAAATTTTAACTATAGAGATTTCTTTTAAGAATCCACTATATAGTATTAACAAACTTGGAAATAAAAATAAGAATGATGAAATAGTTAATAAATTATATAAAGAATTTCCAAATTTGTTTACTGATAGGTTAGGTACATGTAAAAACAAAATTGTTTTTCTTAAATTGAAAGATTAGTCTAGGTAGGCTGTTACATTTGAACTTTAATACCTGTTAAAAGTTCAGAATGGGGAACTCATAATTCCACTTTAAAAGAAAAATGGCCAACTAAGACTATGTGGTAATTTTTAAGTCATTAGATCCTTTTCTAGGAATAGACCGATACCCAGTACCAAGAATTGATGAAGAATCACGAAAGTTATGTACTATAAGTATTCACAAGAGTTTATTTTCATTTAGGAAAATGCCGTATGGGATTTACTCTCCTCCGGGTTTTTTCAAAGGGTAATAGAACAAACTATACAAGGGTTGGCAGGTGTGTTAGCATTTCTTGACAATATATAAATTATGGTACAGCAGAAAATGCAGAATAACACTTTTGTAGATTACAAATAATACACATATTGGCGGCAAGCTGGTTGACTGATCTCATGTTGAATTTTCATAAAAAGAGTCCTCTTCTATGGAGAGTGGCTGAGGGGCATACTAAGTGGTGGACTTAATCACTTTAAGATCAATAATATAAGCTAGGAGGTTGTTTAATGCAGCCAAATATTATAGTAGATGGGAGGTTTATAAGTGAGCTCTAATCGAGTACAGTTTAGCTTTAAAAGGGGCAAGGCTGAGAGGGACAATTTTGAGAGGAGGTAGATCGCACTTATCAAAGAGCACAACTTCATAAAGTTCTTGCATCTGATCCAGTAAACCCAATATGGAGTTTTCTTTGCTCAAACGGGGAGCACACAGAGATGGGGGGAAAAGGGTTGAAGTTTTATGACTTTCCTGGCTTGGTAGTCAGAAATGAGACAGGGAGTGAGGGCTCAGACGTCTCACTTAGGTATCCAACCTGGGAGAATTGGTGTATCGCAAACCAGATAGTTGACATAGATAAAATCAGGTGGGCTAGTAATTTGTTTAACACATTCAAATCATCAGACCCAGATGCGATTTTTCTGGCCGCCTCATTAAAAAATGGGGTATAATTTATTGCCCTTATTTTGTGTAGGTTATTCTGGGTCAATATATTGTGTTCATTTTGAAAGTCATTCATAATAAAACCAAAGAACAATGTAAAAGAAGTTTTGTAAGATAAATTGTAATCTGTTCTTAACTTTGATATTATCGATAGAGACTCCAAGGTCAACTTTCTAAAATTATCTGTAAGCTTGTAGTAATCAAGAACCTGGTCTAGTACAGCTGCTTGAAAAGAAAAATGCAAGTAGGCTGTTTATTCTCAAAAGAAAATCACTTTGACGTGTGCACTTCTTTACAGGAGCTTTTTATAATGAGTGCAACATGTTTTTAGTTTCAAAGCATGGTTTCTTTTCAAAATTTCTTGTAATTATGTGAGATTAAAATATCAGAGCTGATTGACTTGTATATATAGATATGTTTTTGGAACCTTTTTTAAAATTTCATTTAAAAATTTCTTTTGAATTTTGAACCATGGTGAAAAAATTTATTTATTATAACTGGCATTGACATCCAGTAGTATAAAACACAAAAATAAATAAATACATAATACTTCTTCTTCTTAAAAAATATATATACATATACATACAAAATTTTACACTTACATTTCCAATCGCAGGTTGGGTTGGTCCACCGAGAGTCCCCTATGTCCTGTTGTAAAGATTGGGAAGTGTGTCCTACAGTGTTATTAAAACTATAGTTTCTTCCACTTCTATTTTTTCCTCACTCCACGGGTTGTCTTTTGGAAGTTCCCCAAGGTTGGTTTTGTTAACAGTTTATTAATTGCATGGGTAAGGTTAATTAAAATTGGAGGTCACCTGATATCCAGAGTACGCATATTAAAGACTAAGTTCCCCTCTTAGTCACATAGCCTTTGGCATATGCTGTTCCGCCTTCATATGGGACAAATAGTGTTTTGCACTTCCGCCACATCCTAAAGAGTTCAGCCGTACCAGTACATTGCCCTCCATACACTGTGTGGAAGCTTGGAAGTTCACACTTGAAACTAAACCCACATCACCACATTCTCGAAAGAATTAATGATACAAGGAAAATATGTACAGACGCTTCGCAAAGTAGAAAACAAATAGAAGAAAAATATTTTGTAGGAATTTTAGCCACTTTCACAGCCTAACATCAAATCTTCGGTCTTAAAAAGTCATAGTTAAGATTTTCACTTTGTTCACATTGTTTTCATTATAAGATAAAGATTAACAAATGCCATATTAGTTTCTGTTATCAAACCAATGCCACATGAAAGAATCACAATTTTGTACAATAATCAATTTATTTGTCCATTGATGTTAAATGTTTCAATGATAAAATTATACATCCTTAGTTATTAACATATACCCAAACTTCTTTGCCACTGAACTACATACTAAGTTTGCTAGACAAAATGAAAAATGGTTATTTTTAACCCGATTTTTGCATTATTTAAACCAACTTGACTAGCTATATCTAAAAATCTATATGTCAAAATGAAGTCTCATTCCTAGAAATTCTTTTTCTTCTTTAAGTAGATCATAACAAAGTCTTGTACAACTTGACAAAATTATTGTAAATGTAAAAGAAATAGCTGGAAATGTACCTTTCTTGTTTTTATTATTTTTTTATTTTTTTTTTTATTATTATTATTTTTTTTTTTAATGTTTCCAAAGAATCTGTTTCTTCATAATTAAACACTTCTTATTTATGTCAAAATACCCTAAAATATTTACCTTTTATTAACTTAAGATTTGCCCTAAAAGTTGCCTCTTTTGCCTTTTTTTTCTAAGATGTATTTTTATAGTCACTTGATAACAAGAGTGTAACCCTCAGAGGCTCATTATAGTTAGTTCAGGTGTGGCAATCCCAAGGTTACCTAGCTGGTTCTTCAATTTGTTATCTAGTTTAAGGTTAGATCCTTCTTTTGTATACATATTTCTGTTCTTAAAACTCATCTACAGTACAGACTGTTCTTCAAACCTTTGTATAATATTGTACAAGAATCCTCCATTCTTGAGACACTTGTTTTTTTCAAATGTTACACTGAGTGTTTTCACTTTTTATCATATTTTTAATCCCATTTATTGTATGCCATACTAAAATACTAATTGGATTAGGCAAAAATATTTTTAATTATTTTCTATTTCAGACTGTTTGCATTGAAAAAAATGCCACTTTGGGAGGAACATGCTTAAATGTTGGCTGCATTCCATCAAAAGCTTTACTTAATAACTCACATTATTATCATCAAGCACATTCTGGAGATCTAAAGAGCAGAGGAATTGAAAGTGAGTTTTTTTTACAATAATATTAACAATAAACAGTACAAAACATTACACAAATTCTTACCCAACCATCCCCAAAACCGAATAAAAACCAACCAATACTATTCGTCACTAAAAATGTTATTTCAATATTATACAGCCAAAATGTGAAAATAAACCATGGATGGCATGTTTGAAAAACAAAAAATTATATATCTAAATAGGGCCTAAACTTGCTTCGCTTATATAATAAATGCTCAGCGGTAATCATATTTGATTAATATCAAGCTTTTGATTTTGACGATGCTCAAGGGTCATTTTTGATTTAATAATTACTGAATCGTATTATTTTTTTTTCTTCCCCTGTAATTATTAACTATTTTTCATGGTAGATTTTTTGGTTTTTACCATTAATTCACGAAACGGCATTTTTTAAGAAATAATAACCAAATATGTTTTGTTTGGGAAATTTAAACTAATATTTCCGCAAAAACTCGACATTGGTTTTTTTTCATCCATCACATAACTTTCTCTTTCACATTACTTTATTAGAAAGTAATTATACAGCAGCAACAATTGATCATATTTTTTAGATTAATTTAATTTTTTTAAATATATATATATATATATATATATATATATATATTTTAAAAAATTAAATATATATATTAAATGCATTTCAGTTTTTATCTTGAAGACTTAAGTGATTAGTGAGTATTTTAGTTGCTTATTTACTACTTACTTCTTTGTTAGAAAATGATGCAGTTAGTTTATTTATTTATTGATTCCATTGACAAAATTAGTCTCTATTGTTCAATAATAAGTATTTACATTGGTTTAATAATTATATATATTATATGGTTAATAAATTTAATGCTTCAGGATTGAATCTGTGGATTTACTGTTTTTAATATTTTTATGGAATTAACATAATAATTTTTTTTTTTTAATTAATTCAATTTGCAGCTCCTTCAAAGTTATCCACAATTTGTCTTCTCTGTTATCAGAACGTCAACTTGATACAGTCTTTTTCTTTCTAACAATCATAGTATCTTACCTAATTAGATGTACATTATATATTATCACAGTTCAGATAAGATAATTCTTGATAGTTAATTAGTTATGAACTCGCTTTGATCATGAAATAATTGTCAACGTTTATTTAAGTTTTTCTGATAAATTATTAATTAATGGTTGTTCATTTAGGTGGTTTTATTAAATATCAAGATCAAACAACAAGCTGTTTTACATTAAGAGTGTCTCTTTATTAAATTTTAATTCAATCACCTTTATTAACAGTTTCATTTTTTTCATAACTCTTTTCTCCATTTTCTTTTGAATTATCTGCCTTTCGTAAAAAGATTGCTGTAACAAACAAATCTAAGTTCAACATAATTAACAATATGTATGCATTGATGAAAACACCCTAAACTGTCAACCTTCATAACGAATTTTTGAAAAAATAAAACTAGGTTCCTCATTTTAATAATATTCAAATCTAGGACCATGAATTATGAACTGATATATTACAATAGGTTTTAAAACCTTAATTTTGAGTCTGAGCTAAGAAGACTCATTTTTTGTCAAATTTTATACAGCTATCTTATAAAGGGCCCTGTTTCATAAAAAGCTTATCAAATATTTTATAAATGTTAGGATGTTAGGCTTTAAATTATTAGTTATACAATATACTCCCTATTAACCGCCCCCTATGATATCAGACCCAGAGTTGGATATCAATAAAAATGGTTGGAACAAAAATAGCTAATTGCACCTAAACGTAGTCTAAAGTACCGGTAAGCATAAGTTAAGCCTATAAAATAAACAAAGCAATACTAATATACTATTGTTACGTTACTCACCTTGTTACTAATTGCTCATTGTATTATTAGTTTAACTCTTTATCATAAGAACAATGAGTTATAATGTGTACTGTACTATGTTGTACTGGCGCTAAGTGATGAAAAACAAAGAAATGATCGCCATGTTGAGACCTGAACATTTTTTACGTGGCAATGGGAAGGGATATGTCTAAGAATAAGGTCGGTTAATCCAGCATGCTGTTTACAGGGAGTCTACTGTATTACCAAATACACCAATCTTTTCTGTTTCATAAACACAGGAGACATCTAATTCAGACTCTAAATTTTGTAGTATAAAATATAAGCTTGTTTACACTGGTAATTATGTTATTAGTGTTAAATACTTCACTTCGATTTAAAAAAAAAAATTTTTTATCTATATGTTTTGATTGATTGATTAAATTTGGAGTTTAAAGGGCCTTTTTTAACCACCCTTGGCACCTCGACTGATGACCTATGGTGCAATTAAAGCCTCCTCATTTCAGCTTAGCAGATTTGTTCCCTTTATGAGTTTGAGTAATCCACTAACTAGCTCGGCCAATGATAGTTCCCCAGGAATTTGGAATCCAAAAACCTTTCACCTCTTATTGATCAGAGCCTCACAATTGAAAATTGTGCACAATTATGTGCTTTGTGGTCTCCTCACTCTTCCCGTACAATCTACACACAGTTTCCCCATGATAAGCTCCTATCCTGTTCATGTACACTCTCAGACCAGTGTCCTGTAATTAATCTATATGTTTTGATCTTTTATCACATTTGGTCTACTCCCAAATTTTGAGGCATTTTAAAAAAAGATATGACAAAATATTCTCACCACATTTTATTAAAATTTGTCCATAATTTGTGCAACTACCACAACAACACCAGAAAACATCCTGAAATTGACTTTTCTTTTTTTTTTTACAAAACAACCTTAAAATGGTTATTTAATTAATAACTCAACCTCAACTTTCTGACTACGTTTGTAGTCATGTAATTTCGTAGGCATGTCAGAGATCCGGCAGTCTTTAAAAAAAAATTATAAAATCTAGTTTTACATGAATTTTGAGAGCATATATAAAACACTCGGAATTGTGTAATAAGTTATTTTGTGGAGTAAAAGGAAAGTTTTACTTGTATTTGTCATTGGTATAAGGTGCAATGATTATAACAAAGTCTTGTAAATCAGAACATTATTTTCTCTTTATTTCCTTGATGATGTTTACAAAATACATTAAACAATTTAGTTTTCATTTTTAATACTTATGTTAATCAATTGAAGGGGTCAATTTTCTTTTTTGTTAGAGCTTTGAGATTTTGTAACATCAATATACATTTTAATAAATAAGCTTAGAACTCTAATTTATGCAAATCACATAGTAAAAAAAAACACCAGCTGATTAGTGATTCCATTTTATAAGTAGATAGTTTACCTTCATGAAATAGAATTATCTGCTCTTTTTACAAAATATTGTATAACCTTATAATATTGATAGTTTTATAAAACAGCCCCAAGTACATGACAAAACTATATAAACATTCCAGATATTAGTCCAAGCGTTCTGGTTATAGCTTAGTCCTTAGACAAATAACTTATATTTTAGATTTATATATATTTCTTATGTACTCTTTGTGTACATGTGATCATAAAATCCCAGGCCCCTTCTATTTTTATTATTATTGGGGAGGGGGGAAACTAGTTCGAACATTTTAGTTTGGATATAGACCTTACTTTTTGATATGATAACTTTTGTTTACTTTTCTATGGAGGGTGCTGTGAAAGAATCACTAGAAATATCTTAAATAGTAAGTGGATTATGTATTACTTCATTTTAAAGGTGTTGATAAATAAAAAAAAAATAAAAAACTTTATTTAGCTAATACAACAGAGTGTTGTTTAGTGCTCCTTTTGCAGTAGTTATGATCTAATTTGGATCCCACAATTTTAATTTGGATGTCATAATTTTAATTTTGATATATTAAGCCTGGAAGAATTTCTAAAGTTAACAATACTTACTTCAAAATTTTAATTTGTTATACTTAAGACTTTATTGTATTAAGAAATAAAAAATTTAGTATCTACATTTTAAGATAAAGTTGTTAATTAAAAAAATATATAACTAGGGTCTAAGAATTTCCCATTGCTATGTTAGTGGTTATTAAATTAACCAAAATTGTAGTTTTTTTTAAATATTGAATGTTTATGAATAGAATAGACAATCTACGCATTTATAACCACTTTTTAAGACTCTTTTATTGTAGTTGAACTTGAGATTCAACATTGTACTGTAAATCTTATATGGAGAATGTGTTTACAAAGCTCTGATTTTAAAAAAATTCTGCAGCTATTTCAAATTGGCTTAACAGAATAATGTTATATTTTTACTACAAGGTACGTAGTAACATTTATGAAAACACTGAAACGACAATTGGTGGAATGGAGGCACACTTCGTCACCAGGAAAGACTAAAGCTAAGCAAATCTTGACAACTCAAAAAATCATGTTTTTCGGGACAGTGGATTTTTTATCCCGAGATGAAACGATCAATGCAAATGTTTAATACGAGATGCTTAGGAAACTGTGTCGCACAATACAGATAGGCACCGAGGAATGCTCATAAATGGTATTGTTTTGATTAATGACAATATCCGACCTTACACTGCAAATGTTGCACAAATCTTACAGAACTTTGGCTGAGACTAGTTTGATTACCCCTGTGTACTGTCTTGACCTCGCCCTTAGCTACTTTCATCTCTTTTTGCACCTAAAATCATTCCTTGGTGGTCAAAACTTCAACAACAATGACAAGCTCAAAGAACATGTTATCACATGGTTGACAACACAGGCAGCAACATTTTATGAAGAAAGGATACAAAAATGTGTACCGTTCTATGACAAGTACCTACAAAATGGTGAGAGCTATGTATAAAAATAGTTTTAAGGTTTGTAGATTGTTTCCAATAAATAACTTTTCTGTATCTGTACTAGTTTTTCTTATTACCAAATGGAACTTATTTTCTGGACATACTTCGTATTTTTCTTGAGGTACCTTTAAAATAATGTATCACAAGACCCTTGTACAAGTGAAGATATTTGAATTAACCCCCTCGGCTCCTTTCAGACAGGCTTTAAAAAAAATATTATATACGAAAAAATAGAATGTATATCCAAACTTAGATTTATTAAAGTTTGAATTTGTATTAGTTATTTTAAAAAATATGGGGATCTATTTTTAAACTTCAATCTAAGACTCATGATAATTATATTTTCATACAGTATACTTTGTTCCAATTTCATTATACAGTAGAAGCTCTTTTAACCGGCATTCTAACAACCGGCAATTTCTACTAACCGGCATCAGACAAGCCACTCACGGTCGGTTTCTTCCGGTTATGTTCGGGCGGCTGACAGGCCTCGACAGTGCAGTGACTACGTGCTCCGTTTTCTTAGTCATCCAGTATTTGTCTGCTTCATAAGTAACACTTTACTTTCTTCATAATGTCAACATCGTTGTAAACATTTATACAAACAACAATAATAAAATTAGTTATTATAAAATATGTAATACACACAAAAAAAAAAGAAACAAACATTTTGATTCCTACATCGGAGTTACCGCTTTCATCACTAGCGGTATTACTTTCACACAAACAGTTATGAATATCACTTGAATTGTTGCCAAGTTCACTCATTATTATATGTGTAATACTACACTAAAAACACTACTGATACACTAAATAATCATAAAATAATATAGACAAAAACACTAAACAACAATTCACTGCCGGTATTGATTTTCACTAACATTGATTTTTCTTATAACCATCGATAAAATTGTGCAAAATGAATAGAGCGTCTTTTACTCAGAGTTACTATATAAAATACATGTAAGTTTGGATAAAAGTTACCCTTGGTATATCGATTTTAGCAAACCTTGTTTAATTAGATCGCGATCACGACTTTAGCACTATGGCCGCGGCAAAATAGATCGCGATCGTGACTCTTAGCACTTGGAGGGTAAAAACTAGATACGCTCGATTTTCCGGCAAAATCGGATATCCGGCATGGACCTGGTCCCGACCGTGCCGGTTAAAAGAGCTTCTACTGTATCTGCTTTTTATATATCCAAATTATTAACAATGAAAAATGTTGAGAAATTATAAACTTATCTGACATAAGATGTTTTATTTTGTTTTTGTTTTTTTAATAGTATTTTATTGTAAATAGCAAGTGTTTTACATTCTAGTACTAACAACTCATTTCCATTGTTTTGTATAGTAACAGTTAATAATATTTTAATATTTCAAATTATTATTAATATGGAAACAACCATTTTCTTACATTTTCCAGTGTATTTCATGTAGAGAATTTTGTTTTAATCTTTTCAAGAACTTAAAAATGTATCATAGTTTTGTATTTTTCTTATAAATGAACTCCCATTATCTTTTTATAAAATTTGATCAACAAAACTACTTGTTATAAACAAATTAAATCAATACATAAATTTGAATCCTCCAACCATAATGCATATTTTAACATAAAAGGGTCTTTTCAATAACGAATTTTTTTTATGACAACAAAGACCACCTTATATTATACAAATTGCTATTTATTAACATAACCTGTTGGTTTTAATTAGTTAGTGTTAATGATTGTTGAAACTGTTCAAGGACATATTAAGACTCTTTAAGCATATTGCTGCACATAAAACAATATTAAACATTTGTATATATATTATTTTGACAAATATATATTATATATATATCATAATTTTTAAATCTATATTTTAAGTTTCTCTTTCTTTTTACATTTTGTTCAGTAAAATTCAAAAGTTTTCTTCTCTCTTTGTAATTTCAATTTCCATTAAAATCTACTAAATAAAAAGTTTGGTATAGGCATAGGAAAATTTGACGAAATCATAAAATGGAAAATCATATTTCTTCGATCAATGAAATGTCTCTTCTACATTGTGAACCTACTATCAAAAACACACCTGTCAATAAAATGGACATTCTTGTGCATTATCATTTTATGAAGCTTGCATGCTAAATTTGAATGCTTTTGGATAACAATTGTAACTACTAAAGCGTTTACAATTTACTTTTGTATAATTTTTAGATTATATGGTTAAAATTTTGTTTCATAATGATAATTCCCATATTGATTATTGTGGGTGGTCACTAGTGATTAATTTGAGTGCATAATTTCAATCGGCATTAAAATGGTCATTGAATAACCAAAGTAAAAGTTATATTAAAACCCTCTAACTGGCAAACATTGATTGTGACAGTCAATATTATTATGACTAAATATTGCTCAATCTTGATGGTTTTAGGTTCATGTATTGTAAAGTTCAAAGTTGATACTTTTCATTTCAAATATACAATATATCAATTTGGCCAACAAATCAACTGAAATTCATATGCCAGATGTGCCCTGGTACAACTGACATTTTCTATTCCATTAAATCTTATGTTTTCTAGATGGTAGTATTATTCCTTACTATATTTTATATGAGTTTTTATTGTTTGTAATTTTAACATATTAATGTATTTTATAGTTATATGTAGTGTATTAGTTACCATTAAAATTTTGTTTGATAAAATATAGCCTAATGTGTTTTTTATGTTTATGTGGGCATGATATTCCCAAATTGGTATATAAAAAGAGAACAAATTTACTTCAGATTTTTCTAAAGGATAAATCTAGATTCTACAATTGATTACGAAAAAAATTATATGACACATGTTACATTTTGAATTGATTTTCTATTTTTACGAATTTTTTAAAATATGCTTACAAAATAGTTAAAACGGCTTGCCACCGCAAATTAATATATGGCCAGTTCTAGGATTAAAGGGGGGAAACTTTATTGGTGGTTATTTTAAAACAGTTCAAAGGATTTTTTTTTTTCATTTTTGAACTTATTTGTATCACTAACTGTTAGAATATGTATGCTGAGTTTCATTGAAATAATATAGTAGTTTCAAAATGAGCCACGGACAGATGGACAGACATGAAGTGTTTTTTATCCAGAGCATGAGATTTACCCATATATAGTTTTTTTCTTTTTTTTTTTTTTTTCAAAATAGGTTTTCCCACCGTTTTATTATCTTTTTCTCTTCCCAATTGAATTTATGATTTTCAGACCGAACGTGTTCCACTATCTGCTATGTTGTGTAGTTCTGTCACTTGTGGATTTCCCCATTAAATTAGTCTTAGTTATTTTCACTGCTCAAGAGTTAAAGACTAGCTGTACCTAAGAGGGGTTGGTGTCCCTCGCGGTCATCAGTCAAACACTCTGTAATAATTCAAAAATGAGATGAAGTTATTATTTAATGTTATTAATTTGTTAATTTGCTCGACTATAGGGCGCCAGGTTTGCTTTAGCATACCAATTTTGAAAAAAGAATGAATTTAAATATTTAAAAGAAAGAAAAAATATCTGGGGTCGTAAGTTCTTTTCACAGTGTACTTACAGTGGATTTTGGTTTTAAATGAGAACACTTTGGCTGAAATGTTACAAAGAAAACATTTATTAAACATTCAAAGAAACATCCTACAAATTATTATTAACAACAAAAAAAATCATATTATAAATACTAGTTATCTTCTTTAGTTTCAATAACAAATTATGAATTTATATTTCCTTTATTTCTTTCTTTCAAATTAATTAATTTTATCTTTAAAAATGCTTTTACCAATAAAATTGTTGCAACAGGAATTTAATCTATGAAATTTTTTTTAGTAACTTTGTAGCTCTAAAAGAAAAATGAAAAGATTCTATTTTCATTAATTAAAGTTTTATTTTACTAGTATCTCTTCTAGTAATAATCTACTAAATTTTCTTTAAATAGATAAACATTTACAAAAAATTAATTTAAACATAATACAGGTTATTAATCAAACAGATAATATACAGCGTCTATACCACAACGCCGATTTAAATAAAAAAACATTGTCTGTGTCCAAATGGAAAACTGATGTCCTACAAGTTGAAATTTTACGGCTCGAAGTGGATTCTCTCTCGTCCAGAAGTTGTTTTCTCCAAATGTTGAGAATATTCATAACTCGCGTACATAAATTATTGTCTTTTATGTTCCCAACTTATTGTCTTTGAAACACGCTAAACATGGATTCTTATATACTTTCGATCTCTATTTGAGATAAAAAATCAAATGTACATTGTTCTAATAGAACCTAGAAACTCTTTCTACGATCTTATTTCTTTTAACACTAGACTTCGACTTTGAAAAACACAACTTGTCCATTTTGAGCGGTTAACTCTAACTCCACAAAACACATCCAGTCCCTTCAAGCTCTGGACTTAGACTGCCGTTACCATGAGGCAAATTCTTACTTCCGAAAGCGTTCTTTCCGGTTACTGTTCCCACGTTTTACCGCACTGCCGTAAAAACACAAATAATTTACATAACAAAACAAACAAACTAAATTACATTAAAATTAAACATGATTATTTATACTATTGTCTTGAAAATCCATTTTTCTTTTATTAATGACGTTACTAAATTCATTATTATTATTTGAATTTATTATCTCTTTAGCTTAACCGCGTCTTTTAAATGAGTCTATTTTAAAATCTGACTTTTCACATTGTCACAAAACCCCACAAGGTTTGTATTTCAATACAGGTATTGGAATACAAAGCTTTTATATATATATATTTCAAATCGAAAAAAAAAATACTAATGGATGTTCAAGACATTTCATTTCAGAAGCTAAGGACCTCATGAAAGAAAATAAGTATCCCTAGTATACTTAATTTAAGAAAGATTCTCTTTTCTTATAAAAATAAAAATCTATTTGCTAAAAATCCTATTTTATTATTTTAATTTGTTAGCGTTATATTAACTCATTGCAAAAAAAAAATATTATACGAATCAATTAGTGCTAAGTCTTATCTCTATTTATACAATAAAACCCATCATCAGTTTCCTTTCCAACCTTGTTGGCTGAAACTTTCCATCAACATTTTTTTTGTTGACAGGATCCCGTCACTCAAAGCTTATCTCCCAGACAGCCGTCTATATACTTTTTCTCGTCTCATCCTCTTTGCCAAGACGACATTTCTACATCCTTTGAAAATCTACCTTTGACTCTAGATATTCATCTGAATAATTCCTTCAACTTAATACAATTAAAATTTAAAACTTCTCATTATCATTAACACCATTACAAAATTATTTACCTATTACTCAACATTACTTCAATTTACCTTAAAACTTTTCAATTATCATCTTATATTATTACTCATTTTAATTTAAACCCAATAACTATTTATTCTTACTTAAAATCTCAATTCTCTTTTGTCTTGCTGGGATAACATGTTAACTACTGATTTTATAATTACAAAAAACTCTTTTCTTCAACTAAAATTCAAAAATATAACATCATTATTATCAAAAAAAATATAATTACTTACAAAACTCATCTATTTATTTCAAAATTACCTCTTTACAATTGTATTGTCTCTCAGTATCCTATCTTAAAATTATTTCCATCTTATCTTTCATATTTTAATAATCAAGTTGCATTAATCCCCACACAAATTCTTCATAATAAAAAACTCCTTATTATTTACCTATATTCTTTCATAAATAATCTCCTTATTTCAACGTAGCTTCCTTTAAAAATCATAATAATCGCCGTATTTCGTAGAATTCCTTAAATCTCCTCTTGTTTCATTAAAATCGTCGCATATTTCCTTTATTTCATTAAAATCGTCGTATATTTCCTTTATTTCATCGCAGTACTCAAAAAACCTCTTAAAAACTAAAAATTTACCATTAATGCAACCTAACTACCTTTTTCATAAAAGTTTCTTAACAGAACAACTTCATTTTAAATACCACTTTACTCAACAATTCTGTAAAGTCATCATCTTCATATAAAACTCAAAAATTCTTTCATTTAAATTACTTCATATTAAAATCTCCTTAGTCATCTATTACTTGTATACAAAACTTCAAAAAATAAAAAAATTATCATTGCTTTCCCAGCTAACACCTTATTTCATCAAAATCTTTAGACACCTTTATCAAATAACTTCTCACAATCATCTATTGTTTTAAATTCAAACATTATTTATTAAAAATCATTAATTATTTATTTCATTTATAAATCTCATCAAAATCTCTCTTATCATTATTAATTTATTATTCCTTCCTTTAAAAAACAAAAACTTAACCTCCTTTACTCATCATTTAACATCAAAAAAAAAACTTAAAAACTTTATTATTATCTGTCTTGGCAAAACTCACATAAATTCTCAAACTTTACACAACTATTCTTCATATTTTCAAACCATAAATCACTTAAAACTAACAATTTTTTATCATTTTATTATTAAATAATTCTTAATATTTAAAACATCAAAACATACAACTTATCATTTTACAATTTAACATCTAATTACCTATTCTACTCAGCTAATCAACATTTTTACAATTTTATAAAACTTTTAACTTTATTCCTTAAAAACTCTCCTTTTGTCACGTCCGGTTTAATCTCATATATACAGATCGATCACTTCTATATATCCTACAATTTGTTTTCAGTCAACATCTGTCTAAATTTTTTATTACATGAAGTTTTTCATGTAATAATGTCACACTTATTTATGCATTTTTCTTCCTAACCTCTCCTACCTATCCTTCTGATGGTCTACTTTATACCGTGCATACTTCTAATTGCTCTTTAGACTCTTACACAGAGTAACATGTTGTGACGTTGAAATGTGCAGTGGTTGAATGCAATATCCCTACTTGATTCAAGATAAAACCCAAAACACATCCCTATTTCACAACACGCCCTCTTATGCAGTCTCAGAATGCCTTATTCTTACGAATAAAACATTCTATTTTGACTACACAAACGCCTACCTCCTCCCAAAATGTTCATGTACTCCTTAAATGCATCTACACGAAGAAAATTTTAAAATTCATAAAAAATTTCATTAAAATCGTTTCATCCGAAGTTGAAATAAAGTCTATTTTACCAAGCTTATTACTAGCATCGTCGATTTTTTGTTTATGTATTCCTTTCTAGATGTTATTATTCAAATTCAAAAAGAAATTTTATTTTTAAAACTTATTCTAAGTTTTTTACTTAGAAATTTTACCTTCAATACTATTAAAGTTATTTAAGTAATCTACTTTTGTTCTTGTTTACTTTATTTTAAAGCCAATTATCCTTTATTTAAGTAAATTTTATTTGAAAACACAAGTTAAATTAGAATTATACGTCAAAAGTTTTTTATTTTCCTAGACAGCATTTTGGTAACACCCTATATTTCGTCTCAATGTCATGCATAGGAATTTATACCTGACTAAGGAATAAACAATCTCCCCTAGCTGTATGAAGCAATATATCTGTCTACTGATAAGAAGTGAACCTTTTAGCTCCAACTAGATTCTATTTCTCTCGTCATTATTGAATATTTTATTGAATCCACCTACTTAATATTGAATATTATTTCTTCAACGTTACTCTGAATCCTCGCTTCGAACTAACTATCTTATCTATGTCACGTAAAATCAATATTTATTCCTTTCATAAACATACAGAGTTATTTACTAACAATCTTGCAGCTCCAATGATCCTCTCATCTAGCTAATCTGTTTTCGTCACGTTTTCTAAATATTAAGATCTTAATAAACATATAAAGTTGTTTACTGCTATAATCCAGCGTCTTTACTTTACAAATACCTAAACGTTTTCTAAAACTAAACTCTTAATATTTTACGCTTGGCTAATAATTATTTTCTATATTTTTGTCTCAGCTTACAAAATTCATTAGTACACACAAATTATTAATATTCATAACTCTTAATTATCTATTTTCAAACTTAAACTTATTTATTAACAAACTTCTTATTCTATTTATTATTTTTCAAAATCAAATCCGTGTGTTTATAAAAATGTCTTTACATTATTATTAGTCATTCCAAATTTCAATTGATTACAACTCAATTATAAATTATACATTTTTTACGATGGTTCCCAGATTGGTGAAAGATTTTAAAATACATGATTGAATTTTTTAACACATTTTTAATGTTAAATACTTCTGTCCACACGGACAGTTTGTCTAGCCTATTCATCACAACAGACCCTTTCCTAACAAAAGATCCCACTTTGTTATTGTCTCGGAGTACTGACAAAATACTTCTCTCTTTCTCATTCTCAGGCATACCATCACCCCTCCTTCCCTCAAACATCTTAGAATCTAATGACCTAATTTCAACATCTGTTCGTTCAGGAATTCTAACCCCACCATTCTTATACACTAGTACAAAACCTTCTTTTACTATTTCTACATTTTTACTTTCAAGATTATATTTAAAGTTACTTTTTTCACAAAAACTTTTAATTTCTTGTTCTTGTATTCTAAAAATATTTCTAAATTCTAACATCGCATATTTTTCAAAATCTACAATCCTATGGTAAACTCGTTTTTTAAGATAAACAGCTGATTCCTTTATTATTAGATTATTTACTTTTACTTTGTTTTTCAAATTACTTATACCTATTCCAACCCCACTAGACATATTAATTTCAACATTATTTGCTGTTTCTGGATATACCTTGTTACCTAACCCATTATTCATCTTTTTAGCAATTTCTTGAACACAGTCATTTACACAATTATCCTCTATTATTATCAAATCATTTGATATGTTATTTATTTCATTAAAACTGTTAATTTCTACTTCAGCTACTGCTTGATCTAAATTGTTATCCAAATTATTGACATTTTCTATCAAAACACCTTCTACATTATTTATCCATTCAAATTCTACTTTTTTCTCACAATAGCTCACTTCAATTTCTACTTTATTATTAGTTTCCATTACATTACTTTCCATTTTAAGATTTTGTTCTAATTTTACATAATCTGATTTTATTTCAACCCTTATCTCTTCAAATTTTTTACACATTGCTTCTTTTAAGTTTAAATTATCTTGTCTTAGTTCTAATTTACTCTGTTTCAGGTCATTATTTATTTTATCAAGTTTAACATTATTCTGTTCAAGTTTAATATTAAAATTCTCTAGTTTTTCATTAATTTCTAGCTTATTCTGATCAAATTTATTACTTATTTCTTTTAATTCCAAATTGTTTTGATCAAACCTATTATTTATACATTCAAACTTCTTATCATTATCTTGCCTAAATTCTAGATTATTCTGTTCAATTTTATTATTTGTTTGTTTAATATCATTACTTATCTTCAAACTGCTTTGTTCAAATTTATTTATTAACAATTCATATATTTTCTCCATGCTCATACCTTGATCATTATTTGTTCTACCCCCATTTACTCTATTCTGCTCAATTACACTAACCTGTTCCATTACCCTAACCTCTTCAGCTCTTAATTCCCTATCTGAATTTTCTTCTACTATTTCTACCCCTGATGTTTCTACTAATTTTTTATTCATATTTTCACACTGTCCTTTACTATCTAGAATCCTATCACTATCAAACCCATTAAAATCCGAACCTGAACTACTAATTTTACTCATACTTGAACGTCTACTATTACTATTATTACTTATTTCTTGATCTAAAAAATTTTGTGCAAATTGTTCATTTGTTTGCTCATTATTTTGCGATTCCTTCTGTAAATTATCAAAAATATCCCCCGTAAATTCTAATGACTCTATATTATTTAAAGAATTTTGATTTCCTAACTCTACCTGTTCCTCACTATTATTAACATTTACAATTTCTGACTCCATTTTTATCTTATTATATTTAACACAAAAAATTTTAAAAAAGAATCTTTCTTATTATGATAGAGAGAGTCCTTACCTTGATTTTAAGAGTTCTCATTACCAAAATCACTGTTTATTTCGACTAAAAAGGCCCACAGTTGCGGCGACATTTGTAATAATTCAAAAATGAGATGAAGTTACTTTTAATGTTATTAATTTGTTAATTTGCTCGACTATAGGGCGCCAGGTTTGCTTTAGCATACCAATTTTGAAAAAAGAATGAATTTAAATATTTAAAAGAAAGAAAAAATATCTGGGGTCGTAAGTTCTTTTCACAGTGTACTTACAGTGGATTTTGGTTTTAAATGAGAACACTTTGGCTGAAATGTTACAAAGAAAACATTTATTAAACATTCAAAGAAACATCCTACAAATTATTATTAACAACAAAAAAAATCATATTATAAATACTAGTTATCTTCTTTAGTTTCAATAACAAATTATGAATTTATATTTCCTTTATTTCTTTCTTTCAAATTAATTAATTTTATCTTTAAAAATGCTTTTACCAATAAAATTGTTGCAACAGGAATTTAATCTATGAAATTTTTTTTAGTAACTTTGTAGCTCTAAAAGAAAAATGAAAAGATTCTATTTTCATTAATTAAAGTTTTATTTTACTAGTATCTCTTCTAGTAATAATCTACTAAATTTTCTTTAAATAGATAAACATTTACAAAAAATTAATTTAAACATAATACAGGTTATTAATCAAACAGATAATATACAGCGTCTATACCACAACGCCGATTTAAATAAAAAAACATTGTCTGTGTCCAAATGGAAAACTGATGTCCTACAAGTTGAAATTTTACGGCTCGAAGTGGATTCTCTCTCGTCCAGAAGTTGTTTTCTCCAAATGTTGAGAATATTCATAACTCGCGTACATAAATTATTGTCTTTTATGTTCCCAACTTATTGTCTTTGAAACACGCTAAACATGGATTCTTATATACTTTCGATCTCTATTTGAGATAAAAAATCAAATGTACATTGTTCTAATAGAACCTAGAAACTCTTTCTACGATCTTATTTCTTTTAACACTAGACTTCGACTTTGAAAAACACAACTTGTCCATTTTGAGCGGTTAACTCTAACTCCACAAAACACATCCAGTCCCTTCAAGCTCTGGACTTAGACTGCCGTTACCATGAGGCAAATTCTTACTTCCGAAAGCGTTCTTTCCGGTTACTGTTCCCACGTTTTACCGCACTGCCGTAAAAACACAAATAATTTACATAACAAAACAAACAAACTAAATTACATTAAAATTAAACATGATTATTTATACTATTGTCTTGAAAATCCATTTTTCTTTTATTAATGACGTTACTAAATTCATTATTATTATTTGAATTTATTATCTCTTTAGCTTAACCGCGTCTTTTAAATGAGTCTATTTTAAAATCTGACTTTTCACATTGTCACAACTCAAACACATAAACAATCATCTTTATAGTCATTTACATTACACAATTACTTAAACTTTCACCTTCTCTTAGGATTTTTGAGTTGTACACTTTTTTCTTAGGCAGTTTCCTCACTTGGCAGCCGAGTATTGACTCTGCTATTTTTTCCAGATTTTAAAACCATTTATAGGTATGGGAAAGAAAGAATGTCATACTCGTGTCTGTTATATCTGGGAGTGGAGTTGTGCATATTGATTGCCCTTGCGAAATCAAATTTGTGGACCCTGATGTGTACTTTGCACTCCCAAGAATATTAACAATTCGAGTTCAGGAACCGGGCACCTAGCTGTGCTTGGCAAGCAAGTTGATGTTGAGTTAATGGGGGGTTGGGACCCATAACTGACGAGGTCGGACTGAGTCAATAATTTTCCATGATTAGGGCCTATATAGATGGCTAGTCTGTAGTAACTTGAGGTGAAAAACGTAACTTTGTACCAGAACTCTACGAAGGGGGGGGGGGGTGCTGAAGACATGTATTTCAGTCCTCCTTAAAATTGGATATTTTAAGTTTATTTGTAGATTATTAATTTGGTTTTCTTATGCCCAATTGTGTTAAGGTGATGATGTCCGCAATAGTTTTTGCCTTAAAAACTTACAAAAACAACAAAAATATTGAAGAGCCTAGCTTTAGCCCCGAGTTCCTTTCTTATATTACTAGTTTTATTGTCCCAACATGGTCCTAGGTTACTAGGCTAGGTTGATATTTTTACTTTTCTTAAACTGTAAGTTTATCCCTTTATAATGAGAGTTGATTTATATCCTTGTATATTACACAAATGATGACAAATATCCGATTAAACTATATCAATAATATAAACAATCCTTCACGATACAGTATCTATAAGTCTAGTTTCTTGTTACTGCAAGTAGTAATTAGTTTCAACTGGCATCAATACAATCTAGCTGGCTGTTATCTATGTGGGAACAATTATATTATAATACTCATTATAGTATGAATATTATTATATTACGAGGTGTGTGAGAAAATTAATGAGACTGATTTTTCATTTACCAAAGTTTTATTTTTTCAAACAACAATGTTATCCCCTTTAAAGTAGTTCCTTTGGGCAGCTATACACGGGCAGAGTCGTTGTTCCCACTCTTAGTAGCAGCGCTGGAAGTTTTCAACTGGTATGGCTTTTAACTGGTCGGTCATAGCCTTTTTGAGTGTTCTCCAGAGTTTCAAAATGACGCCCTTTTAAGACATGTTTCAATTTCGGGAAAAGGAAAAAGTCACAAGGACTCAAATCAGGTGAATTGGGGGTTGAGGAACCACAGAAATGTGTTTTGGGGTCAAAAATTCACTGATTGAAATGGCCGTGTGACACGGGGCATTGTCATGATGAAACCTCCACTTGTCTGCAATGTCTGGTCTCACACAAATCACTCTTTTCCTGAGCCTTTCAAGGACACTTTTATAAAACACTTTCTCGACAGTTTGTCCTGGTGGAACAAATTCTTTGTGCACGATACCCTTACTGTCAAAAAAACAAATCAGCATGGTCTTAATCTTTGATTTCCTCGTTCGACATTTTTTCCACTCTGCCACTCTTCACTTTGCCGCTTTGTTTCAGGATCATACTCAAATATCCAGGATTTATCACCTGTGATCACACAATTGAAGAATTCTTGGTCATTGCCAATCATCTCAAGAAGATCAACGCACACATTTCTTCGATTGTCCTTCTGTTCAGTTGTGAGGTTTTTTGGCACAAATCTTTCGCATGCCCAAATCGTCTGATGTACGGTGAAAGTGTTTACGTTTAACAGTTCTCTTATCATCCATATTGTTAAACGACGGTCTGATCTCACAAGAGTCCTCACACGTTTAACGTTTCCGTCAGTTTTGAAGTTGAAGGTCTCCCTGAGCGAGGTTGATCTTCAACGTGTTCTCGACCTTCAAAAAATGATTTGTGCCAGCGGAAAACTTGTGCTCTTGATAAGCAATGTCCCCCATAGGGGGGGGGGGCAAGTCACACTCGCGGATTCACCAAGGTCAACACAAAACTTGATTTCATAATGTTGCTCTAAATTCCGATGCTCCATTTTTGTAACACACAATAAAAATACAACTTTACTGGTGGCGCTGTCAAAAATAATGTGTTAGCTGTACGGAGTTGAAACTCGGACTGAGAAAGTAGAAGAGATAAACAAACCGGTCTAGCACAGGCCGGTAGACACAATGTTGCCAGATCGCCCACAGTGTTGCCAGTCTCATTACTTTTCTCACACACCTTGTATGGGTATACCCTTGTCTTGTTTCAACTACTATAGAGCTTAGTTGTTCAATACAATTTTCCAAAACATCTGGTCGTGTAACATTCTTATCTTGTTTTCTGTTATTTTCCGCTCAAGTCCAATCTATTCTCTTTTTCACTTTGTTTTGTTCTTCTCCTTGATTATTTCTTGTCCATCCGAAATGTCTTCTTTTTACTTTTTTCCATTTAATTGTCTTGATTCAGACTGTTTCTAATATTTGTTGCTTCCTCTGTCTAATCTTTTTTTCTATGTTTATTACTCCTAGGGATCTCATTTCTCTAACCTGAATTCTATCCCAATTTTGTTTATTCATTACTTAAATTTCTAATACATTTGGACAAATTTGCTAAAGACCAAAAACATGTATTTTTATTAACTTTTCCATGTCTATTTTATTCATCTCCTATTAAAATGTAAGTTTTTGTGTTTGTTTAAAGTTATTATTTTTTTCTGTAAAGAATATTCAAATAAACATTTAGGAAAATGTATAAAGATGTTGTTACTTAGAAGTTTTTTTATATATATATAACTTGTTTTTCATTTTTTGTGTACATCTTAAAACTTCAAACTTTTACTAAATAAATAATAACTTTATTTTCTGTGTTGTGACTTATTTTGATGTTTTTTCATAAAACCATTACACATTTTGGGATTTATATCCCATCATCAGAATAGTTTCACTCCTTGGAGGTCGTCAGAACATGAAGAACATGGAACACATAAATTTAACACAACACAATACACGAGACAGGTGCATAATGTTCTGACGACCTCCAAGAAGTGAACTATTCTAATGATGGGATATAAATCCCAAAATGCGTAATGGTTTTATGAAAAAATATCAAAATAAGTCACAAGATGGAAAATAAGGTTAGTATTTTAGTAATACTTTGTGACTTGGATACACGTTTACTATGAGTTTCAAACTTTTATTTAACTCCTTTTCTTTATTCCAGTTCAAGGCCTATCTCTTAATCTAGACAAAATGATGGAAACCAAAAGGAATGCCGTATCTGCATTAACAGGAGGAATTGCAAGTTTATTCAAATCAAATAAGGTAATCTTGTCACTGTATGGTCATTCAACAATTAATAGCTGAATATTGTTTTAATTCTAATGCTTCTTCTATTCATCACCATAACTTTGTTACTATTCAGGTGACACAAGTAAGCGGTCATGGAAAGATTACAGGACCAAATGAAGTAACAGCATTAAAACCTGATGGAAGTTCAGAAGTTATAAAGACTAAAAATATTCTCATAGCAACTGGTTCAGAAGTAACACCATTTCCAGGAATTCCGGTAAGTAATATTTCAGCGATAAATACAGGAATTATAGTATGTTTATTAGAGACGAGACATTATAGGAGTGTATTACTTGAAACAGCAGAACAACATTATGTCACTCTATGTTACTGTGCCTAGAAAATGACTTTCAAGCAATTGATAATCATACTTCTAACAACCTAACTTTTAGTTTCTGACACATGTATGTAACAGGAACTTTTTAAAGCAAACTTCATTGTATAATTCTTTGATATTACAAAATCATTACGGTGATTGGCTGTTTTCAATAACTACAGTTTAAAGTAATGAGTTCTCCTTGTCATATATAAATATCATGAAGTAATAAATTTGTGTTTATTACCTTATTGTGTCTAAAATCCTTTTAAAATTTGTGTTTTATAGAAATGATAGTTTGGATTTTAATTAATAAATTCTGACATTTTAAAATTTGTGTTTTATACTAATGATAACTTGAATTTTTATTAACAAATTCCAAACTATTTCATCCATTTTTTGTTATCTTTTGATAGAGTGGTAAGATTTTATTTAGACTGCTGAATGGATCAGTTTTGACCTAGTTTTACACACCTTTATGTTTATTTGTTTTTAATCTATGAATTTTAACTCTTTTGCTGATGTAAACAACAATTAGATGTTGTTATGCTGCTATATATATATATATATATATATATATATATATATATATATATATATATATATTTAAAGTTCTTTGAAGTTTCATTATTTAACATACTTATTGGTCAATTGACGAACAAAAACAAAATTAGGTAAAGATTTTACAAGTTTCCTTTTAAAACATTAATATTTTGTAGAGTTTTTAAAAAAATATATTAGATTACTAGAAAATATTGTTTTCAAAGTTTAAAATATCGTCTACATGTTTAATTTTAGATAAATATAAAAATATATATTCTTTATTGATTAAAAGATAATTTCACTATCATTTATGTAACATATTATATCTTGGATGTAATATCTTCATAATCAAAATGTAAATAATAAAAAGACTTCTCTAAGAATAAAATATTTATTTAAATGGTATACCATATCTTTTAATCCTGAGTAATTTATAAAATGTCTCATTAGCTATCACTTAACCTAAAGATTATACCTTAAAGTGTGTTAGTGATAATTGCATTGTATTGAATCCTTAAGTTTTATTTTAGATATCTTCTCTACATATTTCTGAAGTACCGTATTACGCTTGTATCATTATCACTTTATTTTAATATACTATAACAAGATTGAATTAAACCTTATTTTGCCGTCTGATAATATAATTATTTTTATTTATAGTTTTTCTTATTTTTAATTATTGGATTGTTTCTCAATTGTTTTTTCACTATAGAAAATGTTTTGTTTTTTCCCACAAAATTGTGGAATAAATAAATATTATTATGATTAGATTAAATATAATTTTTTTTTTAATAGGTATGCAACTTTGAATAATATTTTAAGTAATTTATCATTTTTTCAAATTCTAGATTGATGAGGAAACAATTGTTTCGTCAACTGGAGCTTTATCACTTAACAAAGTACCAGAGAAATTAATTCTTATTGGAGCTGGAGTCATTGGTTTGGAATTGGTAAATTATTCTTTCAATTTATTTTGTATAACTTATAATATTATTTTTTTAGTTAGGTTGTTACTCATTTATTGCTTTAGTTAGCAAATTAGATAATACATATCTCGGATACCATTAATGTAATGAATATTTTACAGATTTGTAGGACTTACATTGTAATTGACTAAGCAAAGCATGATTGTGTTTTAACTCGACCATAGCAATGACTACATAAATACTATAAGACACGACATAGGATAGGGAAATAGTCTACGCTTTACGGGTGCTGTTCGTCACAAGTTTGACACACAGCTATCAGAAAGCGCTAGCAGCAGGTGCTTGACTGTACGCATCCCACTTGGTTGAGACTGTACAACTGTTGACCTCTCTCTCACAAACCTTCTCACTTACTTCCGTCAGTATAGTCAGTGTTGTCAGTTCGTGCGCTGAGATAAGCGATTATCGACCTTCCCTCGCATCTCTGGTCCCATATGTGGCATCAGTGCGTTTTCTCTTACCCGCCTGAAACATTGTTTGACCGTAGAGCCACCTAGCGCCAGTCACATCAACTTCAGATTCTCTAGCAGAGCGACAGCTCCACACCCTAGCGGGTATTGGACAACTCAAGAATAAGCGTAGAATATTTAACATGGCCATGTCGTGTCTTATAGTATTTATGTAGTCATTGACCATAGTTACAGCCAAACAATGTATCTACATGGTTTTTAATTTACTTTACCATTTCAAAGCCATGTTCATGGCTCTAAAATTCGTAGCTTTATCATTTTTTTTTCATTTTTTTATTTAGAGGAAAATCTTGTCTAAAGATCCATTCCAAAAGATATTGAAAGACATTGCAACTTATTGGCCTCCAAAGTATGAAGTATTGGTATTCACCAACACATCCTAACCTTTGGTGTTATCACACTCAAATTACATCCTGAAAATAATTTGTTAATATGTTGTTACAATTTTAAATTGTTAAATACTTGTCTATCATATCTGGGACACTCTCAAGTGTAATATTGTGTTTTATTTCACCTTTACTACCAGATATGATAGGAGTGAGTGTCTCCCCCAGCACCAAATTTCCTCCTAATTGTCAATCCTTCTCGCTGCCTGATCTAATCTATGATTAACAGCAATATATATTGAGCTTGACTTGTGAGATAATATTAGAAGATCTCACAAGGTAAACCTTCGTTATAGTATATAACATACTCAGGAGCTCATTATAGTAAGTACATGCATGGGAACCCAAGGGACCCTTCATGATTTCTTCCAACCCTGATGCTATTAGAGTATTGAGAGCTATTTAAGCCGCCACGAATCTAGTCCATTGAGGGAGGAGCCTGGCCTTAAAGAAACCAATAGAAACCCAGCAGCTTTGCCAACTTGTTTCCTCGCTATGACAGCAGCGCGTGGCACTACATTTCTTCTGTTACGTTCATTTAAGGCGTGTGGATAAATCATAGATATTGCATTTCATTTTGCAACACAGTTGCAAAGAGCATAATTTAACGAACAATTTAAAAAAAGAAATACATTCGTAGCTGCTTTCCTTCCTTGTAAATAAATCATTACAAATTCCTCAACAAAAACAATATTTTTTTGACTAAATAAATAAATGTAAGTTTAGAAAATTTCAATTAAAAACTAATATTTATTTTTGTACTGGGTTATAAATATTATTACAGGAGAAATAATTATTGCTGTTAATACTAAAAATAAATATGTCAGTATCACTGATTCATTGGTAAACATTACCACAGACAAGTGGTATACTCTCATATCTGTGACATTTCTAATGAAGTTGTAAATAAATACTTCTTTACACGTTGCACTCTTTAAATATATCAGCATTACAATCAAGATGTAATGTCTTTCTAGTACTAATCTTAATGTTCAAAAATTTTAAAATTAAATGAAAACAATTCAAAAAGTAATATAAGATCCTACATTATTCTATATTAATTCATTGAGTACTGCTTTAAAGTCTACATCAAATTATCTCCAAATATTGTTTAAACTGAGAAAAATAAAATAGTTAGCGCTAAAACACTTAATTGTTGCTTACCTAACCTTAAATTATGTAAAATACATAATATTATCTATTTGCCTGAATGTTAGTTGAATTTTTAATGAAATTAGGCTAAGTTTCAATTTGATTAAATGTAAAATGATCATAAAAAAACATAAAATATAATGGTCAACAAACCAAACTGAATCATTTAAACAGTTTTCTGAAATTTTATCTTATCTGTAGGTCGTAATTTGGCAAATAATAACATATTACGCTGATTAAGAATTTGCATAATATATAAATACAAAAGTTATTTGATAATGATGGATTGTTAATATTATTAACCCTTTGACGAGTGCGGCCGTTCCTGAACGTCCCAAATAGCCAACAGCTGGTTAGTAAGTATTTACAAAGAAAATTGTTGTCAAGGAGTAAGAAAAAAAAATTTGAAAATAGTTGTTTTATTGGTTACAAATGTATAATAATATAATAATATTGTGTTAAAAACTTGTAAGAATAAAAATTTACACTGATAAATGTACTTTAAAAAAAATTTGCACTGAAAAATCTACGTTTTTAGAAAAATTTTTTAGTATGAAAGGTTTCAAAGCAAGGGTACATACAAAGTCCTACGTTACATTCTGCACACTCAAAGGTTGAGTCTTTCCTTTTCTTTAGTTTTGTTCTTGTGTTGGCGCACACAAAGCACTTGCGTTGTACCTTTCTTGTCTGCCCTTCCGGTATGCGTGTAGGTCGAGGGAAGTGGCGAGCGGTCAGACGCAGTGGATGTTTGTCGCCACTCAAGGTCATCGCTATCGGGCGCGATACAGCCGTTTCCTTTTCCCTGAAGTGCATTTCAAAAATTTGCCTTATGAGAGCAATTCTGAAGTCGTGGAAGTTTATATTGTTATCATGATAAGCCTTGTGCATGGTGAACGAATTCAAGACAACTATATCAATTATGTGCAAAAATAACTTTTTGTACCATTTTGTAGTCTTTCGTGTTGAATCGTTGAATGATATCAACATATCAGATCGATCAACTGCTCCCATCTTTCCATTATACTCAACTACGGCTTTGGGCTTTTTCACAGTGTTTCTGGGCTTCACGATCTCAACCATGTCATGTTTATGTGCATTTGTTAGCATTGTCACCTGGCGCTTGTCACACCACTTGATTGATACCATGTTGTCTTTGCTGCGCACTTCAATGTCTCCTTTTTTCATTTTTTTTGGGAAACAAGGCATATCCTTACGATTGGCCCTCACTGTTCCACATGCTCCTGTGTCTTTATTGCCAAGCCATGAAAATAGTTCAGGGCTTGAGTACCAGTTATCAACGTATAACACGTGATTCTTTCCCAAAAACGGCTGTAATATAGTTTTTACAACTTTGCTTGATACACCACTATTGTCATCAACTTCTGTGTATTGGGCACCCTTTCCAGTATAGACAATGAAGTCTAGAACAATACCTGATTTACAGTCACACAACACATAAAGCTTGATTCCAAACCTTTTGCGTTTGTTAGGAATGTACTGTCGGAAGCCTAACCTTCCCTTCCATAACATCAAACTTTCATCGACTGCTAAATCTTGTTTTGGAGAATAGCTTGATAAGAACTTCCGCCTGACTGTCTCAATCACAGTTCGTAGCTTGTAGAGCTTGTCACCACCACGAGCAAAAACGTTGTCATCAAAATGCAACATTCGTAGCAATAATAAAAAGCGGTCCTGGCTGAATAGCTTTGAGAATATGGGAGTAACTAGAAGTGGATCAATTGTCCAGTATAACTTTAGTGAATTTTTTTTACAATGCGGCATGAGCAAAATTACTCCAAACAAACAGTACAACTCATCCGGGTTGGTATTCACCCATCGCTTCACTTTCGAAAATTCAGGCAAATTTTCATTTTGTTTGAGATATTCTGCACAATACTTGTTTGTCTCAGAGGCAATATGAGCAACAAGATCATAGTCGAATAGGTAATGAAAGAAATCAATTTCCTTACCTTCTCCAATTTCGTCAGGGCCTACCTTCAAGCCAGATTGCGATGCGTCAAACTCAAACTCAGGAGGAGTAAAATCGTCCGAATGACGCCATTTACAAATAGGACAAACTTGTGGGTCGTTATTTCCTTGAGCAAAGGGTGGCACTGTTGGTCCGTCTTCAATTTCGTCGCCATTGTCATACATGTTGACGTCACTACCACCGTTTTCAGTTCCAGTATATTTTTCTACATCATTTCCAAACAATATATCATCGGATTCCGTGTCACTCTCATTACTAAACACCTCATTATCGGAATGCAAAATTTCACTTTCACGTTCGGCAAGCTGGTCGCCTTCACTGATATCATAATATAAACAATTTCTTATATCGTCACTCCTATCAAACAAGTCCCTATCCATTTTAGAAAACAATAATACACTAAATCACAACTGAACAAATGAGCTTATTTGGTGACCGTCACGTAAACGCTGTGTACAGTACTAGAAGTCAAGTCACACTGCCTGGGTTTCAATCGTGCCAAATCACTTATACTAGACAAGGAACATAGGCACATGTGTGTGTAGGGGGGAAACAATCGCGGAGAAGACGATGCCACCGCCTACATTTACGCGCCAATCAATACGCATGGTGAATTCTCCTGAAACCACGCCCCCTGGAGTTGTCCTGCCTTACAATTGTGAAAAACCCGATTTCATGTGTTCTTAATACTATTTCTTGTTGAATTGTGACAACACAATAAGCCATGACTAATTTGTTTTATGATAAATACTTTTATTGCTCAGACGTTACCTAAAAAGTTCCGGAACGTCCATACTCATTTACGCAAACAGCACAGAGAACGTTCAAGAACGGCCGTACTCGTTAATCGGTATTTCCCTGTACTCTTCAAAGGGTTAATATGGTTTAATCAAACATTTGCCATCATTTGTATATATAAAAAGTAATACACAACATTTTAAGAGTATAAATCAATTATTCTAGTTATCAAGTGTAAAACTTGAACATAAAAGAGAAAAACACCAATATAGCCTAATAGCCTAGGACTATTTGAAAACTAAATCTATAATTTATAATCTAAGAAAAAAACTCAAGCCTAAAAATAGGCCTCGACAGTCAAAGCTAAGACTAAGTTCAAACATGATCAGGTAAAACCATAAAACCACAGGCGTATGGTACACAAAGGACAGCTAGCAAGCGTGATTGTAAGGGATGGAGACAAGAAAAAGTTGTCCTAATGATTTATTGGGACAACCTTTTGCTTCCTCTTTCAAGAGTCTTCGATCGCATCATAATAATAATTTTTTGTTCTATCTTATGTTCTAGTTTTACACTTAATAACGAGAGTTGATTTATCCTCTCGAAACATCGTGTATTTGTTTTCATATACACAAATGATGGCAAATGTTTGATCATACCATATTAATAATTAATATGAAAGTCAAAAATCATAAATTAGTGAAAGTCATCCACTAAATCAACTCGAAACCCATTTCATCAACTATATGTTGTTAAAAGATATAACTAAAAAATACTGATAGATCAGCACAATAGTTGTGCCCTAATTAAAAATATTGATTGAGTAAATAGTAAATTAAGTTTTACACATAAAGTAAGTGAGTTAATTGATAAGTGAATTACAGAAATATCATTACTGGAACATACCATTCCAAAAACTATTTAAATATCTAGATTATAATTGCACTGGTTAATATGCAACACATGTGTATAATGAATTTTATTGAAATTTCAGGAGAGAAATCTTAAGTATTAGATCTAATTGTCACAATATTAGATCCAGCTTTACATATTTAAATCCCATTATTTTATTTATATTATTCAAGATTATCATTTAAATTAAATTGATATTTTCATAAAGTTTCTAGCTTGACAACAAAGTTTAATAAAGTCACTACTTAAATTAAGTTAACTAATTATGAAATATACAAAACTCATTACAATAAAAATTGGATGTCAACGCATTTACTGCTAAAAACTGGACAGTAATCGATTGTATAATGCTAAAACTATTATTTGTTAAAAACTCACCTTATGTTGTCTTGATCCATAAATCACTCCATAATGTTGAGAAAAATCCATTTTCACTCCCAGATGTGACAACTGCTGATACTCAGATCCGAGTATTATACTTTCCGTGTCCGACAAGTCATATTCCTTTATATTAAATATCACATTGAAGCTGATAAAGCGTTTCTCCATTAACATAAAAGAAACAACAATAAATTTAATTTTAACCATATTTACAACTCCTCCCACCACCCATGTAATTGGTTTTTAACTATATTTTTCAAAACCAATAACACCATATAACTTGTTTGGACCCCATAAAATGTTTGTTTCCTTTGTCCACTTTTAGTGCATACACGACAGAGTTACCTTTTTCTTCCTCCTTTGGCATCTCGCGACCCTCATTTTTCACCAACCGATGCACATTGTTGTGTCCTAGGATAACCACTTGTTATGGCTCAGCTGGTAGTAAAAAGGTTTCTAGGACCACCTCTATGCTGCTGAAGTCATTTAAGGACTTTCCCTTCTTTTTAAAATGGATTGTGGATATTGCACTAGTAACATGCATTAACATTATCATCTATATAACACGTGAATAAATATCTTTTCGTGACATCTGAACATTTTCCGCTCACATGAATAATGACATCATTTGGTCAAGCAAGTCAACGCTTTTCATGTGGAAATTATATTGGATGATCAGTAAAGCTTTGATTTTTATTTGATTCCTCTTCTTGGAAACTTCACACATGTTGTTTTCAAATTGAGTTGACAAATATTAATAATAATAATAATAAATGTATTTATTTCCTCAATCTGCTACAAATTAATAACAATCATTCCCTTTCTTTTTTATACATAATTAAACAAAAGTCACCAAAATACAAAAATAACTAAACAATTCTTAAACAATAAGAAACCATTCTTTTCTCCTTCTATTTACTGACCATCACACTGTATCTGGCAATGGTTTCTTCTTTTTTTACCATAGTTCTGTTTACTTCACAAGGGTTACATAACCTGTCAGCTGTATAGATTCCAGTATAATAAGTTGATTATCTCAGAAGCTTGAAGACCAGACTGAAGCTATTGTAAAAGCTTTCCATGAAAACAGTGTCCTTGACCTAAAAACTCATTAATGAGTGCCTAAACAACTTTTGAGGTATGCCTCAAAGGTATGGCCATCTAAGGCATCATCAGCTCCTACAAACTAGTTAGTCCCTCTGGTTTATTTAGTTATTATAGTTTTATTCCATACTTGAGGCGTTTCCTCTTGATGTACTATTTGAATACCAAGCGGCCACACTGCAAGACATTAACAACTGCTTAGATGGGTAATACATCATTTTATCGTTGAAATAATCCATAAACTGTCTCACTTTGAAAAGCAAGTCTTTGCTAAGTTTACCTACAGGTAGTAATGGAAACATCTCAGGATTATTAAAAACTGATCACAGCTCATATACTGCCTAAAAGTTTTAAAAAAATTAATATTCTCTGTGTTTTCCAAAGTCTTAGAAAAGATTCAATTTTATTGTACCATTTAATCGCAGAAAAATTTTCAACTCTGGAACCATAAGTTCCTTTCATCATCGTATTATTGACTGCTCACTAGTGGTGTTTTGCCATCTCCATTTCATAAAATCAGAACAGACAAGGTATCTCATTATTTTTAACCACCGACGAGGTGATGTCTCTTTAACCGCCGTAAGTCTTGCTTGTTCAACAAGGTGCTTATTCCATCTCTTTGATTTTCTCTGCTAATGCATAGTCAAAAGAAAAGATCACTTCAACTATCACCCATTGTTAAACATTTCCAATGATTCTTTAATCAGATTCTTTTTTACAACTTAGGAAAAAGACAGCCACAAAAATTCTGCTCTACAGATGTCTTTCCCCAACAGTTCTCAGTAAATCGCTCAGGGGCAAGACTCATTGAACAGTGCTCTCATCAGCACAGTTCAAAAACATACTATGAATAGGTAGTTTAACATTATACCTGGGTAGTTTAACTTCATTAAATATATACAGTGTTGAATATTGTAATTTTTTTAAACCTGAAGACAAAGATCAAAACTATATAGAAAATCATTAATACATTGTTAACATTCAATAAAAATTAAATTGCAAATTTATATTTTTTAAACCCAGGCATATAAGACAAGTGTTTCTTTTTTCCCAGGGTTCAGTCTGGGGTAGATTGGGTGCACAGGTTACAGCTGTAGAGTTCTTAAGCTCTATCGGAGGTGTTGGAATTGATGGAGAAGTTTCCAAACAGTTCCAAAGGATCTTAGCCAAGCAAGGTAATTAATGTAAACGCTAGGAAACATATTAGTTTATACAGTATTTAAATAATATAAATTATCAGATCACTCTAAGAACTTGTGATTAACTTTACATTTCCATTATTCATCAAATTAACTTATGAGGGCTGTTTTTTTTTCAACCTCTGATAGGGTATAAAAATAAAACTAATGCGAATAGTAAAATATATGTAAAAGTTACATACATCTTTGGTTCCTTTTCAACATAATAACCGAATAAATTGACGCATTTGTCATACCAGTGGACATGTTTTTCAATACGCTCTTCACAAAACGTTGCCACCAGTGTCTTGAGATTAGTCTGCACAGTATCTTGAACCTCGTTGTCTTGGAACCCATAAATCACAAAGGTTTTTGTAACCTATGTGTTTTGTTATGATAGTATAGAGGGCTGATGTTGAAATGTTAAGTTATCAGACAACTCGCGTATGGTAAACCTCCGACTGTCTCGAATCACTATCAATTGTTCAATGAGGTCTTCTTTTGTGACAGATTTATGTCCTTGGCCCCCCTTCATCATAAACATCAACTCGCCCATCTTTAAATTCCGTGCACCACTCATGCACTACACTGTCACTCATAAAGTTTTCATTGTATACTCGAGTCATTCTTCGATGAATTTCCACTGTGCTATGCCCTTCTGCTTGCAAGAACCGATTAACACTTCACAACTCGCACTGGCGGAAGAATCAATCATAGTAGCCATGTTTATGTGTCTCTAGATCAACTCCAAGTGGTGTTGTATGCTCGGCAGTGGCTGAGGTTGTGATAGTAGGTGTGCACAGTCAATTGCTGCTGTGCAATGTTTCCTCCTATTGGCAACACTCACTGGGTATTTCACAGCACGATCAGAAGTTGAAAAAAACACCCCTCGTATATTGATATAAAGAAAACTTATGACAAGGTGCGGAGCAAAATTATATGGATATGATTTTTAAGAAAAATAAGCGAAAGAATTGTAGTCTAACATAATTGTAAAAAACATAATATAATTTCAACTTACCATCATCAATAGTCTATTAGGTCGTTGTTTGTAAACTATGGCCATTTCGGGCTATTCACCCACTCTCAAGTTTCAGTTAAAGATTTCTTCTTCATTGTCATCTAACACACACATAACATTTATAAAGTCAATATAGGATACAAAACACACTAATAATTAAATTACAGTCAAAAAAACACAGACTATTAGAACAATTCGAAAACATATCTAGTGGACCTACGGTCTCTAATACACTGTTCAAAAGTGTAGTTCAAGACTATGGTGAAGGATAAAGTATGGCAATGGAACATAAGAAAAGTAGCTAAATACTGATGTATAAAGTGGTCAAAGCATAAACGCCACAAAAAAGCATATGTATAACATACAAAAACATTTTCAAGGCATACAAAAGTTTTTAGTGTAATGGTAAATAAAAGTGTGTAAAAAATATATGAATTTTGAAAACTATCGTTAGAAAAATTAAATTTTTTTATGAATAACCTCTACAAAATAGCTACAAAGTTAAGCCTATTTTCAAAAATTCACCAAAAATATTTATTTAATGCAAAACCAACTTGTTATATCATTGTTTAGAGAAATCTATGTAATATTGAACTGTGAATTTATAAATTTTCTACAAAAATACATTTTAAGGTGAAGTAATCAAGAATGAGAAAAGCTGTCTTCTCATAAAAATTTTAACATAAAAATCACCAACAAACTTGCATAAAACATATCAAAAAGAAAATGGGAGTGGTTAATTTCGGTTAACACTTCGTAGAATTTATATATCTCATAAACTATGACAGCTACAATAATTTGGAATACTTGGTTCGAAAGAGGAAGAAAAATACTATAAAATATTGTCAACTTGTGGTATTTAGACAAATATTAAGATTTACAAAAACTATATGAACAATGAGGTCATATAAGTATTAAGATTTACAAAAACTATATGAACAATGAGGTCATATTTTCTTGTATCGTGATGTACCATCAAGTGCTACTTCCTTGTGATAAAACACACCAACTTCATCGAATTACTATAGTTTTACATTTCATTATAAGGCATTTAGGTTATATAACTATGAAAGATTGAAACATGAGCTTTACAATGATATATAAATTGTTCCGATAAGATCTTTTTTACTAGACTAGTTTGAAAAAAAATATGATTTTTGGGGTGAAAAAACTTGTTATGAATTCTTGATTTTGTATATTTTTATAGATCCTAAATTATAACGTTTAGAATGATTTAGAAAACATAGATCGAAAGATGAAGACATCTTTCTATACAGTATTGTTACTGTTGATTAGTTGAACAGAAATATGGACTTGTGTAAATTAGACAGACTGGCTTAATTTTATGTTTTACTGCTACGAATATTGCCGTGTTACGAAATATACTAACTTTAGCAATTAAACAAATACTATTTATTACGTTTTATGGACTTTTGGTTGTATAAATATTAATTTTTGGAACCTAAGCTTTACAACAGTATATAAATTATTCCGAATGATGATTATTACTAGGGTAAATATTGAATTGGAAAAAAAAATAATAAAAAATGATTACCGCTGCAGTACACAAACCATTTGGAGGGTTATATCATAGGGTATATTAATTTTACCTTGCAAAAAGGGGGGGAAGGAGTAAAACCAAAAAGTCAAAACTTAACTTACTATAAAGTCACAGTAAAAAATATGTAGCACAAAAACGTTTATACACTTTATATTAACCAGCTTTATTCTTCAAAATCAAAAAATTGTATACATTTTTATTGATAAAGAAAAAGTTTATTTTTTTTATTTTTATACGAAAAGTGTAAGTGTCTGGATTATTAAAAGTGATTTTTTAAATGTCCAAGATTAGCAGTATGTTATGGGAATTACAGTAATTTTCGTATGTAAAATCATTTAAGACAGTAGGCTAATAAAGCAGTTAATTTTACACAGTGAGCACAAAGGAGCTATAAAAAAATGTATGTTACAAGTATAAAAAACGTGAATTGTGTATTACAATTTTTTTAAATGAAAGACATACATACAGTACAGTATTACACATTGAAGAAATCTGGAATAGTCTTCTGTTTACTTACATAATCTGTCAGTCATTGCTTTATCTTGAATGTCTTTTAACATCAATATTTGCTCGTAGTCAGATCCTCTCTCCTCACATAATCATAACAAATTGTTTGCAACTGATAGAGCTTCATCACAGTTGACTGTGAATCTTGCTTCCGAGGCCTCCTGGATCGTGTTTTTACAGGTTCTGTGATTTCAGTAATAATCGTCGTCAGCGTTAAGGTTATCATCTAAAACCCATGTTTGCAATTCTTCCACCGATTCATGTAAAATTTCAATCAAACTCGTTATAACAGGCAAACGGTATGGTAAACAAAGCACTCAAGTTACTTTGAGGTTGTTAGCATAGTGCATTGAATCAACGGGTAATCTTGCATAAAGTAAGTTCAGCTCAATTATTTTTCAAGAAATCTAAATTTTTGTTCAACTGCAAAAAATATATTGAAAAAACAAGAGAAAACATCACTTTTTATAAATTGTATAACCTTAATAAATAAATTTTTTAATTAAAGGAATTCATTTAGCACGAGTGACCTAGAAAACATAATGTGTGCAAACTCTTCTTGCATTTTATACACATATAAAAAGATTTTTTCTCTCCTTCCCCCTCCCCCCTCCCAGCTTTGGTACATGCAGCACTACATATACAACAGTTTTTTTTTCTACCTTCAGGAATTTGTTCAAAACATTGTTATCTACTTGCATCACTGCTGCCATTTCGATTTTTGCCAAATGTTATGTGTTGTCTGAGACCTAAAACTTTATTCTCTTTTTGTATCAACCAATCTTTTGATAGCTCTTTAACCAAGCTTACAGTGTAATCCAGTCATGATAGATGGTTATTTGTATTTAATTTATAAATAATATAAAAAATTTAAACCATTCTTCCAAAAATATTAAAAGTTATTTTCTTCCAACACTTCATAATTTTTTTTTTTCTCTTCAAGATATTGGTAGAGCTTTTGAGCTGAAACATTCACTCCACCTATATAAAGTCGTTATAATTTCTTATAATTTTAGGTTTATTGGTTATCCTGGTTGAAATACCTTTTCTTACTACTTCATTCATTTGATGCTATTGAATCTGTCAATAACAGTAAAACTTAATCCTAACAAATTTACTATAACTGTATGAGCCAATCAGTTCTTTGGATATTCTCCATTTTGTTCAACACAATGAAGCTTCTACAGTGCTCTACTTTTTCATTTATGATGATTATGATTTTGCTATTGATTTACCTACCTACATTTTACAACACTACGGTTACTTCTTGGTAATTACACTATAAATGCAAATTCAATTAATAATTATTATATTTGGAGAGCATTAAATTGTCTCTTTACTATATATATTTACAACCTAAAATAAATAGACCTGTGATAAATAGATTTTTTTTTAAATTGTAACTTTAATTGAATTGCCGGTAACTGCAAGGGTTTTTTTTTCTCAGGTCTGTACGGGTGCTAGCAAAATTCTGTATTTCTTTTTTTTCTTTTTTTCTTTTTACTTCAAAAATTAGCTTTGTATAGCAGTATGAAAATATAATGTTCTTTTAAAAATTAACCATATGAAAATATAATGTTTAAAATCGGAGTTTCATGGTGAAAGTACTTTGTCATTTTTAACCTTCAAAGTACTGTGGCTCCATTATTTTTCAATATAAAAAAGTAAATTGAAGGTAATTTAATTCTCTAAAATAGTGATGTCTATGCAATTTTGATTCATAAAGTATTTTCCGATTTATCAACAGAAAACTGGGATTTTTACTTTTTTCAACCTCTGTAAATGGGGCTGATTTTTAATGTGAAAACAAACAACATAACATACACTTTGCTTTTTCTTAGCTCTATAAGCTCCCGCACTGACCCTAATAAACACCCTAGTAGATTCCAGATATTTGTTATTAAAGTTGAAAATAAAAATCTTTTCAAAAAAGTTTACATTTTGACTCAGGATAATTACAGTCAATTTAGGAAGTAAATAATAATAGACAATGTATAAGAAATAAATTTAAAATGTAAGATATGTAGATTAAAATTGTGTATACTGTTCGAAAATTAATTATTAATAATTCTTTATTAGATTCATATCTTTTTCTTAATTTACGGAATAATTTACTTAATTAATTTACTTAATTCATAAAATTCTCATTAAAAATGTTTTATAATTTTGTTTATAATGTGTATATTTAGAGATTTAACAAGAAACTACACCTTTGACCTCTAATGTTTAATCCTTTGCAAAAATTTGTCTGTACAGCAGTTTTATTATTATTTTTGAACCTATTTTCTCTGGTCTATCTAAAGTTCCTCTAATATGACTAGGCCTTAAAAAAAATCAACCTTTGCACAAATACTACTAACTTACGTAATAATTAACGTAACATATAACTACGAAAATGGAAAAATTATGTTTTTATTTCTTGTATCTGAAACTGTCCTCCTGTTATCTATTAATAAACCCAATACCGGAAACTTGCGACATTATATTGGATGAATAAATATTTTTCTTATAATTATTACAGATTATTAAAATTGACAGTTATTTTGCGCCCCGTGTGTCCTGTATTGTTTGTATTGATACAATATTTCAACTTAAATCATACTAGTACAACAATGAAATCAAATAACATTAATTATGTTTTATAATCCTTTTTACATTAACACTAAAAAAACTTATTATATTGTATTATTGTACCTGTTAAAGTATAAATCATTTTTAAGTGGCTATGATACCAAGCAGCTTAAGACATGTTTTTTACCAGTAAGGATCCTCCGATTGAGAATTTGAGCCACAAGAATGCTGTATTTTTACTTTGTTATTGTGGTTCCCAACCTTATTATGAGTCTTATTGATATAACGTATTGATTTTAAACAACTACAATAACTTTGTAATAATTGTTTTATTTTTGTGTTCAGGGTTAACCTTTAAGTTGGGAACAAAAGTAACTGGTGCCAGAAAGGAAGGATCCGGAATCAAAGTCAGTGTAGAAAATGTAAAGGACTCATCCAAGAAAGAAGAGGTAAGGACTGAGTGTAATTTTTTTTAGAAGACCATCTCATATCTGAGCCAAGAACAATAATAAATGCCTTTTACAATTTTGAAGCAAGATGTGTAACAACTTTTCCAGTATAAATTTTCATCCAAAATAACATGTAAAAATGTCATATTGTCATATTACTTGTGTTTTGGATTATTTCTTTACCATAATAACATAATTTAAGTTGCTGAAAAAGTGAAATTTCTATTATTTTTGCTAATTACTAATAAAGTAGTATCATCAGGAAATAATACTGCTTTTTTTTTAAGCTTTTGCTAAATTTTAGATTCAAATATAATTAGTATAATCTCAATCTTTTGTTTTGGAATGGGCAAAACAGAGAAGCCAATGTAGAAAGAAAGGCGAGTGTAGCTAATTAAATTAGATAAATAGGTGAAATTATATTTTTAACTTATTTATTTTCTTAACAGTTATGTATGTTAATACAGACAAATAATTATGAATTTGTAGATAAATATTTTATAGTTCAGGTTTAGTAACTAATAGTAATAAAATTCATGAGTATGTGAAATTACTGAGAGTGAATTTCGGTAACTATTTTATACAAAATTTAAATATATAATACCAGAATTAACACAAACGTATTGTCTAATGACTAGCGTTAAGCCTCTAGTAGAAATGGCGTGGGATCATTAGTTGGCCTTGAACTGGTATATTTGTATTAATTTTTATCAGGTTTATATGCCTCAGCATCAAAAACTTCTCATATACACACATTCTCCTGTGGTAGGAGAAAGTTTGGTTCATTTTTGACTTGAGTAATAGTAATATTAATTCTGAGAGTTGTTTGATTATGATTTATAAAAAGAAGGAGAAAACTATTATTTTTTTCAGAATTGTTATAATTTATTATTATTATATTCGAAATAAAACCTATTAACCTTTTGATGCCCGACTTATGATCAGTATAATACAAGCTCCAACCCGGGTATTTTTCGCAAATTTGCAGACATTATTATGAAAATTCATATAAAATCTAAATATGAAGCAAACCTATCAATGTAATATTTTTTTTGTTCAGAAAGAACAGGGGAATATGAAAATGGTATAAAAAGTTACATTATCTAGGCCAAATTATTATTATTTTTTACTTTATTTTTATTTTTTAAAATTTTATATTGAAATTTCAAAAGTAAAGTTATAGTAAAACTATAATTTTTTTTTTATTGTAAAATCGTTACATACATTTTGTAGGAAATTTAATTCCCTACACAAAAAAATATATATATATCATAAAAAATATTATAACTTATATGCAAAAATGTAAACAAACGTAAAAGTAAAAAATGCAGATTTTCACACTGTTTATTGTAGCTTTTACATTAAATTAAAAAAGAACAAATATACAAGCTATATATGTTTTTGGTACATGATTTTCAGTACTCTTATATTTATTACAATTATATATTTCACTATTTACAACACTTGGGCCGGGAATTGGATTGTCATATAGGTTAGAATGCGTCGGTGCATCGCCTGAAGGTCCAGGAACATTTTCAACTACACGATTTGAACACGTCACTACACTACGTATTATCTCGTCATTATCAATATCACTGTCTAAAAAATCACGAGATAAATACTCCGATATTTCACATTCATGCAAATTAGACATTTTGTTTGTTTATCAAGACACAACAACAACAAAAGAAGCTACCACAGCTATACAGTGACAGCGAAATAACGAAAATGAACCGGATATTGCAGTGATGCAGACTAAGACGCACTAAAACAAAAATTACCTCTCATTTCCCTGCATTCTGCTGAACAGTTCAATACCAAATTCGTCATAGCAGTATAACCGCTAACACGCAAAAAAACGAGATATAAAACAGCTGACGCCAACTCGCATATATGCGGGCGTGGGCTGCTGGCAGGGCAGTCGTCTGCCCGCATATATACGGGCGTGGGCATCAAGAGGTTAAGGATGGTCAAGCTGGAAACAACAAGTCTTAATCTATATTTTGTCATTTTTAATTAGTTTTTGTGTTACCGGCAAAATATTATGTCAGTCTCTGATCATTAATTTTGTAACCCATTTTCCACTGTAACTCAGATTTTTAAAATCACCCAATTCAGTTTAGTTATTTTGTAAGTATAAATAACTCACGTAGACTGGGAATAGCACCTGACAATCTAATCTAATTTAAGGAAAAAATTAATCAAAACAATTATCTGTTACATGTAGGTAATCATTTAATAATCATTGGATTAATCGAACAATGAAAATGTTCAAATCTGGATGCATGCATGTACACTTAGTCTCAGACATAAAGCATTACAGTACTTTTACAAATGTCTTTATTGTATAGTCTGACTTTAAAATAGATTTTGTTTTCCTGTCAACAAATTAACCGACAGTATTTTATATATCCAGTTTTCTTCAAAATTTTACTATAGAAGATTTTGTTGTATTTTTTCCCTTACGAATTAAGAAATACAACAAAGATGTAAAAATAAACTGTGCAGAAACATTGCACAAACTCTCTCACTCACCCATTCTTAAAACCATATAAAAACCAAGCTTTTCACCAAAAATTTCAGTTCCACAGTTGTCAGTCAAATGTCAAAGTGATGTTGTTTAAAATATATATATATATATATATATATATATATATATATATATATATATATATATAAACAGATCCTAAGCTTGCTTTATTTTGTCATAAACGTGTTCTCAGTGTAATTGTATTTGATAAAAATCAAGTTTTTAATGACGGCAATTGAGGTTCTTAACTAGTCCAACAACCATGAAACAATTCACATACACACATTTAGATATTACATAAATTTATTTACATCTATATAAAATACCTTCTCACTCATGCTAATGTGGTAGAAGGACATGTTTTAGTGAAACTTGTTGAAGCAAGTCACTGCACAAAGTCCCGGTTTATCTAGGACACTTCAATAGTCTTCACACTTCCTTCTTATCACATTCCTCGAATCATAACGAAGTACATAACACTGCCAACTTGCTGATTACTCATAAAATAAATATGTTATATTTAACAATGAAAGTGAAAAACAATGTTTTGTTTATTGTATCTGAAACCTTTTCTCATGTGATAAATTGATAGGCTTAATAGATACTGTACTTTAATGGGTTTTAACATTGAATTTTAGATTTTAAGGAAGTACTTACTGACCATATAAGTGGCAGTTTTTGTTATAAATTATATGAATTGGTGTTGCATGGTTAGTAATATAGTGTGATACAACTCAATAATATATTTTAAAAATTGCTGACATTTTCGTATTAACACATTGTTAATATTTTCACTACAAATTTTAATTTATTAGTGTTTTTCTCTCTTAAATAATATAACTAAAAAGAAATATTTGTTTTATTGTTACAGATGGATTGTGATGTGTTGTTAGTATGTGTTGGTCGTAGGCCGTACACAGAGAATCTTGGTCTTGAAGAAGTTGGGATTGAAAGAGATGAGAAAGGCAGAGTACCTGTCAATTCAAGATTTCAAACTGTAATTCCTAGGTAATTCAACTTAATGGTTACAATTAGCGTAGTTATAACTGCTATAATTTAGAAAATACTTTCAGTCGAAACAATTATTTGCTAATTAAAACTATCCATTTTAGTAGAAATGCAATGAAAACACTCTTGTCTATCAGTGGTGTGAAATAAATATTCTCTTAGTTGTATGAAATCAACTATGACCTATGTTCTCAAATTATATTTCATTCTTTTTTTTTTTTCTATAAATTAGAAATATTAGTGACCTCAGTTGGCTTTTTATATGTGTTCTAAATGATGAATTCATTATTTTAGTCGAAGTATAAATTAAATTAAAAGTCTACCCCTCACAAGCAATAAATTTTAAACATTTATGAATAAATTATATTGCTTATTATGAACATAACAAATTGTATATTTTGCCATGCTGTATCCATGGGATTATAATACAAAGTCAAAATCATCAAGATTGATAAAATAGGGTGAATCAAATTGCTTTTTTATTCAAGTTGTAAATGTGCCTCTTGATTTATTTTATTATTGATAGGTTATTAGTTCGTAGAAATTAATCTGATCAATTAACCTCCTAAATGAGTTTCTCCAAAGTAGAGACCTTGCTAAATCACTTTTTCCCGTATTCTTGCACCAGAAAACATTAGATTCACACCATTTCAAGATTATCCTTTTCCATTTTGAAGATAAAATTTACTGGTATTGTTTTCAAGAATTGTTTGTTTAAATACTATTTAATTTATCAAAGCTTCTCAATCGATGGATTTTATATGTGAAAAATATTTGTGTCAATAAATAAGGCATGAAGTGTGTAGTATAATCAATCTAAGCATGAATTTGTATTACTTTAAAATATCAGCTTTGTATCTTTGAGAGAAAGTGTTCATAACATAGAGATAATTTAATGTAAAATTTTGCTGATCATTACAAAACCTGGTTGTTTGGAATTTATCAATGTGGTTATATAATGTTTTTAATGAGTTTTAACAAACTTGAGACCTATTTAAATCATTTTCCCGCTATACATTTACCCCATTTCAACAAAATCCTTCAGTCCGTTTTCAAGATAAAATATACAAGTATTACTATTTTAAAGTTATATTGAAATAATAATTATATGCTTAGCAATTTGTTGTACAGTATCATAAGTAATTTGTTGATGTGTATCATTTTTTAAGAAGCATTTTAAGAGGTAACAGCTTAAGAAAATATTTTAATAGCATAGTATTTAATACTGTATTGCCAATATTGAAAAATATATAAAGTTTTTTTTTAATATATTTTTTTAATTGATATATTTTAAAATTTTCAAAGTTAGTAAAATATAATATATTATTTTTATTTCAACAGAAGTTAAAACCTTCTGTTAAGGCAGTTCAACAGAAGATCTTGCCTTGATCAACTTTTTATTTTGTCTATGATCATCATAAATTTCAAATTCAATAAAATCAGACACAAAATTATAAATCATCACAATTTATAATTTATTCTTAGCAAGGTGGTAATTATTTTCAAAACAAAAACACATACACACCATATTTGTGAATAACGTGTATGCACAACACTTAACTTTTAACATTTAAACATTTTCTATTCGATCATATCTCACTTTACTTTTAATTGACCCGCATTATAAGTTTATTCCGTAAATAACTATTGTAAATCTGACGCTTTTTTACTAAAAATTCATGTTTTAAAAAAAATCAATCGACGCAGGTTCCTTCTCTGATAAAGTTAGGCTACCGACGCTTCTTCTAGTTATATTACCTCAATTCCAAAGAAACCTCTGCTATTTTTTCGCTATCTTGCTCCGTAACAGCAAGTAACAATTGAACCCAGGTACATTTTGTAAAATATGAATTTGTGAAAATTAGACAAAGAATGACATAAATTAGTGTTTCACAACTACACAGTTGTTGCAAAATACACAAACTTTACCAAATAATAAAAATTATTTATAACGTTTTATAGAAATTTTTTTACATGAATAACCACCTTTGGAACATTAGCTTTACAACGGTATTATATTTATTGCGTTAGGATGATTCTTAGTGGGTGAAATGTTGAATTGCAAAAAACGTGTTTTTGTGTCTATTACTGACACAGCGCGTTGCATTTCGACACTTTTGTACCAAATAAGGTTTGAAGGTTAATTATATTTTACATACTATTTACAATTATTGTCCATAATTATTATATTTTATTAATTTTTCCTAAATTTTACAACATTTGTGTTGCTGAATTTTATGACTCTCAAATCCTATCATGTTATTTAACCTAGACACAAGATCTGATTCGTCCATTTTGTTTCTCTGTTTATATTTTGATATTATGTTAAAATAAATTTACATGTCTAATATATTATCTCGAAATATATTTATGATTAAAAATGTCCTATCCAATCTACAAAGTTTATTTTATAATGTGAAATGTGTATACAGTGTTCTGTGTTATTAATTATTTTGGTATGACAAAACCTGCTTATGTTTACAATTGGTACACCAGTGTCCTTCTAATAGGTTAACTTTTTATTTTTTTATATTAAAATCTTAAAGTGGTTTCTTAGTTGATCATTAAATTATTTTTTTGTATTGTGAAGTGTTATAGTTAATATGATTTGAATTATAATCCTTTCCCATACGTTTGTATTAGTTCCTAACCCACCATTTAGGCTTAGACCTATCCCATACCTATTTTCATTGCATCCAGTTTCTAGTGTTTATATTGTTATTAATTTATCCTCGCCAAGTTAAATTTAGTAATTATTTATCTTTCAATTATCATTTAATTTATCTTTAGGCCTATTTTTTTATACATACAGTGGAACTTCTGTATAACGAAACTCAATATCCAAATAAAAAATTCGTTATTGGGAGGGGGGTATTCGTTAATGGGATGTTAAGGCCTTGAACTCATAAATCAATCCGATGTTATGCTTTGGAGGCTAAACTACTGTATTGAATTTACTTACTTACCTTTTATCATGAAAACTCCATTTTACCATAGATTAGAACGGGAACATAACACTGCGGTGTAGAATAAAAATACTGCAATAATTATGTTTGAACATTGCACAATTTATTATTCACATAGACTCTAGCAACAACACTTACGAACAAAAAACTGGCGCCACCACACAACAGCACAGGTACCACACTACATGCTGAATGAATAACAACCTCCTCAGTCAAGAGATGGGCTCACACTAACAGTTATTATTAGAATGGAAGGGGAGGCCAAAATCAACCGCGCAGCATCTGCAAGAAGCCTGAATCGGCCGAAAACTACTGTGCCGCAGCGATTGTGTTAAGCTGTAGTCCTCGCCTAATGGTTTTAAATGATCCTAATATGTCGTCATCAGTCGGATTTGTATATTGTAATTCACAATGGTTTTTTCTATTTAAGTCGTAGTCATTTCCTTGTTTCAAAATTAAATCACTATTTTTTTCAAATTGTTGATAACGAACTTTGTGGGATATAAAATTTTTTTAACATCCTTTAAGATGGACATTTTATCTAAAACATTTAAACACTTTCGCTTTGACATGATGCACGGAAAACCTAACACTTCGAAAGACAACTGAGAACTGAGAACTGCAATAAATACAGTAGGCCTACTGTATAGCTTAAGTAAGGCTCAGTTCATTTCCTGGAAATTGACAGTTGGAAGGTGTGGCGAAACGGCTCTTTACTGTAGTAGGGTGGGTAACAAAGCTTGACACATTTATGATACTATACAGTATTTATGGTTTTTTTTCTTAAAGCTTCGGCTTTCCAAAACTCTTTCAATTTTTTACTGTGTGCTATCTATCGACTTCGTTATGGAGAGGTGTAGCATTCGCTATAAGGAAGTCAAAACACATGCAATATTATTTATAGTTCACGGTGAGGGAAAAAACCTCGTTTTTTAGAGGATTTCGTTACTTAGAAGTTCGTTACATAGAAGTTCCACTGTATATCTCTTCTAGCCTACTTATTCTTATACTGTACCTCTTTTTTAGGTTTAAATACCCTACTATTGAATAATAAAAAAGTTATTTGTAACTGATATTTTCAAAGTGTGATTAATGTTACAATGAAACATTATTACTTTCCGACATTTTTTTATAATTTGGAATGTTATGATAGATTTGTGCAGAATTTTACAACATTATAAACTTAAGGTGACTATATATTAGTAGGCTATTAATTACCATCATTCTACCACACCAGTCATAATGATTAAACATTTTAAAGAAGCTCTTTATCTTTATTAACTGTAGCTTATTCTTGCAGCATATTTGCTATTGGTGACTGTATCCATGGACCAATGTTGGCTCATAAAGCTGAAGACGAAGGTATTGTTTGTGTTGAAGGTATTTCTGGTGGACCTGTGCATATTGATTACAACTGTGTACCATCTGTTATATACACCCATCCAGAAGTTAGTTGGGTTGGACGATCTGAAGAAGATTTGAAGAATGATGTAAGTGGTGATATTTGAAAATTGGTTAAAAAGTCTGTTAATCACTAACAATTTATAATGTTCATTTTTACTAAAATTATTACAATAGAGAAATATACTAATTTTATTTTTAAATAAATTTTGGAATAGCTAAATACTTGTTTTCAAAATAAAATTTGTTGTACGAAATGTTTGACAATATAACTCCTGATCTCTTCTTTTATGTTTCTTTTCAATTTCTGAAGTATATATTATAATCTATTCTTATTCTTCATTTTAAACTAAGAAAATAAGCATTAGCAATCAGATCTAAAGATCAATCTGATCATGAAGGGTTGTAATTAATTTTATAGTTTGTTAAATAAAACAAATTCTTAAGCAATTAATATACTGAAAATTATAGAATGGTGATGCAGATTACTCGTACATATATTAACAAATTGATAGGTCATTTGAGATAGGAAAGCAAATTAACACTAATAACAATCAAACTGATAACTATTTTCAGCCACTTTCTACCATTTCTAGTTAAAAACATGTTATTTAAAGATATTTTGAGGCCGTTATGAAATCGGAAAGAAAATAATATTTTACTGATATAGCTTATTCGAATATTTGCCATAGTTTGTGTAATGTAATGTAAAAAAATAAAAACTGGTTCACAACGTTTCAAGAGTATGAATCAACTCCTGTTGTAAAGTGATAAACCTAAACATGAGAAATTTATTGTGTTTAGCTGAAAACTAACACTTAAAATCTAAGAAAGACCTAAATTTAGGCCTCAACAGTCAACTTTTTTTTAGCTTTCAACATACCTCTTGGGTTATTTATAAAACCAACGAAAAAATGTGACCACTCATACATTGTAACTATATTCCTGGTCAGTAATAACACTTACAATAAAGTAAGTGTTATTACTTACTTTATTATTACACCATAATAAAGCAATGTAAAATAACATCCTACATTCAAGTTTAATCATGTGTTATATAAATTATTTAACACATACTAAATAAACATGTATGAGTATGTTATCAGTATTTTACATAACATATAACACATGTTAAACCCAAAATGTTTTGTTTGATGGTGAAAAACTAGCATGCACAGTTTGAATATCTTGTAAGATATTATAATTTTATCCTTCTGGATTAAATTATAATAGTTGTAATGGAAAATATTAAATATTATTTTCCATTAAATACTATTAATTTGTTTAATATAATAGTATTTATATTAAACACAAATGTAATTTATTTGTGTTTATATATAAATAGTTTTGTATATATGTTTATGTATACATATTATGGTAGTAACCTTTTCTGTATCATAATATGTGAAAAAAATTGTTATTAATGATTTGATATGAAATAAATCAAGCAAGTATTGTTTTAATCTTCATAAATATTCAATTTGTTTTCAGGGTATTGACTACAAGATTGGTAAATTCCCATTTGCAGCAAACAGCCGAGCAAAAACAAACAATGATACCGAAGGCTTTGTCAAGGTGTTGGCAGATAAACTTAGTGACAAAATTCTTGGTGTACACATAATTGGACCTGTAAGTAATATTATACCAAAACACGATGTCAAATTTTATATTTTAAGTTGAATTACAAACTATTACTACAAATAATTTCTTTGTATTAAACTAGTATTATTATAACTTTTTTTCAAAAATAAAATTAATTCACTCCTATATCAGTGTGCTGTAATGGCATTAGCTTACACTATGTTTAAAATGGTAATTGAACAAAAACAATAATATGAAGCGTGAGGCAAAACAAAAATGATAAGCACTTATAATTTCACAAAAAACAATTTATTGCTACAGCTGTTTCGCCGTTAGGCATCGTCAGACAACTAAGAACTAAAAACTAAAATACAGGTCAACTTAACACTAACATCTAGGAATGAAGGTGGGGATGAAAGCAGAGGTAGGGCAATGACCTGGTATTACCTGAAAGGGACATGGATAACAGAAAGTTTTCAAACAATATTTTTTAACAAATATGAAGCGTGTCCAGAAAGTATTGTTTCGCTGCAGAGCTGTGAACTCTGTCTCTGTTCGTGCATGCTACACTCCCTGGTTCATAGGCTTTTACAGTTAGATGAGTGATTGAATGATGAAAGAGTGGGTGAGGTAGTTCAGAGAAGGGTGAACTAATGTGTATGTCGAGGTAAGGAGTGGACGGCCTTCTGTAATCAGTGAAGATCATAAGAAAATTTGCCTGGATGGATGAGTTACTTCTAATGAGTTTCCCTTAGATTTAAAGAAGTGATGTGACAGACCGTCTGGGATACACAAACGTCTTTATATTATATTCAGCAAACTCATTATATTTTGCTGGGGAATTAATAAATGAAGCAGTTTTAGCAATGGAAACTATGCTCATGTTGGGTCCCACAAAATGATGTTCTGATTTGCACAAAACCAAATAACTTATATTGGAGTGTCTCACCCTTTACAATAATGAATTTGGAGCTTTTTATAGTCAAACCTGAGTGTCTCACATCACTCTGGATCCAAGAAACAGTCTATGGAATGGAGGTGAATGAGATCCCTACAAAAACACAAAATCAAGACCACAAATATACATTGTCTCTTTATGTTCTAGGATAGGAAGGGTGTGTTGCTGGCTAATTTTTTGCCAAGAAGTTAAACAGTATTGTGAGATCCTCAAAAACTGTTATGTAATTCAAAACAGAAAGTGGGGCATGCTTCATCGTGGAAGACTTCTTTTGTTTCAAGACACTTGTACCAGATAAAACCTGATCACACAGTTTGGTCAGGAGCCGAATGACTACCTAATGTTTCTAGATCTAAAGCAATCCCTAACCAGCGAGCATTATGACAAATGATGATAATGTCAAAAATACTGTAAAGCGGTGGTTATCATTACAGACAGCATCATTCTATGAAGAGATTATAGTAAAGGTAGTAACCAGATATGACAAGTGTTTTTGTAATGATAAATAAGTAATTACTTTCTGGACATGTCTTCTATATAAATAGTTTATTTTTGGTATAAGTGAGAGAGGAGGTTTAAATTGTATGAAATCATAAAACTAAAAATAATTGTTCTTAGCTAATTTATGTTTGAGCAACAATCAAAGATTATACCAATCAATCAATATAAAAATTTTAAAAGACAGTGTATTTTATACTACATACCACACAAGTGAAAGTTATGCAAAATTACATGAAAACGGGTAAAAAACAAGTTATGTTTATAAGGTAATTCTCAAAGAGTATTGATAATTTATTAAATATTTTGATTTGTTATTACGAAGTTTCCATAAATTCATATTCCAGAAGAGAAACAACTAGTTTATAATAAGTAAAGTATGAAATTAAAGTTTTTTATTGTAAATTATCTACCAAATATGTGATTTTTTTTTATGAGCCCATTCAAGTTTTTGAGCACAGCTTTATTTCGCGAGCCTGGTTGAATTTGTTGAACCTAGCTCAGTTTTATTAACATCTAATTTTACAAGCCTGGCTCAGTTTTTTTAGCAAGGCTCAATCTGAAAGAATAATACTGCAAGAAAACTCAATATAACAAAAATTGGTAAAATTAGTAAAATAGTTTTTTTTGAAACCCAATATGAACAAGTAAAGCTCCTTACTCGCTCTTCTCATTAGGTAAAAACAGGTTTGTATGAACATGTTGAATATCAGAGGAAGTTTTAGGGAGAAATGAAGTACTGTAATTAGTCCGAATTGTTCCCCAACTTGTCTGCTTCAAATTTTACAACTTACTGTCAAAAAGTATCAGCATCACAAAAATGTTAAACATACAGAAACAAAAATGTTCCCGTTTTAATATTTTTTTATTTAAACAACAGCCTATTAAAGAAAATCCGATTTCAAAGTTATAAACCAAAGAAAAATGTAATTTATTTGCATTGTGTTAAATTTCAAGAAGATTGGGAAATTTTACAATTCACATTCAGTAGTACGGCATCATCAACACTGTCAAATTGGTTACCACATTTGCTATCATTTTGAAAGTACAATCAAAAAATCTTCATTGGAAAATCGTTTGTACTCATTATCTTTTCATAGTACAATTAGTCTATTATTATTAAATGATTTCACATACTACATGATGATTATTTTCTTCTCTTATTTTTTAAGTTAGTGTTATTCAAATTCCCAGTGGATGTGAATTATTTATTAATTACGAAATAAATAATTAAAATTTGGTGATTTTATAAATCTGAATTAAAGCGGAAAATGTGTTAAAATTGGGTACACAATTTTTTATCTTTTGTGCAGGCTTACATATTTTACCGGTAAAACAAAAATAGAAGAAAACTAATTAAATATGGCAAAATATTAAAAAATGAGGAATAAGAATGTTTTGATTTCCAGTGACAATCCTCAATTATTAGTTTTTAAGAAATGAATAAACAACTATCACAATTGTTTATCTATGACAACCGATAAAATGTGTGTAAATGGGAGGTTTCTGATGCCCCAGTTCATAGACCTGAAAATAAATAAGACAAGTAGCATTTCAAAGCCAGCAAGTTTCATTTCCACTAGGCTATTGATAATGTAATATTGATTTGAGGTGATAATACCTTGCAATCTATCCTTTGTTAGATAATACACACATGTATATTTTTTTCCTTGCTTATCAGTCATCATTGGAATACACATATGAAATATAATTTTATATAAAGTAATTAATCAATCATGTTTGTTAAAAGGCTCGAGCTTGATTAAAGTTTGGACTTGTTAAAAGACTTGAGCTCTGCTCAAATTAAAAAACCCAGGATTGCACATCACTAATACCACATATGTAGTGAGTTACATGAAACTGTCATATACATAACACATGCATAATAACATTTAAGCACACAAAATAACATATTAATAGTACAATTATATAAATATACAAAATTACAGACAAAAACAAGAAGAGAATAAATATAAAATATTTAGAAACACAGAATTACAAAGAAATTATTTAAGCCAAATCAATTAAAATTTATTCCATTCACTATTGACACTTCTCATACCTGTTATTCGTAATATCTAGAGCATAAGTCACCACAAATTCCACCATCTGATGTTGTTTTGATTCAAAACCTTAACTCCCTTCCAACTCATCTCAGCTTACCCCCGATTACTTGCTTATCTCCCGATTGATTTTCCGAAATTATTTAGTTGTGAAATGAATTAATATATAGATAAGGTAAATAATTATAACAATGTGCCTTTCGATAAAACTAGATATCTGATTTTAAATCAAATATTAACCTGAGATTTAATGCCATGGATTATGATAATCTGGAATATTTTCTGAAATATGAATATAATGTGTAATTATACACATTCTTGAAGGTTCGATATATTTTTTAAATTATTTCTAATTTCCAGGGTGCTGGGGAATTAATAAATGAAGCAGTTTTAGCAATGGAATACGGAGCATCTGCTGAAGATGTTGCTAGAGTGTGTCACGCACATCCAGTAAGTATATTAAAACCCAAGCTTCAGTATATTTAAAGTTGTAATTTAAAGGATATTACAATTAGTTCATGTAATGATGAACTAAAAAAGATACAGACCAATATAAGTAAGGCCAAAATCATAGAAATTGAACAAGTTATCCAAAAAAAGAACTAGGCTACTTAATATTGTTTTTCATATTAAAATAAGACCATTACATTCTAATTTTTTTTTAATATTCAAATATTTTCTGTAGCCTCAAACATGTTTTTTTATCAAAGATTGGTTTAGTTTTCTTTCTACCATAATTAACTAACCATTTTAATTTGTTTGTTAATTGCAAATCAACACTACATTTTATCTCTGTGTTAATTATGTGTTTATAAAATACTGGATTTAATAGAAATATGAATCTTTGCTCATATCTTGAAGGAAACTTTAGAAACCTTTGGAATTTGTATTTCTCTTTCAGTTTTGTAGTTTCATAGCTGTATAACCTATACAGTGAATAGTTTTGTTTTATAAACAAAGAATATGCCAGGACTAGTTGTAATTAAATATGACTTAGTTTGTAATTAAAATGTATTAAAAGGGACAGATTATAGCAATTTTACAGTAAACAGATTTAATTAATAGGAAGAGATGAATAGTGAAAGGGAATTCGACAGTGGTGGTATTAGGATTAGATTAGACAATACACTTTCTGAAATGAATTGTTAGTTTTGAAATAATAAATTAATTAAATTGATTTCAATCTAAGAAAAATAAACACCATTGCAAAAGTGCTGTATATAATCATAGTATATTTAAATTGAAAGGATTTTGGGGTTGGTATAGCATTATATGGCTGAGGATGGAATTCAGAATTTTAATACTTGTTATGCCACTAGTTCAAAACATCATTTTATGGGGACTGTTCACATGTTTTTAAACTTACATTTGCCTTGCATATTTGTATCTGTCTGATATTTAGGTATATTTGCTCAAGTCACTTTAACTATAGATGATAAAGTGCATAGAATTAGTATTAATCGAGATTACATATGTGTATATACAAATTTGCAAGCTAAAATGGAAAATCGTTTTTAAATGTTTAAATAATGAAAATCATGAAAATGGGGCCTACATCTTGTACCCTATCTGAATCCCTTTGTGCTCTTAAGTCATACATTTAATCCACTATTACACATTCTCTGATGAGACATGATTTAACATTCAGAAGCAGAAATGTGTTACAACATGTTGATAAACTTGTGCAGATTAAAGATTGCAAGGACTTTCATATTTATGTAGATGATTTTTTGAAACACATTAAACACCTAGGTTTAAATCTTGAGAGGATACAATAGTAACTAATAGAAAACGTTTCCAATTTTAATATTTAAAAACTAACCAAATGAAATGTTGTTTTATTTTGTTTTGAAAAAACTATTTGCAAGCTTTAGTGTGGTAGGACAATATAATGAAACAATTTGTAGGTTATAGTCTTCTAAAAATGTTGATTGTCAACTATATTCCTTGTCCTAAACAAAAACCACAGGACAGGATCGATAATTTTTATGCAGATATTTTTTAATATAGTTCAATTGATTGAAAATATTTAGAACTCATGACCGTGAACAATAAGAATGAAGACCTTCAACTTTAAACTAGATTATCTCTGTAAAGATAAAGACATGAAATGGGATTATGTGGTAAATATTGAGTATAATACTGTGAAAATAAATATAATTGGGATTGACACAGTGAAACAAAATTTAAAGAGGAAGAGGGTTAAAACTAAAACTAATTTTATTTTAATTAGACAGATAAATGATGTGTCATAAATGTATTTATATTTTAATAATTCTGAACCCAAAAACTTTGTCAAATTTTGCTATTGCAATAAAAAGTACAAACTTGCAGCTAATGTGAACATGCTGTAATGAAGCGATGTTAATATCCATAGTTCCTCATTAAATCTCCATAAAAACCCACAGTTTAATTAATATTGCAAGAATAAATAAGCTATAAAATTTGTATAAGCTCTAAACTTTTCAACTTTATTCTTCTTCATTCCTAACTAGTTTTTCTAATGTTTATATTTTGCAAATGAATTTGTTTAAGCCTTTTTTAAAACTATTATTTGTACCAATTGTGTGACCAAAAAAAAATGTGCTTGAAAATCGTTAAAAGTCTGCAAACAAATCTTTTTTTTTTTTTTAAATGACATTGCCCAAGTCATTGTGAAAACAATGTTTGTACCAAATTCTTTGCAAATCTGACAAAAATATTATATTATGTCCATATGCTACATAGAAGCATAAAAGTATAGTATACTCATTATATACACTGTTTTATATAATTCCTCAAAAGGTGTTCTACAGATCATAATGATGGACATCTGGGTGTGGGGATTTGGTATTTTTCATAGGGGTAATTACAATGTATATTCATCATGTCTTTACTCTGGGATATTCTGTTTAATACCTTATTTCAGAACAAATATAAATTTTAATTCATAGTTTTTATACATTTCTTATAATTTGAAGTAAATGTAACACTAATAAATTTATTTTTATTTCAGACATGTTCAGAAGCTCTAAGAGAAGCACATCTTGCAGCTTATTTTGGTAAAGCTATCAATTTTGGTTAAAATGTTGAAAAATTTTATAAACATATCTAAAGAACCAAACAAGATGGAGGACTCAAAGTGAACTGAATTCCATAAATAGTATAAATGACTGAGTCTTTGACTACATTTGATCATCTTTCTTCTCCATTTGCTTAATATTTATTTTTAACTGCTCGAAAGCAATATTTAAAAAAGACTTTCTTAGTCATTTTTATGTTTTATTTTAACCTTAATCGCACTGCCTACCCATCCGATGGTTTCAGTGTAACTAAAATCAATGATCTGTCATATAAATTTGTTGCAATGAATACTTCTAGTATATTTATAATTGTACATAAACGTTATTTAATATTTTGTTTATAGGTTAAAATGTAATATATATTAAGTAATAAATATTAAAAATAAAAACTCTTATAAGTTATCTATGATTTTTTTTCCATTTTCTTTATAATGTATGGCAACTAGGGGTGTGCGAGCTCGGATTTTTTAGTTCGAGCCGAATCTTGGTAAATTGAACTTTTACTGAGCTTGAGCTTTTACCGAACTCAAGTTTTTATTAACTCAAACTTTTTAACGAACTCGAAATAATAATCAGTATAATGTTGATCTTTTGTTTTGGAATGGGCAGTGTAGTGGGAAAGGCGAAGTAGCTGTAATTGACGGTAAATAGAGACTCTCGATCGAACCAAAGTATACAAACTTCCTTTGGTGTGAAATTATATTACAAACTCATTTCATTCACACACTTTCTAACAAATACATATTTTAATACAGGACATTAATTATGGATTTGTAGATAAAGATAGTTCGAATCAAGAAATAAAAAAATATCGAGCCAAATAAATGAAAAAACTTCTAGTTTCGTAAATGAGAGTAATATAATTATTCATGAATATGTGAACTTACAGAGGCGAATTTCGGTTAACTATTTTACGCAAAATTTAAATATTTTATAACATAATTAACAAAGTTTTAACACAATGACTAGCGTTGAGCCTAGTAGAAATGATGTGGGAGAACTAGTTCACCTTGAACGAGTGTTTGTATTAATTTGTTATCAGCTATGCACCTCAACAGACAAAACTTCCCATTTGCGGTTTACATCTGACTTTAATAATAGTACAATTAATTCTGATATAATTGTTTGATCATTATTTGTATTTAAAAAACTAGCCAAATTACTAAAAACTAACTAAGAAAACTATTTTTTTCAGAATTGGTGTATTTTTTAATTTTTTAATCGTAATCAAAAATGTTCGAGGATTGTCAAACTGGGAACTAAAGGTCTTATCTATATTTTGCTTTAATGTCTTACATTTTATAAAAATCTGTGGGAGCTTTAGATTAAACTCTGCCTTATCTTACTATAGTTTGCTTTGTTACAAGTTAAATAAACATTGCAGACCTTTGGAAGGAGAGAACTTAAAATCAGTACAGTAGTGTATTTCGTCTTTTAATTTTACGAGACATTATTATTACGATAAACGGAAAGTTATTTTCCGCTGATTACAGGGAATCTATAATATGTCAAACATAGATATTACTTGTCATTGTGAACTGATGTATGTGGGAATGAATCCATTGTAGGCCTAGAACTGATTGGTGCGCTTGCACAGTTTGAATTTTACAACTCGAGTAAGTTATCTAGACAAAATACGCAGTGTCTCTCTAGTTTCCGTGAACTCGAGATTAGCAGAAAATGTTTGGTTGAATAGCCAGGCATTTTGTAAATGTAAATAATTATAATAGGAAACCATTGAACTAAGTTTAGTTTACTTGAAAGTTATAACTTTGTGATTGTATTTTTGTTATTTGGGATTTTATATACAAAACAATTAAAACGGGAAAGGTTTCTGCTGGATTTATATTTTTGAACGGTTGATCTGGAAAAACCATTGTTCAAGGAAAGTTGAATTCGGTAAAAATATGCATTGTTTATATGGGTCTCCAATCTCGACCATGATTCTGAACGATAAATGGGGGAAACCGATTAATTCACTATTTTTGACTCGGGGGGGGGGGGGGCTCTCTCATATTCAACATTAAAAATGTATTATTTCATAATTTTTTTTTCCTTTCTTTATAATATGTGCGAGAAATTAAAATTGCATGTAAGATGTATAATATGGGAAATACAGCAAATATGTCTCAGATCAATTATTTTTCCCACCACCGTATTATATTCGCACTTAGTTTAGTATATTATCAGTGTTGGTATTAGGCTAGATGGATTGGACCGTTAATCCTCTGTTTTAAACCTTGTCTGCGCTCTCTCTCTCTCTCTCTCTCTCTCTCTGACACATACAAACACCAACTTTTGCATTTCTTTCATCGAAGCTATATTAGAATAGGAAATAAGATTGTAGTACAACAAAGTTAACTTCGAGCAATTCTGCGCAGGTTGGGGAAATGAGGGACATGTAGTGGAGGTAAACAGGCTACTAGAGTAGATACGCTAGTGTGTGAATTTATATCTTCCTTAACCTTTCCTTTTAAAACTTTTTTTTTTATAACCACTTTTCAAGTTGTCAGATCAAGAAAGACATTAACGTGAGTAGTGTGAATATAGGTTTGGTTAGGAAAAATTATTGGTCACCCTTCAACTCTTTAAATCGTCTGATAGGTCCTTTCTTCTTTGCTGAAAAGACAATTAATGGCATTGTGTATCTTGATATGTTAATCAATTATTGTTTTCCTCAGTGGATGAACTCGAAAACATTCAACAACTTCATTTCCAACAAGATGGCGTACCCCACACTTTAGTGCATTTGTCACAGACAATTTGAATGAAAAGTTTGGACATCGATGGATAGGCTGGCAAGGACCTTTTTTTTAGTGTTTCAACTTCTTATACAGCCGATTAAACTTCATCAGAGCTCTCTGAGATTCCAGTTAAACAATATACAAATTAGGGTGCCTCTAGCTCCTAATCTCTCTAATCCAAGCCACCATTGTTAATAGTCTTAGTTGTGCGTAGTTATTTTATACAAACCTGTACAATTTATAATTTGTTACATATACTTGTTGACTAAAAGTCACCTCCAATTTTTTTCGTCAATAGTGTGGGATCAAATGAAGTCCTATAATGTTTACAATTTTCACCAACTGTCTTAAATTTGTAGCGGCAATATGGACATGGGATACATGATTAAACATTGTTTTTAAAAAATGGTAAACATTATAAAATAGTAGGAGAGATCAAGTATAAATTTCATTTGGTACTAAATCGATGGGATGAAAATTGTAGGAAAATCAGTGGGAGTGGGAGTCTCTTTGTTCCCACCTGATACTGTTGTCTATTAAAAAGAGAACACAAACTTTAGGAGTCATTCTACAAATTAGAAATTACTTGAGCAATTTAAAATTTTTGTGAAATGTGAAAGTGTAAAACCTAAACTTATGTTCCCAACCATAAGTAAGTAATAGAAAAGGAGAGTGTATGAGTAATTATTTTATTTTCCAAATGCACCATAATATGTGTTGTTACACCTGAAAATGTTAAACTTATTTTATTTATATACTGAGTTATTAAGTTTTATCTAAATAATTCAAAATGTTATACACTAATTTCAACATTTTAATTTGTATACTATTATGATAAATATTTTATCTCTGTCTGGGCCAGTAAATATTACTTTCTTAATAGTTTCATATAATCACATAGAAACTCTAGAAACCAGGGCACTAGTCATTGTTGAATTACACTTATCCTTTGTTTATTTTTTAAAAGATGTTATAAAGAGAAACAATTAGTTGTAAGAATGGGCATTAGAGATATGGAATTTCAAACTGTACAATTTTAACATTTTTACCATCATAAAATTGAATTACTATGTTTTGTTTGCACGCTTCTTTTTAGAAGAGATGTAGGAAGTGAGGCAATGCATTTTTATGCTTGAGTAATCATATTGAGACCCCCAATGCTTCTTCTGTAAACTTTTTTTAAGGGAAAAACCATTCCGGTCATCATCATAATAAAAACGAAGCATAAAATGTTCTTTAACATAAACCAATTAATCAAATTAGACAAATAATAACAAAAATTTAACTTCCTAATTAATACTAAGGAACATAACCCATACCCCATAGTCAGTTAACCTTCATTTTAATATTCCTTATACATTTAAAATTAATTTCAGAAGGTAATATAAGAGATTAGTACACCCATGAATAAGAGTTGGTCAATAAAATCCTGATATGAAAGATTAGAGAGTGATCCAACCCAAGGCTGGATGAAAAGTATAGATCCAGCTAAGAACCTCGGGATTGCTACTCCCATACATGAGCCCCTGAGGAGGACACCCAACACGGCTCTAAATAATCCTGATAATAGTTCAAATAGTGAACCAAACAGTAATGATGACATACCTGGTGGTGGTACAGATGATAAACTGTATAGATTCAGAGAGCAATGATGACTTGGACTCTGTTGCCAACCCACCTTCTATACTCACCATTGTACAAATAGTGAACCAAACCATAATGACGACATTCCTGGTAGTGGTACAACTGTACAGGTTCAGAGAGCAATGATGACTTGGACTAAGTTGCCAATCCACCTTCTATACAGACCATTGTACAAATACTGAACCAAACAGTAATATGACAACATTCCTGGTGGTGGTACAACTGTACAGGTTCAGAGAGTTGATTTCGCTAGATAGAATATTCCTAATATATTAACAGTTAGCAGTTATATTCATAGAAAACAATCATTAGCAGTCAGATCCAAAGCAAACACTCATTAGTCTAGGAGTTAAGCAATCAGATTCATAAGGAAGAATTTCGGACCAGAAACTTGAGCATTTAATTCATAGAGAACAATCAGCAATAGCTGCTCAAACTGAGTTCAGCCCTCTCATGCACATCAACAGTTCAAAACCAAATCGCTCTTCTCACATACATAAACTTGTACAACCAAGAGCAAATATCCTGCATGTTTTAAAATATTTATATGAAATAACCTTGACAATCTCAAAACACTGATGGATAACTTTAAATTGATGGTGATTTATAATCGTAAGGCTGAGAGGTTTGGATATCTACAAAAAGGGAGAAGTTTGGTGCCCTTCCAGAAGGAAATGAGTTGAAATATATAACACTACAAAGGATAAACCCTTACAGGGAAAAAAATCATGTCTCTCTTAGATGTGAAAACTTTAAAATATGTGTATTATAAAATTTTAAATAGTTTGACATCAGATAACCACTCGTTTGAGGACCTGAAAAAGCTTCATTTTTCACATTAATGAATGCATCAAAATTGAACAATTTTCAAAAACATTTCCTATGAAGCATTGAGTAGTTTAAAAGTATGTTAACCTAATATCTTTTCTAAATTCCCAAGACTGAAATCTCAACTACAACTTCTTTATTAAAATTAACAGAGTTGAGAAATTTTATGATTTTATAAAAATTATTATTATTGTTACATATATAACAATATATATATATATATATATTCATTATTATTATTGCTATTATGTTTATTCCGGTAGCTATCGTAACCGCTTCACACATTTCGTACATCAAGAGCCACTAACTTCAGGTATGGTTAGCAAAACGTATTTATTTATGTACGTTTTATGTATAAATAAATCATAGTTATTGTTATGAGTAATTAGTTGTTTAAACTAGGCACATAGTAAAACAAATTTAGTACGTAGTCTATAAAAAAAAAGTATGTATGTATAAATTCAGTTTATTCTAAAATATTTTGTGTTACTATTTATTTTTATATTTTTAGTAATATCATCAGAGTGTTACTTTATTCACGCAAAATTTCAATTGAATCTAACTTTCAAATAATTGACTTTTACAGTCCCAGTAAAATATGGTGTCATTTAATTAATTAAAGTCTTAATTTTGATTAAGTGATTGTTCAAAATTCATTTCTGTGACTTCGAATCATTACTATTACAGTTTTATGATTTGCTTCATTGAAGTGTAACTATTGGTTTTCTTGAAAGCATATATTAAAGAGCAAGATGATTATACATACGCACTTAAGTTTTTTATAATGTATTTGCCAGTGTTTTCCATTGTGGTGATATTTCATGTATACATGTGTGTAAGTTATTCACCAGTACCATCACTACCAAAATTTGGTGAGATTTATTACACCAATGATGAATTAAGAGAACGGTTGGCTGAGACATGGACTGAATATGGAAAACAACGTTTAATATACAACAAGTTGAATGAGTCAATTGTTAAACTTTATATTGAATCAACAGAAGCACAACAAAAATGTAGTTTTCAGCTTTATAAACTGCGTGAAGAATGTAATGAAACTGAAAAACTTGTTGATTTAGTGAAAAAAGAAACTGATCTTCTTAAACAAACGATTATTCAACAACTTTCTGGTAAGGAAATAGATAATTCCAGTCAAACTACACAAAAACTAAAATCAGTTTTAATAACAGAAGAACTTATAACTACAGCTTTAAACTCTAAACTTCAAGAAATTAAAATAAGGCAACTGATTGAGGGGAAAAAAATAACTCCAAAAAACCCAATTCAAGATGACATTAGTATAGATGAAGGAAATGATAGTACAGAATATGAATATGACCAATTGTACTCAACGTTTTTAAGTGTGCTTGAATATAACAACTACATACAAAATGAAATAAGGAAACTTCAGAAAATTAAAAACGAGTTAACATCAACACTAAATAAATATAAATTAAAATGTGAACAAAATATTTTAAAACTGGTGATACAAATTGGTAAATACAATGAACTAGAAACATATTTAATGAAAAACATTGACTACCTACAAGTATTATTAAATAAATTAGACAATATAAGCTATACTGATAATTTGGCTTTGATGGCTCAATTAGATAAAGTAAAAACTAAAAATAATGAATTGAAATTACAACTTGCTGCATTAACTAGTCAAGAATTATTAAAGTCAGAGGCAAATACAAGTACTGATTATGCTTTAAAGAGTTTCATTGAATTGTAAATAAATTCAAAAAATTATACATATCTTTGTATAAGAAGAATCTAAAGAAATTATATGTAATTTATAATATCTTAATTGTGCATTATATGTAAGATGGATTCAAGTTTTAAAATAACTTCCAATAAAATTATTATAAATTGTAAACGTGATTTAATAAAATAAACTTTTAAATTATTAATTAAATGCTTAACATATTCCTTGTCTTGGAGGGATTAAGAAATGCTCTTCCTTTCTTTGAGTATCCTTTCCCATATGTGTGTGTATATATATTATACATTTACAGTACACAATAACATTATACATCTGATTCTGTCCAATATTCACCAAATTTGGATTTTAAAGTAATTTTTCCCATTTTTTGTTAATTTTTCAGATAATAAAACTTATCTTTTATTCAATTTTTACCTAATTTGTTACATAAAATAGATAATTGTAAGTGAATTATTAACAATTTTTTGCTGATTTTATTGATTGTTTTCTACAAGAAAAGTGTACTTTATTGACGTCCTTTTTCGAAGCAAGTGTCAGAAATAAATATAAAATAATTTAACCTTGTTTAACTTTTCTTTTTTATCGAAGGAAGGTTAGGTAAGGTTAAATCTATTATATTAATCCTTGTATAATTCAAGTATTATTATTTATATGAAATACAGTTTATATACAATAAAATTATCAAAATCATATTTTAATTGAAACTGTAATTACTCATATATTACGATAAATGTGCATGCATCATACAATACATGAATCATAATATTAGTTATTAGCTTTTAGCTATTTTATTTGTGGATATCGTTTACTTTGATGGTTAAAATGTAGTCAAATAAATATAATCTAGCATTTAACCTTATCTTGATATTGAATTATAGTGATTGGATACGTAAGCACACATACGTAGTGATTGAAATGTATGACAGATAACTAAAAAAAATAAAGCTTATAATTTATAATGATGGCAAACAAGAATATTGAGAAAAAAGTATTGACAAAATAAAAATAAAATAACAGATTTTTTTTTAATAGTATTTTTATAGAACAGTGTTTTTTTTACTTGATCTTCTAGTACTTCTTGTTTCTTTATGACTGATGAGCTTAAATATTACGCTCATTATCAATGCAATTTTTATTTTTGATGTCATCATATTATTAAAAAAAAAGGAAGAAATAAAGACTCCTAGTCCTCGAATACTTAATAGAATTAGGATCAGAAAAGAACAAGAGTTGATCAAGAGACATCTCATAGAATGATGGAAGAGAGGGACTACATGAAAAAAGGTGTAGATCCAGCTAGGTTCCCTCAGGATTCCGAAGTCTGTACTCAATATACTGAATTCCTGAGGGTAATTGACAATGCAAACAGGGCTATATTTTACTTCTAAAATATATAGGCAGAAATATGAGTCTTAAATATTTATGTAACAGATAAGATTGTTACACTTTTAATGTAACTAATAAATTGCAGCCTGATATTTATAAAATATCTTTTATGTTTATTTTTTGTTTAAAAACATGAAATTTGTTTTATATCTATTTATTTTTTTATAAAACAGCCCAACAAAATTTTAAAATAGTGTATAGTCATTGCACTAATGTTCTCATAGAGTCATACTCAAAATCTCATAACAAGTCCATTGCCATTTCCTATATCTTAAGGCTAATTCCTTAAAAGTGATAAGAACTAAATATTCTAGCAGAAATAATAAAATATCTCAAAATCAGCTCTCCCATTTGGACAATGGTGCAGTATATGGATGACAGACAAACATTCATTTCAAAAATTGACCTTTTTTTGGAAAAAATTGACCTAGTAATAGATTCTTTGTGAAAACTTAACTTTGTTTGATGTCACTATATAGACCATACATGCTAAATTAAAAAATTTCTAATTTTGGAGATTTAAAAATCCAATTATGTAAAAACTGATGACAAATTTTAGCTTTTCACCTCGAAATGATAAATATTACGAGTGTCCTCAAAATCAGCCAACTATTCAAAATGATTGTTTTCATTTGGGAGGCAAAGAATATAAAATCTTACCCTTAATTGTAATTAACCTATACAAACAACAACTAAGCTTTGAAAGTACCGGGTTTAGACAACTAATTTACTCAAGATTTGTAAATGTCTTACATTTTTACGGCAGCTAAAAGCATCGCCTAACCTTTTTTCAGTACTGTAGTACAAATTGGCAAATATTTTGTTATTTAATATTGTCTTATTAGGTAATATTATTGCAGTTTTAATTTTTGAATATTCAAATAGTAATTTTCAACACTTATACCATAAGGTACTTCCACCTGGAAAACCTTTACGAAACTACTATAATTCTGAAAACAAAGCATGAGAGAACTTGTTCCCTTGGTATAAAATTTTAAAACTACGACATGGAATTTAAATAATGGATTTGGTTATTTCTAACATGGTCTGCACAGTGCTGCTACCTCTGTCTTTATAAAATTTAAAATCATTCAATTTTTGTAAGACCCAAATAGTCTTAATTTTCAATTTTTTAAATTCAAGTATAATTTTGGTTAGGAATTAACATTTGAAAGTAACATTTAAGTAACTTAAAAAACAAAAGCTCTTGTGGGATTGATTACATTCCTGGTTTTGTTATTTTTTAAACAGGTACGTTTAATTAACTATTTTTTATTTGTGGAAATTTCCCAGAATGTCTTAAATGTGCTAAAGTTGTTTCTTTGTATAAAAAGGGTAATACAAGTAAATTAAACAATTATTGCCCTGTATCTTTGCTGTTATTTCTTTCAAAATTTTTATTGAGGCTTAAATTTAAAAAAAAGAGTTTTGATGTATTATGAAAAATTCAAATTCTTGCTTGAAAAACTTGCAAAATGAGTTTAGAAAAAGAAAGAAAGTCAACAATAACAGCTATTCATGAGTTTGTTTATAATGTGTTTAGAGGTTTTGAACCTAAGAAGAATATTTTTTAATATTCTTTGATTTGAATAAGGGATCTGACTTGATAAATCATCAGATTCTTTAGGATAAGCTTTCTTTTTATGGAATTCATGGTTTAGCAAACAACTGGAAAGGAGAGCACATATGGTTTCTTTGTTATATGTAAACTCTCATGTAACTAAATTTTCTTATTTATCAGAGGTAAAAATGTCAAAAATGGAGTCCCACCAGGATCAGTTCTTGGTCTTCTAATATTTATAATTTATATAAATGATTCACATTTAGTATTTTACGCTGATGATACCAGTGTAGTTATCAGACATAAATCAATGAGTGTGACAGAAATTGAGAACTGATACAATTTTAATATAACTCCTTGCCAGTAGCGTATTTTCTAGGCTTGATAGGCTAACTGTTCAGACTAAGTATTAATCACAAAAAAATTAAAATACATTTCTATAAGCTTACCATATCAAGTTATTAATGACAAAAAAATTACAATACATTTCTATAAGCTTACCATATCAAGTTACTTATATTCGTCGTTAATTTTATTATAAAATTATAATTAAAACATTATTTTGAATCTAATATTACTTTTTTTACATGTTTAACATTGCAGCATTACAGCTCCTATTTGACCACAACCTTCCAAGACATGTTTTCAGAGAAGAAAGGAGAAGTCATCCCCTACTATTAACTTTTACTTTGCTATAGCAACAGTAAGAAGTAAGTAAGGTGGAGGCAATGATATTTTAATACAAGTGGTCTTCCCTCTTTGTATAGCTAGCTGCATAAAAGTATGTGTCTGTTATTAGTTACTAATTTGTGCATCTAGTATTTGTTGGTGTCCTTTGCAGGTTGCAGATGATTGTACATATAATATGTCACGTTGATATAATTATTATTATTATTTACAACTTTTTATTTTATTATTATAATTAATTATTTTACTATGGTAGTTTATAAATTTTATTTTTAAACAACACTATACTTTATTGCAATGTTGTTTTAATTAATAGACCTAACTAAATTATAACAGTATAATTTTTATGTCACTTTCATTGTTAAAATCTCTCAGTCATTATTTGACTATCATTTTTTTGTGAGTAGCACAAACAATAGGCTTAACTATAGCCTATTGCTTTTATCTTTACATTTGGATCGAAAAATATGTAATATATTAAAATTAGTGATATAGTTATTGATTTATTAGAAAATATAGCTGAAAAATATATACAATATGAGATAGCCTGAATCTTCAGCTCACATTACGCCACTGCTCCTTACTTTGTAAATATTGATGTTTGTCAGCAGCAAGAGAATATAAATAATAAGAAAAAAACGGTCCTAGCAAAGACAGGAGATTGGTTTTATTTTTAATAAATATCTTTGTTTTATTTGTAGTTTTTATCTTTAGGACAATGTTATTCATAAACTTTTTTTTTTTTTTTTTTTTCAGATTCACTAGTTAAATCCTTCATAGTTATAATAATGAAATAATAACACACATAATGTCAATTTCAAACATTAATTTAATTACAAAACTAATGTAGTTTTGATAACTACATTCTCATCTTTAGTGTTTGTTCGATTGATTGTACAGGTGAAGCCAAAGTTGACTGGAATCACAACTGATGATGAAAATGTAGTTCATAAAACTAATTTTGTAATGAAAATAAATGTATAAAAATAACAATTTTAGTGTTAATTCATTTATGGCTATTGTTACTTTCTGCAATTTGTGAAAACAAACTCACATATCAACAGACCTAATCTGGCATTACACCCTCCCCTCCCCACCAATATCAGTAATTTGGGCTCCATTAACTTTTTGAGCCACGAGCCCACTGGCTGGATATTGTTTCCATAGTAGTTGTCACGACAAACTAAGAGAGAAAAAATAATCTAGAAGTTAGAGATTAATACACAAAACATTTCAAAAGTGCTCAATATATTCTCATCATACACAAAAATTATGAAACTCCCATTACATAATCAAGGTCAAACAACATAGTATTTTGAGAAAAATTTATATATATTGTTATTACATATATATAATATAAATATTATTAATTTGTTTAATTATTCAAATTAATATTCATCAGCACCTTCTCCTTCACCTTCGACTGAATCCATTCCAACTTCCTCATAATCCTTTTCCAAAGCAGCAAGGTCTTCCCGAGCCTCACTAAATTCACCTTCTTCCATTCCTTCACCAACATACCAGTGAACGAAAGCTCTCTTTGCATACATTAGATCAAATTTATGATCTAGCCTAGCCCATGCTTCCGCGATGGCAGTCGTATTTGACAACATACAAACAGCACGTTGAACCTTAGCAAGATCTCCACCAGGAACCACAGTTGGAGGTTGGTAGTTAATACCTACTTTAAATCCTGTTGGACACCAGTCGACAAATTGAATGGTTCGTTTAGTTTTTATAGTTGCAATTGCAGCATTCACATCTTTTGGGACCACGTCACCTCTGTAAAGCATACAACAAGCCATATATTTTCCATGTCGGGGATCACATTTAACCATTTGATTTGCTGGCTCAAAACAGGCATTTGTTATTTCCATCACAGACAGTTGTTCGTGATATGCTTTTTCAGCTGAAATAACTGGAGCATACGTAACAAGAGGGAAATGTATTCTTGGATATGGTACCAAGTTAGTTTGGAACTCTGTAAGATCTACATTCAGTGCTCCATCAAAACGAAGGGAAGCTGTGATAGATGAGACGATCTGGCCAATCAAACGGTTCAAATTTGTATAGGTTGGGCGCTCAATATCCAAATTTCTACGGCATATATCATAGATTGCTTCATTATCAACCATGAATGCACAATCTGAATGTTCTAATGTAGTGTGAGTTGTAAGAATTGAATTGTATGGTTCTACTACTGCCGTAGACACCTAAAACAGAAATAAAAATGGGAATATCTATAAAGAAAACATTATAAAAATGTGTTGAAGATAACATTATAAACAAAGTGTTAACGATTATGGTTGTATATCAACAAATTTGGATGCAACTTAATATCTTTTAATTTTTTTGAGCTCTTAATGATACACATAAAACATGATTACTTTACACCAACATTTGATTGTGTTAATTTAATGTAATAAGACAAAACGTTAAACAAATCTGTTTTCTAAAAATTATATGTATATGTAACGACTGAAATAACTACTGTATTAATTATTAATTTATTGATTTTAACGTTTTGAATAACTGAAAATATTAATAATATTAATAAATAACTATTAATTATTAATTTATTTGATTTTAAAATTTATTGAAAATACAATAATATTTCAAGTAAAAAATATATCACGTAGAAAACACATATATGTAAGGACTGCAAAATGAGTAAAAAATTAATTTCAATGTTGTTTCTAACATGGTAATTATTTTGGTAACTCAAAAATTACAGCAATTAAGCAAAGTTAAGTGAGAAGTGTATGCCCTATGCTGGGAAGTGATTAAGGATAGTTCAGTTGGTAGAGCATTGGCGCGTAAAGCCAAAGGTCCTGGGTTCAATTCCCAGTCTAGTTCATATATTTTTTACTTGAAATATTATTGTAAAGTAACTATAATTAAAAGGAATTCCATTAATTAAATTCTTAAATGAATTATTGTAGTACATGAAGGTGAATAATGTGTCACATTCATTCCTATTCTAATCTCTATTTTGGGATAGAATTTAAAGTATAAAAATTACTTTAATAAATGTCATTTTTTGCATATATTTTATTTCAATTTCTGATGAAAAATTAATGTAGAAAACTCAAACCAATGTACCAAAGCAATCAAACAAAGTATTTGGTAATTTCTTCATGATATCTACAACAGTAACCAAAAATATTGTCCAATTTAACCAAAATTCATAAAATTTATTTGAGAATATTGAAGGGTTTATGTTTTGAATTTTATTTATTAACTTGTAAATTTTCATCATAAATTAAATTTTGTTAAGTTGGTGTTCTTTATGGCAGGTCAGTAATTCAAGGCTAATATCCTAATCTATTTCTCCCAATTATAATAACCATGTTTTATATCAGACAAAAATCAGATTTGTTCTTTGCTAACTTAAATTGAATAGAATCATAAGAAATCACACTATTTCCATCCAGCATAAATACTACATAATGACGACATAAGCTTCCTCCAAGTTCGTGGCCGTTAAACCAGGCGGGGTATAACTTCAAAATTACTAACTTCCAGTTACATTAATTAAATTAAATTAATGGTTTAAGAATCACTTATGTTCATGGACAACGTTTTTTACCATTTAGGATATCCTTTTTAAAAGGACAGGGATATTTTTATAAATCACAAATGTTTCGCCTCTGAAAATCTACCACTCAGGTTAACTGCATAATGTTGATACAAGATTACAGGACTAAGGTTAGTAAGAACAAGCAACAAAATAAAAAGGAATACATTTGATCTTAATCCTACAGAAACTTATCAACCTATTCTCTACATACAACACAAATTTAACTCAGAAACATTTGATAAATTACTTATAATCTATTTTACTATTATATATATAGAAGTATTAAGTTATTAATTTAGAAAATAATTTTCATCGTAGTAAATAATTGTTGTGCAACATTTGTTTGCAAATATATTTATGTTGTAGTCTATCAACCTCAATATATACTAAAAGAATTAAACTAAATGTTTAAGGAAGATTCCAATTTTGGTATAAAACATCCCACTTGGGATCTTTTAACTACAGTTTCAAATAACTTAATATACAAAAATAAAGTTATTAAATCCTTCTATATATAAATACTACAAGCATTGTATTAATAGAATGTTAAGTTTATAAAAACTATTAAAAGAAAACCTAAATAAAACTATTAAAATATATGTTTTTCACCCAATACTCAATGTTAGATTTTGAGAGCCTCCTTGTCTGTTTTAAGTCCAATTTCTTTCCAACTATCTTCATTGTTATTAAAACTAATACAATCTATTAATATTTATTGTTACTGCTATTAACATGAGCTTATTATGAATGCAAATAATATAGTTTCTTAAACGTACATCATTTGCCATAAATTGTGCACACATAATAAATACATGATGTTTCAAGACTAGAAATCAACTCTCATTATCAAGTGTGAACCTAGAACATAAAAGAGAACAACACCAACATAGCCTAATACCTAGGACCACGTTGGAAAGTAAAACTAAATAATATCTCTAATTTTAAAAAGTGTTTCATGGTTTGGAAAATGCTTGTTTTCTTCATTAGCTTTGACTGCTTAGGCCTAGTTTGAGGCTTGAGTTCTTTTCTTAAGATTTAGTTTAGACTATGTTAGAGTTTTTCACCTTTTTTTCTCTTTTATGTTCTAGTTTCACACTTGATAACAAGAGTAAATTTATACTCTCAAAATGTTGTATATTCATTTTCTATACACAAATGATGGCAAATGTTCAATTAACCATATTAATAATATGAACAATCCATCATTATCAAGTAACTTTAAAACCAAAATAATATAGATTATACACTACAGTACAGTATTTGTAACTGGAAGACCATATACATAATTTGAACAACATTCTTATTTATACATAATATTCATCCTTTTTTTTTGTCATTTGACAACACAGTGAAAGATGTAATGTGGCGACAGAACATAGGGAAACCAAATGGGTCAAAGACATGTATGAAGACAGATCTAAACAGGCAACATGCATGAAATTTGGATGAAGACTTTTGGGATAGGCTCAAAGTTGAATCATTGACAAAGACAATTGAAAAAAATAAAATTTAATATTTTGGATATGTAATAAGGATGTGAAAAATTAGAGCACCTAGAAGAGTACAAAAGAGAATAGAAAGGGGAAGATGACTTATGGGAAGGCCATGAATAAGATGGTTTAACAAGTTCAAGAGAATATGCACACCATGAGTGTAGACTGTAGACTAGTGGAGAAGAAGCAGGTGTGTAGATGAGGTCATCGGAAATGGAAGTGGTTATACCAGATGAACTGCCAAAGGCAAAAGATGATAATGATTTAGGTATTTATATTAAATTTACCAAAATATACTCCATACATGATTAAAATCAGAATTTTAACCACAGATTTAGAGGATACAGCCATTTAAATTCTACATAAACAAATAGAAATTTAGAAACAACAAATTTATGAAAATCATGTAAAAACGTAATAATTGCCAACATTAGGGTCAGTCTCTATCCAATGATTAAGAAGAGAGCTGAAAAAGACATCTGTACACACCCAATAATCAGAAAATCATTTATAACTCTTTACAGAAAAAGGTTAATTATACCTAAAATATAAAAAGATGTTCTATAACAATTCCGTAACAATATGTAAAATTGTATAAAAATTAAAATACAAAATTTAAATATCATCCTGTATGTTTTATTACTTCTCATTTTGGAATTCATAAGGATATAATTATCCTATTTATTGCTTTTAAATGGTAATAAATATGAATGAAATTTATATTGAATCATAAGCCAACTTTATGGAGTCAAGTATGTTGGTTGTAAATAATCATACTAGGGTTTTACTTCAATAATTCTCTTAGAGCAGAAAAAAAATTTTTTTTTGTTCCAATACATAATTAATGCACTTTAGTGTCACAATAGTATGGTTTATTAACTTTTTCATAGCCAACAGAAAGAACCCAAATCAATAAAATACCAACCTGTGGTGCTGGGTATATAGCAAATTCTAATTTACTTTTCTTGCCATAGTCAACAGACAACCGTTCCATGAGAAGAGAGGTGAATCCAGATCCAGTGCCACCACCAAAGGAGTGGAAGATTAAGAAACCTTGAAGTCCTGTACATTGGTCAGATAACTTCCTGATTCTATCTAAAACAAGATCTACAATTTCTTTTCCAATTGTGTAATGTCCTCGAGCATAATTGTTAGCAGCATCTTCCTTTCCAGTAATCAGTTGTTCAGGATGAAATAACTGTCTATATGTGCCAGTTCGAACCTCATCTGTAAAAATATATACATATTATATTTTTTGTATTTGTAATGGGAGAATTCTTCAATATCAAGAAACAATATTTTTAATACATGAACACTAAATAAAAACACCAAATTTGTGAATTATAAAATTACTCTATAAATTGCTCACTTAATAATTAATTGTTTTTAAATTTCTTCCTAATATCTGGTTGAATATTAAACAACTGACAATAAGTCCTTTATCTAGGACACATATAATTTTCAGTTAAATTGATAAAATTAAAGTTCAATTTTAATATCAGTTTGCCATAATATATTTTATTATTTTTATTTTATAGGTCATTCACAACAAACTGTTATAATATTAATTATATTATTGTTTTTTATATACAAGTTATCTCTTTTGTCAATTCATTTGTAATTATCAAATGTTGGATCATATAAAATTTCTAGGAACTTAAATTGATGATAAAATTTTGTGAAAAAACATATAAATTAACTCAAATTTCATTCTGTAGACATTATTTTAATTTGTAAGGACATTTTGTGATACATTTATTTCTTCTATTCATTACATTTATGTACTCATGACTCATGGGCTTAACTTCCCTTAGATCAGTGACAAAAGGTTAGCAAGATAGTGAACAAATGAGGATGATTACTTGGTCATTGAAATGTCGTCTTGTTGGTTTGTTGCAATGTTGTGAAAATTGGAATGTTTAATTTCTATTGATTTAGAAGTTTAGTTCAATATATTTAAATTTTGAATAGATGCGTGTTGATAGGCTTTGGAATGGAAGACAGAAGTATGAAGTGCACTGCTATAAGGCTGTCGAAAAAGATCTATTAACAATTAATTAATTTGGGAGACTAAATAGTTAATAGATCCCTCCTATGCCTTGTCTGCAGCTATTTTAAACATTAAGTGCACCAAAATCATACATATTTTGACACAACTTAGACTGACTTTGCTCATTGTTGACAAATAAGTAATTGTTAGCCCTTGAAAAAATTCCATTCACTTTTCTTGTATTGAGGAGTCAGCAATCCTGAATTTTTATTTCTGGACAGAATCTCCCGTTTCATAATGATTGTTCCTATGATCTCACCCCAAGGGACTGATACTTGTTACCTCATCATTTTCAAATTTGTAATTTTCACCCCCCCCCACCACTTTTTGTATTTTGTTTTGTAAGAATAGTCTAAAAGTTATAGGTAATTTAAAAACTTAAAACAGCTATTGAGCAAATAACATACTTGATATCAATTTCATTAGCTTATAGGCTAAACAGCAACTGATTCTGGGCTGATGTAATGTAAAATTAATACCACCTTTCCAATAAAAGATTTAAATTTTTTAATAAATATATATAATCATTTTTATGGGTTTAATGATTTATATTTTATTTAGTAAAGGGATTGAAAGAAATATGTATTTATTTTAATAAAGTTGATTCTTTCTATGTCTTTACTAAATAAAACATAAACCATTAAACCTATATAATTAGCTTCTTAAACTGATTTATCTTCGAAAAAATCTCAACATCCATGGTTTTAGGAAGATCCCTGATAGCACAATCTAACATGCACAGATTAGGCCTATCATCGGTAGAGATTTATAACTTATTATACTGGCGATTCACAAAGTTATATCCGCTATTTCTGAGCTCATTCTACAGGTCAAGAAAGAAGTAACTTCATATTTATTCATATATCCTTAAATGCTTTGGTAGCTAGTTATGGCTTGTAATGTGCATATTTTGGATTTTTGCATAACAGATGAAACTTGCAATAAAATTCATGTGTGATGTAATTGGATCAAAAGCAAACGGAAGTCAGGTGAAAATGGTCAGGTGAAAATGGACTTTATTGCTGTTTCTAGAATGACGAGATAAATCAAAACAAATTTCCAAAAGATGTATTTATATGGATAGTAATGTCTAATTTTAAGATAAACTTAATATTTGTGTGAAATTGTGCTTATATGAGGTGAAATACTTGTTGTCATCTGGTTATGGGTTTGAGGCTATAATCACGTGATTGAGATGTAATATCCGGAAGATGCAAGCGTTGCAACGGTCTCAGTTCCTAGGTAGTGCTCACGAGTGTTGGACGTACTCCTGTTTTCATGAAATTTTAGTAGAACAATGTGGTTTAAGAAAGATGCGTTTTAAAATGAAATCGAGAAGTGTTAGTCAAACTATAAACATTTGCAATTTAGTCTAATGAGTTGCTAGACAGTACTCACGAGTGTTGGGCATGTTTTACTATGTAAGGTAGAACCATCTGCTTTGTGCTTAAAGACAATAAAAGGGTGAAAATGAGTAAAGACAAAGAAAGACAGAAATAAAAAACAGTCTTAGTTGTTTGTGAAAAGCTTGGAAAGTGGTATCAGAGATGGACAGACATATTTTTGTTTAAGAAATAGTTGGTCTTTTGTGAGTGAACGCTGAGCATATGGTGCAAATTAAGCTGTGTTCGGTATACAGACAATTTAAGTGGTATTTTTAATCTGAATGACTCTGAATATTAAAACATAAACTTTGTTTTATTAGTAGAGACAAGACGTGTGATTATCATGAAATGTAAGTTGAAATCTGAGACAATTTAGGCTCAATGTTAAAAAATGGCGAACTTCAGTCAAAAGGAAGGCGACTTCAAGTTACAAAGGAGGTCTAGCTTGGAGATTACTACAATGTGGTAACACAAATAACAGACAATATTATTTTTGTTTTCTTTGTACAAAAGTACTAATGATGAAATTTTAATTATGATTAAAATATGTTAACATTTAGTTTGATGAATAAATTTAGATGTAATAAGTATTTTTTAAGAGTGTCTAACTTAAACTTTTTATAGAAAGAATTTGAACTTAATAACAATGCATTATAATTTTCAATATGAGACAAAGATGCTCATATAAAAAAAAATTAATCAAAGTTGCAACTAAGTTTGAAGTAGAATCATTTATAAAAAACTTTTGTCTCTTCAAGACAAAGTAATTTTAGATTAAAAAATAATATAATAGCAAATAACAAATTTATGTATGTGTATAAATAATCAATTTTTGAATAAATAATATGTTCAGTTTCAGAAACAAAGAAAATGACTTTTTATTTACCATATAATCAATTGGGAGTACACTTTTAAAAGAAACATGACCCTGAGAATTTTTTAGTAAATAATAATTAAACGTTAACTTTTCAAAATTGGTAAGTATAAAACTTCCTGGCGCCCATAATGCTGAGCAAATCTTTTTTTTAATTAAATTATATTCAAAACCACTAATATATATATATTACTTCAGGCTACCGAAAGATTTCGCTCTGATTACTAATTCTTTGGTCAAATTCAGTCTTGCTGAAATCCCTGGGACCCAAATTAAGGGGCAAATTTGGTAGTTTAATATGCAATTTAACCAGAAAAACTGTAAAAAGTTAGTTTCAGAATTTTTCCTCCAGTAGGTTATGAGTAAATCTATTATCAGCATGATGACCACCTCCCCACTTTTTGCTAGTTGTGAAAGCCCACTTGAATCAGTATTTCCCAGATCGATGGATTAGTCGTTGTGGTATCCAATCATACTCATCCAGGTTGCCAGTTCTAATACCATTCAATTTTTGGGGATTTATGAAAAATATTGTTTATAAGACTAAGCTCATACCCCTAAGGAATTAATATCCCGCATTATGGATATCCTTGCGCAACTTAAGGCCAGCCCCAGAGAACCTTGAAGAGCAACATGTACGATCCACAACCGTGCAGACATATTTATTTGTAGAAGGAACATGTTTTGAAAATTTATTATAACATTTGGTGAGTTCATTTACCAGGCACTTAACCTGGCTGATGTTTATCAGCTAATACATTTTTAGTTTCATTACAACTTTTGCCATTCTTTAGAACACTTTGATATATTTTGTTTAAAATAAAAAAAGAATATCATCCATTTGTATTTGATTTTTTTTTTTTTTTACCTTATTTTATAGCAATTTTGTTCATAATTAAATCCTCTACAAGTTTGTTAAAAACTTTTAAGTATTTATTTGTCATTTAACTTAATTACTTCATAGCAAACTTTAAAAAGTATGTTTTTCAACCCCAATTATTTGTGTTTTACCCCCAGTTTTCTTATAAACTACTGGATAAACAGTTCTGAAGCCTACTTTTTATAGTTTTTCTGGTCAAATTGCATATAAAACCACTAAATTTGCCCCTTAGTTTGGGTCCCAAGGTATTCAGCAAGACTGAATTTTACTGGAGGATTAGAAATTAGGGGAAAATCTTTTGGTAGCTGCAACTAGTACCAAAGCGTTTTTGGACATATGTTTACATGATTTTTTTTTTTCCTTTTGGTCTTTAGAATGAGCTCAGAAAGTGCCGGTAAAATTTTGTGAATCACCCTGTATATTTAAAAAAATATAACTTGTTTTATAGGGTGGGCAAGTCATCCAGAGCTTTGCCCCTAGTCATAAGCAATCAACACATTGTGTGATTTGTGAGAGTTGTATACTATACACGTGTATTTGGTGTGTACTATGTCAAAGTTTAAACTTGAAGCTATACAAATTTACCATGCTAAAAGAAATTACTGATTCAGATAAAGTTGCGTATCAGGTTTTCTGTGCAGAAACGTTGGATTGAACAGGAAACCGAGAGGTTAATCAAACAGATACCAAGAGTATATAGGTATATAACGCGTATATAGGCGTAAAAGGAAGATCCTTACCATACTTGGAATTACATTGAACTGTAGTCGAAAATTTATTTCATGAAACAAAAATATATACCAAGCATGTCCATCTCAGTGGATATAACCATTTTAATCCTATAGGACTGCATGCCCAGTAAGTTTTACCAAAAGACTAGAAGTATTTTGTAAAATATTAGATTATGCTACCCCTTTATAATAATCTAAAGTAATTAAAGATTGTATAATAAACTGATGGTAAAATGTAAAAATGTGTCATACAAGTTGAATTGGAAGATCTCTCTATAAACCAATTCAAATAGATTACTTTTTCATGTAATCAAATAATCTAACAAATAATCTAACACTACAGTTCCAAAACAAATATAACTAATATATATAGTTATAATAAAACAGTATTACACAATGAATGATATACGTAAAATAAAAAGTAATTATTATCTTGGTCTTCTAAAAGACTGCAAGAGAGACTCCAAAATGACATGGATTATTGTAAAATAAATAACCATGTGAGTCAATAAATAATAAAATAAGTTTGATGGCAGATGGTAAATTGCATGATGATGCTGAATTAGTGGCTGATAGGTTTAACACATACTTTTTGTCTGTTGTGGATGATATATCTTGTGAACTAGATTATAAGAATGATTCATATTATGTTTCACCCGATCTTGAAGCTTGTTTTAGTGACAGGTGTGAGGCTTCTTCCATATTTTTAGATTCAATTTCAGAAAGAGATATTGATTGCGTGATTAACTGTTTACAAAGTAGAAAATCTACAGGCATTGATGGTGTTAGCTCTACTATGGTAAAACTTACTTATCGTAAATTTATTGATGTCTTGCTATACGTTTTAAATTTTAGTTTTGGTTTTGGGGTTTTCCCTGACAAACTCAAAGAAGCCGTAGTGATTCCTATTCATAAAAAAGGCTCTACTAACGTATGTAATAATTTTAGACCAATATCCCTTGTTTCAACCTTTTAAAAAATACTTGAAAAAATTGTGAAACAGAAATTGATGAGTTATTTTATTTTTTTTTAAACTTTTTTTGTAGTAACCAATATGGATTCAGAGAAGGTATGAGTACATAAGAAGCTCTTTCAAATTTATTGAGTTGTGTATATGAAAGAATAAATTGTGGTAAATGTGCGAGTGGGCTTTTCTTAGACATTAAAAAGGCTTTTGATACTGTTTATCATTCGATATTGATTCAAAAACTTTCAAATTGTGGCATCAGAGGAGTTGTATTGTCCCAAGGGTATGTTTTGGATCCTATATTCTTTCTTATATTTATATATTTAATGACCTTTGTAATGTGCGACTAAATGGCAGCTTAACATCAATTGCGGATGATACTGTTCTAAGTTATGCTGAACGTACATGGAGTGATGTTAAACTTCCAATGAATAATGACTTAAGAGCCATTAGATGGTGGTTTTAAAAAAATCTTATGGTCCTGAGTGTGGAAAAAACTAATTATGTTAATTTTATATTAAAGGGAAGATATGACTTCTCAGAAGATATAATATATCCTTGCTCAAATTGTACGTGTGAAAGAATTTTTTGCAAAAATACTTGTTACGTTGTTAAAGCAAGTAGCTGCATAAAATATTTGGGTGTATTCCTTGACAATTAATGAAATTGAAAAGTCATTTGTCTAAGTTAAAATCTAAGTTGGGTAGTATATTAAGAGTGTTTTATTTTCTTAGAAATATGTGTCCTCCGGATGTTAAGCGTATGATTTATTTTTCTTTGGTTCAGAGTAGGATAGAGTATGGTTTGCATAGTTGGGGAGGGACTTACATTCGTAATCTAATACCTGTAATTAATATTTAGAAACAGTTTGTCCGGATGATCCTAAACAAAAGTAGGTTGGAACATTCAAAGCCATTATTCCTTTCTTTACGGATATTACTTTTAAGATACTTGTTCATTTAGAAAGTACTTAAGTTATTTTTTATAAAAAGTGGAAACAGGCGCAACTTTCTGATAGGTCTGATGGGGGGAAGGTACGGTTAACAAGTGCAGGAAATTTTGCAGTGCCAAAACCTTTTAAAACTTACTTTATAAAGACATTTGTTTCTTTTTAAACAAAAATTGAGAAATTGGCTCTTTGAACAGGAGGAGGTTGAACACTTGATTAATGTATATAGTTAATAGTTATTGAATAGTATAGTGACCCTTATGTATTATTGCTCTTACAGATGTTTTAGAATATGTGTCAATTTTTTATGATTTGGCTTTTTACTTTTTTTCTCGCTTGATAAGTAAGAACATGTGAATGTATATTGTTAATATTTGTGTAGAATGGTCGTCTATATTTTTTGAGAAAAAGTAAAGAAAACTCTTTATAAGTTATAATTTTTGTTTTAGGACCTATATATCGTTAGGATAATTTTGTCTCACTGCTATCATATTTTATTTCACAAAATGTACTAGTGGCTATCCCTAAAGCGGGCTATGCCTTTAGGGGAGCCAGGTGTTTTTCTTTGTTTTTTCTCTTCCAGAGTAATGTGGAGTTTTCTTTGAACTATATTATATTTTCTATTCAAGTAATTTTTTTTTTTTTTATATACTTTTAGCTTAGATGTTATAGTTATAAGCTATGTATATTAGTTTTATGTATAGGTGTGTAAGTATGATTGGACGTAAGTTTATATATTAAGAATATGGTACAGGTTAATGTACACTTTATGTCTATTGTAGATTTTTTTAAATTTTTTGTTTGGTTTTTCCTTTTGCTTTTTTCTCTCTCGCCGATTACTGTTGTATAAATTAGCTGTAATAGATGTGTTAATATTTTGTATCTGTGTTGTTTCTGAGGGAAATAAAATTAATAAATAAATAAAAATTATAAAATATAACTTACCAACTACAGTTGGCTCGAGATCAACAAATACTGCTCGAGGTACATGTTTTCCAGCTCCAGTCTCGCTGAAAAATGTATTGAAACTATCATCCCCTCCGCCTACCGTCTTGTCAGATGGCATCTGACCATCTGGCTGAATTCCATGCTCTAAGCAATAAAGTTCCCAGCAAGCATTTCCTATTTGGACTCCAGCCTGTCCAACGTGGATTGAAATACATTCACGCTATAAAACAAAAAATTGTAGATGATTAACAACAGAAAAGATTGAGGTGACTGTACATTACACCATTAGATTATAAACCTGTTTAAAAGAAATGGAAGCTTAATAGTTAAAATACAAATAAATTCAAAGTTATAAAAAATGAGATGCCAATATATTACTATGACTACCTAGGAATAATTTTTCATGATATAGAGATACACATTTCTCATAATTGAGACTAATTCTTCATATTCAATACAGAGTTGCCAAAAATATATCAATTATGTGTATAATTTTTCTTTTAACTATTACAAAGTTATAATAATTTATTTCAAAATCTTTTTTATATAACATTCCTTCAAGTGGTGAAATCAAATTATCAAATAGATGTAATTTCTTGTAGAAATCATACTTTTTTAAGGAAAATCTAAAACTCGTACTTCCGGTTTTTATATTTTTGTTTGCCTATCTGATATATAACTATGTTAATTAAGCCTATTGTTATTTTCTTATTAATTCTTTTTAGAAATTTATTTTTCTTTTCATACGTTTCAGTTTATTGTTTTTTTTTTTTGTTTTTTTTATTGTATACTGCGTATAAATAATTGGTAAATTCACATTAAGTGGGCTATGCCTGTTGAGTACAGTTCTGTTATGTATGCTACTGTAGTACATGTGTTAATAAAGACCGAAATTTGTTTCGAAATATTAAATTATGTTAGTAGAGACCGAAGTAGGCCTATATTAGGAGAGGCCAAATACGTTATAAACCATATAAACAATATATGTTGTTAAAACTAAAAGATGTAGGCCTACAATAAAGAAGATTCATCAGATTATGAAATACTGAATAGAGACCGTAATACGTGAAGAGACAGGAATATGTTAGTTGATACTTAATAAATGTTATTGGAGATCGGAATATGTTAGTAGAGACAAGAATACGTTAGTAGAGACTAAAATATGTTATTGGAGACCGAAATAATGTTTGTAGAGACCAAAATTTAGTAGCAGGACCGAAAAACAATAGGAGAATGAAATATGCCAGGAGAGACGGTAAATGTTAGTAAAGACCGAAATACGATGAGACACCTAAATATGACAAGAAAGTCAGAAGTGTGTTTGAAAAGTCTATGTTACTGGAGTCGCAAAACATGGACTTTCTAAAACTACAAAAACCTATAAACACATAATACGTTATATTATTACTGAAATAAAAAATAAATAAATTTTAAAAAATGTCTGAAAATCTTGGAAGACAATTTTTACATCAAATTATAATAAGTTTTTCGAAAGTTCATCAGTTTTCTTTGTGACAATTTAATACATAATTACAATATTCCATACAGGTATGTTGTAGGGGGTTGTACCTTTTTGTGCAAGTTTTGTGAGCTTGATAATATTTAGAACAAATATATTATTATGTATGGTAAATTGCATCTACGAGGGGTCAATAGTTTGCCGGTGTCATCAAATTAAAATTTATTAAATAGTAACAGTTTGGTATACTAAACACATACTTCATAATAATTATTGAAGGTGTAAAATCTAGCAACTTGAAAAATATACATTAAAAATAATAATACAAGTTAAATATTAAACTGACTTACCATTTTGAAATAAGGCTTTAAATTGGCACTTAAAAGTTTCTTAAACCGATAAACAAAGGCTAATAACGGGCCTTTCTTTAGCGGTTCCAGCAGTAGAATAACCAAGCTGGGAAATTGAAACTTAAATTTTCTTTTGTAATACCCCTTCCTATTGGTTGCAATTTTGCCGAGTTACAATATCGACCGTAAGCGGAAGAAAAGTTACCATTGAGAAATAAAATTATTTTTATTTTAATAATAGGGATGATGTTTAGTATAAAGAAAAAGTAATAATTGTATACAAAATAATTGTTATTTCGTATTTACCAAATAATGAAAAAGAAATACGACAAGGAACTACTTTATTCAAGGTCACATTGTCAGACGTGACGTAATGACGCAATGCAGAGTGAGTTACACCCATCATGGAGTGCATGCGCGAATGCGCGCGTTAAAACTTTTCTCATGGTAAATCAATGTTAGAAATATAGATGCAAAACCTCTAATAAAGTATATCTATGTCAAATACTACAAATTTTAAAAAGTTAAGTTTTCACGAAAATATCGGTTTTGATAACAACGAAATACGATTTGCTTGAATACATACCAAAAACTTATCAAAATCATTAGTGCCAATTTTGAGAAAAAAAAATCAATTTAATGTTTTTCACTTATGACAGGTACCTCACATTTTGAGTTATTCGGAAAATTATAAAGCCTCGAAACATGAGCAGATTTGATCACATAGAATTGTACAGTATACCAAATTTGATCATAATCCTTCCACTCGTTTGTGTTGTAGCGCACGGCAATTAATTAACTATCATCCCAAATACTAGCTGAATCTACACTTTTTTTCATGTAATTTGGGGTTAGATTATTTCATCTTATCTCTCAGGTCTCTCCCCCCCCCCCCCCCGACACTAACGCTATTATAGTATTCGAGGTGTAGGTATCTTTATTTTATGTTCTTTCCTTCATTTTTTAAAAGGCGATAATGACAGAGATGTTTTTTGCCTTTTAAACAACAAGATAAAAAAACCCTTCGCTTATGTTATAAAAGCGTCAATGGTATTGATTAAAATCTAGCAATAAAGTTGGTCATTTTTTGCCAATTATCTTAAACCGTATTTAATTTTAATTTTTTATTTTACTTGTGATTTGCACATAATCTTCATTACATCTTTTTTTTAAAGGCGGAAAACCATATCGATCTCCTTAACAAAAGTAAAGGCCCTTGGCCCTCGAATAGCGTCAGAGAAGAGACCTGAGAGAGAGGATTGTAACGCTAAAGGTATAGATCCTGCTAGGTACCATACTATTAAGGTAAGCCTCTTAGAGGTACGTCATTTTATGGCCAATTTTTTAATTGTTTACCGATAACTCACGAACTGGCATTTTTGGAGAAATGGCGATCATAATAGATTTGTTTGAACCCTTAGGCTTGAGTAAGTCGAATTGTTAAAGCCGATTTTAATAATATCGTGTAATATTCTGTTTTTTTCTTATGACAGCTCCCCCAAATTTTGAGTTATCGAAGGCTGTCACAAAATATGCCCATATACCAAATTTAATAAATCTGCCAACGTGTTTGGGACACAGACGACGGAAGCCACACAGACAGACAGGCACTATTCTAAAAAAACAAATTTGGTATTCAGGAAACCTTACAAAAACCAAGACATTCGTTTTTTGAACTATCAAAATTTTCTCTTCACTACATAAAAAAATATGAGAGAAACTAAACAAATGATAAAGATTGGCCTGCGCGGCATTGGTTTCACTTTTATTTATTATTATTATTAATTTGTAATCTTCAAGACGTCTATAATTCACTTTTTAACCTTCAATACCTGAATTGGTATTTTCGGAGACATGGGAACGTTTGTTTAGAATTTGTTTTGTTTTTTAGGAATGTTGAGTAAGTTAATATAACTTTTGTGCACTATTAATTAATTATATCAAACCACTGTTAATTATTTTGTAAGCATAGGCATACTTATGGTTTTGGGCACTGTTTATTATTTATATCAATTCACAGTTAATTATTTCGTAAGCTTAGGCCTACTTTATGTGTTTTGGACACGGTTTATTAATTATATATTAATTATATCAATTCACAGTTAATTATTATTAAGCATAGGCCTACTTTATGTGTTTTGGGCACCGTTTATTAATTATATCAATTCACGGTAAATTATTTCGTAAGCATATGCCTACTTTATGTGTTTTGGGCACCGTTTATTAATTATATCATTTCAAGGTTGATTATTTATTAAGCATAAGCCTACTTTATGTGTTTTGGGCACCGTTTATGAATGATATCAATTCACAGTTAATTATTATGTAAGCATAGGCCTACTTTATGTGTTTTGGGCACCGTTTATTAATTATATCAATTCACAGTTAATTATTTTGTAAGCATAGGCCTACTTTATGTGTTTTGGGCACCGTTTATTAATTATATCAAATCACAGTTAATTATTTTGTAAGCATAGGCCTACTTTATGTGTTTTGGACACCGTTTATTAATTATATCAAATCACAGTTAATTATTTTGTAAGCATAGGCCTACTTTATGTGTTTTGGGCACCGTTTATGAATGATATCAATTCACAGTTAATTATTTTGTAAGCATAGGCCTAATTTATGTGTTTTGGGCACCGTTTATTAATTAAATCATTTCAAGGTTGATTATTTTGTAAGCATAGGCCTCTTGATGTGTTTTCTGAATAGCTGGTTGGACACACAGTACCGTACCAATAAAATCATGTTCGAATTCATAAGCGTTTTTAACAAACTATGTAAGAAAATGTCATTAACTAATTTTGGTTGAATCCTCAGTATACCAAATCTTATGTATTTTGGACAATCTGTAGTACCTATAACTCAAATTTCAAATGTCCAATTAATAATAATTATAATTAAGTCACAACCCTACCGTACCAGTAAACCACTGACCAGTTTCAATTTGTAGTAGGCCTACTATTCTTTACTTTCCCACATAGGCTAAACATTATAGTACAGAGTTGTGTTAATAGAATACAACTTTTACAAATTTCATAAACAATACTTTTATTTATTCAAACTCTTTTCAACTACAAAGTCGGCATCTTCAGTGATGTTCGAACTACAATAACTAAACTATAGGCTGACTGTTTTTTTTTATTTATAGTCCGTGCATCACTGAAGATGGCGAATTCAGTGAAACACGTTTGAATAAATAAACGTACTATTTGTGAGAATTTGTGTTCAAGTTTATTCTATCAAATATACCATCACACAGTCAAGCTCAATGTAGAAAGAAAAATGAAAAATGTTGATATGCTCTACAGCCCAAACGAGTGTACCACTTTTGAAAAAATTTGGTATATGGGTATAACTTCGTCATATGTACAAAATTTTTAATTATCGACCAACCAAAGTTGAAGGTTAGCTGTCATAAGAACAACACTTTAAAATATTTGTTCTTAAAATCGGCTCAAGGATTTCTAAAATGTTACCGAAGGATTTCTATCTAATGTTACTAAAATGTAAAACAATAAGCGCCACCATAAACGTTTGAATGTTTCAAAATCGGTAAGAAATATTTCGATCAAATTTCTTTAAAATGTGAATATTTATAACAGGCATGGCCAACACCTTTCTATACGAGGGCCAATATATGATGAGTTGTTATGGGCCGCAATTTTTTAGAATTGAAGTAAAAGAAATCTCGGCATTTTTTCAAAGCAGTCGTTATATTTATTTAATTACAATCTTTGTTAAATCATTTTACTACTTGGAGAACAATACAAAAAACCTAATAAATTTAAATTATTTAAGTTAAATTAAATTAGATTACATATATCTGGTTTTTCTAGATGAACACAAGCACTTTGTACATTCATGGGCAGAAACGAGTTCCCCAAAGACAATTTTCAGTGTAGACGATGATATTTGTAACAAATCCCGAAGGTGGCCCTCAGTCAATTGGCTTCTATTGGATGATTTAACTCCCGTCATAATTGAAAAAGTGCATTCACACCAAGGTACTGTACTTCCAAACATAGATTCAATTCTCAAGTTAAAATCCTTCAAAACCTCCCCCTCCCCCTTTACATTACCGAAGTGAATTTCATTAAACATTGCAAACACGTTGCTCTCGTCTAGACTTTAGACTATGGTTCAATAACTGAAAGAAAAACAAACTTCCAACCGTCAATCAATATGGCGGCTTCGTGCAGATAGAGGAAAAATTATGTCTCTTACATTCAGCATCTGAATATAGATAAGTTTTACTTTCAATTTAATTAGTCCTTGATTTAAATCTTTATTTTCACATTTTACCTCATTAAATACTTCTAATATTTCCTCTTTTTTAAAAATGTATATTATCTTTACTTTTAAATTAGACCTCTACCCCCAATGGTTGAAAGTTTTTAATTTGTAGACAAAATAATTATAGTGACATGAATATTTCAATATTATAATTATTTAATTTCTTTTTTGCCGTTTTGAGTCCATGTTAAGAACCCCAATCGAAGTTTTTCTGTTCATATATTGTTGTCACTCATTTTCAAAACTTGTCTGATGTATATAAAACTACCTTATTTTTACGCAGATTCTACGAAACTATTAGTTTTTATTTCAAACCCTAAGTTTAATGCAAGACCGTGGGAGAGGAAGGGATAGGACGTAGATTGTATACTGATACGTACAAATTCAACGTATTTACTTTAATCACGTTATGCTATTGAAAACGGAATTAATTAATACACGGAAAACCACAGCGCTTGAATCAGGCTTGAACCTGAGTAACCTGTGACGGTTCAATAGTCCGCTACCCCATAATAATTTTAATTCACAACTTATGTAAAATTTTATTAGACGGAATAGTTAGATTATGGTACAAATATATTAAAGCGGAATTTTAAATTGTCGAGGATTTAAAAATTATGCGCTAGGCGTAAAATCTATTTTAACTCACCAAAGCCCATAATTTCTCTTTCAAAATTACATATTGGTTTATTCGTTCTTTATTATATATATATATATATATATATATATATATATATATATATATATATATATATAATTACGTAGTTTAAATTTTAGTTCTAATTATGATTTTGTTTACAAAATTTAACTCAATTTTAATTAACTAGTTAAATCTAATAAAAATCTTTAATACCATTAAATTTATAAATTAGTGATAACGCTTATCGAACTGTTAAAGATTATTTTATAGTGAAAAGTATTGTTTTATAAGGTGCAGGCTTACGGTTCACGACATAAGCTACAGGTACTTATAGGTGTAAAAACAATATTTACTTCATATTTTAATTTTTACTTAACCTGCCTAGGCTTGCTTAAGAATAGCGTAGAAAAATTCCGTCGCTGTAATTCTAGCTTTCATAACCAGCGCTCAACTATGATGGCTAACAGCGTAAATTGTCGAGCCCCTGCGAAGATCGAATCTGAAAAAAGCGAGAGCTCTAACTACTAGATCAACTGGGAACTTTCTAAATTTACATAAATTATTTTAAAAATAAATTGTAACCTCTTATTTAAGGAAATATTTTATCCTGGGGTTTTAAGTTTCCAAATCGTCTAATATTGAAGCGAGATCAGGTAGTATACTACCTGTGATAAGTGGTATATTTGGTATAATGCAATTAATATATTATACATAAGTATGAACATATTATTAATTTAACTTTAAAAATAAGAAACTAAACAAAATACGTATTTAACTTTGTCATAAGACCTATACCCTACTAATTTGGGTGACCTTGAAAGAAGGTACTCCTATGATTTGTTCAATTTAACAGAAAAATTCGCAATGCTGGAGACTCCTGCTTCGCTTCCGAAGGATTCTAAAGAAGAGATTTTCAATGTCTAATTTTAACAATAGAATTTCAAAAAGGACTAGAAAAATAAGATAAACTAAAGATAAGGGTGTAGAAATACAATCTAGTCTAAGCGTCACCCCATTTTATGTACTCTTTTTATTTCTTACACCAAGTGTAAGGGTCCATTCTATTTTATGCTGTATAGTCTAATTTTAACTTATTTTTAATCTCAATTATTGTCAATCTTAAATTATTCAAAATACGATCCATAGAATGGACTGCCTCGATAAACTATTAAAACAGATGTGCCAACCTTACCTTCACACTGTGTGAGTGAGATGTTACCGAAGTATGTAATCTTGGGAGTTTAATAGTTTACCACAAAGATTGTAACCTCCAAACTGAAGAATCTATTACTTAATATTGTCATGTAACAGCTAAGGTGATAAAAATAAAGTGTAAGTTTTTTAAGCTTATCAAGGTTAGATACAGTGTAACAGCTTTTTATAAATAAATATTAAGCTCGACATGTGAGATGATATAAAATTAAAATTAAACTAACATACTTTCTCACAAACATGTTTCAAATTTTTATTTTATGTCGTTTCTAAAATAAAAAAAACTGGCTTTTATAACACTAAATGGTACTATTTAAAAAAAAAAGTCGTCTTTATGTTTTGTGAGAGCTCAAAAAGCATTTTAGGTAAATATGTCATATGTAATTTTAAACAAAAACAAAGCATAAAATGTTCAACACAAAATAAACAACTTTTTTCAAATTGAGAAGATAAGGTTTATAAGAAAAGCGGCCCCTTCTTCTAGCCCTAGAATATTCTAATTACTTCAGGGTCGGAAAATAAAATAAATTGGTCCAGATAAAGATAGGAGAGATGATATGGACCTTAATCAAGAGTAGATGAAGAACAGTGTACATCCAGCTAGGTTACCTCGTGATTGGCATATTTCCTACTCACTAAATAAGGCCCTGGGGTGGATTTAACGTACAAAACAGTACTACCATCCTGTATTTTATTAGTTGTCTCCAATCAAAATCAATGCTTAGTATGAAATGCAGTACTGTTTATAATTAATTTTGTAATTAGGTACAACAAATCCATTTCAGTTGCCTTCCTTCTCAGGATATCCTTTCACTGTCAATCGAAACCGGTTCTGCTGCAAAAGACTAGGGCCTACAGAGTCTATTCGTAATTATTCTCTAATTTGACTGCATCCTTTGTAATTAAACTCGTTTCATACTAATATAAATGACAAGAGACACCTAAATTTATTTTAAATTGCAATCAGCTAATTTTTATAGAGGCACCATAACGATCATTGTTTTGTATTCCAGTATATAAGTCAACATTTAGGGGTAAATGCCGTAGCAAAAAAAAAAATTACGATTTGCTCCACATCAATTTTATTGATTTTGATCAAGTTTTGCTCAAGTGTAGACTCTAATTACACAAACAAAACATATTGATCATCTCCTCTTCAAAAATTCTGGTTTGTGAGTTATCGGTAATTTTTTTTTTTTAAATCGGACATTGGGATGTTAAAAATACATCATTTCACAAAATCAGTTCTACCAATTTTGTTTGTGTGAAAAATTGCAAGTAATAAAATAATTTAGTTCAGAAGTAATTGACAGATCATAAAAATGAACCTTGACTCGCCGTCATTAAATATTAAATTTTAATCAATACGACTTACAGTGTGAACGTGTGTATGGCACTAACAAACCAAGTAAAGGTAGTTATTAAAAAAAATTTCATTGACGATGTCCATGGTTAATTTTAACGTTTTGATTGACAATTTTATTAAAATTAGTTGCATTCGTTTTTTTGGTTTTGGGGATGGATGAGTAGGAAAGTTGTTTAATGTTTTTGCACCGTTACAGCCACACACGCAGTTTTGTTTTTTTACAATACGGATCTCTTTAAAGTCAAAACTGACGTGTGGATCGTGAGTGAACCCGTTGATTGTGACGACGAGATCGATGGACCGTTGATTGCAGTTAGATTAATTGGTTTGTAGCGTGAAAGGTGGGTTATGCAGGCGATTAGTTTCGCACGCTTAAATATCTATTATCTATTTATTTCCCTTTTTTCTTGTTGTTTAAAGGTAAAAACTTCGCTGTCATCATCGCTACAAAAGCATAAAATAAATACCCCTAGTTCTTGAATACTCTAATAGGGGGATCTAAGCAAATAATGTAGAAAAAAGGTGTAGAACCAACTAGGATCCATTGGGATTCTTGTGTCTTGTTTGTGACTTAAATATAAATTTTTACGTAGTCTAAGGATTATAAATACTATTTATTAAAATATTCATAAACCACCTCGCTTTGTAGATATTTAAAAGTTGATCATAACTGGGAAATGAAAGATTAGGCCGGAGATTCTTTTATTCCATAGTAGAGAAACATCGATCGATTTTCAAAAAAGGAGTTACGTGTTAAATAAAGTAAAGTAAATAACATGCATTATAAATAAATTATGCAAAGACATTGTACAAACTTGCTCACTTACCCATCCCCAAAATAAAATAAAAAAAGAAACAAAAAGTTTGTCACAGAAAATGCCAATTCCGTAGTTATCATTAAAAACTGAAAATCAACCAGAAGCCGTCTCTGAAAAAAAAAAAAATTTATATACCTAGACAAAAGCCTAAACTTCCTTGTTCCACAAATATGTATGGTGAATCTAATTTTAATAAAATCGAGCTTTAATGACGAGGTCAAAGTCCATTTTTGTTATTTGCCGGTTATTCCTGAAACTAGAATTTGTTTCTAGCTGCGATTTTGAACACGGGTCTAGTCATTATTCTTCATATATTATTAAAATTTGAATGAAATGGTAGAGCCAATTTTGATAAATTGTTTATTTTAAAACACCCTCATGGCCAAGTTTTTTTTTAACCGTTAGGTTTAGAGAGATGGTAACAATATATTTTGTTTAGGTCCTTAAAAGATACACTAGAACCAATTGTAAAGAAAATCGTAATTTCGTATTTTTAGTTATCAAAAAAAAATTTAAAAAAACATCCACAGAACTCATTCTAAATCGACAGAGGAGACTTCAAAACGAATACAACCACAAAAAAAACTAGACACATAACTTTCTCTTTACTACGTATATGAGAGAAAGTAAAATAAAAAACACGGTGTTAAAATCCGCCTGCCATCTCTAAAAATCATGGCCATCTTTAAGCAATTTGTCATGGAAACTACACAACTTATTTAGTGAAACTCGGTACAGAGGCTACATTTTTATGATCAATTGCAATGGCACAAGTAGGGCCTAAGTTGGAAAATAAAAATTCAACCCATTTCAAAATGGTGTCTGTTTATTATTGTTTTTCACAAATAACTTTTTATTTAAGTTAAGAAATTACAAATATATTTATTGTCTTCCTGGCTATAGCTAATTTTTATATAGATTGAGATAGTGCATCAGATTATTTCACTAGTTGTTATCTACTATGCCATGAAATATGAACCTTATCACTAAAAATTACTAATGTTAACTCTTTATTCTATAAATTAGACAAAATGAAGTAGAAAATGTAATGTTCATTTGATTCCATTTAAAATCTGATTTGTAGGCTATGCTTCTTAAAATTGTCCAACACTAAAGAAGCACTGTGTTCTTTTTTTTTTTTTTTTTTTTTTTAGGGAGGAAAAAATGTTTTAAACAGATCCCTCTCCAGAGGGATACTGTGGGAATCACCCCGAAGGGCATACCCACTAAAACGACCTCCCCCCTCCCCCACGGACATGCACTGGGGAGAGCGAATAGCAGCATCTAGGGAACTCCCTAATGGCTGCAGCTGCAAACTGGGTACTTCACTAGAACAGAAATGTAAGTTAGGAGTCATGCAATTTGGAGTCGCCGACCATTTGGAGTCGCCGACATTTGGAGTCGCCGACAACACTGTGTTCATTTCGTTGTCACCAATATCTTTCGTCACTATTTTAGAGACAATTTCATACTCATTGTGTAGAAGCAACTCGTTCGTTTGTTAATGTAGCCTAGTGAAGAATATAATGATAGGCGGAAACTATTCACTAATAGTAGTCTACTAGCCTATCCACAAATAAATGGGCCCCCAACTATAAATTGGTTTTATTCCAGTACGGTACAGGTATTTTTATGGATGGATAGTGTGTTTAGTACCGTAGTCTGTACAATGTTATTATTTTTTGTTTGTTTTTTGCAACTTCTACATTTGCTGAATTTAACTAGTTATATATCCTAAAATGATTCTTCTGATAATGTCACGACTGATTTTTAGAATAAGTTATCTGGCACTGCACAGAACTTCTAAATCGTTTTGAGAAAAATCGAAATCATAACCTCAAAATAAGTTAATACAAAATTTATAACAGCTGCTCAGAAAAATTATGAAGTACTTATTATTAATAGAGTTAAAGCATAGGCCTACTACTGAAAGAATTTTGCTTACCAAGCGTACTCTGGAACTATAAAACGAAGCTCTATTACAACTGTATCTGTTTAAATTTTGAGGCGACGAATTTGGCTTTCGGAATAGGTACATAGATATTTTAGTACCTGGCATTGCCCAAGTTTCTTTTTTCCTGCTCTTTGTCAATTTTAGATCTAATTTCGCGAAACGAAAAGTTAAGTTTTATAAATTGTTGTGAAGTACTTTATTTTACTAATGGAAAGACAAATAAACATATTTAAAGTTAACTTTCTTCATAAGAATTGGATAAAATAAAATAATCTGTAGGGAAAATATATATTCTTTAGAAAACATGTTAAATAAACCTGATATTAAATTTATTCACCTACAGTATTTACAAATAATGTAAAGTGTTTAATGACATTATACCAATGATTATTTATTTACAATCTCCAATCATTTTTAGTCATACAAACATCGATGATTCAGTACAAACATTGATTATATTCAGATTTTATTATTGATTCTCTTTTGGAATCATTAGCTATTAACATCCATCCTTGTGAGAAAACTATGACCATCAAATTATTAGTGAACGTAGCCTCCTATTTGGAACTCAGTTATAGTCATCCTTGAAACTATACACAGTGTTTCACAAAATTCTCTCCCCCCCCCCATTCTCAGAGCTCATTCTCCAAGTGAAAACAAAAAAAATTCAGAAAACATGTCTCAAATCTCTTAGTTTTTCTATTATTCACCATTTTGTTTGTTATAAAAAAAAAAAGACTTTGGAAATAGATAACATATTGAGTTCAGATTTATATAATATGCAGTTGTAATGTAATCATCTCTATACAGAGTGAGGCAGACCACCCGTGCAGTATTTATAGCTGTCTTACTAACTTACTTTAACACTTTTTATTTCTCATTTCCCCCTAATTCGGCCTCACAGAATCCAATAATATTATTTTCAATTTTGAAAAATGCCCCAAAAGGGCCAATTTGATGGATAGGGGTGCTTTTTGAGGAATTTTCAAATGTAAACATAGGTTGTGTGATACATCAATTTAAAGGTCTAATTACCCTGAACATTTTGTTGCAAGCAAAAGTTAATTATCTTTAACCGTATGTACAGGGTGTACCAAAACGTTTTGAAATAGGACTTTAAAATAAAGTACCGTGTTACCCTACCTACAATACAGAATAACACCATATTTTTTTCAAATCTTATTATTGAACTATTCTTTAAGGAAACGTATAGGTAGGGGCATTTTTCACTGGATTTTGTAAATTTTAAAAATGCTCAAACTTGAAGAATACAAAAAGCCTAAAACTCAAAATTCTTAAATAGCAACTTATAAAAAATTTTATATCAAATAAAAGGTTTTTTTTAAAACGAACATTTTTTGTATTTGATCTTTTTTTTATCTCTTACTGTTTTAAAATGGCAGCCGAAAATCTTAATTATGTATGTCAGTTCACAAAATGTAGCAAATTATTTTAAATGATATTAAATTTTTTTTTTCTACAATGTTTAATAAGCTTCATAGCTCAGAATGTCCTCTGAACTAGCCATAATCTTACCTTTCACTGATTTTGCTACACTAGGTGCTCGAATTATAGTCTGCCATTTTCTAAACACACTTCTATTCTGGAACTGAAGCTATCTACAGCTCGCAACACTTCTTCATGGCTGATTGAATTTATAGCATTCCGGATTCGCTGCATCATAGCTCAATAATAAGCTTGGAAAAATATCTGGTGCTGTTCTGTAATGTAGTTAGGGTAACACGGTACTTTATTTTAAAGTCCTATTTCAAAACGTTTTGGTACCCCCTGTACATACGGTTAAAGATAATTAACTTTTGTTTGCACCAAAATGTTCAGGGTAATTAGACCTTTAAATTGATGTATCACACAACCAATGTTTACATTTGAAAATTCCTCAAAAAGCACCCCTACCCCCCAATTTGGGCCCTTTTGGGGCATTTTTCAAAATTGAAAATAATTTTATTGGATTCTGTCAGGCCAAATCAGGGGGAAATGAGAAAGAAAAAGCGTTAAAGTAAGTTAGTAAAACAGCTATGAAATCTCTGGATCCAAAAAGCCTAGAGCTATGAATTTTTTAACATTGTTTGGGGTAGGTCTGTAGAGGCATTCTAAGAAAGGTTTTGAAAATGTTCCACTCCAAGGGTGTTTTTTTTACCCCTAAAGCATATTTCTGGATCAAAGAAACCTAGAGCTATGAATTTTTTAACATGGTTTGGGGTAGGTCTGTAGACATGTACTAATAATGGGTTTTCATAATGTTCCACTCCAAGGATGTTTTTACCCCTAAAGGATATTTTCAGACAAGTATCACATCTTTGTTATTTATGGGTTGATAAATATTTTATTAAACAAATTACTGTACCTATATACAGTCTTGTTGTTGCTGTGGAAATTGACTTCGGGGGACATAGCATCATCTTAGTGACTGTCTACTGTCAGTTCTCAGGCACTTTGGATACTTACATCGTTGCCATGGAAGAGATTGTCAGAACTCATAGAGGAAAGAAGATCATTCTCGCCTTGGATAGCAATTCAAAGTCTATGCTCTGGGACAGTTGGATACACGGATGCGAATCTTTGGAGGAGCTTTTCGCTGCTGTGACCTAGAGGTTGTCAACCAGCCTGGAGAGCCCAAGACGTATCACACGGAGTCCAACAAGTTCGGACTTAGAAGTTCGAAGGGCAAGAAATAACTTGAACAAGATCATAAAACGAGCCAAACTACAATCTTGGGCTGTGTTTGTAAACGACAACGCCAACGACCCATGGAGTTTTATTTTATTTTATGTCTTATCTACAGAGAAGATTGATGGAGGTCACATCCTGGGGTCACGGGATACCATCATTGTTATTCTAGAGGCACTCATTCCAAGTGACGATACTGGTAATGATTCCAATGGAGACAAAGAGATGAGGGAGAGAGTTCGTTTGCCTCCTGCAGGTCTTCCTCTAGGGGAAGAGTTCTCATACGACGAGGTGTCCTGAGCACTCGAGAGGATGAAGAAGAACAAAGCTCCTGGAGTGGATGGGATTGTCCTGGAGTTCTGGGCCAAGCTCTGGCTGGTTTGTTAGGTTGTTAAATTCTTGCCTGAGAGAACAAATATTTCCTAGAGATTGGAAAATTGCTCTTCTGCGGCTGCTGCTGAAGGACGTCGACCGGAGACCAGATGAGATTAGATCATACAGGCCAATAGCGTTGCTGCCTGTAATTGGTAAGCTGCTTGAGAAAGTGCTGGCGGAGAGACTCGTACAACATCTTGAAGGACACGAACATCTGTCCTTCAGATGGTATGGCTTCAGGAGAGGAAGATCAGTATAGGACGCTATCCTTACATTGAAGAAACAGGTCCGGGATTCCCGACACAAATATTGTGGTGTTCAGGGAGCGTTCGATAGTGTGTGGTGGCCAGCAATTCTTCAAAAGTTGATTAATTTTTAAATGTCCGGGGAACATCTACGGACTCTTGGCTGCATATCTTAGTGATAGGAGAGTGGTAGTGCAGACCAATAATGAAGAAATATGCAAGGTCATCACCAGAGGGTGTCCACAGGGATTCATGTTGGGTCCAATTCTATGGATAGAGATGTTTGATGACATACTTTGTGTCATTCTTCCTCCAGGATGTGAAGCTATAGCGTATGCCGATGATGTGGCGGTTACCATTGGTGCCGATTCAAGATCTGATCTGGAAGCTAAGACCAGAAACGTACTGGATGCATACGTGAGATTGTGCAGAAGTTCCCACCATGAGATTGCCGTTGATAAAACAAAGTTTCTGCTGGCAAAAGGAAAATTGAAGAGGAATCCTGTCATCAAGCATGGGGGAAGGACTGTCCAAGTGGTGGACAGCTTAAGATAGCTGGGGGTGATTTTGGAGAGGGATGTAACCTTCTCCAAGCACATCAACATGTTGTGTGAGAAAACCAAGGCTATATTCTTTAAGCTAAAGAGAGTGGTGCGAAGGGAATATGGTCTGAACTGGAAAACCTTTTTGACCATATACAAGGGTGTTTTCGAGGCTATATCAACATTCGCAGCTGGTGCCTGGAATGATGCCCTGGAGAAAAAGACTTTTGCTATTAGGTTACTCAGAGCGCAGAGAGTTGTCCTTATCTCGATAACTGGAGCGCATTGCACTGTCTCTGTGGACGCCTTACCGGTGGATCTCAGAGTTTGGGAGAGAGGTCAAATAAAGAAATGGAAGGAAAGATTTTGTCACTGGTGGCAGAGTCCTTGCCTACTCCTCAATCCTGACACTGGGCCAGGTGAGGAGCTTCCTGCATGATGAGATACTGAAGAAATGGCAAAGCAAGTGGACTATTTCCGCAAAGGGTACAACTACTTACTGGTGGTTCCCATCAGTTAAGAAGAGAATGGTTGCTAAGTTTCTGAGGCTGGAAGTCCGGGTTACGCAATTCTTGACAGGACACGGGTTCTTTACGGAAAAGTTAAGAATGCTAGGACTAAGAGGTGATGGGCGATGTCGGTGTGGTCTAATCCAGTCTGTGCAGCATGTGGTGAAGGAGTGTATGTTTCTTGAAGATTTAAGAAGAGATTGGCCGGATACTGGAGATGGGAGTAGCCTGGTCAATAAAGCTCTATGGCCAGAGCTGTTGATACTGATGAGAGCAGCAGAGGAGCACCTCGACCTGACACAGAACGGAAGTCCAGTATAAGTGTGTGAGTGGGTACGGAAAACCAGGTGACCTGGAGTGTGCCGTCAAGTCCCAGGCGGAGCATGAAGAGAATCCAAAACCGTAGTGGTGGTCTGTTTAAGATCACGGGCCTGTGACCATTCTGGGTATCAGAGCGAAGCTGAGAAATCAGTATAGCTAAAAATGGTACCGCGGAGCATGGGAGCCCTGATGGTGCTTCACTCCATCACTCATGTAGTAGAGGTTGGTGGTTCTGCTTATGGTGGATATTCTCCTTTCCTCCTTTATATTAGGTAAGTTTTAACATTCATGGGTGTCGTTAATTTCCAGGTGGGTATCAATAAATATTATTAAGTTAATCAATGAGACACTAGGCACTAGATAAGGCCGCACAGGCTTTCAAATAGTGTCAGACACAGAAATTAATGAAGGGGGGGGGGAAATGTACCTATATGTGTGCCAAACACCAAAAAAAATCCTTCATTTCATCTCAACTGTTTGTTATTCAGTCGCGAAGCAATGGGTACAGAGTTAGTGGTTAACATATGTACCAAAATCGAAGATTTTATGTCAAATATTTTGAAAATGGTGCTGTTTAAATTTTTTAATGTCACATCTCAAAAACTATCAACTTTAAAAAAAAATTAATATTGACAAAATATTTTTCTTATTTTAACGATAAAAAAAAAGTTATTTTTACTATTAAATTGTTAGTTATTTTCAGTAGCAAAATATAACTAACAATTGAATTATCTTATATGGTTTCCGCCAGGTGACTTCTTTTTTAAACAATAACGCGTTTCAAAGCATCTGCTCCATCTTCTGAGTTCTATTCACTCAGTTGATCATTAACCAACATTAAAATAAAATATAAAAACACACGGACATTTACATATATATATATATATATATATATATATATATATATATATATATATATATATATGTAAATATGAATAGAACTCAAAGCAGATGCTTTGAAACGCGTTAGTGTTTAAAAAAGAAGTCACCTGGCGGAAACCATATAAGGTAATTCAATTGTTAGTTAAAACGATAGTGACTTGGATACTAGCAACATGATTCTTAAAATATAGCAAAGTTATCAACAAAAAACTAGCAATTTATTTTCTTGTTAATAGTATATACCATAACACCTGAGAATAGACTAAATACAAAACATTTTTGAATTCTGATAAATTTTATATCCTAATCTTTTATTTTAGGCCTTATGAATTAAATAAGGTTATTAAAAAAAATGTTCCTATTTTGATGATTGGGGTAAAATAACTTGTTTAAAACTATATGCACCATAGTTTTAAACATAACTTGTAGAGTATTTATTTCTGAATAAATTTATCTAAATAGAGTAGAGTGGAGCAAAAGTTCACGGCGGGTAAGAGTTCGCACTGCAGGTATTTTTGTGTTAGCCAAGGAACTTTTAGCATTACTGAGTCGGTTACGAGTCGTCTACTAGATGGTGACTGCCGCATGAAGTATTTTCCCCTACACCTTTTCGTTTTTCAGTATTGAGGTAAGTTTGGTTTTGACTTATATTGATGTCATTTTTGAAAGTTTAGGAAACAGTTTGTGACCTGCAATGTCTTAACAATAATGTCAAAATGAAGTTTTAAAGTACATTTACTCTAGTTTTCAATGCAACTGTCAGATAGCTCCTTATTTGCTCAACAAGAGCAGGACTATCCAGTAAGTATAATTTTAACACTTGGGGCAAAAGTTCGCATTAGACAGTGGGGCAAGAGTTCACATGCATACTTTTGCCCCATGATTGTTGAATTTTTTGGGGGAGTTAATACTAATATCATGAAATAACAAATTTATTTATTTGACAAGAGTTGTGGTTTTAAAAGAAATAAATCATTGTTATTACGTAATATTTGAACGATTCTACAAAAATCAAATCGGTATGATTTTTCAATGGTTAGTTTTCAAAGTAGGGTTTATGGTTCTTCTAATTAAATAATATTTGAATAATCATTACTATGTGTGCATTAGTCTCGAATTCACAATTTTCTTGAAATACAATTATTCACGAAGTTCATTGGCCAAAAAAATATTTAAAATATCAATATGGAAACAGTATTTAACTTCTCACCTAAAGTCCTACAATGTTCCACAAAGTAGTTTAGCGTATACAATTTAAAAGACTGAATCCAATGATGTCTATACAGAGCGGTCATGAAGTTCCCTCCTCCCTACTTTTATCCACATTTTTTGCCATATCAATTTCGGACTAAATGGAGTTTGTGTATAATTGAGTAACTTTTTTAAAATGGCAACATGATATTTTGATATGATTTAACATAATTTTTCAACATTGTTCAATAGCATAAATATTTTCTTGATATCTCCTATCTAGCTCCAATTAATAATGAAAAACCATAGGAATTGTATGAAATTTAACTTTTTTCAAATATTGCAAATTTTAATGTTTTAATTGTGTGAGATGCATGTTACTGCACTAGACTTTGATTTTACTTGAATGGAACAATGTAACTCATATTTCATATAACAACTTCAAAATGCTTTAAAACTTTTTTTTTTTAAAGCAAAAAAATCATTATTAATGATAAATAAAATTCTACAATTATACTGACCTATTTGAGTATATGTTCAACTGTGATCCGCCAACATCTTGAAACTAGTAGATTCGGTTTATAAAAGAATTTCTAACATTAACAAACATATTTGTGAATATTTTGTTACATTCTTCTACTATTCTCATCCAACATCTCCAATGACTTGAACTTCAATTTTTAAAATCAATAGCAATAGCAGGACATGCAACTACCCCCTACTACTCCCTCTGAGTCAAGAAAGGTTCCTTACAGCATGCAGCTCAGAAGTTAATCAGTTGGGTTCTACTAGTCCACTTCTTCACACTATTCTTCCTACAATACCTATACTACATTGGTGTGTTGAGGTGATATACAAGCGTGATGGGCCAATAGTCATCCGTTCCCTCTGTAACTGTAACGGCGAGTTTAGACAATAACCATCCTTTCCTAGTTTAGTAGCAGCATGCTGAGTCAACTGAAGAACATCCTTCGACTATACGGGCATGTGAGCTGATAGTCACTCACCCCTTAAGATTACACAAGCGTGTTGAGCAGATAACCCTTACTCTAATCACACTATTCACCAACTATTTAACCCATAGTCCATTGGTTAGGAGGTCAGTCCATACCAAATCCTTATCTATACTGCATCGACTTGTTGAATCTGTAGTATTTCAATCCAAGTTAAGTAGCCGCATGTTTAGACAATAGCCATTCTTTCTAGGTTGTGTTGAACCGACTGAAGTCCATTACCAATATGTTGTGCTGGCTTATTGAACTTCCATTGACTATTCTGGCATGTCTATTCACTATACCGGCATGTTAAACCGATATCCTGTAATCCTACTATTCTGTATCTACCCTACCGCATCAACTAACTATTTAACACATATTATGTTGGATAGGAACTCATTCTGAACTACATGACATTTAAACCAGTAGTACTCCATTCCTGGTTTAGTAGCAGCGTGTTGTTCAGTCTCTTCAATATGGTAAATCCAGCACCGATGTGTTGTGTCAGCTGAACTTCCATTGACTGTTCTGGCATGTCTAGCCAGTAGTCAGCTGTTTTGTTCAGTGGCATGTGGTTTTTACTGAACGCCTCAAGACTACAATAGGGTGTTTAGCCTCCTACTCCCGATATACAGAGGAAACTATCTAGGATATTGTATATCCAGAAAGCCCAGGGAAAACACTGCACTAGAAAACCAGAGGACTTGGTTCAGACAAGTTTTCACAGCTAATAGACTAGAAACTTTATCCCTAGTATTCATCAACAGAGCTTTAGAAATATACCGGAAGTAATAAGGAGAATAAGGACGATAGGACTACCCCATTCAGTGATAGTCATTTTGAGACAATTTTGAATAGATACAATAATATTGTTTTGTATTGAGAGAATTGCTAAGATTTATAATAAATTCACTTAAAGGAAATACAGAATATTTTAACTAATAATAGAACACATTTAAAAAGAGTGTGTCAGTGTCGAAGAGTGAAGACAAAAAATTGTTAAAATATATCTTTGTACTGTAATCAGAAATGTTACATTGGTACTGTTAATTTTTTTGATAAGGTCATAACTTTTTTGATACTGTGGTTGTTGTTGAATTTTACTTCTTTGAGTATAGTGCATTTTCAAGTATTTAGATAGGCTATATGATGGGGCATTTGTGAAATTGATCAATGTACAAATAGATATGTCAGTTTTGTATAATTTAGGGAGGGCTCTGAGAACTGGGGTTTCTGATTTAATAATTTTATTTAATTTCTTATTGTTATCTGCAATGAGGTGTTTGCAATGTGGTTGATCTTTTGTTTCAATATACTATTGTGTCTAAGTGGGATATTTATGTAATTTGGTTATATTATTGTAGCTAAATAATTCCTGTACTTCATTGTCAAATTGTGACTTATCTATGATGATTAAGGAATTTCCCTTATCAGCTTTAGTATTGATGCATTGTTGTTATGAACTTTGCCTCTTATGGTTTGTATAATTTGTATCTCATTGTTGGCTTGTGGTTTGGTAATAAAACTTTGTCATAAAAGTTAATTTTAAAAATTCTTGTATTTCTACAATTAAGAAAACCCAGTTATCAAATTGTCTCAATACAAATGCTCCTCTTTATTTACTTTAATTTGGTGTTATGATAAAAACTACAAAAATATGGACAAAAGGAATATAAAGAATGAATTCCTGAAAAAAGAATAAATCTCAAAGGATTTAAATCTTTATTTTAACAGAGAAACAAAATGTGTTCCACTGAATGAGGAAGGGAAGAAGAAACAAAAGAATAAAAACACTTATATATAATATACTGTTAATTCACTTATTTAACTAACATTACTTTTGTACAGTATCTTAAAATGGATGTGGAGCAGAAACATTTATTACTTTCAAATGATGTCTAATGACAGGAGGGAGAGACTTGATGTACCTGAACCAGACACCTGAACTGTCTTATTCCTATCTATCACTGCTATTACTTTGACAAAATATTTGCCTTCTTTTTCTAGAAAAGGCAATTTTCAATTACAGTAATAGCCTTATATTGTGTCCTCAAATTATTCCGACTTAACCTAAAACAAAAAATGGTTAATTCAATTTTAGTATACATTGTAAAATTCATAAAAATAAAAAGTAATAGAAACATAATAAATGCATAGTTTTCTCTCCTAGTACTTTTTTCAGGACCGAGAGACCGCAGGCTTCTCTTTCACTGCAACACCAAATAGCGATCCTTAACTATGTAAGAATTGAACCACCTTCTAATCAAGAGTGGTAATCACTATACAAACTTGGAAGCCTCTCTTAGTATTTCTTATTATTTCTTATAACTATCTCTAATTACATTCCTAAGTAGGTAATGCTGGTAAAAACACCAGCATTGGCACCCTTCGCTATAGCAGACATACACCTGCAAAAATGTTTGATGGGCCGCTTTTTTTCCACGAATCAATTTAGTATACATTATGGAAAATATAATATTTCTTTTCAGTTTTCTTTGACTGGTTATGATCTACGCACAGTATATACAGTAAATAAAAATGAGCGAGTTACGAAAACGGAAGCGTTGAGACGGTTTGGGAAAAGCCAAAAGTCTCAAGTCAATTTAAAACCGTTTAAATTCCCGCGATAAAGCCATGTAGATGGGAGACGAGGAGGAACGATGACGTCACGCCAACAGGTGCTAGACACTGCATGTTGATTCGTGAAAAGTCACTCGGCCTCGTTTCTTATTCTATTAAAATACTAAATTATTAAAATAAATTAATGTTCAGTAGAATCAACCGATAAATAATATCGAAAAATAAATTTAAAAGCAATTAAACCAAAAAAGTTATTCAAGTTTTTATAGGGGCTCAAAAACCTAAAATTTGGAAAAAACTTAAATTCAAAATTCAAAAAACGTAGAGTCATAACTCAAAGGGGAACTAACAATAATCATAAATAAAAAATATGAATTAATAATAATAAACAGGTGAGAATGGACTTAGAAAGTCATTCTTGAGGGAGTTTTTTGGAATTTTTGAGTTGAAAGGGGGATTATTTAAAAAATAATAATAAGTACTATTGAAGAGACCACAATAGGGCACAATAATATGTACTTAGAATCAAATTTGAAAATAAAATAAGGGAGATATAATAATTACAAAAAGTAAAACTTTAAAGCCCAAAAGCGGTTAAATTAAAAGTTAAAGGGGAGAAATAACATTGTAATTATAGATATCTATTATGTAAAATTGTAAAACATCAAAGCAGAAATGATAATATATAATGGGGGGGTTTTTATGAACAAAAACTTATACGATAAAAACTTTGGGACTTCAAGGACGTATAACTCGAGAACAAAACGAGTTATGTGAAAAGTGCAAACAGAGTTTTTCGTCATAGTAGAAGAGGAACAAGATTTCGTCAAAAGAATTTTGAGAAAGGACTTATCTCAAAATTTGAAAAGAAGAAAAACCAAATTTCGGGAAAAGGGCGATAACTCGCGAACGAAGCGTAGTAGAACGATGAATCAAGTTCCACAAGACCCACAAGATGGATAGGAAGAAGAATCCGAAAGGAACTTTAAAATCGGTTCGAGCGTTCGAAAGTTATAGCGAGTTGAACGAAAAAACGACCAAAGTAGAAATTTTCATGCAAAAACCTGTAAAGTGGCGCGCGCACCCTCAGTAGGAATCTAAAGTCTGAAACATCATATTGCCAACTTGGATCACAGATAACGTGGAAGAATAAATACAATAAATTATTAATTAAAAGGTGTTTTAATTAATAATAAAGGAAGAAAACTATTCATTAGTCAAAAAATATGACTAATAAAATATATAGTGTAAAAATTTCAGACCAAAAGGGCCTGAAAACACGTAATAAGAAGAAAATACCTTTTTCCCTAAAAGGGAGGAAAATTGGCTCCAGGAAGTGGATTAATTCCCACGGAAAGGGAGACCGTAATTTATCTTTCGAAAGAAGGATACTTTTGATTTGGAATCGACGCAAAGTGGACGTTTCTTCTGCAACCGACTCTGAGCTGAGAGGAAAATTCAACTGTCACTCTACTTAACTGGACTTAGAACAATTTCTACTCTTATCGAACTTCAAGGCAACTTAGAAGAATTCGAGACCAGCATTCAACTACATAGCAGCTTACAGACTCTGGATCGAAAATATCATATCAACATCAGCCTAATTATACAACAAATTCCAAATCCAACTAGAACTTCTAATAAATTGTGAAGGTATCTTATACTTAAGGAATAATTCGCAAATATTAACTTCATTTCAAATATAACGTCATTAGGGGAATTATTAAAAATTAAATTCATTTTTATACTTCTGCTTTGGTGTTGTAAATAATTAACAATTAAATACGACTTTTTCAGTACAGGAAAAACTGTTTGGGGTTCTGTCTGAAAAGTCAAGCGTTTTTATTTTTGTTTAGAATATAGAAAATATTACCTTGGTAAATTTTGTCAAATATATAAATAGTTGTGTTGTTGTTTAATCAAAGTTTTGGTGTTTATTAAAAAAAAAAGTTTATGAATTCAACATTTTTACTGTGCAAAAGAGAAAAGAATATATAAATAATTCATTTCTAAATTTTGTTGTGTTTTCAATATATATCCATTCTGTATATGCTATTAACCTTGTTTAAATATAAATCTTATATGTGTGCTCTGGTAATATAATTTGAAATTTTTAAAAGTTATCATCAGAACTTAAGAGCCGATTTCTCCCAAAAGGCACGACCTTGGAGAGAGAGAGTGTTAATCTTAAGAAAGAGTCAAATAATCGAGCATTGAGATAAAATTCAGGGAATTTTGCGTAAATTAAAAGTTAGTAAGTTTATGAGGACAAGCTCATACTTACTAGAGCCAAGAGTTGCAAAATCTTTGATTGAAAAAAGTAAAAGTGAGCATCTTGGCCTTGCCCGCGCTTGCTCTGAGCAGAAAGGTGGTTCGCCCAATCGGTGGTGATCGTACAGCGAGTTTAAGAGTTCGTGATAAATAGCGTTCCAAAAAGGGAACAAAGAATCTTAAAATCGTGAGCGAAAGTAGGGTGGTAAGTGGCGTTCCAACGTGGGGCAAGAAGAACCCAACGACCCCGAAGCGAGTGTGGTAAGTGGCGTTCCAACGTGGGGCAAGAAGAACCCAACGACCCCGAAGCGAGCGTGGCAAGTGGCGCCCAACGTGGGGCAAAAAGAACCCAACGACCCCGAAGCGAGCGCGGCAAATGGCGTTCCAACGTGGGGCAAGAAGAACCCAACGACCCCGAAGCGAGCGCGGCAAGTGGCGCCCAATAGCGTGGAGCACGAAAAGGCAAAGTTTTGGAACAAATTTTCAAAATTTTGAATTTTTCAGTGTTTCATACGAACGAGAATATCTTAAGTTCTGATATAATTTATATGTACATGTGTGTTAGTAATAAGTTGTGCTGGTAATTACAACGACAAATATACTAAATTGCAAAAATAACAATAATTAAAAGTAGAGTCCAAATTAAACCGAAATTTAAATTTTTTAATTAATTAAATCAAGTGAATAAGTGAAGTGAAAATGGGACCAGCGAAAGATCCAGCAAAACAGGAAGGTTCAAAGGAACAGGAGACGGAAATGCAGAAAATGGTGAGGTACCTGAACCAAATGGAGGATAGAAGAAAGCAAGAGTGGGAACAGGACAAAGCGGAACAACTGAGAAAAGAAAAGGAGAAGGAAGACAACGACCAAATAAGAAGAATAGAAGAAAGAATCGAGAGAAACCAGGAGAAGGAAGAGATGGAGGCTAAGCAGTTGAAAAGAGAAGAAGAGTGGGAAGCCAAGCGAAGACAGGAGAAGGAGGAGACGGAAACCAAATGGATCCAGATGGACGGAAGAAGGAAAAAGAAGAATTGGATGTCAAATGGAGCAAAAGAGATGAGGAATCAGAAAACAAGCGGAAGCAGGAGAGAGAAGAAATGGAAGCCAAATGGAAGCAAGAAAGAGAAGAAGCAGAAGCCAAGAGAATAAAGAGAGAGGAAGAAATGGAGACAAAACGGATCCAAAGGGAAGAAGCTAGAAAACAGGAAATAGGGAAGTATATGGAGGAAATTAAGGAATCTATAGACAGTAATATGGCTGAAAATACGAGACGAATAGAAAATTGTGAAGAAAAAGTGGAAGAGTGCGTAGAAGAAATTTAAAAAATGACGGACAGTATAAAGGAACAGGGAAATTCGACTAAAGAAATTGGAGAGAAAGTTAAAAAATTAGAAGTTAAAATTAGGGAAGTCGCAAAAATAAAAGAAACCGGTGGTAGTGCGAAAAATGTAATTTATTTAGATAGGGCAAATTTAGAAACAAAAACTGTAGAATTTTGGGGAAATTCAAGAGATAATCCTGTTCAATTTTTAAAACAAATTGAGGAACAAGTATTTCAAGAAATAAATCCGGTTATGGAAGAATATGATAAATTAAAAGTTGTGGAGAAAAAATTGAAAGGAGCTGCCATGGAGTGGTGGGAAATAATCAAGCGCGATACAGAAGAATATAGCCAGTTTAAATTGCTATTTTTAGAACATTATTGGGGCTATCAAACTCAACAAGTGGTTAGGAATCAGATCGAAAACCATAGATATAATCCTAATGGAAATATGAGCAGGGTAGATTATTTTTGTAAAATGGTGCGAAAAGCCGAATATTTGGAACCCAAAATTCCGGAAGAATTCCTTATATTCCAACTAATGAGGCATTTTGACCAAAAAGTTCAATTAGCGTGTATTGGTAGGGCTAGTGAGCATTTGGAGGACGCCATTAAGTTTTTGAGGACAATTGAAAACGTAGACGGAATGTCAAGGGAAGTTCGACGACCAGATAGTTTCGAAAGGAGGGACGGACAACAAAGAGATCAAAATTTCAGGCAAAGGAATCAAGATTACTCAAAACCATCCCAAAACCCTAACCTTCGATCCTATGGTCAAACCCAAAACAAACCCCAACCACCAATACCTCAAAACCCTGGTCCTTCAAACCAAAAATTCCCACCTAAGGTCACAAAAAACTAAAATACGAGGTCTCAAGGAAAAATTTTTGGCAGAAATTGGAAAATACAAACGGAATTGAGATCGAAGATAAAACCAAATTTAGCAAACATAAAAGGGGGGATTCGGAAATAAATAAAATTAAATTGGGGATTATAAATACTGAAATTAAAAAAGATTTAATGGAGGAAAGAGATAATAAAATTTTAAATAGTGAAGTTTACGAAAAATGTCCGGAAATTGGGATAGAAATTGAAAATATAAAAGTAAATATGTCCATTGACACAGGAGCTCAAATGTCCTGTGTTCAAGAGGATTTTTATAAAAATGTGCTAAAAAAGAGGAACAATAAAATCTTGGAATTACCAGTTGTAAATACGGAAATGGTGACGGCGATAAAAAGCCAGCGACAGAAGATTAAATTGCAAGCATTATTGGAGATTAGAATAAATAACCAATCAATAAGAGGGGTATTTATGGTGGTACCAAAGCTAGAGAGCAAAATGATAATGGGTTGTGATTTAATGTGCAAATATCGAAGTCGAATTAATATGGAAAAGGGTTTCCTACAACTGGTAAAAGAAAACGAATTTATTGTGGTAGATTTTCTTAAAGAAAATAGATTAAGATTGAGCAAAAACAATGTGCAGAAAGACCAACAAAATGGCGGCGAAACCGACAAAATGGTGACGTCGTCAGCTGCGAAAAATGGAGGCTCAAATTCGCACAAGCGAGTAAAAGGGGCTTGTGTGTTGGCCATTAAAATGCCTATGGACCTAAAACAGAAAGCAATGGACGTGTCTAGACCGAGTAGTGACGAAACCGATGGTGGTCAAAAGCGAAGAAATAAGTTAAGTGCAAGGAATGAATCGACGAAGAGGAAAAGTGCAAATTTTAATAAAGATGATGTGCTGTTGAAAGCGTGGGATAAAGGTAAACAATTAATTAATAAAGAAGAAGGGCTGAAAGGAGCGGAGATTAAAGGAAATAAAGTAGGAGGAATAAGTAATAATGGGCCAGAGGCCATGATCTACGAAAATGATAAAATAATAAATTACGACGAAATTTTGCATAATAACTCCGAAATCGATTCAGAACTTGCACAAGACGAATTCGACGCAAGAGACGTAAGAGAACGAAGAGTGATAATCAAAATGGCGGATCCTGAAAGAAGACAAAATTTTCTAAGGGAAAAGCAAGGAGAAATAAGATACCGAAAGAGGAAAGTTAAGTTTAAAAATTCTACAAAATGTAAAATGAAAGAAAGGAGGCCCGAAGGGAAAGTAAAATTAAAATGTGAAGGACTTAGGAGATTTTAATAGATAGTAATAAAGTTCATGAATAAAATATATAAATTGTAATGTTAAATAGTTGTAAAATGAAAAGTGTAGACACGGTTAAGATAGAAGGAAATAACGGCTAATCAGCTGGCTGCGAGAAAATAGCATCGGTCTGTAACTAACAGAATAAGTCCCGAACAAATTCCTAATTGAGTAAGGCCAAGAGCATAGCGGGAACACGCTTCCGTTATAGACACCTGGATAAACAAAGGGTAGGCAAAGCGGGAAAGTGGTGACCGCAAGTCGGATAAACAAATATTGACAGACGACATGTCCTACAGATTAGTAGAGGGGGATAGGAATGAATGAAGGTATAAATGTATAGTATTTTTGTTTTTATTAAAGAGAGATTTCCGATAAAATAAATAATTTTTTCTTTTAACTGCAAGTAGGATAGAAACCGTTGTAGTTACCAGATTTTATATATAAGACATAGTTTTAATTCAACCAAAGCAGGAAAAAGTTAGTTGTAATCATATAAGACGGATTATTCCTTATATAAATATAATATGTTTTGTGTGTGATAATGTGTTTATTTACAGCAAGGACGTTTAGAAGAAACGGCTGTAATGGACGAAAGTGAACTATTAAGCAAATTTGTATGTATAAAATAATAAATAACATGTGTTTTGAATATATAAATATTATGCAGTAATAAATAAAATGTGTTTTGAATATATAAATATGTGGAAGAATTAATAAAATGTGTTTTGAATATATAAATATATGGAATGATGGAGGAGATATTTTTAAAAGTAAAATATATGTGTTTATATATATTATTAGGTTATTTTGTCAAATTAAATGATGAAGATTGATGGAGATGATAAGTTAATATGAAATATGATATGTTAAAAAAGGGGTTTTAATACAAAAATTTTAGTTTTTAAAAAAATGAAAAATAGAAATTTTTCATTTAACCGAAAATTTTAGTTCAAAAGGGAGGATATTGAGACGGTTTGGGAAAAGCCAAAAGTCTCAAGTCAATTTAAAACCGTTTAAATTCCCGCGATAAAGCCATGTAGATGGGGGACGAGGAGGAACGATGACGTCACGCCAACAGGTGCTAGACACTGCATGTTGATTCGTGAAAAGTCACTCGGCCTCGTTTCTTATTCTATTAAAATACTAAATTATTAAAATAAATTAATGTTCAGTAGAATCAACCGATAAATAATATCGAAAAATAAATTTAAAAGCAATTAAAACAAAAAAGTTATTCAAGTTTTTATAGGGGCTCAAAAACCTAAAATTTGGAAAAAACTTAAATTCAAAATTCAAAAAACGTAGAGTCATAACTCAAAGGGGAACTAACAATAATCATAAATAAAAAATATGAATTAATAATAATAAACAGGTGAGAATGGACTTAGAAAGTCATTCTTGAGGGAGTTTTTTGGAATTTTTGAGTTAAAAGGGGGATTATTTAAAAAATAATAATAAGTACTATTGAAGAGACCACAATAGGGCACAATAATATGTACTTAGAATCAAATTTGAAAATAAAATAAGGGAGATATAATAATTACAAAAAGTAAAACTTTAAAGCCCAAAAGCGGTTAAATTAAAAGTTAAAGGGGAGAAATAACATTGTAATTATAGATATCTATTATGTAAAATTGTAAAACATCAAAGCAGAAATGATAATATATAATGGGGGGGTTTTTATGAACAAAAACTTATACGATAAAAACTTTGGGACTTCAAGGACGTATAACTCGAGAACAAAACGAGTTATGTGAAAAGTGCAAACAGAGTTTTTCGTCATAGTAGAAGAGGAACAAGATTTCGTCAAAAGAATTTTGAGAAAGGACTTATCTCAAAATTTGAAAAGAAGAAAAACCAAATTTCGGGAAAAGGGCGATAACTCGCGAACGAAGCGTAGTAGAACGATGAATCAAGTTCCACAAGACCCACAAGATGGATAGGAAGAAGAATCCGAAAGGAACTTTAAAATCGGTTCGAGCGTTCGAAAGTTATAGCGAGTTGAACGAAAAAACGACCAAAGTAGAAATTTTCATGCAAAAACCTGTAAAGTGGCGCGCGCACCCTCAGTAGGAATCTAAAGTCTGAAACATCATATTGCCAACTTGGATCACAGATAACGTGGAAGAATAAATACAATAAATTATTAATTAAAAGGTGTTTTAATTAATAATAAAGGAAGAAAACTATTCATTAGTCAAAAAATATGACTAATAAAATATATAGTGTAAAAATTTCAGACCAAAAGGGCCTGAAAACACGTAATAAGAAGAAAATACCTTTTTCCCTAAAAGGGAGGAAAATTGGCTCCAGGAAGTGGATTAATTCCCACGGAAAGGGAGACCGTAATTTATCTTTCGAAAGAAGGATACTTTTGATTTGGAATCGACGCAAAGTGGACGTTTCTTCTGCAACCGACTCTGAGCTGAGAGGAAAATTCAACTGTCACTCTACTTAACTGGACTTAGAACAATTTCTACTCTTATCGAACTTCAAGGCAACTTAGAAGAATTCGAGACCAGCATTCAACTACATAGCAGCTTACAGACTCTGGATCGAAAATATCATATCAACATCAGCCTAATTATACAACAAATTCCAAATCCAACTAGAACTTCTAATAAATTGTGAAGGTATCTTATACTTAAGGAATAATTCGCAAATATTAACTTCATTTCAAATATAACGTCATTAGGGGAATTATTAAAAATTAAATTCATTTTTATACTTCTGCTTTGGTGTTGTAAATAATTAACAATTAAATACGACTTTTTCAGTACAGGAAAAACTGTTTGGGGTTCTGTCTGAAAAGTCAAGCGTTTTTATTTTTGTTTAGAATATAGAAAATATTACCTTGGTAAATTTTGTCAAATATATAAATAGTTGTGTTGTTGTTTAATCAAAGTTTTGGTGTTTATTAAAAAAAAAAGTTTATGAATTCAACATTTTTACTGTGCAAAAGAGAAAAGAATATATAAATAATTCATTTCTAAATTTTGTTGTGTTTTCAATATATATCCATTCTGTATATGCTATTAACCTTGTTTAAATATAAATCTTATATGTGTGCTCTGGTAATATAATTTGAAATTTTTAAAAGTTATCATCAGAACTTAAGAGCCGATTTCTCCCAAAAGGCACGACCTTGGAGAGAGAGAGTGTTAATCTTAAGAAAGAGTCAAATAATCGAGCATTGAGATAAAATTCAGGGAATTTTGCGTAAATTAAAAGTTAGTAAGTTTATGAGGACAAGCTCATACTTACTAGAGCCAAGAGTTGCAAAATCTTTGATTGAAAAAAGTAAAAGTGAGCATCTTGGCCTTGCCCGCGCTTGCTCTGAGCAGAAAGGTGGTTCGCCCAATCGGTGGTGATCGTACAGCGAGTTTAAGAGTTCGTGATAAATAGCGTTCCAAAAAGGGAACAAAGAATCTTAAAATCGTGAGCGAAAGTAGGGTGGTAAGTGGCGTTCCAACGTGGGGCAAGAAAACCCAACGACCCCGAAGCGAGCGTGGTAAGTGGCGTTCCAACGTGGGGCAAGAAGAACCCAACGACCCCGAAGCGAGCGTGGCAAGTGGCGCCCAACGTGGGGCAAAAAGAACCCAACGACCCCGAAGCAAGCGCGGCAGCGTGTGTTGGTTTCGTTTGAGACGTGGTTAAATGTGTTAAAAAGACTTGACAGAGGGGAATCTATAAAGAAGCTTTGTGTCGAGTTTAACGTGGGAAAAGTACCACCAATGATTCCAGCGATCGAAGTTAATGCCCGCTTTGGGATCTGCCGAACTTTTACGAACATCGCTTTTTTTAGCAATATATTTTTTCCCGTCGGGGTTGCCGAGTAATCCGGACTGCTGGGTTATCGAGTGCCAAGTTTTCGAGACTCTACTGTAATTATTTTAACATAATAATTTTTATAACATATTAAGAGAAGTAGTATGCAAACTCGTATATCAGAACAGGTCATACAGTTACAGAATACTATTTGTATCACTTTCATTTGACAGCCTTTCCACAGGGTAAAAGATGTAAAGCCAATAAAAAGATGCTGGAACATATTACTAAAGTGTAACTAGGGTACTGCAAGCCCTTGAAATTTTGAGCCTAACCAAGCTCAAGTTTCGGACACCAGCTCTAAAATTACTGAGCTCTTGATTTTTCGAGTCCGGTTCAATTCTTTGAACTTAGCTTGATTTTTCAAGGTCAACATGATTTTCTGAGCACCATTTGACTTTACGAGCTTGGCTCAATTTTACAAACTCAGCACTGTTTTCCAATCAGATGTAGCTTTTATGAGTCTGACTCGGTTTTCAAACAAGCCCTAAACTGATAGTATAATACCGAAACAATAACTGGATATGTGAACAAATGAAAAAAACACTCATAATTGATATTGAATATGAAATGAACAAATATGATATTTATGTTTAGTCGGCCTTCTCATGAGATAAAAACAAGTTTTTATTTAACATCTGTAGATCAGAGGATGTTCCAGAAGAAAGGAAGTACATTGCCTTATTGATGTCCCCACTTGTCTGCTGCAAATGTGATGACTTAATGTCAACACTCATCACTGAAGACGACGGAAACCAAAATGCTCCTGTTTCAATACTTTTATTTAATTAAAAAGCCAAATAAAGAAAATCTAATTTCAAAATTATAGCTCAAAGAAAAATTGAATTTATTTACATTTTGTTAAATAGAAAATTGAGAAATTTTATATTCATGTCGTTTATTCAGTAATACATGTCATTAATACTGTCAAACTGATTACTATAAGGCCTACACTAATGAAAGCACCACGATTGAACTTAAAAATCTATAAGAGGATTTTTTTTATTCAACATTTTTATAGAATATTAAATAATAGAACCTTACACTATTATTAGAAGGGACACAATAAAGAAGAAAAAAGATGTATCACCCAAGAACCGAATAACCCAAGTAAAGCAGCGATCACTGAGCAGAGAGATTTTAATTTTAGGCAGTAAAGAGACATTAATGATTCTAAACAAGGAATAAAATCGCCAAGCGGAAGCTTTACAAGAATATAAGATTGTATTGTTAAGTTATACTTGTTAGTCTTAGCATTATTATATATCATTAGAAACAAGAAATCATTTGGAATCTTCGAGTAGTGAAATCCGTTTGGGTTAAATAAAAGAAAATCAGTTCGAGTTTTAAAAAAATCAAAAGCAAAACAAAACTTACCTCACTAAGACATGGAAAAAAAAAAGTTTTGTGATAAAGTAAATGCATACCATATAAAATAATTTAAAATACTGTAAAAGAGTAAAATTATCAGAATTAATTTTACTATTTACTCATGTCAAAAGTAAACTGTAATTTCTCCTACTATATGAGAATGTGTGTATATAAAATGTTTTTGGTGTTGAGACACATAACCATGATAACAAATAAATACAAATGCCTGGTTCAAGGCCAACTAATTCTCCCACCTGATTTTTACTATTTAATGCTAGACATTGTGATAACACCTTGCTGTCTATACTTTTGTTTTGCTCAGATATTATATATTTAAATTTTGTGTAAAACAGTTTACTATAATTTCACATATCCATGAATTTTATTACTATTATTTACGAAAACCATAGTTTTTCTTTTATTTGGCTCGATTTTTTTTTATCTTTCACTTGACTCAAATTTAAAAAATATTTATCCACAAATCCATCATTATTTGTCTACAATAATATATATATGATTGATAAGAAAAAATGTTTTAAAAAACTTGAGCTAGTTTAAAGTTCAAGCTCATTAATAGCTGCAGCTACGTAAAAGCTCGACCTCAGTTCGATTTACCCGAGGCTTGGCTTGAATTGGTGGAGTGCCTTCAGACCAACATAAAACTTTAGTGAGTGAAAAGCAAGAAACTTTATGCACACACTAAGAAGTATATTCAGAATTTACTAATAATTGTAGCTCCCAACTCTTTACATCAGGATGCGATGTCAACATCATAGATTCTTGAGCCCCCATGGGAATTGAACTCAAAAACTCTTACACACAAAACAAAAGTTCTAGCCACTAAACCAAAAAAATTAAAAATTTGATATCAGCAACATAATACTTTCTTTTACTACATAATAGGAAAGTAAGAATCTTTACAAATTATTATTTTGTAAATATACATAAATATGACATAATTAAAGGACTTGTGTTGGTATCTTAAGAAATTAAGTTTCATGTGTTAAACAGTAAAATTCTAATAATTGTGAATGCTAAATCTCCGAAAAATGATAGATATTAGAAATAACCCTTATTTTGTTGAATACAATTTTTAAATTACTTATACAGGATGGATGCCAAACCAATAGTGTTAACATATCATTATATCATTATTAAAAATTTTAGCATAGTTTACATAATGAGGAACAACTACTAAATACCCTGAGGTAAGTAAATAAACTAGATGGTAAAAACCTTTAGGTAGGAAAGTTAATTTTAAATATTTACAACTTTATAAGAGTTAAAATCTTAAAAACAATTTTTAATTTCAACTATCTTTTAAAATGATGAAGCTATAGAATCCCCCCCCCCAGTATGTAATTTAAATCTATAGTATATAGACCCTATAGAACATTTTAGTTAAAATTATCCTTTTAAAAATTGGTTTCAGATTTTCCTTTTAAAAGACATAAATATTATTCACTATAGATAATAAAGAGAGTAAGGATACGAGATATATTGATTCAGAGCAGAACTGACCCTAGGTTAAAGCAACAGTAAATTATTCATCACCATGACACATGATTGTCATGCAACTTGGGCTGTTAATTATAAAATCAATACTTTTGATTTGCCAACAAGATAAAATTTAAACCGTAGCAATAAGAATGTCTTTTTTTAATCAGGCTGAAATATAATTCAAGGATTACTGATGTGGATAATTACCATAAAACAAAAAGTGAAATAGATTAGATACTATGTATTTTATAAACCAATTTTCGGTTTATTATAATCTCTATAATAAAAATTTTTGCTAATGGGATCACCCTTATGAAATGTTGATACGCAAAACCTTGAAATATGAACTTAAAAATATCCCACTAAAACCTTGAAATTGTAGTCCAAATCAAATTTGGCTCAAATTAGTTTTGTATGGTGAGTTTTACAACCATTGGATAGGGGTGTGCGAGCCCAGATTTATTAATTCGAGCCAACTTGAATTTAAACTAACAGATCTCGAGCTTTTTAACAAGCTTGAGCTATAGTAGATCTTGAGATTTAATTGAGCTCAAGCTTTTAGCGAGCTCGAGCTTCAATCCAGCCTATAATGTACTCGAACTTTTATCAAGCCTTTTAACAAGCTCAAGTTATATTCGAGCCAAGTTTTTTAAAGTTTTCCTTAAATTTTAGATTGAATAAATCAGTATAATGTCGATTTTCGATTTTTTGTTTTGAAATGGAGAATACGGAGAAACCAGTGTAGTGGGAAAGGCAAAGTTTCTCTAAATGATGGGAAATTAGACACTCTCGACCAAACTAAAGGATACAAACTTCCTTTGGTATGAAATTATATTACACCTATTTCATAACATTCACATATAAATAACAATTACATACTTTATTATAGATAAATAATTATGGATTTGTAGATAAAGATTTTTTAGTTCGAATCAAGTAAAAAAATCGAGCCAAATAAAAGAAAAAACTTCGGGTTTCTTAACGGGAAATAAGAGTAATAAAATTCACTAACATGTGAACTTACTTAGTGTGAATTTTGGTTAACTATTTTACGCAAAATTTTAGTATTTAATAACAATTAACAAAGTGTTAAGTGACTAGCAGAAACGAGGTGGGATAACTAGTTCACCTTGAACGGACTTGATTAATTTGTAATCAGGTCTATGAGCCTCAAGAGACAAATGTCCTGAATACACACATTTTACTGTCTCCTGTAGTAGGAGAAAGTAAAGTTTATATCTAACTTAAATAATAGTACAATTAATTCTGATATAAATGTTTGATCATTATTTATAAAAAAATCTAAAAAACTACCCCATTACTAAAAACTGAGAAAACTATATTTTTCAGAATTGGTGTAATTTTTTATTCGAAATCGAAAATGATCGAAGATTGTCAAACTGGAAACCAAACGTCTTTATTATATTGCTTTTGTCTTACACTTTATAAAAATCCGTGCATATAGCTTGGCTTAGGGTAATTTAACTGTAAGTAGTCTTTGTTTTTAGAAAGGCTATGATTATCGCCAGTTAAAATAAAAACCTCCAAATATTGTAGGAAGACAAGACACAGAACTATCTAAATTTATGATTAAACTCTGCCTCATCATAATTTCCTTCTTTACAAGTTGCATAAACAATGCAGACCTTTGGAAGGAGAGATATCTTTAACTGGCAGGAAATAGATTTGTTTTATCCTGTTGCCTTCAACATTATTTGTCAAATAAAAGAGAAGACAGAAAATAGTGTGTATATTTGTTGTTAATTAGCTAAATAAAGGCAAACATTGGATAAATTTGAGATTAAAAATATATATATATGAACCGTAATGAAAAAAACAAAATTTAAAATTTAGACCAAGTTCTATATTTAATTACCTTACAAAAATAAATTATAGTTGAAGAATTTTTGCACGGAATTTGCAGGTATTTTGGTAAAATTTATCTCTTTGAAGAAAACTTCATGGGAAAACAATGAAATTTGTAATAGACAAGGCGATATCTGTTATGGGTTGGATGTTTTCCATATGATTGAAAATTGTAGCTTTAATGGCTCTCAAATGTTACTAGGAATGATATTTTCAATATGTACTGGTTAGAAACGTATGCTCAACTTTTTATTAAACAAAATGTTAAAAAATATTCACGATTGAAATCATTCGTTCAAATTCACAACATATTAAAAAAATTCAATTATCTCAACTCTAGTTGACCAATTTTGATGTTTTTTTGTTGTTTTTTTTTTACATAGATGTCTCGCAAGTTGAAACGTTCCAACATTAACAAAAACATTGACAAAAGCGTATAATTAATATTTATCAAACTTTAGGCATCAATAACTATTCATTTTAAAAGTTACATTAATAATCATGTGCATTTGCTTATTACACCATTGAACACTAAATAATCTTATGTATTTTTTAACTATGAGCGCAAAAAAATTATTTAAAATACCGAAATTGTTTAAACACTTAATTATTTAAATAAATGTTGGAAAATGTCTTAATGTATAATCCTATATAGAATTTTGGGACTTTTAAATTATTTAATTCATTTCAATCATGAATTTCTTACAAATTTGAGTATCTTCAATCGACATTTTATCAGGGTTTCACATTTACACAAGATTTAAATTTAATATGTGGAAAATACTCAAAAATTTTTGTTTCAAAAAGGTATTTGTTTTAAAAAACACCCTCCTACCCTTGTAGTTGCACCATAAATGACAGTTAACTTTGATTGATTATAACTTTGGAACAAATTGAGAAATAATCATGTTTTTTTTTTTTAAAGAGAAGCGTCTTTCTGAGTACTTTTGATAAGTGTTTAAAAGAGAGAGAAAAAAAGAAAAAAATCGCAGTTATTTTATTTGTATAAAATGACAAATACGTTTTTGTATTAAAAATTAAACACGTTTTTTAACATTTACTAAAGCTCTCCCAATTAATGAATTTCAATTTTTCAAAATGCATTTGAAAGCTTGAGTGCTCTTTTATAAGTGATTAAATATTCAAGTATCTAGAGGCTGTAGTTTTGTCTCTGAAACTTCGAAAGATTGCAATTTTCTTTTTTAATCTGGATTATTAATTAAATTATTATGCAAAAACTATACAACCGATTTTGATAAAATTTGGTGTATCATACCAAAAAGTTTTTTTTTGCCAAATATGAAGGTCTTGCCTATTATTTAAGTAGTCGAAAAAAATTCACAAAAAGAAATGTTTTTTCTATGGTTTTTACTATTTTCGCCTTTAAACCAGCTACGCTTGTGTAAAAATTTAATTACAATTACAATCGTCTTAAACTTTTCTCTAAATTGAATAGTGTTTCAGATATACTACTATTGCAAAGAAAAAAAAATTAGGAATTTTTAACATTGTTTCATAAAAAGTTGAGCACACATTTTTGAACCCGCTTATAGTGAATTTATCATTTCTAGTAAAATTTTGTAACTATTAAAAGAAAAATTGATGAATATTAGTAAAACATCCAAAGATGGGCATTGTGAAACAGTATAAATAAAACAACATGTAAATGAAACCAGAAAATGTATTCACAAAATTATTTTATTAAGATTATTCGTATAACTTGGTGTTACAATATTCTTGATCTCAGGTAATAATTCTATTGTTTGAGATGCTGTGGTTAACTACTACAGTTTTGGTTGTGGATTCAATTGAATAACTAAACACAAATTCTTAAATCTAATTACAGTAAAAGGTTGACAAACTGATTTAAAACAGATATTCTAAAACTAGATGGGTGATTAAGAGATGAAAGGATGTGATAATTAGTGATTGCTTTTACACTGTTGATATGGATTTTGAAGGGATATAAGTATATTTTAGTCTTTATAAAATCTTGGCTGTGTACATGTAGATAGTTCTTAACAATTTTCACTCACCAAGTTACTGATAATCATATTATAGTTATCAATTATTTCGTATGTGTATTTTTGTAGATGAAGCTATCCAATAACTTTCGACCTGATTTTAGTGTCCAATTTGATTTATATAGGTCCATCACTGTTATAAGGAAACTTTTTAAACTCCTACCAAATACAATCTTGTTGCTTCTCATCCTGGTACATCAGTGCCCTCTCTAATCTGCCTACAGTTTTCTTCTTTCTCCTCTAGTTTTGTTTGGTTTCTTCTTCCTTTTTTAGTTAACTTCTTTTAAATTTCTTTTTTATAATTTAATGGTTATAATTTCATTTGAATATTGTTTGACTAATGTTAATGGTGAGATGTTAATGAAAATGAGTTATGCATGCATGGGTATAATGACTTGTTTTGGTGGCAGTCAGGGTCTTGTGATTTTATGATATGTTACTCTGAGATGATGGTTTATTTATAACTTGAATTATGGTATCATTATAACAGATACTGCCTGGATTATAATCACTAATCCAGAGCTTTTGGGTTTAATAGTTTTAACCGCAAAAACTATACAGTAAACATAAATATAGTTTCATTTTTCCATTTTCTTTACATGTACCTATTCTCCTAATATTGTATAAATTTAAAAAGAAATGTTATAAAGAAAAAGCACAAAACATATGTGTTACATAATAAAGGATAGACAGCAATGTGTTGTTGTTATCAGTAGAATAAGCCTACGTGGAAGAACTAGCTGGTTATTGTAGCATTGTCAATACAGCGGGACAATAATCGTAATTCAAGACTTATTTTTATTTTTAATTGTAATTTATTTTTATTTTTTATAAATTGTAATATTCAGAAAGAATTGTGTACAACTTTATAGTACAATGTAACTTAATGAATAACAGTTAGTTAATATGATATCAAACACAAAACTGGAGAAAATGGGAATTATTTTGCAATCAGAAATAATTAAGAATTGTCAAACCGGAAATGAAATGTTTTAATTTTTGTTTTATCTTATTTCCATTTAGACCTAAAGATTTAAATAGCAACAGATTCTCAACCAACATTGACCATGTACTGATTTCTTCACAAAAGACTCTAGATCTGTACAATAGTATATTTCATTGTTTAATACATTTTAATTTTACAGGAGATTATATTATTACGATAAAAGAAAATTATTTGCTGCTGATTACAGAGAATCGATAATATGTCAAACGTAAATATTACTTGTCACTGTGAACTGCTGTGTGTTGTGTTGTGTATGAATGTGGGAATAAATCGAACGTAGACATAAACTAATAGGTGCGCTTGCACAGTAAGAATTTTACAACTCAAGATTAGCAGCCGATGTTTGGTTGAATAGCCAGGCATTTACAAAAGGAAACAATTTTATTAAGTTTAGTGTACTTGATAATTATAACTTTGTGACTGTATTTTCATTATTTGCCATTTTGTTCACAAAACTATTAAAATGGGAAAGTTTTCAGCTGGACTTATATTTTTGAAAGATTGAACTAGTAAAACTATTGTTCAGGGAAGGTTGAATGCGGTAAAAATATGCATTGTTTAAATAGGTTTCCCATCTCGACCGCAGAATCTGAATGATAAATGACAGGGGGGGGGGGGGTCACGGCTGTTTCTCATATACAACAATAAAATATTATTTTTCTATAATTTTACTTCCTTTATACTAAATTATATATGTGAAAAATTAAAATGTGAGTAAACTGAAAGTTTTTGTGGCAATAAGATATATAATATTGAAAATACAGTGAACATCTTCAAGGTAAATTAGTTTCCTACCACTGTATTATTAGTGTATTATATTATCATATTATTATCACTTGGTTTAGTATATTATAAGTATTTAGCATTATGCTAGATGTATTGGATACATGTGAAGCTGTTTTAAACCTTGTCTTCTTCTCTCTCTCTCTCTCTCTCTCTCTCTCTCTCTCTCTCTCTCTCTCTCTCTCTCTCTCTCTCTCTCTGTGTCTCTCTGTCTCTCTGTCCTCTGTCTCTCTCTCTGTGTCTCTCTGTCTCTCTGTCTGTCTGTCTCTTTGTCTCTCTGTCCTCTGTCTCTCTCTCTCTCTCTCTCTCTCTCTCTCTCTCTCTCTCTCTCTCTCTCTCTCTCTCTCTCTCTCTCTCTCTCTCTCTCTCTCTCTCTCTCTCTCTCTCTCTCTCTCTCTCTCTCTCTCTCTCTCTCTCTCTCTCTCTCTCTCTCTCTCTCTCTCTCTCTCTCTCTCTCTCTCTCTCTCTCTCTCTCTCTCTCTCTCTCTCTCTCTCTCTCTCTCTCTCTCTCTCTCTCTCTCTCTCTCTCTCTCTCTCTCTCTCTGTCACACACACAGCCAACTGCTTCTTTCATCATTCTTATCTGATTATATAATCGAAGCTATATTAAAATAGCGAATAAGATTGTAAGGCGGGAATAGAGACCATATTACAATCTTTTTGTTTCAATTCGCTAACATGACAAAGAGAGTTTTTCACAACAAAACCATCTATTCACATTTAGTAGTGTGTCTTTAACCACAGAATTTTCAGGATGGTTTTCTTCATTATGTAGCAAACTTCCCAATATTCTCAATCGTTAATTTTACTCTAATACGATATTTTGAAATACAATTATTTCACTTACCATCTTCAGTATTCCGATTTACCGTTGTAATATTACTATACGACAGAAGTAAGTGGAGGCGGTAAGTGAATAATTGTTTATTATAATCACTATTCGGAATGGTGACAAATGTTATATTTTGAACTATTTGTTATATATTTATATTATGTGTAAAATAATATAACACAATTCTCACTCGGTAGTAAACATTTTAATAAAAAAATTAAGATTTTTTGTCCATAGTAAGGCACGAATTTAGTTTAACAATTTTTTTACCAGACTGAATTTTTTTATTAAACCAAACAGATATATCACCACTCCCAGACTTCGAATGATTTGTTTGTAATGAAATATAAAAATACTACGACTTGCAAGTAGAACTTAATAATTCAATTTTATTTTCTTAAGTAAAGCTCTACTTAGTGTTTGTATTCCTTGTGTAGAATCAGTAATGTTCATTTCCTGTCTATAATTGTTCTCCCTCCTCACCTCTCCCCCGCGATTGATGCTTACTGAGCTATTCGCTTTCTGGATGATAACACCTTTTATCTTGTTTATTGCACCCCTTCTAACAATTATGTAAGCTTGTATTATTTAATATCCCCATGGTATTTTATTATTTTTTAGGTTTTATAAAAGGTGTAACCCCATGGTAACCAATTTGACATTATTAATTAATGACACTTACTATTGGTTAAAGGACGTGAATTATAAAATGTATCAATTTTTCTTGAAATTTAACATTATGAAAATAAATTCAATTTTTCTACAAGTTATAATATTTAAATCAGATTTTCTTATTTGGCTGTTGTTATAAATCTATTATAAAATGGAAAACATTTTGGTTTCTGTTTGTCTTCAGTGATGGGTGTTGACATTTAGCCCTCACATTTGAATCGGACAAGTGGGGGCACCACTAAGGCAACTTACTTCCTTTCTCCTGGTAACTTCCTGTTATAACTTTAATAACTCACAACACATGTTAATAAAAACTTGTTTTCTCTCATGAGAAGGACGACTAAAGATAAATAGTATATCCGTGTATTTCGCTTCATTTTCAATATCAATTTAAAAAGTTATGTTCCTTCATTAGTTTAAGTTTTATCGTGTTTGTTACAGTATTATTCCATCAGTTATTTGGAAACCAAGCCAGTCTCATAAAAGCAAGAACTGCTCGCAAAACTGTGCCAAGTTTGTAAAATTGAACCAGGCTCAGAAAATCGTGTCGAGCTCGGAAAATCAAGCCAAGCTCGAGCATTCGAGCCTAGCTTGAAAAATCGAGAGCTCGATAAATTTTGTGATCGTTGTTCAAAACTTCTAAATTTTCTCTCAAGTTTTTTTAGGCTTGTGCTCGGATCGATATTAGGAGGGCTTGCACATCCCTATCACTGGACAAGTTTGTTAATAAGAAATTTAAAACGTTTGAGGATAATTGTTTACATAAAAAACTTCATAGAAATATCCACAATAGCTTTAAAATCTGCATCAAATGATGACCAAATGTGTTTCCTATGATAAAAATTAAGAGGAAGTTATTATTAAAATGAAATTTCTTGAAAACAACCTCAAAATTTGAGAAAATCTGAAATAATAGCTATTGTAGTATAGTTTTGGTTTTGCAAGTAAGTAAACTATATTTTAGTATAAAATGAATATTGTTGTAAAAATTTTAAAATTACTTTTTTTTAAAACAAATTGACATATTTTGCTGGTTAAAATTTCAATCTTAATGCATTTTTGAATGACAAAACCATCCAGTTAACATCACCTTAAAAAAAAAAAAAAAAAAAAGGAAAAACACATCAAATAGTAATTCATAACTCTTGTATACACTAATAGTGTCAGAGTTGGAAGAGAACAAAAGCTCATCAAATGAAACATGATAAGAAAGAAGAAATGAGCAGAAACCAATTTATACGATTTATACTATTGACCGAAGGTACTTGGTAGAACTCCATTTTAATGAAAAAACAAACACAATATTTAGTAAATTCTACAATTTTATTGAGTCTTGCCGACCATGGTTTCGCCAACAACGGCATTTACAAGGCAGCTTAACAAAGACTAAGGAAGATATTGTAAATTGACATATAATAATACAAAAAGAAGAACAGTTACTTAGCTAAAGGGAGGGGGAGTAGAAAGGAAACATGTGGTCATAAGGAAGACAATGGTTTTAACAAAGGTGAGTTTGACAAAAATTCTACCTGATCATTGAGTACTAGTTTGGAGCCTTTACAAAATATTCTCCTAATCTCCAACATTTCTAATGAATTTAATTTCCTACTTTTTGCATTGACATGGAGAATCTCAATCTTAACATTATTGAAAAAATCAGACACTAAATGATCCAACCGCCAACTTCTTTCGTGTTCACTTAACCTACATTTAAAATTACGGCCTGTTTGGCCTACATAAGCTGCATTACAAATATTACATGTTAATTTATAAACACCACTTTTTTGCATGTTATCTATTTTATCCTTACAATTTAGTAACATTTTTCCTAAATTGTTATTGCAGTAAAAAGCTGGTTTACAATGATTTTTCTTTCTAATACATTCCCAACAGCATAGCTAACCTTACCAATATAGTTAATTCTACGCCATTTTGGTACGGTTTTAATAGAATCTACAGTTGGAAATATAAGTAATTTAGCATTATTTTTCAATTTAGTTTTTAACATTTTTTCTATGAGGTTAACATCATAACCATTATTTAACCCTCCAACTGTTGACGACCCGAAATCGTACCCATTCTCCCGGGCAAGTTGGCTTTAAAACACATATTTTGCAATTCAACATTTCGCCCACTTAGAATCGTCCTATCGCAATAAAAAAAATAGTGTTGGAAAGCTAATATTCCGTAGATACATAATCATGCAAAAAAATAAAATAAATACCACAAAACGTTATAAATAATATTCCAAAAATTGGTGAAGTTCGCGTATTTTTGTTGCGTAAAATTGTAATTTTCAACTCTGCGTCTTTTCGTAAAACACGAAGTCATTTTCCCGATATTATTACAACTCTATTTTTCTGTCATTTAAGTCAACTAAAACACTGTTCTATAGATCACATATTTCTCTTTCTAACTGTAGATTACAAATTATTCTGCGTCTAACAGATCCAGAGATATTCCTAGTTGAGAAGAGAACAAACCTGACGACACGAAATTCAGTTGGCATTCGGTGCATTTTAGGAATACACGTATTCGTTTCTCTATGGTTTTAAAATTATTTTTCTTTACACTAAGTTGTAGGGGAAATTCCATTCTATAAGTTGGTACCACTTGATATTTACTTAGAACTCTTATAAGGCTTTGTTTTGATCTCGGAACATAGGCAAATGTGCAACGTAAAAACTGTAACAAATGACGTAGAGCAAATTGTTTTGGGGTTAGATATTTGTTATTTTGAAGGTTTGTGTATACAATTTGTATATAAATTGTGTATACAAGTTACAATATATGTGTTTTTATATCTAAAGTTTATGTTTTTGAGTGATAGTTTAGTTTTTGAACGGTTCATATTTGGGATAACCTAGGCTAATAAAGTCTAGCCTATATGCATATTTTCTTATATTTAGTGTTTTATATGATTATAAAAGTGAATATGTGTGTTATTCTTTGTAAAGTATATATTTTCTTATTAAAATCTAATGTTTTTGTCTTTGGCCTATCTTCAGATTGTTACTAGTGAGGCTAAATTGTGGAGGTTACAAACTTAACCTCAACCATCAGAGTATCACTTTTTAGTCAAATACGTTGTTTTTATTTAGAAAATGTAACATATTATTATTTTTTCCCCTAAATATATTCACAAATATATTAGAAATCTCAAATAATGGTTGAAAAAATTGCAAAAAATGTATTAGCATGTTTTTGATTACCATTTCTGTGAAATTTTACTCTCCGTTACTCTCGATTTTTTGGTATTTGACCAAAAAACTCCAAATGTGATACATGTAACATTTTTTTGCACTACACAACTAAATTCTATGCACCTTTCTGGACATAATGATATATAGAAGTTCTGTATAAAATATATTTTACTATTTTTTATGTTTTTTTGGAAAAAATAAAGAGAAAATTCAGTTTTTTCGTAAATTTTTTTTTTTTTTTTTAATATAACAACTTTATTATTTTTTTTCCTAAATATATTCACAAATAGTACACAAAACTTTTGTATATCTTAGAAAAAGGTGGTAAGCTTTTGATTTTGGATGAATCAGGTTTTTCTTGAAAAATGATAACTTCATTTTTGACATGTAACATACTTACTCCAAAACCGTTACAAAAAAAAAAAATTTACATAGATGAATTCTATGCATCTTTCTGAGAAAAATGATGTCTTATAAGTTAGGTTTTGTGTAAAATTAATAATATTTTTTATTAATTTTTTAAGAAAATAAAACCTTTTAAGTCAACAGTTGGAGGGTTAAAGCAATTTGTTTAATGCAAGTTAATTCCGTACAAAAATCGTTAAAAGACATTGTAATGTTAATGAGATGATGCAACATACTATGGAAGGCGGCCATTTTGTGACTAAAAGGATGTTCACAAATGCCATTGTTGGCGACACCATGGTCGGCAAGACTCAATAAAATTGTAGAATTTATTAAATATTGTGTTTGTTTTTTCATTAGAAACCAATTTTATGAGTGTTACAAACACATATGAAAGACACAATTGTTTTTTTTTTTTTTTTTTTAATGTTGCAGGTTCAAAATTGTAGAGTTCCTTTTTATCTAGATTCTTCATGAATCTATAAATATTAGTTCATTTTATGCAATTTAGTGGTCTGTACCAGCGTTAAGGATGTAATTGACCAAATACACAATAATAAGAAAAAGAAATTCACAACTTATTATGTAAAATAATATTCTGTGTATGTTCTAAAAGTAAAAAGTATTTCACACTTCTTTCTACTTTGTTTATTCACTCCTGTTATCATGGTTTTCTTTATTTTAAGTTCATCTGAGGTCTAAAAGATAATACAGCTTGCAATGTTTCAATTTTATTTTACGCTTAATTTTATTCAATAATATTGTCAACTGATTTGGTGGGCATTCTTCACTGTTATTTCACCATAGTCATATTGGGTAATCTTTAAATTAATTCCATCCTTGACAATGTAGGTCAACTGGGAGTTCTGGACTTCACCTATATCTCCATTCTAGCAAATGAAATTACAAGCAACCTTGAAGCAATCAACTTTATACTGTGTGATTTCATCCAGAGCTCTTAACTTTCTAATGCCCTAGCCAAAATTAATGTCTAATTTGAGACAAACTTCAAATAACACGAAGAATTTGGATTCTTAATTCGTGGTAATTTAGGTTGATTACCAAAATTTGAAATGTTTTACTTTTTTGTAATATTGAAAATAACAAATTGAATGATTATGAATTTTTCTTCATATTTAGATATTACTGCTGCATGGATTTTTCAATCAATTTAAACTATATTAATTTGTTGTTGTAAGAGAACTATTGTCGTTAAAAGCTGATATTAAAGTACCTGGCTCCATAATGCAAAACTAAAAAGAAAAGAAGGAAAAAAAACACAAGAAGTATAAGTGTCATTCAAAAATTATGATTTTTATAATCAAAATGAAAAAATTAAATTCCATCAGAATAAGAAAAAAATTATGATTTTTGTGTAGACATTTCAACGTTGATGAAGGAAATATGTATTGTTATTTACCTCTCAAATCCTCTCTTCTGCTCTAGCCTTCATGCGTGTAATAAATGCTTGACCTTTACTTTTCCTAAAGTTTTCATAAGGATCATTCAAGTTCACACCAACACCTTTGTATTGATCCACACGGTCTCGTACCTGAAAAATAACAAATTAGAAGCTGACATTCAAACAATTATATGAGTGTGCATTCAAGGTTTGCATCAACTTGCTAAAAACACCTGATAAATCACAATTACGATTGAAATAAAATAACCATGGTTGACGAAAATGGGTTATAAAACTTTAACAAAATCTGAAATAATGCAGCTTGTAATCACCAAACTAAAAATAGCAACTTGGTAATCATAGGCTTTTGACCATAGAAGACATAATCTATTTTTGAAACACAAGTTGCATCAGTTTGCATAAAAACAAAATTTATACTTACTACTTACTTTCATATGAGTTATTTAGGTGTAAGACATTATTGAATTCACTTGTCCTCATGCATGCCTACAAATACATGTGTAAAACATATTAAAACACAACTTTGTTTTAAATACTACTATTTCTCAAAAACATACAAAAAATTAATTAAATGACAATGGTTACAATTTTTTCTGCATAACGCTTCAATAATCAAGAATTTAAAAATGTTTAATATAGTGTTATTTGTTGGTTTAAACCATTTTAACTGTGGAATTATTTTCAAAATTATATAAAAATCGTTGAAAGCTAATATTAGCTAATATAACTTTAGAATCTTGGAGACAGATTAAAAAATTTTAAATTTCTGATTTCTTCAAGATTAATATTTCTGTAAACCTTACCAGCTACAATTTAAGGAACCAATCAAAATCATTAAAGCATATGCTTAAGTCATATTTAAATTTTTTTTTTTTTTTATTGTTTTTTTTTCAAATTGTAATAGATTTTATGAACACAAAAACGAATTTATGTAAAAGTAACCAAAATTTTGTGAACTACTCAAATTTCGTATTCAGTGAAAGAATATCTTGGTGTCATGAAAATGTTACATGTATTAAAAAAATTAAATGCATACTTACTATAAGTGTGGTTGTTTTTTTATGTGTGTTTGTGTGATAGTCAGTGTAATGTGTTTTAATGTAATAAAAACCTATAACTTAAATAAGAAATGATGTGTAACATATTTATTAAAAAGCAGCTAAATGTCATGTTACAAAAAAAGTAAAACTAAAGTAAAAATTTTGTATATTGTTATATATGTTAATTTATTATTTTGTTTTATTTAGTGCATTGTTTTGTATATTTATTATTTTTGTTTGATTATGACTATGACCATACAATTTTTGTTAGTCCAGGTTTCTGCTCATGTAAATGTGTATGTATGTATATATATATATATATATATATATATATATATATATATAAGTTGTGATAAAATGTCCAAATATTTGTTTTAATTTATTAAAATTAATTTGTTGGGTCAGGTTATTGTGACTCTTGTTCCATAAATAATATTTATACAACAGGAAATAAATGAAAGTGAAAAAAAATCATGGGATCATTCCATATGATCATTTGCATATGATCATTCCATGCATTTGGTGCAATGAATTGAAATAAATATACAATCAGAAGTAATAAATTTTTACTTATTGAGAAGTTGGATACATTATTATGAAAAATATAAACTATTTTATTGAAACATCATATTATTGTTGGAAGATTGTGACTGTTTTGTAAATAAATCCTCATCAAAAAAAAAAATCTACCAATTGTGCCGGTCTAGAGATTCCACCTATTATCTCATAGATTGAGCCTCGAACCACTTCAATCAAATATCAGAGTTTCTTCATTCATACTATTGTAACAAAATGACAAACATCTCTCCTGTAACCAGTTAATCTGCTACAAGCATTGAAAAGAGCAACCTTCTACAATGTCGTCAAATTTATAAATTTAAAAAATCGATTACAGATTAACATATCATATTTCTAAAACTTAAACAATGAAGTCAAGTCAACTGGCTAACAAAACTTATCATTTTCAAAATAAAACTTTTTTGTCTTAATGATTTTTTTTTTAAATAACCTCTTTGAATTTTCGAGAACTTTTTTAAAAATAACATAGTAAAAAGCTAATTGAAAAAAAAAAAAATTTAAAAATTTAAATGTCTGAATAATTAATAATTGTGCATAATTGTTCGTGTTTTTCTTGGTATGATTTTTTTTTTTTTTTTTAATGTTTACATACTGTAGGTAAATTAGGTACATTATTATTTTTTTATTCTGTACATAAATACCTTTATGTAAAATTAGGAAAAAGGGGGAAAAAACTGTTTAAAAAAACAAACAAAACAAAGATAAAATCAAACATCAGATTCCTCTCCCCGTCCCACATTTATTCTTCATATGCAATTCGGTATAATTGAAAAAAAAAAAAAAAATCGATATGTATTATATTTTAAGTTAATGTTGGGAGAATCAATTTTTAAATTTTATGTTTATGGCCAATATTGTCAAAATTCCATTTTTTATATAAAAAAAGATAATGAGAAAAATAAATAAAAATTTTTGGACCAGATTCACAACTACTGGTATTCCTTGTAATTGTGCAAAACTTTTCTTAATATGTCACAACCCTGTTTAGATTATCACTATTTATTTTTTAACTGTACTATTCGATTTTAGAACCGATTATATTTAGTGATTCAATCCTTTCTTGATTTGCAGTAATGTTATTTGTCAGCTGTTGTTGTGTCCTCACCAACAAGTGATTTTACAATCTCCACAGTAAAATTGTACCTGGATGGTCGGTATTATTTTTGTATAATATAAATGCATTTAATAGCGCCATGTCTATAAAATTGTCAAACAATTTCTTTGTTGGTCTGGTGAAAGTTGTATGATAAATAAACTTGTCCTTCAAATCCACACCTCCCATGTTCAGGTAATAGTCATTTATGAAAGATGGTTTTACAGTTTCTAGTCCACTTTTGTTGCTGCAAATTAATCTATCATCAGCAGTAAAATCAGTAAAAATTAAGAGTACAGGTTTGCGACTTATTTTCTACTTCTACCCTACAAGTAGGATCTGTTTTTTTCTAAAGAAAATGGATTCCTGTGGTCTCAAGTATGCTTTACAACATTCTTTGACAGGTCTTTTGTAGTTTTATTCATTGTTCCAGTGATTTTTTTTTTCCAAGGAGGTTCTTTGCCAATGGCAATTCTGTATAAAAATTATCTGTATACAAATGGTACCCCTTATTAAGCAAGTTACACTCTTTCATTACATGTAATACTACTTTCTGAGTGAAAGCCTAATCACTATCCCCTGCTAAAAATCCTTTACCACTGTATAATTCAGAATGTAGACTATAACTAGTGTTACTATCGCAGATTTAAAATTTTTTGATGCCAAACTGTCTATGATGTTTCTTGGGCATATACTGTATAAATGAACCGTGATTCTTCATACTCACCATAGACTCATCTAGGGAGATATTTTGTTCAAGAACAAAATATTTTTTGAAACTTTTGTTCATGAAATTGTAAAAATGTCTGATCTTGTACCAAGGGTCCTGGCCAGGCTCTTCATTAGGGATTAGTGAAAGTTAGACATAATTGTTTGAAATTTGTTTAGTAACATTGTTTCTGAGAAAAAAGTAACTTTTTGAGACCTTCTGGATGCCTAGTAATGTTTGTAAGTTCTTTTTATAAGACAGCCCCATATTTATTAGCAATAAAACATTTGATCTCATTCTTTGTGACATTGTATCACCTCTGTAATCTACTGAAATGGCTGAGTATACCAGAATCTCTTTTTTTAATCTGTTTGTGCTTGCGCATAAGACTTTGTTTCTCTCACCATCATAGACCAAATAAAGTCAGTAAAAGAAAAGGTGAAAATATTCTACAGGTAAACTATTTTTGGGGGGTACATTTCTTACTCCAGTGTTTCACACTTGAACTCATTAGCTACATCAAATGGTAGTTCTGGTGGGTAAACCCTTATCCAATTTCCTTTTTCTTGTTGATTTCGGCTAGATTATTGAGGTAATGGTACATCCTCATCACTTGAAAATCAGTGAAGTGACATGGTGGAGATAAATGATTACACTGGGATAGGTCTTATGCCTGACAAGACCTGAACAACTTGACCTATTGGTATTTTTTACCTCACAATCATTATCAGATGTGTCATACTATATACATTTTGGCTATAGTCATCTCCATTACCAGAAGAAAAATCCAAAAGAGAAATATCACCCGGCAAATCATCCAAGTCTGTCTCAATATTACTTCATTGTTCACTATCAGAACTATCACTTAGTGAATCCAGTAAACAGCCCTTAAAACCCTAAAACCGGTAAGTGTCCACGCCGTGTACTATGAACGACAGACAGTTCAATTAAAACACATATTTTGCAATTCAACATTTCGCCCACTTAGAATCGTACTATCGCCATAAAAAAAATTCCGTTGGAAAGCTAATGTTCCGTAGATGCATAATCATGCAAAAAAAAAACCACAAACGTTATAAATAATATTCCAAAAATTGGTGAAGTTCACGTATTTTTGTAGCGTAAAATCGTAAATTTAAACTCTGCGCCTTTCCGTAAAACACGAAGCCATTTTCCCGATATCATTACAACTCTATTTTTCTGTCATTTAAGTCAACTAAAACACTGTTCTATAGATCACATGTTTCTCTTTCTAACCGTAGATTACAAATTTTTCTGCGTCTCATAGATCCAGAGATATTCCTACTTGAACATAGAACAAACTTGAAGAGACGAAATTCTTTTGGCATTCGGTGTAGTTAACGAAATGGCATAATCGATTTTTCATTTCGATTTTTATGTTTCGATTTTGATAGTATGTTGTAGATGACATTTCATTCTTCAAGTTGGTACCACTTGACATACCGTACAGTTTATTTCAGTTGCTCTTTTTCAAGACTAAACATCGGCTATTTTCCGAGATGCCGTGAAATAATATACACGCAAAAGGGCGTGGCATTTGTGTTATATTTTTATCATTTCTTTTATTTTGAAGGTTTGTGTATACAAATTGTATATAAATTGTGTATACAAGTTACAATATATGTGTTTTTATTTCTAAAGTTTATGTTTTTGAGTGAATGGTTTATATATGGATAACATAAAAGGAAAATGGTAAGTTTAGGCTATATGCAAAGTGTCTTAATATATAGTCTTTTATATGATTATACAAGTGAATATGTGTGTTATTCTTTGTAAAGTATATTGTATTAGTAAAATCTAATGATTTTGTCTTAGGCCTAGCTTTAGAAAGTTACTAATTACACCTAAATGTCGAGAGTTCAAACCTAACCTCATTTGTGAAAGTTACCTTTTTAGGGAAAATCGGTGTTTTTATTTAGAAAATGTAACAATTTCCCCCCCCCCTAAATATATTCACAAATATATGACAAATCTCAAGAAATGGTTGAAAAAAATCCTAAAAATCTATTAGTATGTTATTCATTACCATTTCTGTGAAATTTCTGCTCCGTTACTCTTCGATTTTTTGGTATTTGACTAAAAACTCCAAATGTGATACATCTAACATTTTTTTTTCACTACACACCTACATTCTATGCACCTTTCTGAACATAATGAGATATAGAACTTTTGTATAAGATATATATTACTATTTTTAGTGATTTTTTGAAAAAAAAAATGATCATTTTACCTTTTTCCGTAAAATATTTTTTTAAATTTTAAAAATGTAACAATTTATTTATTTTTTTTCCTAAATATATTCACAAATAATACACAAAAATTGTGTATATCTTAGAAATAGGTAGTAAGCTATTGATTTTGGAATATACAGGTTTTTCCTGAAAATTGGTAATTTCGTTTTTGACATGTAAAATACTTACTCCAAAACCGTTTCAAAAAAATTTTTTTTTATTACATAAATGAATTCTATGCATCTTTCTGAGAAAAATGATATCTTATAAGTTAGGTTTTGTATACAAATAATATATTTAATTAATTTTTAAACAAACGAAGAAACTTAACATTACCGGATGGAGGGTTAATTGCACTAGAATTGGTAAGTTCACTTATTCTTAAAATAACTAGAAATAATACTGTGAAACAAGCAGAAAATAGCACACAAAAGAGTGATGTCAAAAAACTACTACATACTAACTGAGGTTATTCAACAACAAACTAACAGCAGACTAACACAGATGATTATCTACTTATTTTTTTCACAGATGGTAGTCCCACACTATGCAATGTATGGATTTGTAACCACCACTAAATTGTAATGACAATATATCGATATTTCATAAGTATCGCAGAGCGGGATGTTATCACTTCACAAGCATAGGAATATATCGCGCAGCGTGACGTTAGCACCTGGAGGGTTTAAAATAGTTATATTTATGTAGTAAAATACTTGATCTTCTTTAAAAACACATTTGATGAAAAAAAAAAAGAAAAAAAAAAAATGTTTTTCAATGTCATATATGATTGTAAACTACAAATTTTAACATACATATTTTAAAAAATTTAATTTAATCTTATATGAAGTATATTTGTTAAATATTGTAATCGTCATTTCAAAAATATTTCAAGTTTTACATAATATGTAAATAAATTATTCACTAATAATAATAAAAAAGGTATCTTGATGAAAAACTGTTGTTGGAGTTTTTCTTTGAAGTCAAACCACATTAGACGGCGATCCTTGTTTGTGTTTTAATTTCAATCCAAAATCTGAGCTCATATCTGTGTGATGGACCTAGTTCTTGAACTAGGTAAGTAATTAAATTTAATTGTCAATTCTGTTCTTTTCTTTTGTAAATTTCTGAGCAAATTCATAGCAGTAGTTACAAAATTATAAGTAAATTTTGATAATTATAGAACGTCGAGGTATTATAATTTTATTTTGAATTAATGACTACATACCTCCCCTCCAGAAATGGGTTGTTCAATTCCCTGTTCTTTTGCTCCAAGACCAGCTCCACCCCAACCCATCTTTTTCAACATTTGGTGTCCTTTGTTACTCTCATCAAGTTTTTCAGTAACTGGTTTCACATAGCTTTGTCTAAAATAATAACACATTTTTTATTAAATTATAATAAAATAATGTGAATATAAACAGAAATACTTAATATTTAAAATATATTACTACAAATTAATGACTCATGATAGTTCTACAAAATTTTAGTTTATCTCCCAATAATATTAACTAATACTGATTTTTAAAATAGGGATGAATTAATCCACATAAATCCTAAATTTTATATCATATATGGAATATTATCAAAATCCAAACCTCTAGTGTTAATTAATTTTATTGGATTTAATTTTCATATGAGATGAAGGTATTTGAATAAAACGATAAATTTAATCAATGTACTGTATATCCTTAATAGTGGTTGTTTTTCAACTTTCAGTTGCACTATTCTTTAGAGTATTCTTATATAATGTATTTTAAAATGAATCATGTATTTATGTTAAGTACTAACAGGAAAGAAGGTGGTGTAGGACTTCTGTCTTTATTGTGTATCGGTGTTTGAGGAGGTGACCTAGATCTTGACCTGGATCTTGATCTGGACTTGGACCGATCTCTGCGTGAATTATTCGATTTCCTTCTGTTTATATTACCTCTGTTGGTACGTCTTGAAGGGCTGCGAGAACCTCTACCTCGAGACCTAGATCTGCTTCGGCTGAAAAAAATAAAATAAATAAATAAAAAATAAACAAAGAATCAAATACAATATTTTTCCATGCACAAGGAAAGGAAAAACGTAGCAAAAAAAAACTATAATACAGAATTACGGCCCTTCCAAGAAACACTTATTTTTATTTTTCATTAATAAAACACTTCTTCTAATTAGAGTACTAAATTTTCAATCACAGTTGGTTTAGTGATTAAGGCTGTAAGCATCAAAACATTTAATTGAAACTATAGTGAGACTAAAGTCTGGGCCAGTTCAAACTATTAACAATCAATGGCTAAGTCTAGATAAGCTGTTATGTTTTTCCATGTACTACTTCAATTACTTACTTCCCTTCTTCACTAGTCTAAATAAATATTAAATGATTTTTTGGTAATTCTCTTATAGTATTTATTAACAAGGCTGCCTGGATTGTGGGAGTGTAAAAAGGCAAAATGCCAAAGAATAACAAATGATTTTCTTTAATTGAAAATGGAACTGGAATTGAGACTAACTAGACAGAGATCATCAGGCTTCTGAAAGTATTCCTACCAAACCAGTGCAACACGTATAGTCAGATTAGTTCCTACATTTTATCATTGAAATCTTGTAGAGCCACAGCACTAGAATTTGCTATGGTGCAGTTGATTCCTTCAAGTTATGATATTATGTGATAGACATTGTACGGTTCTTTGTACCTTTAAATTTGTAACTGTTGATAAGTGTTCTTAACAATAACCAGTTTAGCTCTGTCAAACTGTTTAAAAAACAATTTGTGCTTTGTTATAGAATGTTATAACACAACTGCAATTCCTGGAGGAATTTTTTTACTTTTCCAAAGAAGTCTAAAGATTATCCTATACTATACGTATTCTATTTAAAAAAATATTGATTGTTCTTTATGTATATATATTGCCAGTAAAATCTTTGAATATGTTAAAATTGACAAGGGATGTTATAGTTTTGTAAATGGATGTTTCTAAAGGCTATAAAATAATGTTCTAAAAGAAACCAAATAACCCCCACATGACAGACACTCATTCAAACATAGTGAACCATCTATAGAGTAGATGTGTACATGGTCCTTATAATTTTCTTCTATTGTACAAAGGGTCACTTGTTTCTAAAATTCCAGTGTCTCAGTCTTTGTAACATCTCACAGCAGAGAAACGAGCTTTTCGTGGAGCCCATGCCTATGGTCGAATACACAAAAAGTCTTCTCTCAGGAATTAACCTGGTTCTGTACATTGGATAAAGAATTGCCTTTTCACCGTAGAGACAATATGATGTGAAGGATGTTTAGAAAAGTTTGGTTTTTAAAAATTTGATCCATATGCGTTTATCAATTTTAATATTTAGGAGTTCCACATTCAATACTAGAGCATTGAGGAGTTCTACTTCTAGACCTTTTTTTTGGAATAGTAAGGGGATATCCTAGACAAAGATGGAAAGCAGTTTCGAATCAAATCCAGCTTTTTCTTATGTGATGGTGTTGTGCCTCCCCAGACTTCACAAGCATAAATAACTTTTGGTAAGTAGGCTATGAATAATTGTTTTTAAAGTGACCGTATCTCCTCCCAACATCTACCTGCCATTGCTTTAAATAACCCTTGAGTGAGTGTGCCAGGTCTTTAGGACCAGATTTGAAAGAAAATGTTTACATCTTTAAGTGTAACGGGACTTAAGTTTCCACCGGATGATTATATTATTATGATAAACGGAACATTATTTGCTACTGTGAACTGCTGTGTGTTGTATTTGTTGTGTATGAATGTGGGAATAAATCGAACGTAGACCTAGAACTGATGGGTGCGCTTGCACAGTAAGAATTCTACAACTCGAGATTAGCAGCGGATGTTTGGTTGAATAGCCAGGCAATATACAATAGAAAACAATTTAACTAAGTTTAGTTTACTTTAAAATTATAACTTTGTGATTGTATTTTCATTATTTGACATTTTGTTTACAAAACTATCAAAATTGGAAAGTTTTCTGCTTCACTTATATTTTTGAATGGTTGAACTGGTAAAATCATTGTGCAGGGAAGGTTGAATGCAGTAAAAATATGGATTGTTTAAATAGATTTCCAATATTGGCCACAGAATCTGAACTATAAATGCGGGGAAACGATGAATAGAATATATGCGGGATACTATTTATTTTCATCTCGGGGAGGCGCTTGCTGTTGTTTCTCATATATATATACAGTAGAGTCTCGCAAACTCGGCACTCGATAACCCGGCAGTCCGGATTACTCGGCGACCCCGACGGGAAAAAATATATATTTCTAAAAACAGCGATGTTCGTAAAAGTTCGGCAGATCCCAAAGCGGGCATTAACTTCGATTGCTCGAATCGTTGATGGTACTTTTCCCACGTTAAACTCGTCACAAAGCTTTTCTACAGATTCCCCTCTGTCAAGTCTTTTTAACACATTTAACCGCATCTCAAACGAAACCAAGACACGCTTCCGTTTTCGTAACTCGCTCACTTTTATTTACTGTATATACTGTGCGTACCTGTCAAAGAAAACTGAAAAGAAATATTATATTTTCCATAATGTATACTAAAATGATTCGTGGAAAAAAAAGCGGCCCATCAAACGTTTTTGCAGGTGTATGTCTGCTATATCGACGGGTGCCAATACCGCGTTGTTATTATGCCGCCGACAATGGGATACCGCTATCGACAAAGTCGTTTGATATCGCCGCCGCTTTGGTGCTGCGGTGTTTTTACGTCGCCGACAATGGGATACCGCTATCGACAAAGTCGTTTGATATCGCCGCCGCTTTGGTGCCACGGTGTTTTTACACTGCCGACAATGGGATACCGCTATCGACAAAGTCGTTTGATATCGCCGCCGCTTTGGTGTTTCAATTACAATTTATTTTTTGCCCTTATTCCCGATAACCCGGCATTTCACAAACTCGGCACACTTCTGGTCCACATTACGCTGAGTTTGCGGGACTCTACTGTATATATATATATATATATATATATATATCAATAAAATTTTATTATTCATAATTTTACTTCCTTTGTACTAAATTATATGTACGAAAAATTAAAATGTGAGTTAATTGCAAGTTTTTGGGCAATAAGATGTATAATATGGGAAATACAGCAACATGTTTAAGTTCAATTAGTTTTCCTACCACTGTATTATTCGCACTTAGTTTAGTATATCATCAGTTTTTGGTAAACTAGATGCATTGGACATTGACACTCTCTCCCTCTCTCTCTCTCTCTCTCTCTCTCTCTCTCTCTCTCTCTCTCTCTCACACGCACAAACACTCAACTGCTTCTTTTATCTTTCTTATCGGATTATACAATCGAAGCTATATTAAAATAGCGATTAAGATTAAACTCTATTCACGTTTAGTAGTGTGTCTTCCACAGTATTTTCAGGATGGTTTTCTTCATTATGTAGCAAACTTCCCAATATTCTCAATCGATAATTTTACTCTTATATGATATTTTGAAATTAACCATTATTTCACTCATCGTCTTCAGTATTCTGATTTACCATTGTATGATTAAGTGGAGACAGTAAGTGAAATAATTGTTAATTATAATCAGTATTCAGAATGGCGAAAACCAAACGTTATACTTTAAATTATTTGTTATGAATTTATATTACGTGTAAAATAATATATAACAATTTACACTCAGTAATCTAACATTTTCAGGAATAATTTATGGTTTTTATCTAATAAAGCTCGGGTTTTGTTTAGTTTAACATTAATTTTTTTTTTTTTTTTTTTTTTACCAGACTATTAAACAAAACAGATAAATAAACATTCCCAGACTTCGAATGATTTGTTTATAATGAAAAATATAAAAATACTACGTCTTGCAAGTAAAACTTAATAATTCAATCTTATTTTCCTAAGTAATGGTCTACCTAGTGTTTGTATTCCTTGTGTAGAATCAGTAATGTTCATTTTTGCCTATAATTATTATTTCTTCTCACCTCAGCTGTTGTTATAAATCTATTATAAAATGGAAACATTTTGGTTTCCCTATGTCTTCAGTGATGCGTGTTGACATTTAGTCGACACATTTGAATCGGACATGTGGGGGCACCACTAAAGCAACTTACTTCCTTTCTCCTGGTAACTTCCTGTTATAACTTATAACTTACAACACATCATGTTAATAAAAACTTGTTTTCTTTCATAAGAAGGTTGACTAAAGATAACTATCATATCCATTTAATTTTCGATATCAATTTTGACTTTTTTTTTATTAGTTCACATATTTTATCGTGTTTGTTGCAGTATTATCCCATCAATTTGTGCCTTGTTCGGAAACCAAGCCAGGCTCGTAAAATTGAAACAGACTCTGAAAATCGTGTCGAGCTCGGAAAATCGAGCTGAATTTGAACATTCGTGCCGGGCTCAAACAATCAAGCCAAGGTAGGAAAATTGAAGGCTCGATAATTTTGAGATCGTTGTTCGAAACTTGAGCTCGAGCTGAATTCTTGGCTCAAAATTTCTAGGGCTCACACATCCCAAGCATCCAGTTTATTTGATTGAAATCCATATAAGGAAATATTCTACATAATTATCAATTGAGGATACATTTTTGACCCAACAAATTCTCTCCAGCCGTTGCATTTTGCCTGAATAACAGCATTCTTGCATACTGCACATACACGATTGTATGAGCTTCTGCTGTTTGTGGTTCTTTTTTTATCAATCGTCTTCAAGCTATGCCTTACTTTTCTGAGCTCGGTGAGTGTATTCAACCACCAGATATTCAATGGGCGTGTTTTTCTATTTTTATTTTGGGTATGTTAGCATCGGCTGCAAAACCAATTGCATTTTCTATGTTCTCCTGGTGTGGGGACATTTGTATTCATCCAATTTCTGTTTGAACAAGTTTCAGTCAGGATTCTTTATTTTATATCTTCTTTGTGGGTCTGGGTCTTCGCTTTCTTTAGCCATATTTTTTTGTCGTACTGTAAAATATACTGGAAGATGATCACTACCCAGGTCAGGTCTTATGCACCATTTCTCTATATGCGAGTCAGTTTTGCGGACACAAGAGAAAGATCAATGGTATTAAGAGAGCCTGAGCTAGGTGATTGATAGGTTGATTCCTTATTCTTATTATAGAGAATCATTTTTTCATTTTGGATCCATTGATGGATTGTGTGCCCTTTTCGGTTGCTAGGTTCATCATTCCAGCTATAACGTTTTGCATTGAAGTCTCCCACAATGAGATAATTTCATACTTTTGGAGTGAGAGTTTCCCGCTCTTTCAGAGTTACTCCTTGGTCGGGGATGTATATGTTGACAATAGTCACTTTGAATGATTCTTTAAGATAGACATTATCAGAAACAGCTTCTAGGTGATTCATTGTATGCCAGGGAACATTTTTACTTGTAGAGATTTATTGAGAAACTGCTACTTCGCCTCCTCTTTTGATTTGCTGATAGTGGTCAAAAAGATCAAAGTTAATTTTAGAATGGAAAAGGTCATTCTGTGGTAGGAAGGCTTTTTGGATACACAATACTCTTGAGTTTGTGGTTTGGATTTCTTGCATAAGTTTTGCCATTTTATTTTTCAATGATCTTTCATTCCAGTGTAGGATGCCGATGTTGCAGTGTTCTTTATGCTTTGGAGTGTCAAATTGGGCCTCGTGTTTTATCTTCGCTCAGAGAAATTTGTACCCAGTGAGACATGAATTTTTAACTTCATCGCTTTTGGTTTGATTAATTTAATTATGTCCACTGTCAATTTTCTACTCGGATACCAAATTTCAACTCTTTTGTAAACACTCACACTTCTCTTTTTGACTATCAAAGCTCTATCTATATCAAAATGAATTAATAGCTCATCTTGTGCAGCATTTAAATTTGCACCCATGATACACAGATTTTTGTTCCATGATAAAAAACAAGAAAATTATCACTAAAAAATGCAATTAAATTTCTACAGCATAATTTTTAAATGAAAAATAGGCTAACAGTTCTGTGTGCACATGTTTTGTTTTATATTAAGGTAATTTTAACAGTGTTAAAGACCACCTACTGTAATATATTGCACAATCAGTCCACCATTGTTCACTTACAAATAATACTAACTTATTTAGTTTGGTTTGTTTTGTTAGTCCCACCAACAAAAGAAAATCCATTTATTACTTAACTATATACATACAACATGTTTAAAAAAATTATATTTTTACATTGGTAAATAAACTTTTAGAGATTTATTCTCTTACAAAATAATTAAACAACTAAAGAGGAAGGGGAAAATCAAAATGAATACAAACAATAATAGAAAACGAATATTTAAATATTTAAAAAAATAATAAGTTAATATTCCATTTTTATACTTTTTCTAACTTCCTTTTAATTTTCCCTCTTTCAAACCTATTTTTACTTCATTAAAATATGAAAATAATGATGAATAATTTGCCATGATTCTTTTAGTAGCAATGAAGCTAGTTCATCCCTCATTGTCTTTATGAAATAAACTATAGAATTGTAACAACTTTTCATATTTATCAATTGTGAAACTTTATTTCATAGATTATACACGCCTATTAATTTCTTCCCACATATACTTTGTAGTTTGGGCATTAATTATAACCTCTCTAAATTATATATTATATATATTCAGATATAAAATATGTCATGGTTTATACATTACCTACGATAACGTTTTTTAGGAGGTGGAGTTTTACTTCTCGATCTGGGCCTTGTAATTGGAGATGGTGACCTAGATTTCTCTCTTAAACCACTCATAATATCATCTTCCTTTCTTTTTTTAGCAGCATTTTTTGCTCTATAGTATTCATATAAACCTAATTTCTCCCAACCGTCACTGTTAAAAAACATAAATTCAAATTTATAACATTTTTAACATTTACTTAACTTAAAAGAAAATGTAACTAGAGTAAACCTACAGTAAACCAAGATAAATGTATGCCAGTTTATTATATTTGTTAATTTATTATATACTAGTAATGAGCTAATTATATTTCAAACATATAACGGAATATCTATAGCATGTCATTTACTGAGGCATTATTCCTTTATCTTTCTAAGCCTGTATACAAAATAATTGAAATGTTTAATGATATAAGGTTAAATGAGCACAACTGAATTAATTTGACACTGTGTAATATACTATTACAGTACATTTATATTACTTTATTCCTCATTCTTGAAAACAAACATTGTGAAATGATTTAATGTATTTAATGAGCACTAATCATTAATAATCATAGTCCGTAATAGCCCATTATTAAAAATAATCAGTAAGCCCCAAGTCATCTCATCCCTAAATGAATATTTTATTGTTTTACTTGGTGGTCTGTGAATTTTACCATTAATTAAGTAAAAATTAACTCTATTTATAAATATTATTTTCATTATTGTAGGACCTACTACCTGTCTCGTGGGTGATCATGGCCAGGTGGTGCATAGAATGCTTTAACAGCAGCAAGTAGTCTTTCACTTGGTGGCGCAGGCGGTGGTAAACGAATGGCATCAGGATCCAAAGGTTTGTAATAGCAATCCTCCAACTACACATATTACAAGTGTAATTTATTGTAAAGATTTTAAAATACAATTGAAATATTAAAATAGAACTACTTTGTATTCTGATAAATAAATATTTGTTGAATTTATATTGTTAAATTTCAGCTTTTTGAGCTTTGAAAAATATAACCAACTGTTTTTTTCTATAAAACTCTTACCATTGTAAAAAAAAATAGTGTTATTATCTTACTTGGGATAAGCCCTTGTGGCTGATGTGCTGAAAGGATTTAGACTTACCAAAAGGTGATGAGTGTCAATTTTTATATATTATATAAAAAGGTATTCATTTTTTTTTATTACTGGAAAGTTTACAACTACTATTTAAAATAAATTGTAATAACCACTTCCACCATTCTCTAGACTAGGATAAATATTTCCTTAAAATTTTTTCGTCCTACAAAGTTTTAACACATTTTTTTTTTAGAATTATTTTATATCTTCAACACAGTAAATTATAAAATAAGTATAAAATAATTATAAAATAAACTCTAGATTTTAAAAGTATGTATTTAATACTTTTAATCTAGAGTTTGACTACAAAAATATATGTAAGATATACATAAAAAAATATAGTAAAACTACTAATCCTACTGTCACTTTACTGTAATGGTGAAAACAATAAAAATGTTCTGCATGATATGTAAAGAATCATTATTTTCTAATAAATATTAGACATGTACAACGCACAAAGAACATTGCAATGAGGTTACAAGAACTTACAGAAGGTTGTGATACTTTAACTTCATATTCTATTAGGAGTGTGCGAGTCCGGATTTTTTAGTTCGAGCCGAGTCTTGGGTAAATCGAGCTTTTAGAGAAATCGAGTTTTTTACAAGCTTGAGCTTTTTAATGAGCATGAGCTTTAATTAGCTCAAGCTTTAGATGAGCTCGAACTTTTAACAAACTCAAGTTATTATCGAGCTCAAGTTGTTATCGAACTCAAGTTTTTTAAAGCTTCCAATAAATTTTAGATTATATAATAAAGAGTATAAGGTTGATCTTTTGTTTTGGAATGGGTAATAATGCGGAGAAACCAGTGTTGTGGGAAAGGTGAAGTAGCTATAACTGACAAGAAATATTCATTCTAGATCAAACTAAAGGATACAAACTTCCATTGGTGTGATATTATATTACAAACCCATAATATTCACGTACTTTGTAGATAATAGTTTGTAAAATAATAAAAATAAAAATAAAAAATCGAGCAAAGTAAAAGAAAAACTTCTGGTTTCGTAAATTAGAGTAACAAAATTCACAAATATGTGAATTTACAGAGTGCAAATTTCAGTTAACTATTTTACGCAAAATTTAAGTATTTAATAACATAATTAACAAAATGTTATGACAACGGCTAGCGTTAAGCCTAGTAGGAATGAGGTGGGAGAACTAGTTCGCCTTTAACGGCTGTTTGTATTAATTTGTCTATGCGCCTCAAAAGACAAAACTTCCCATTTACACACATTTTACAATCTCCTGTAGGTAGGAGAAAGTATGGTTTACATCTGACTTTAATAAGTACAATTAATTCTGATATTATTGTTTCATCATTATTTGTAAAAAAAAACTCCCAAATTACTAAAAAATTAACTGAAAACACTTAATTCAGAATTGGTGTAATTTTTATTTTATTCGAAATCGAAAATGTTCTAGGATTGTCAAACTGGAAATCAAATGCCGTAATTATATTTTGCTTTAATGTCTTACACTTTATAAAAATCTATGATAATAGCTTAGGGAAATGTAACTGTGAATAGTCTTGTTTTTAGAAAGGCTATAATTATCACCAGTTAAAATAAAAACCTCCAAAAAATATGGGAAGATCAGACACAGTACTACCTGAGCTTTAGGTTAAACTCTCCCTTATATTATTAATTTCCTTCTTTAGAAGTTAAATAAACAATGCAGATCTTTGGAAGGAGAGATATCTGAAAGTTGATAGGATAAAATTTAAAGGATTAAATAAAGCAATAAACCTAAAGTTTCAAAATTATAATAAACTTAATTAAACTTTAAAAAATTTTTGAAACTTTAGCTTTATTGCTTTATTTAATCCATTAATATGGAGTTTCAACAAGAAATATCTGCTGTTACATTAAATATGGGAATAGATTTGCTTCATTCATCCTGTTGCCTTCAACATGTGTCAAATAAAACAGAAGAAAGAAAATACTGTGTGTTTTTGTTAAAACAACACATTGGATAAAGTTGTGATTTAAAAATATATATATTTACAAACCTTAATGAATAAATCAAAAATTTTAAAAGTAGACCAAATTTTATATTTTTTTACCTTACAAAAATATATTATAATTGAATCATGTTTCTACAGAATTTGCAGGTATTTTGGTAACATTTATTTGAAAAAAAAAGAAGAAAAAAGAAGTTTATTCTAAAACAATGAAATTTGTAATCACTCTTGCAGAGCTTTTAAATTGATTCAATAGTTTTAAGACAATAATATAAATTTACAGTAAACATAAATGTAGGTAAACATACCATAGATCTACTTTATGGTACAATACTATTATATATATATATATATTTCTTTAAATTTATCTTTTTTTTATATTAAATCGATATCAACGCCTTATTCAAAATTTTGGTTTCCCAAAATCAGCCTCCTCTCTCCTTTAGTTCATAAGAACATAGTTTTACTGTGTTCCATTTTTTATTAAATAATTTGTTTGAATTAAAATGTACATGATTTTTTTTAAAGAATATCGCTTCTTATAACTATTTCATTAATTACAAATTTTTTAAAAGCTACACAGACCTTGATAAGAGGAACCATTAGCCCTGCAGGCAAATCAAAATATGGCAATGATGGCAACAGATCATCAGGCATAATTTCAGCAGGCGGTGGTGGAGGAGGAATTGGAAATCCTGGTGGTGGTCGTGAAAAATCAGGCAACTCAATTCCAGCTGAAAGGAAAGTAATGTTATTTTAACTAGTTAAACCAATATGCATTATGCATGCAGTTGTTGTAAAAAAATGTTGACTTAAAATAGCACACAATTGTATGTAATAAACACCAAACTAAAGAAAATAACTCAATATTCAACTAAACACAGGTAAAATTTAAACAAACTTTACAATGTACAGATTACAGGTTTAAAAATATATTAAATCCTATTATTAGTTAAAAAGTATACCATAGGAATGTTCTAGAGATATTTCAATTTAAGTATTTCTACACACTGAAATAGTAAAAACAAGACAGAAATATATATAATTAAAAAATTAATGATTCAAATATATTTTTCAGTATAGATGACATCAATGATAACATCAGTGCCAAATATTTGTACAGTTTGTCAAAAATCAAATTGGCAAACGAGAAGAGGATTTAAAACCTAAATTGACGCTCCTCCGCACACCACAATTCCGTAACTTAACAATGACTCAACAAGAGCAAAATATGCAGAACGCAATACCGTTCTGTGACAATAATATCTTAGCAGATACATTCTTTTTGCTAAACCAAACATTGATTTTTTCAGCTTCTGAACATGTTGCTTCCAATTTAATTTCATATCTATAACGACTCCCAAATACTTCACATCATAAACTTGTTCAATTATTAAACAGCGAGAACTACATGTTAAATGTAAATTTTCAAAACAAACATTACACTTAAATACAATAGGATATTGAAAATGTAACTTTCTTTTAGGGCTATAAATGACACATTTAATTTTTTCACTAAGAACCAAAAAATTGCTTTCAAGCCAGATTTTCAATCTATGTACATCTTGCTGCATATCTATATAAAGCCGGTCCAAACTATGAGCAACATATGATAATGCAGTATCATCTGCAAATGGTGTAAGTTCTATTACATAAGTCATTAGTATAAATTAAAAACAATATCGGTCCCAAAACAGAACCTTGAGTAACACCGCTTATAACCGTGATGGGAGAACTGAAGACTTCATTTATCTTTACACATTGTGACCTTTCAAAAAGATAATTTTTATAAAAGACCTTTATAAAACCAATCATACGCTAGACCTCGGATCCCAGAATTCCATATTTTTTACAAGAGTAGAACATGATCTACAGCATCAAATGCTTTTGTCAGATCAATAAAAAAGCTAGCAACATAATTTTTATTGTTCAGACCAGCATACACACCGGACATAAATTTAAGTAAAACATCTTCAGTACTTTTTCTTTTACGAAAACCGTATTGATTGGGCTAAAAAATTTTGCTTTATCTAAGAACTCTAATAACCGCTTTTTTACTAATTTTTCTAAAATCTTAGAGAAGAGTGGCAATAAAGATATGGGCCTATAATTACTCAAATCCATTCTACTTCCTTTTTTAAAAAATGGAATAACTATTGCCATTTTCACTTGCTGCGGAAATTTTCCAGTTTCAAAAAAGTTAAAAATATGTGCCAGCACTGGAGATGTAGCAACCGATGTGGCCTTAACAACTGAAGCACTAAGGTCATCAATACCTGGAGATTTTTTATTATTAAGACTACGAATCTCCTGCATTACTTCCTTGGTATTAACTGGCCTGAGAAACATTGAATTTTCACACGAAACTGCACTAAATGATTTATTGTAATTTATCAAACAATTATTTTTCCCGAGATTGAAGAATTTCTAACATGAGACACAACATTTCTAAAAAAAATAATTAAAGTTATTACCAATATCTACAGCATTTGTTACATTTACATTTTGGGAAGAAATAAATAATTTATCAATACCACGTTTTGGAGATGCAGAGTTATTACCAATAATTTCATCAATAATTCTCCATTGAGTTTTGAAATCATCCACACTATTTTTGAATTGGTTTCTGAAATAATTTATTATATCTCCTTGCTTTTTGTCTCCTTAATATCTTTACAAAGTTTATTTCGATATCTTTTATAATATTGTTCTAACTTATTATTATATGGTTGCTTCTTAAGCTTTAAAAATAACGAATTTCTATTATTTATACACAACCTGATAGATTCATTTATCCACGTTTTTAAAAATCTCCTTCTCCTTGAACATGAGACATAAGTTGTTGGCTATATGAACTATAGGTTCATATATATGTTATCAGCAATGTCATAACTCAGGCATCGTATAAAATGTCTAGGCATTAAATAAATTGCCAACAGTTGGCAGGCAAAGTATGAAATCAAGCATATTTCATAATTTGTCTAATGCCTACTGCACTTCAGGCAGAGTTTGGCGTACTGGGTTTTCCATAGTTGCCATGTTAGATTCGGTTGGGTTCATTTATTTAAGTAAATATTTAGTACACACACATTCTATTTTCTCCATTTCATATTTTTTATATTGTAAATAAATAATTTCTGAGCAAATCTGTTCATTTAATAATTTGCCAGAAGAATTATAGGCATTTTACAAACTGCCCAGGTATATATATATATATATATATATATATATATATATATACCCTAAGTAAATTGAGTAAGATCTATCAAAATTAGTTATTTCATATTTTACTGAAAATGGTTAGGCAATGTATAGAATGCCTAGATATTCTCAAGAATGCCTGGATTTTATAAATGCTGGTAACATATATTTGTTACTATTTGAAAATAACTTCCAATTATAACACTCAAAATTTAATTATAATGAAGCAAAACTTACGAGGTGGAAAAGTTGGTATAAACCCAGGAGGTGGTTGGGTAAAGTTTAAGTTTATCTCAGGTGGCGGCTGACTGGGGACCATTCCTGGAGGTAATGCAATATTCCCATCTGGGGGTAATCCAGGCGGTGGTGCATCAGTTTGATTAAAAATTGTAACACTTGGCTGAGGCATACCAGGCTCCAAATCTGAAAATAATTTCAATAAAGAATGGTATATCAGCATACTTCAATCAATTTATTTTGAATTTAAACTATATATATTTGCTTAAGATCCAACATACAAAACATATTTATTTACGTTTTTAGTAATGAGTTGAAAGAATAGTCATGGAAGACAAAATGTATCACTTATATGTTATCACTGTACAATAGTTATTGAATATTATAGAACAAGAATTATTAAAATTATTTTTAAATCCTCGTGGTAAAAATCTAATAATTTGAGGTGATGAAGACACTGCAATGGTATTTCGCCTAATTTTGTATGAGTGTGGAATACTCTCCTGAATGTACTACGAGCAGGATCTATAGACCAAGATAATCATAACCATTCAAAAACATACTCATTTATATATTGATATATCAAGAGTCTCAAAAATACTTCCTATCTAAATTTTGAACGAGTGAATATAAAAAAACACAAGCTGGGACTTTGTCAGTAAAACCCAAGGACTTGTGGCTCAGTGAAATAAAAATATTTTGAGGATAAAAAATAACAAAAATATCTAAGAGTAGCACTTCACTAAGGAAATAAGACTCTCCATCCAATAAAAGATACAAACTTCCTTTAGAGTAAAATTAGATTACAAACTCTCACATATTTTATTACAGACTACTAATATGGATTTGTTATAAATATTTTCAATTTGGGTCAGATTTTTATTTTATTTATTTTTTATTATTATTATTATTATTTTGGAAATTGAGTGAACTTTTAAAAGAAAAGTCTATGTATTTTGTAAATAATAGTAATAAAATTCATGAATATGTGAAATCCCAGAATACGAATTTTTATACAGCAATCCCTCGCTATTCGCAGGGGGATACGTTCCGAAAAAGTACAGTACCGCGAATAACAAAACAGCGAATAGCAAAAAATCAAATCTTTATCGCAAAAGGGAGGTTATATTCTTGATATACTGTATAGAACATTTTAAAACATTATGTACTAATACAGTACCTATAAGTAATTAATTTACGATAATAAATTTCATGTTTACTTACATTTTATTTACTTTATTTTTTAATAAAGTATCCTGTCTACCCCGTAAATGATAACTTTAGTTTCATAATACTAAATGCATAATCATTGACACAGTTACTAAAATCTAAGAACCGTACAGTCTACTATGGAAATATTTATCACTGAGAAATCTAAAACACTATTACAAAAATAAAACTAAAAAAAAAAAAAAAAAAATTTTTTAATTAACTTAATTATTAAAAAGTTGTAAAAAACTTGTAATCTTTGATTGTTTTTTATTCATTTCTAGTTCTTTTCGCACTTCGTTGTACAGCACTAATGCCATTCAGTTCTCAACTGAATTTAATTGACCGTTCAAGAGAAGGATCGACTTCTGACACTTTCGTAGCTAACTCTTTCACTAATCGAAAAATTTCAGTCACTTCTTTTAAATTAATTTGACTTTGAAAAACATCATTTTCTAGTTCTTCGTCTTCATCATCCTCGCTCATTATATTAGGCGTATCTTTTATAATCACCTCCAGATCTTCCTCTGTTAGTTCGTCATCATTATCTTCCAAAAGTTCAAGGATGTCAGAGGCTTCTATTTCATTGAAGCCATCGCCTTCAATTTAACGAGCTATCAATATAATTTCTGTCATAGTTTCATCAGGACACATCGTAAATTCTAAAACAGCTTCTGGCCATAATTTTCACCAGCAAGCATTGATTTAATTTCATCAATCGCAACCTTTATATTTACAATGCAGTCTGCGATATTATAATTTTTCCAGCTATTAATAACAACTGTTACATCCTCGTCCAAATTGTGTAATAGCCTACTGTTAGGAATATATTTAATAAAGTTATTATGTTAAGTAAATTATGTTAGGATTATATCATACAAAGCTCAGAATGACCCAACTATTGTGAAAGAATTGAAAAAGTGTTGAAATGCTTGACTTGCAACGAAAGTAGAGCACCAGAAGCAACAAAACATATATAAGCAGCCAACACAATGTGGAGGGGATCTTTTGGTGCTTGGAAGATACGGGCCGCGTCGCGAGCCGTGGTGGAAGATAGCCCAGGAAGCCTGACTCTAGGACAGAGGGACAAAAGGAGTTGTCCAAAGTTGATACTCTACAAAGGTGAGCAAACATTAATATATAAAGGCACCGGTAAAATCAATAATTTCATTTGTATAAGAGTAACAATAGTTGGAACACTTCTGGGCTTTGAGTAATGAATACTTAGTTTGAATATTGTTCCTTTGATTGTATTTTTCTTTTTGTATTGTATTAAAGTATCAGGAAAATAGACATAAGTTTTATGTTGATAATAAAAGCTAATAAAACATTGAACCACTGATTTTAATTAAAATTAAAGAACCCATGCAGTTTTGAGAGGCCGATCCTAACTTGTTCCGTTCCTAACCGTTCCTAACTTGAGGCCGAGGCTAACAGTTCAGATTTAGCCGTAGGTAATATGCTTTGAAAGCTGCTATAATTCCTTGGTCTAATGGTTGCAACAAAGCTGTGGTATTTGGTGGAAGAAATAAGACTTCCACATTGGGATGTGTAAGGTTTCCTGGATGTACAGGCGCGTTATCAATTACAAGGAGAACTTTGAATGGCAACGACTTTGATTTTAAATAACGTTCAGCTTCTTTTACAAAAAATCAAACCACTCAGTAAGAACAGTCGCGTGTTACCCATGCTTTCTTGTTAGCTTTCCACAAAACAGGCAAGCGGTTTTTGTCTTTCCCTTTCAGCACCCTCGGATTTAGCGATTTGCAAACATCTAACGGTTTAAACATATAACCACTAGCACTGCAACAAAGCAAGACAGTCAGACGATCTTTTGCTACTTTAAACCCTGATGCTGACTTTTCATTTTTGAAATGAAGGTACGAGAAGGAATTTTTTTTCCAAAATAAGCCAGTTTCGTCCGCGTTAAAAACTTGAGATCGTACGTATCCTTTCTCCGTTGTAAATTTGTAAAACTCATTTGGGTAAGAGTTTGCTGCTTCATGGTCAGCTGATGCTATTTCTCCAGTAATTTTTACATTATGCAGTAAGACTCTTTTTTTTTTTTTTCCGAATCAGCCTTTACTAGCATAAAACACGGGTCTATCAGTGACACTGCTTTCAGCATCTTGCTGAACAAAATGGTTGTAAAAACGCCGCGCTTTTTCTCAAATTAAACTGAGAGGGACCCTTTTTTGAGTTTTGTCTTCAATCCAAATATTTAAAGCCTTCTCTGTTTTTTTCAATGTTATAATCACAACACACAGATATAACCTTTGCTGATTGTGAAGAGCTTTCTTTTATGCTTTTACAAATGTTTTCTTCCATTTTCTTAATGTATCGAACCAGTGATTCGTTTACTTTAAAAAACCTTGCCACTGAGGCTACACTTTCGCCACTTTTAAGCCGATCAAGAAGTTCAATTTTTTTAATTAAAGGCATGACTTGTTTTAGCCTTTTTTCTATACATGTGGACATTTTTGAAAAAATTTGAAAGAAACAGATAACGTAACTTTGTACGGTAGGTATATGTACAGTACTATCAAAATCCGAACTAAATAAAATAAAACACAGAAGGAGATAACACCAAGTAAAACAGTACGTGTAACACTCACAATACAGTAAACTTTGCTGTACAGTACAACACTAAATGGAGATGTCACTAGCCGTGACAACGGCACACATCGGCGATTACGCCTTCAAGGTCATGGCGTACACAACCCTTCCCTTAACAGTATTCTTTAGTGGACCCTGCAATAAATCACTGTACAGTACTGTAGTGTACAATACAGTATGCCATTAACCTTTATTTGAACAAGTCCACTTGTATTCACACATTTTACACAGGGGTGTGTTGTAGGAAAATCCCATCTCGTATGATTTTTTTTTTTTTAGCAACCGCAAATAATCAAAACCGAGAATACCAAACCCGCGAATGCCGAGGGATTACTGTATATACCAAATTTAAAAAAATAATATCTGAATTAATCAAAATATATTGTCAATGAGTAAAATTATCGATTTAGAATTGCAGAAAATAACCTTATATGAAATAGAAATGTATAACATCGGAATTAACTATAAAATAATATCAATCAGTAAAATTATCGATTGATAATATAGTTTAATTACTTTATAAAAAAGTGCGCGGCTTGCGTGCATTTGTATGTGTATGCATTATCTAACAAAGGAAAGACTACAAGATGTTATCACCTCACGTCAATATGACACATATCACAATCAATAGCCTTAAGGCTAGTAAAAATGAGGTGGGAGAACTAATTGGCCTTTAACAAGTGTTTGTATTCATTTTTTTATCAGTGCTATGCGCTTTAACACCAAAAACTTCTCATACACTCGCATTTTACCATTTCCTGTATAAGAAAAAGGTATGGTTTATGAGTGATCTTGATAATAGTACAATTAATTAATTCTGATTGTTGTTCAATCACGATTTGTAAAAAAAAAAAAAAAAAAAAAAAAAAAAAAACTATAAAACTGAAAAAAATGATTTTTATCAGCGTTGGTGTAATTAATTATTTTGAAAATCTAAAATAATTGAGGATTTCAATCCAGAAACGTCTTGTCTTTATTTTGGCATTTATAATTAGTTTTCTTCTGTTTTTTTTTTTTTTTTTTTTTAATATTGGCAAACTATTATATAAGTCTTGACTATCAATTTTATAACTGAATTTAATGTATTATCTGCTGTAATTTATAAAACCACTAATTTGATTTAGTTATTTTGTAAACAATAAATAACTCACATACACTGGGTGAGTCACACTAACTTAAAACAAAAATTCCAAATTAATTGTTTGTTATGTGTAATCATTTAATGATCAGTGGACTAATCACATGCACAATGAAATCATAATGAGTACACACGAGTACATTTTCCAATAAAGGTTTTTATTTGTACCTTCAAAAGGATAAATATGACAAAAGGATACTAATATGACATTTCTAATGATTTTAAGTTAATAATCTGGGTTATGAAAACCTTTGTTTACCCACGTTTACTATGCAAAAGAGAGACGGCAGTGAAAAAACTTCTAATCCTGTCTCGGTCTTAGTGAGTATATAGAGTAAGAAAACATCCTCCACCAGGATATATCATCGGATAACATCCTCCTTCTTGATTTTAGATCCAAAGAAACATTCACAACATAAGAAAGGGGTTATATTTATGGGCATCATAAATAACTAAAACCAAGTGAAAGTGTACTTCAGCTATAAATTTAGTTAACAACCGATGAGTTATACTCACGATAGGCTTATCGTGAAGGACTTTGGCCATGAATAGGACTACTTACACAAACAGGATGTTTACACTATAACAGACGTTAGAACAGTGTACCTGACACTTTATTAGTTTTCTTACTGGTTGCTGTGATATGAAAGTTTTTTTATAAGTCAACCAGAGTAGAAGAGAGATAGCCAGTTTCAAGCCAGAGCTCACAAGAGCAACTACAGCTCAATACGACATCAATTGTGAGTATTTAGATGGTTAAAGTTTTTGACATAAATAATTTGATGGTGGGTTAGCACAGCCATATAGTATTTCTCGAAAAGACTCTTAGAGCTAAGTGATTATAAGAGCTAAGTTTACTTGCATGTTACTCTTCCCCGATTTTGTTAACAAGTAAGATTGCACGCTGCGACTGGGCGCTTAATGAAAGGAAAAGGTAATTTAAGCATTAGACATTGTAAACCTTTCCTATTCTAAAAGAGGATACTCTGCCTCCTTCCTATTCTACGTTTGTGTCTGTCCGTCTATAGCATTAAGGGAATTGAAAGAGTAAGCGCTGTAAACCTTGTAACATTTCCTATTTCCAGCAGTGGTTATACTGTCTTAGCGGGGGACACTTAGTTACTGCAGAGTATTAATTGCCGAAACAGAGGATACACTGTCTCTTACTTATAATTTCTTGCAGTATTGTACACTGCCATAGCAGAGGATACACTGCCTCTAACCTTTCTCATTCCAGAAGTATTGTACACTGCTATAGCAGAGGATACACAGTTTCCTTCCTATTCTACATGTGTATCCATTCATCTACGGCATTAAGGGAATTGAAACGGTAATTGTTGTAAACCTTGTAACCTTTCCGGTTTCCAGTAGTGGTTACAGTGTCTTAGGGAGGAATACCTTGTTACAGCAGTGTATTCACTGCCAAAACAGAGGATACACTGTCTCTTACCTATATTTCCTGCAGCGTTGTACACTGTCCCCTACTTATTTCTGTGAGTTGTCCATCCATCTATGGCGTTACAGGATACTTAGGGAGATTACGAGATAAGCCTTAGTATTCAGGGAGACGGTGGATAAGTAGATGTTAGTACTTTAGTGTAGTCTAAGCCAACTAATTGTTTTCTTACACCACGACCCAATATCTGCAGCATTATACACTGCCTCTTAGCTATAAATTTCTGCAGCATTCTACACTCCCTCTTCTAGCTCACGTAGAGTCACCATTGTAAAAGGAACGTCACTAAGCAGGATTAAGATAGGGATTAAACGCCTCGAATTAGAATTTGGCTATAACAATTTCAGGTTCGTGTTCCTTGCCCTCTGGGCTTTGGTCACAAAAGAACTCCTTTCTGAGCCTATATTCTAAATTCAATTAAAGTTGTCCAACGATTGTTAAACCTCTGGATCCTATCCCTGCGAGACTAGAGCGATCCAGGCACTTTGAAGAAAGGTATTAAGATAACAGGACAAATCCTAACTCCTATCCCGAAAGTACCATCACACTAGTAAGGCAAGAGTTTTTTAAATCTTTTTTTTTTACCAGAACTAAATTGATTTTATTTTTTAACCCAATAGATAAATATCAATCTCCAAATGATTTGTTTCTAATAAAATAAAAAATGCTAAGACCAACAAGTATAACTTAAGAATTCAATCTTATTTTTTACGTAAGTTTCTGTTTTAGTGTTTGTATTCCTTGTATAGAATCAGTAATGTCTTTTTCCAGCTTATTATCTCTCCTCACCTTTTCCCTGCGATCGCTGCTTTAGCTGGGTTATTCGGTTCCTGAGACAAATTTTTCTCTTTTTTTATTGTGTACCTTCTAACAATCGTTTAAGGTTTTATTTAATACTCTGTAAATCTGTTGACTAATAACGTTCCTCTTGCGGATGGTTAATTTATTTCAGTCGTGCTACTTCTTAATGCATTTTCATAAATATAGGCGCTGCAGTAACCAATTTAACAGTATTAATGAATGACACCTACTAATATAACTGACGTGAATTAAAATTTCTCAATTTTCTTGAAATTTAAACATAATGCAAATAAATTCAATTATTCTTTGAGTTATAATTTTGAATTCTATTTTTTCTTTATTTGGTATGTTTAAAATAAAATTATTAAAATGGGAACATTATGGTTTACATACGTCTTCAGTGATGCGTGTTGACATAAGTTGTTACATATGAAGATGATTTCACAAAATTTATGTTTATGAAAATTTATTTCATACCCTATGAATTAGTGAGGTTTTTTATTTGTTATTGTAATCCTCTTTTTTTTACCATACACGAACTGATTTTCTTTTATTCAAGCCAACAGATAAATTGAATTCACAGATTACGAATGATTTGTTTCTAATTAAATTTTTTAACTTTTATAATGCTGAAACTAACAGATATAACTTAATTAATTATTCCATTTTATTTACTAAAGTAAAGCTTTTGCTTAGTGTTTAGATTCCTTGTGTGGATTCGGTAATTTCTACGTCCTGCCTATAAATATTATTTCCCCTCACCTCTCTCCCAGCATCACTACTTTCCATAGGTTATTCAATTCCTGGATGATACACTCTTCTTTTTTATCAAGTCCTTCCAAAATAGTTTAAGGTTCTATTATTTGATACGCTATACAAATATTGATAGATTATTTGGATTAAATCATATTGCTTTGTGATGTGCTTTCATTAGTATAAGCCTCGCTGTAACCAAGTAACTTAATTTCATTCTCTCGACAACTTCCTCTGATATACATACTAAACCTGTTTTTATCTCATGAGAAGAGTGATAGTTTGTTTCATATCCAAATAAAACTATTTTTCACATTTTATTTGTTGTTGTTATATCAAGCTTCCATTGCAGTATTATTCTTTCAGTTTGAGCTTTGCTCGAAAACCATACCTGGTTCCTAAATTGAGCAGTGGGCAAAAACTGGGTCAGGCTTGTAAAATTAAGCCATGCCCTTAAAAAAAGTCAGGCTCGTAAAATCAAGCTAGGCTCAAAAAATCAAGGGCTTAATAATTTTTATGTTCTTCCAACATTTGAGGTCCAAATTTTGAGGGCTAGCACATCCCCTAATTATGCTGTGGAGAGTCCATCCAATATAAATAGTATTTCAGTAGTCAATTTGTTAAGATTATTATTATTGGTACTTTTTATATGAACGATTTACTAAAATTGGAGACTGTGTGAAAATGTTTAGAGAAAATAGAATGGTAACCAAAAATGGTCCATACTGTACATGAAACTCCAAATATTGCAATGGTTCTTCTTTAAAAAAAATAATTAAATTTAAATTTTTTTGTAAATACACCCGGGCTATGTTTTCTTACTCTGTATTTGTTGGTGTACAATCTGCTGAGGAGGAGGTTCTGGTATTTGCACCATCTGTATTAACTGCTGATTTTGTTGTAATAACTGTTGCTGCTGCAGTAATTGCTGTTCTGAAGGCTGATTTGAACTACCAATTTGGTTTGGAGGAACAGCAGCCAAGAGATTAGTTGGTACAGTAGCCACATCTAAGCAACACACAATGACGTTTGTACAAATGATAAAAGATAATTGTAGTAGTAAACATAACAAAGTCATAATGGGAAATTAATTTTAAAATATCAGATATAATGCAACTGGTTGCGAAAAACATTTAGTAAAACCACAGATTTAGTCAAGCCTAAATTCAATAAAATGTAAAAACTAACCAAACATTTTGAATTATTATCAATCAAAAAGAAAAGTCACAAGTTACAATGCATTTCATCAAATGACAGAATTGTTCTGAAAATACCTTACAACCCAATAAATTCATAACAAATCTTCTTGAAAAATCAATTCTTTATTATGGATACAAAGGTATTCTCAAGGCCTATGCCCCTCAACACTGGTGTTTATTAAACTTATTATTATTATTACAGAAAACATTACACAAGTACATAAACATGAAAACAATTTTTTTTTTCATTTTATTAGCTCCCGGATTGAAATATTATACAAATATAATATAGGTATAAAAATTACCCGTAATCTGCCTATTCAATCATATTTATAGGGTTTTTGAGATGACTGCGGTTTCGGGTTATTCCATCTCTGTTCACATGAAATGTTACATTTATCAAAAAGTCAAAGTTTACCACTCACTAGTGAGATTATAAAAAAATGTATAAAGTATATCAAAGACGAACAAAAAACACAACACTTATAAACATTTAAACAATTATATAAACAACACAGATACATGGTGCCCAGGCGAGGGTTTGCAGAGTAATAAGTGAACCCTTGCCTAGGTACAATGTATCTTTGTGGTTTAAATAATTGTTTAAGTGTTTGTAAATGAATTTATTCACTTTATAATATATATACTTTATAAAATTTTCAACAATTTTTGATAAATAAAATTAAATTTGAATCATAAATCTCAACTTTGAATTTTTGAAAAATGTAACAATTTATGTGTTCAGAAGATGGAGTAACCTGAAACCATGGTCGTCTCGAAAAATTTATAAACAGGATTAAAAGACAAATTACAGACATTTTTTATAGCTATATTATTTTTGTATGAAAAAATATGCTAGCTTAGAGATTTAAGTACTACTGGTTTTACAAGGGTCTCTGTTGATGTTGAAACGAAAAGTCTATTGGGAAAATGATTTAATTTTCAAGGAGCTAGGTATGCCAATTGCTAAGAAACCATATATCTTCACACTTCGAAAGGAAAAAAATGAGTTGGGAAAGAAAAAAACCGTTAAGACTTCGAAAGAAAAAATCAATAGAAGGAAAAAATGTTTTTTTGAGAGTTTGTCAAATATAGATTGAATAATTCAATGATAAAAATTTGAAGATAACGGTAGTTTTGCTTATTTCAATTATGGCCAGGTTAAAGATACATTAAAGACAAAACAAAATACAATTTGGCCTTGGTTAATATATTTTTCAATTTGTTATTTTGGGCACAATCTTGATCCACTCAGTTTAATTTCTGTGGTATATTTCACACACTAATGTTGTATATAAACTGACTAAAGGATTATATTTTGTGAATGATTCGATACCTCAGGGCTAAATTTTGGAAAACTTAAATTATGTTATTCAATTTTAGGCTAACAAAGAAATATGCCAAATATCATAAAAAGTATGGTACATCATGTTGTCTAAAATTAAATTCATTTACAATCACATTCTGCATTATATATTTTTTTGCCAATATGTTGTATGTTAACTTCCATAAGAATTACATTTTTTTTTAAATCTCCAGGAATAAATTTGGAAAATCTAATGATAAACTTGAGCTACAGAACATATTGGTGCCAAATTTCAAGTACACAAGGTGTGATCTAAGAGTTTCTGAAATGGACATCTATGTAGGCGGGAAGAGTTAGTTACATGAATCACAACTAGATAATTCTTTTAGTTGGCCTTGGGAACTGCATCAGTCATTAGAGAAGCGATACGAGTGTTTTGTTAGTGTAAGTTGGTAAAATCAGTCATTTATGAAAATGAGTGATTTGAAAGAGCAGTGTTTGTGTACAATTTTGTTTTAAACGGCAAAAGAAACTTATGAAAGCCTCACATACCATCAGTGATCTCTGTGAAACTTTAGGTTTATCATTCAGAACAAGTCAGCAAATTTTGATAGAGGCTCTAGGGATGCATTGAATTGCTGCCAAATTGGTTTACTGAAGAAACACCAAAAACAAAACCTAGTTCCAGTGTGCACTAAGTGAAAGCCTATTGTAGATCTAACCTGAATTTCATTTCTAACATCATAAACATCATAATGGGTGATGAATTGTGGGTTTATGGATACAATTCTGCAACAAAATGGCGATCGTCCCAGTGGAAATTATTCAATTCCCCAAAACACCTCGACAAGTCTTCAGCAATACCAAGTCAGTGCTTATTTGCTTTTGTGACATGAAGGATATTAACAGAGAATTCTGATTTAATATCCAATTAATTTTCTAAACTGAAGATGTGAATCAGCATTGAAAGTTTGACACAGTAGAGAAGATCCAGGAGGTAACAAACGACATGTTGAATACATTGATAGACAGTGATTTTCCAAAAGTGCTTTTAAGCGTTGATCTTGTTGGGATAGATGTATTAACTCAGGTGAGGACTACTTTGAAGGATTGGTGACAATTAATTTTTATTTTGTTTGTATATTTTTTTAAATAAATGAATCCGAGAAATTTTAGATGGCACCTCGAATACGATACTGAGATGTGTTATATGGAAAAAGCTTCATCTACACAATGAATTTTTATTTTTCAGTAATAAATTTTATGTAATATATTATGTCACAAAAGACTGAATTTTAATGTTTGAGTAATACATTGTATGTGATATACTTTGGCATAAGAGGTACACTTTTCATACATTTGATGGCTTGGGGTGAAGTTTTGAAACACTAAAGCTATGAAACACTAAAGCTATATATATTTGTTCCAAATCTCAAGTAGATAGGATCTCTCAAAAACGAAAACCCAATCATAAAAATATGGTGAATTTTATTTTTAAAGAATGTGTTGTAATCTCTCATAAAAATTAAATAAATATAACATAAATAGATTTACAGCAAAAATAAAAGAAGAAAAAGAACTAGTAAAGACAATCAGCCAAGTTCACATTAAATTTCATTGAAGTTGTAAAATACAAAAAAGAGAACATCCTGGTTTTAAACTTGTAAATAGATGAATACAGTAGAACCTCTGTTAACCAGCCTCGGATTAACCGGTCCTCGGATTAACCGGCCTATATCGTAGTGTACTGGTTGGATGAGAGTTTCCGAAAATAAATTGTAATTGAAACACCAAAGCGGCGGCGATATCAAACGACTTTGTCGATAGCGGTATCCCAATGTTGGCAGCGTAAAAACATCGCGGTACCAAAGCAGCGGCGAGTCAAACGACTTTGTCGATATCGGTATCGCATTGTCGGCGGCACCAAAGCAGCGGCGAGTCAAACGACTTTGTCGATATCGGTATCGCATTGTCGGCGGCACCAAAGCAGCGGCGAGTCAAACGACTTTGGCGATAGCGTATCCCATTGTCGGCGGCATAAAAACACCGCGGCATTGGCACTCGTCGGTATAGCAGACATACAAAGACAAAAACGTTTGATGGGCCGCTTTTTTCCACGAATCAATTTAGTATAGCCTACATTATGGAAAATATAACATTTCTTTTTCTTGGAAGCTTGTGTTGGTTTCGTTTGAGACGCGGTTAAATGTGTCAAAAGACTTGACAGGGGGGAATCTGTAAAAAAGCTTTGTAGTGTTTAATTTTTTCATGTTTGTTGTATAATATACATAACATAATATATACGATACATTTATGTACAATAAAATGAGTTGCAATAACATCTTTATTGCATAATTTTTAGTGCTACCTAATTAAATAAGCTTTCTTTGAACGAAAACCGATTTTTCACGGGAGCCTCGGATTAACCGGTCAAACGGGTAACCGGCCCGGGTGTCAGTCCCGACTAGACCGGTTAAGAGGGGTTCTACTGTACCTGTACAGTTCGGTTTTAATTTATGTTGTTTAGTTTGACAGTTTAAAATTTGATATATGGTTTGAAGTTTAGCTTGATGTTTGATATATATGATCTTGGTTTGATTTGACAACCAATTGATCAAATGGTTTAATGGTTAGTTTAAATGGTTCGTTGTTCAATTTGCTTAAACTTAGAAATTTAAGATTTACACTTTAAAATACTGTTAATGATTTTAAATAAAGGGTAGTATTTAAAATTTTACATTAATATTACCAACCTGGTGGTGTAGCAGCTGCCAAAGGAGTAGAGTTACTAATCCCGGTTGCTTGTTTCTGGTTTTCTAAGGACTGCTTCTGCTGTTCTAAACTCTATACAAATAGGTTTCTATTACTACAAATAAATGGTGCAAAAACACACCTACAAAACCAAAAATAATATTTTTAATTCTCTAATCAAAACTAATTCTATTATTAGTTCTGCAAAGGAAAATATAATTTCTCTCAGAGTTTTGGACCAAGTATTTCTTATGTGATATAAGTTTCTGTAGAAAGGTCTCCTGTTATCAACTTAATGGAATTATTATTATTATTATATATAAGTATATTTGTATATTATATATATTATATGTATATATATATATATATATATATATATATATATATACAGCGGAACTTCTATGTAACAAACTTCTAAGTAACGAAATCCTCCAAACAACGAAGTTTTTCCTCACCGTGAACTATAAATAATATTGCATGTGTTTTGACTTCCTTATAGCGAATGCTACATGTCTCCATAACGAAGTCGATACATAGCACACAGTAAAAATTGAAAGAGTTTTGGAAAGCCGAAGCTTTAAGAAAAAAAACCATAAATACTGTATAGTGTCATAAATGTATCAGGCTTTGTTTACCCACCCTACTACAGTAAACAGCCGTTTCGCCTCACCTTCCAACTGTCAATCACTCGTCAATTCCAGGAAATGAACTGAGCCTTACTTAAGCTATACAGTAGGCCTACTGTATTTATTGCAGTTCTCACGGTTCTCAGTTCTCAGTTGTCTTTCGAAGTGTTAGGTTTTTCGTGCATCATGTCAAAGCGAAAGTGTTTAAATGTTTTAGATGAAATGCCCATCTTAAAGGATGTTGATAAAGGTGTTAAAAAAAAGACATAGCAAAAAAATTGATATCCCACAAAGTTCGTTATCAACAATTTAAAAAAATCTTGATTTAATTTTGAAACAAGGAAATGACTACGACTTAAATAGAAATAAAATAAAATTCTGTACTTATGAGGACTTTGACGAAGCCATGATGAAGTGGATAACAGTGATGCGTGAAAAAAATCTTCCATTATCGGGTTCAATAATAAAAGAAATTTTTGCTCTAGAGTTTGCTGCGGCGTTGGGCCATCAAGAATTTCAAGCAAGCAACGGGTGGATAGATAAATTTTAAAAAAGACAATTAATCGTCTATAAAGTGATTTCGGGAGAAAGTGCAAGTGTTTCTGTAAGTGACTGTGAATTTTGGAAACAGAATGTTTTAAAGCAAATCTTACATGATTATGCACCCAAAGACATTTTTAACGCTGACGAGACCGGCTTATTTTATAAATGTTTGCCTAATAAAACATTAACTTTAAAAAATGACCCATACTTTGGTGGTAAACAAAGCAAACAAATAATAACTGTGCTATTGGCTGCAAACATGACGGGTAATGAAAGAGTTAAATTACTCGTTATTGGTAAAAGTTAAACTCCCCCGTGTTTTAGAGGTGTGAAATCACTAGAAGTTGATTACTCATTCAACAAAAAAGCATGGATGACTAGCGCGATATTTACAGAATGGTTGATGAAGCTGGATAAGAAATTTATTACACAAAAAAGAAAAATTGCACTTTTTGTTGACAATTGTCCTTCACATCCTCACGACATTAATTCTAAATTGAGTAACATAATAGTTGTATCCCCCCCCCAAAGTCACCTCCGTAATTCAGCCTTTGGATCAGGGAGTTATAAAAAATGTAAAACTACATTATCGGAAAAGAATTCTTAAAAAAATTGTGTCCACTGTCGAAAATAACCAATCTGTGCCCGATAACATTGTGGATCTTAGGGAATGCATTTCTGAATTAGCTAAGGTCTGGACGAACGATGTAAAAGATACGACAATCTTAAAATGTTTCTCTAAGGCTGGATTTACGTCTACTACAGTTGAATTTGATGAAGAAGATGAAATGACGCTAAACGAATTAAAACAACAATGGACTTTTCTCAAAATATCTAGAAATATAACCGATGAAACTGAAGTAGAGGACTTTATTAATGTTGACAACAAAATTACAGTTTCCGATTTTCCTGAAGACGATGACATATTGCAAAGTGTAACTGGCACTGAAATAGATGAAGAGGAAGATGACTGTTACTCAAATCTTACTGACAACCATTGTGAATTACAATATACAAATCCGACTGATGGCGACATTTTAGGATCATTTAAAACCATTAGGCGAGGACTACAGCTTAAAGAAAGTGTTCCTGATGACATTTTTGAATGTTTAAACAAATGTGAAACTTTTTTGAGTGTAAAATATTATTTAAACAAAAATTTCAACAAAAAATAACTCAGTTTTTTAAATAAAACTTTATTTAAAAAAAAAATTTATTATACATATTTTTTGTTGTTGCTAGAGTCTATGTGAATAATAAATTGTGCAATGTTCAAACATAATTATTGCAGTATTTTTATTCTACAACGCAGTGTTATGGTCCCGTTTTAATAAATGGTAAAATAGAGTTTTCATGATAAAAGATAAGTAAGTTAATTCAATACAGTAGTTTAGCCTCCATAACACCGGATTGATTTATGAGTTCAAGGCCTTAACCTCCCAATAACGAATACCTCCCAATAACGAATTTTTTATTTGGATATTGAGTTTTGTTATACAGAAGTTCCACTGTATATATATTTTTTAAAGATCCTAAGCTTCCTTCCTTTGTCATTAAACTTCTTTTAATAAAATAGCTTATTTGATTGAAATCTAGTTTTTAACGTTCGCTGTCAAAGTTCTTTTTTACTTATGGAAATATAATTTGTTTTTACTTGTGATTTGTCAACATGATTTGGGCCACTAGCTTTACATTTCTCCAAAATTTAAACAAAACCGGTAGCGTCATTTTCAAGAAATTAGATCTTGTAAAATTAATAATTTGTCTAATGATAATACTCAAATAGTATTTTTTGGTAGATGGCAACCAATATCTTTTTAAACAAAAAACACTTCTTAACATTGAACTAAATCTCAGTGATATAGATCAGTTAAATTTATATGAAGGGGACAAATATATTAAATATCCTTGGTGATATTATATAACGAAAGAACTATTAGAAGAGAATGTTATTTTGAAATAGTACTTCAGGAAAGCATAACTGAAAAGAATAAGTTTATAATACAACATTCAAAATTATAAAGTAGCAGGTCCTTCAAGAAGTTTACAATTAGAGCAGCTAAGTATGGTTTTCCGTTACCACCAGAAATTTAAAAAAATAATAAACAGTAATTTATTTAACTCTTTATCCATCACAATATCTTTAAAACAAATAGAGCATATTAAAATTAATAAATAATAATTGTATCTATTATTTTATTATATCCATTTGTATTTCCAATAAACAAAAAATTTCTATTTTGAAGTTGTTTTTTAAAGTCAATTTTGAATTTGTTATTGATTTTTAAAATTACTTACTCAATCCCTAAAACTTTTTCTTTAATATAAAAAATAACTGAGAATGAAAGCGGGCATAATATTTTCTTAAACATCTCCTAATCACATTTTCTAGAAATAATTATGAAAATTAAAATATTAGAATCAGAGTAAAATGTAGAATATTGTTAATGAAGAGATTTAGTTGTAGGTCCTACACTTCTCCTATTTTAGAGTGTTTTCAATGACTCCATTTTTCTATATATGTTTTTATAATACCTATACCCCCATCTTCTTTGTTTTGTACTTGGAATAATTCTCAATTTTCTTGTTTTTGAAGTTATACTTCTTTGCGCTCGTTTGGGATGGGGTGTTGGTCGAGAAACCGTGTCACGCTAAAACTGAGAAAAATCAAGCATTCGGGTGGACTCGGCGGCAGTCGTGAACGCTCGGGCAATCCCCATCTGCTACAAAGAGACACAGGTGTTTGTATCAGCCGAGGTAAATCCGAGTAAATGATACTTTCTAACCATGTGTATTAGTATATTGTTATTGATTGTAAGAAAAATCTTGAATATTATAACCACACAATTATACATTTTTGTGTTATCATGAAATGCTATAGACTGATACTAGTTTAGTTTATTCAAAACAGACCTTAGCTAGACAAAGTTGACTAAGATTTTTACTGCCCGCCTGATTTATTGCCTACTGACATTGTCGTAAATTAATATTACACTATAAGGTTATAATATAGTAACGGTTGCATAAAATAACAAGTGAATGGCCAAAGAAGTATAACTTCCACCGTCTGGTCCGACGCAGACCCAATTAATTTTTTTTTTTTTTTTTTTACTTTTATGATTATTTTATCATTGTACTTGCCATCATTACTTATATATTTCATTTCTGTATGCCATCTTTATAGTATATCTCTCACTTCAGTATGCTATTACTACTTAATGATTCAGAATTGCCTTGGTATGCTTTATTTTTATGCTTGATTAGTTTACCATTGTCTTGTGTTTTTCCCCATTCATAAAAATTACTGTGTTTATCTCCTACAAGACCAGATAGTAATACGAGGATGAGTGATGATCGTCTCCCAAATTTATTTGATTATAATTGTTTAGAGTACTAGAATTCTTTAAAATGTGTTAGTGATAGTTCAATTACCTGCACAGATGAATAGTAATAGGGTTGAACCAATACCTGATACTTGGTAGTATTGGTACTAAACAGAACTGATACTTTAGTTCTGCCCCCTTCCTTTCCCTAGAGCATATTGATATAATTTGAGTTTGGTTTAATTTCTTTAAATGATAATGGCTATTCACATAACGAATACAACCAATGATATATATAAACTAGTCTAAGGAAATGGACATCTAAGCAGTTTGGATTCTGATAAGATCGAAACAAAAAATTCTGGTCTTAATAACTGATTCCCCTCTCTTTCCATCTCTCTGGATCCCTTGCATATATTGACAGTTTTTGTGATTGGTTGATTTCATAAACTCCCATTGAATAACAAAAACCGATAGCCCAAGTTTCCCCCAACTATTGAAAACATAAAGGGAGATCACTTTTTTATAATGATGGCTTGAATCTTGGTTCTGGTTGCCAAAAATTTAGTTCATGCTGAGCAATATGATAAATGAAAGTCTCTTCTTTAACAACACATCCCAAATCACTTTCTGAGGCTATTTTCCTTTAAGAAACTATTGAATATTTAAAGATGAAGATGTGCTTACTACTTGTTTGTGTTTATCTGATTTTACGTGGTCCTCAATGTTAAGGCAACCTCTGTGTTCCATTTAAAACTTGAAGTTCATGTTAAACACCGGACCATTACTTTTTTTCAACAGATTTAGAAATTCATAATAAGTTTTGAGTTTATCATGAAAAACACACCTTCTTATAGGCCCAATTTTAAACTACACACTTACTATCAAGTCTAGGTAAAACGGTGACCACAAACAAATATTTTAAAAATAATGTTTTTTAAAAGCACACTACTATATGTGAACAGAGTGGTTTTTTTGTTAAAAAGTATCTATTGTCTCATTATCACTTATTGCATAGACAAAAAATTATTTTAAGGGTAAATATATGTTCTCTACTCTCATCTTACAATCTTATATCATTTTGATTATATAATTTGTTGAGAAACTGTGTGTTATATGGGAGGAGGGAGGGAGATAGAGAGGGAGGGAGGGGAGGGAGGGAGGGAGGGAGAGAGAGAGGGAGAGAGAGAGAGAGAGAGAGAGAGAGAGAGAGAGAGAGAGAGAGAGAGAGAGAGAGAACGCAGACTAAAAAGATTAAATACAGAGTGTTGACAGTTCAATGCATCTAGTTTAATAACAACATAGATAATATACTAAAGTAAATGGATAATACAGTGGTGGTAAAATTAACTAACCTCGAACAAGTAAAATTAAGAAATATCACAAGTTTAATATCGAACATTTATCATCATTTTTGTGTATATACAAATTAATATATGATGTTTGGAGAATAGGCTGCTAGTTATTTTTCATTTTTTATTAAAAAGTAATTTAATGTTGACAATTTAATGTTCATTTTTTGTAATTTAATGTTGACAACAATGTTAACATTAAATGTTAACCCCCCCTTAAGTTGAAAATAGTAGTTTTTGGAATAATGTCTGTTTGGCGTCGGTCTCTGATCTTCCCACAGTTTTTGGGGTTCTTATTTTAACTGACAATAATCATAGACTTTTTAAAAACAAACAACACATTTACATTACTATAAGCAATACGCAGAAATTGTTATAAAGTGTAAGACTTTAAATAATTTATTGTTTACGTATGTTGTATTATTTGAATCTAAAATCGAGATAGAAGCGATCAACGATGTTATCCAGTGACATTTCCTGGTGGGTGAATGTTTTCTGCCTCCATACAGGACAGGATTAGGGGTTTTCTCACCGTCATCTACCATCCGCACATCTAACGGGATAAATAATCAAAGATTTTTATCACAGATTATTAACTCCAAATTATTAGTAATTCTATCCTTTTGAAGGGATAAACAAAAACTTTTATTTGAAAATGTACTTATAACATTTTAATTGAGAAATTTTGTCCATAGATTGTTAATAATTAATTACATGTAACACAATAATTAATTATTATATTAAATTTATTAATTTTTATTTTTAAGTTACCTACTGTTATTCCTAGTCAATGTAAAAAAACTAAATCGAATTGAGCGATTTTATAAATCTGAGCTACAGCTGAACATGGTTTAAATTTTAGTACAAAATTGATGAACAAGACTTATATAATATTTTGCCAATTACACAAAAACAGAAGAAAAGTAATTAAAAAAAGAAAAATATAGATAAGACGTTTGGTTTCCAGGTTGACAACCCTAAATTATTTTCTATTTCGAAAAAAAAAAAAAAATTACATCTATTCTGAAAATAATTGTTTTCTCCAGTTATTTAGTTTTTTTTAAAACACATCATAATCAAAGAACTACCAAAATATATTGCACTATTATTAAGGTCAGTCATAAAATGTACTTCCTCCTACTACAGGAGACAGCAAAATGCCTGTATATGAGAAGTTTTTGGTGTTGAGGTGCATTGATGTGATACATTAATACAAACACCTGATGAAGGCCAAATAGTTCTTCCACCTCTACTAGGCTTACGGCTACCGATTGTGATTAAGCCACGTAGACTTGAAATGATATATATACTTGGTAATTTCACATATTCGTGAACTTTATTACTATTATTTACGAACATTATAATATCTACTTTTACTTTAATATTTTTTTCTTTTATTTGACCCAAACTGAAAATGTTTATAACAAATCCATTACAATTACAAATGATTTGTCTGTAATAAAATATGTATTTGTTAAGAAGATATGTGATTGTTTGTAATCCTATTTTATCCCAAAGCAAGTTTCTATTTCTTTTGTTGGATCGAGATTGCTTATTTCCTGTCAATTACAACTAATACTTTCCTTCCATACTGTCTTCTACATATTGCCCATTTCAAACAAAAGATTCAGCAGAGGTTAAAAAACTTGCTCGATAACTGCTTAAGCTCGATAATAGTTCAAGCTTGTGTAAGCTCAAATTCGTTAAAGATTCAAGTAAAAATACTCTAGGTTGCTAAAGACTCCAGATCAGCTCGAATTAAAAATAGGCAAGCTCACACACATCCTATAACATAACTAGTTTGTTGACAACACCAATCCCCCCAATTCAGTGATCTAAACTAGAAAGGTCTACAGTTATGTTCAACAGAGAAGAGAATTGAGTTTAAACTTTTACTATATAGTGACAGAGCGTATTCTTTCTCATATAGATATGAATGATTTATTATTTACAAAACCATGACTATAATTATAATGGCTTCAATGTGTTCAAATACTTTAAAATTTGCTTTTTTTAAAATTCTAAACAACTCCTACATTTAAAAAATCAATTATCATTAACTTTTCTAATTTTTAATGTTCACATTATTTCAAAATTTGTATTTTCCAAAATGTTGCTAAAAAAATATACCTATTAAAATAGTCAGTTAAAATATAGTTTTGATCAAAATTTATATCATAGATATATGCCAATTTTTCCAAAGTAAATGAAGGGAACAATTTTATCATTTGTCTTTTAAAGCTTCTTCTTCTCCTTTCCTCATCCCCCTCTATACTGTCTTTTCACATTACACCCCCCTCCCACTTCCTAGTATCAGAGTTGGTATTGGGATTATTCATAGCTTCTCCTTCATTCCTCTCCTCTCTACTCCCTCCACAATACTTCTGTATTACCCCCTTCTCTCATAGTATCAGAATCGATATAAGTCTCAAAGGATCAGTATCTGGAGTATTTGGTCAATTCTAGTATCAGCTTAACCCTAAATAGTAACAATATGTATTGTTAGATTATAACATATTATAAATGTGTAATCTATCAATGTTAAGTGCACAAAAATAAACAAACTTGAATTTGTTGTAACGCATGAGTAACAAAGGCTTGATGTTGAGTCTGGTAACTCTGGAAAGTATTCTTCGTAGATGAAGTAAGAGACTGCACCTTATCTGAATGGATTGTTATTAACTCAGCTTTATATTCTTGCCATGATTGTAAAGGGTTCTTTAACTTGGATACAATTTCAGGGCTGCAGTACTGGTTCTTTGTTTCCCATAAGTTTAGGAGCTGTGAACAGAAATGCTTAAAAATTAATTGACATCTCATCTATTATTTTTAGAGTAAAAACAAAAAAACAACAGCACTGTGGCAAGATGTAGCACAATCCAAAATGTAATACAGCATTTGTAAATCATGCCGAAATGCAGAATGTACTTAAAAAATGAATACTAAAGATTGAATTTTTCTACCTACAACTGAATAAATGAAATATTATATTTACACACTTAACTCGGACCTGGCAAGCCCCTTAATCTTTAATATTAATATTTACAGATAATATTATAAAATTTGTTCAGTGCGTACAACAGAATGCATTCAGCAGAAATGCAGAATACACTTAAAAAATGAATACTAAAGATTGAATTTTTCTACCTTCAACTGAATAAATGAAATGTTATATTTACACACTTAACTCGGACCTGGCAAGCCCCTTAATCTTTAATATTAATATTTACAGATAATATTATAAAATTTGTTCAATGTACTAAATATACATACAAAATTTCATCTCTATCCCTTAACACGTTAAAAACTAAACATTAAATAAATTTGTTATGTGATAATATCCAAATTGAACAAACTTCTTCAGTATGTATGTTATTTGTCCAGTCCACCAAGAACTGAGAACCTGGAAAATTTCATCACTGCAGTTACCCTGTCCAGGAAATTTTGTTATTTTTTTCCTGCATGATAACCATCTTTTTTAAATAACTACTAGATAAACTAAAGGGGGTCAATATTCTGAAGAAATGTTTATTCTAAATGTTGTAGTTTAAAATAATTGTTCGTCTTGCTGCTTCAAAAATAGCTGTTTTCAATACATGCATTGAGATGCTAAAGTTGTTCTTTTTAGTCCTAGGACCTAAAAACATCAGCTGAGGTTGAGATCATCAGCTGGTACTTCATTTATATGAATTAATTAACGATTGTAAAGCATCTATAAAACAACCGATACTTTCGATTGTAAATAACCATTAAAACAGCTGTTACCATCGATTTGAAGGTAAATAGGTTATAACATTTGTTTTTTTGAAATTGCTTTCTTATATTATTTGCAATATAACAAAAAATATAGTTTATCCCTTGGACCAAAAGAAGCGCGGCCTCGCTTCGGCTGTTAAATTTAAGCTTGTATAGAAAAACTTCACTTTTGGTCCTAGTGGTGAAATATACTATTTAATCATGTCATAGAAGTGTCCCTGATACGCTTTTCTCAAAAACCCTACACATTTCATGATAATTTAAAAATTTCTTTAACACAAAACCAGCAAAATTTCTTAAACTTAAATATATATTTCTATTTTTTTAATTTCATGTTTTAAAACTTAAGTACAAAACTGAAAATGTAGAATGTTGAGGTTAAATAATAGATCATTGATTTTAATTAATAATTATAAAATGTATACTTTTTTGAAGTTCATTGTATTGTGTGTTAACTCAATATATTAGAGTTGAAATATACCATGTATTATAAATTATTCTGACCTACCAAAAAACTAAAAAGTAGTATTAATTACATTTTTTTAACCGACTCAGCTTGACTTACCTTGTTTAATTTAGCCATCTGATCATCAGTAACATTCATTGAAGCACTGCAAAACATTGGGACAACTACAGACTCTAATGCCTTTTTTAAATCTTCAGAATTTTTCCTTGCACTATAAATAAAATATCATGTTAATGCCATATTATTTAATTCATGTTATTATAAAGTATATTAAATTAACTTAAATAGTTAAGGAAACAATAACTTCATTGTCATGTAAAATTATACATGTTAATATTGTTTAGTGTTGAAATATTGATTTGACTTTTTCTTCTACTTAATTAAAAGCATCAAGTGTTTGGTGGCATGATTTACAAAAGCTGTATTACATTTTGGATTGTGCTACATCTTGCCACAGTGCTGTTGTTTTGTTTTTACTCCAAAAGTTAATTGATGAGATGTTAATTAATTTTTAAGGATTTTTGTGTTTAGTTTTCTACACCATTTCAACTCAAGTTATAGTAAATTATAAAACAACAACTTGTTGATTTATTATTTATTTTTATCATCCTGCAAAATTACCATAACATTTATTTAGATATACCAAATCAAAGATACAATTTACTTCATATAATTTATCCTCAATTGTTCTTATATATATATAAAGAAAAATTGTCTAACAAAATTGGAAACCAAAAACCAAAACTGCAAAAACAAGAAACCAGAAGTCAGCAAACTACAACATTTGTTCTGGATGGTCCTTCTTAATTTTTTAAAAAATCTCACAATAGACATTAGAATTGCTGGTCAATCCATGTTCCAAAAACTCCATAAGAAATACTCCTTTTGGATCCTAAATACACAGCTGCCATAACCTTCCTGACAATAAAGTTTGCAGGGTATTTTTTGGTTTACTTGGTAAAGCGGTATGACCCTATACTATCGACCATTGTTTTGTCTCAGTGACTTGCAAGTCTCATCCCCAGTCACCATTCTGTTGAGAAATTCTTCCCCTTCCACATCGTAACATGAAATAAAGTCTAAGAAAGAATTAATTTGTTGTGTTTTTTTTAATCCTGGAAAGAATTTTTAGTAATCACCACAAAAACAGAACTTCCGGTAGCCTATTTTTTCTGTGACTACCATGTACAATGTTTTGAAATGTCCATGAAATTGTGGGAATTGTTCAGGAAGTTCAGACATTGTGAAACGTTGATTTTCATCAATCACTGACTACAGATGGCCTGCCATTCATTTCCACATCATGGATGTTTATTCTCTCACTTAAAACGAATCCACTGAGGCTAAACACCTTCACTCATTATTGTTTGGCAGTATATATATAACACACAGTTCATGATGATTTTTTCGCTTTTTGTTTAAATGCGAAATATCTGTCTGTCATCATCAGCTTACAAAAAAAGAAGATAAGAGCAAAAATAAAGACTACTAGCCCTTTATGAATACTCTATAACATCTAGGTCAGTAAAGAACAAGAGTTGGTCAAGAGAGACCTGAAAGATGGAAGAGGGAAGTTCATGATAAGATGTCTGCTGCTGACATTTTTTTTTATAATATCAGATATCATATCATAGCACACACTTGGCAGATTTTTCTATTGCAACGCTCATTGCAGGAGCAGTGCCACTACTTCTCACACTGTACAAAAACGAAGCTTACTTTCCAAAAGACCTTTGTATAAGCCAAATTAAAAATATTGTTTTAACCCTCAAACCGCATTTCGACACAATAGTGTTGAAATACGACTTGCGGTGAAGTATATCGAAGAAAAAAAACAAGGTTTTTTCCAATTCAACATTTCGCCCACCAAGAATCATCCTTCCGCAATAAATTTAATACCGTTGTAAAGCTAATGTTCCAAAGATGCATATTCATGTAAAAAAAAAAAAAAAAAAACTATAACGTTATAAATAATATTTAATTAAGTTTGTGTATTTCACGGTCAACGAGTTCTGCAATCAACTGCGCAATTATGACACACAAATTTACATCACACTTTTTCTAATTTTCACAAATCTATTTTTGTCTATCAAATCTATAGTAACACTGTTCTATAGATCGATTCTTCATATTTTGATCTATGCTTTCCAAATATTTCTAACTATTATAGTTTTTCATCTATAAAAATTAACCAAAATCAAGAATTTTAACACATTTTTAAACACTAAAAATTACATTTTTTTAAAATTCAACTTTGAGTCTAGTAAATATTATTTTATCGAAATGTCTAATACGGTATATCATTGTAAAGGTAATGTTTCAATCTTTCATAATCATGTAACCAAAAAGCCTTCTCACAAAAGATAAAAATTCAAGAATTCAATAAAGTTTTGTGTTTTTCCGCAAGAGTGTAGTCACAGAACCTTGCAATATAAGAAAATGTGAACTTATTCTTTATATAAATTTTGGAAATGGTCATTTTTTTCCAAATACCACAAGTTGACAATATTTTATAGTATTTTTCTTCTTTTTTTAACTAGGTATTTGAAATTATCGTAACTCTCATAGTTTACGATATATACATTGTACGAAGTGCTAATAAAATGAACTTCACTTGTTTGTATAAAGTGGTGTGTTAGGAAATTTGAAGTTTCCATCTTCATATTAATATTTTCCTGCCGATCTATTTACACTACTGTAAAGAAGAAATTTAGTATAAAGCACAATGTGATAGGCCTAATATTGCTATAGCAATGTATGTATAATAGAATATCGTACTTCCTAACCGGACAAAAATAACATACTTGGTTGTTCTTGGATATTTTGCCTGTGATTGAAGCGTGGGTTTGCTCAATTTATTATTTAGAGTGATTTATTTATTATAATTTGTTTATATAAGTTATAATATGTATGTTAGTGTTTCTAGAGTGCATGTTTGAATGAATTTTAACCCTTAGCACGTGTATGACGGGATTTCACGTAACCCTCAACTTGACTGGTAACGCATATGACGGGATATCTCGATTCAACACTATTTGACTTCTGCAGGTATTTTTAATTCGTTTAAAGTCCAATAGAATGCAGGGAAATGTCCTATTGGTGTAAAGTGACACTCCCACTACGGTCTTTGTTCTCAATCACCTGTAGTTGGACTTTATTTGGTTGTTCTAGTAAGCTACGACTGTCAGTTGTGAAATGTTTTGTGTCAGCGTTATCACTGCTATAGCTGTTCATTGTTGATTTGTTTAGGCCGTATTATTTATATTTTAGGTTATAGTATACATTTTTATTTTGTGTAAAATAGGCTAGTTATAAAAATGGCAAACCCTGACTACCATGGATTTGATCAATTTATCGATGAAATAATGAATGCATCTTTTTCAACTACAGTATACATTTTGAAATATAGACAGTTTCTATGGACACAGTATTATCGGCAAATATTGTTTGTGTGTTTATATGTATATTTAGTCTATATCAGTAATTTTTTTGATGTCCTGAATGTAGGTAATTATTATGAAGAGTAGAAAGATATTTTTGATACTGTATGTTGATTTTTCTCAAAACCTTCTTTTAGTAAAATTTATTTGTTTGATGAAATTCAGGTTATTTAGAATTAAATAGTAGGCCTACTTTTATATTAAAAAAATTAATATGATTTATTTGTAAATATAAAAATAATAAATAATCTGTTTCATAGGGCGGTCAAAAATGTGAAATTAAGTATTTTTTGTTGTTTTAATCTAAAAAAAATAAAAATAAAAAATTTTAAAGCCAATCTACATTTTTTTTTTACCAAATATATCTGTAAGAACCCAAAATCAAATAGAACTTTAAACATTTACAAAAAAAAAATTTTTCTAATAGCACGTTATGAGTAAATTAGCCTAAATTGTTATTCAGCGTACTAAGGGTTAAAATTTTCAGTGTATTTTTTACAGGCCTAGCCTAGGTGTTTAACTTTTTGTTGGTTAGTACAAAGAAACTAATTTATTTATGTTTTTAATTTATTGATGTTTGTTTTTACCAACATTTATGCACAAATGTAGTACAAATACTTTCTATATCTTCAAAAAATTTAAAACAATTTTTGTAAGGAAAAAATAGGATTTCTTGTGGAATTTTGACTTCGGTTTTGGTAAGAATTTTTGATTGATGACATACTAACTCCAAATTTGTTACGTCTAATTTTCTTTCATTACACAGGTAAATTTTATGCACTTTTCTGAGAAAAAGGACAATAAGAAGTTGTGTTTTCCATAATATTCTTATTTTTGGTGATTTTTTTTTCAAATTTAACCCTATCTTTTTACCAAATTTCTACTTTTTGTTTAAAAATTAATTTTATCTAATAAAAATGTTGTAAATTGATTTTTGTTTTTACCAAAATGTATGCAAAAATATAGTACAAATGCTTTTCTATATCTTGAAAAACTTTTTTTTTTTTATTTGTTGTATAGGAAATATAGGCTTTCATGTGGAATTTTGACTTTGGTTTTCATAAGAATTTGAAAAAAAATAAATAAATCAAAAAATTTCTGAAATACTAACTCCAAATTTTTTACATAAATTTTTTTTTCATTTCACAGGTAAATTCTATGCACAATTCTGAGAAAAAATATAATAAAAAGTTGTGTTTTCCATAATATTACTATTTTTAGTGATTTGTTTTCAAATTAGGCCTAACTTTGTACCTAATTAAGATTTTTTTGGCTAATATTCGATCGCAGTTGGCACCCGTGAATGACCTTGGAGTGAGCGTGGTGGGGGAAGAGCGCCGGCCAGTCACTATTCAACAGTCATGGCTACGCCACAGGAAAAAGCTCAATGTGTGATTTGGTTTATTCAATCAAGTTCAGTGATCACAGTTCAGCGTAATTATAGACGTGAATATGGCGGTGTTGCACCTACTAACAAAACTATTCTCAATTGGTATAATCAGTTTCGGGAAACAGGTAGTGTCTTAAAAGGGAAGTCACCGGGTAGGCCTTCAGTCTCTGAACAGAATGTGGAACGAATCCGTACGTCTAGTACTCGTAGCCCTAAAAAGTCATTGGCAAGACAAAGTTTGGAGTTGGAAATACCTAAGTCTACCGTGTATAAAGTGGTGTGAAAGAGGCTTAAATTACGTGCGTATAAGATTCAACTTCTGCATGAAATCAAGATTACTGACAAAGTGAAAAGAGTCGATTTTGCAGTCTTCATTTTGGACAGCATTGAAGAAAATGAGAACCTCCTGGAAAATGTCATGTTTTCTGATGAGGCGACATTTCACGTAAGTGGGTCTGTCAATCAACACAATTGTAGGATTTGGGTGTCAGAGCCACCGCATGAATTCCAAAGTCAATGTTTGGTATGGATTGATGCATGATCGTATCGTCAGACCTTTCATCTTCGCAGAGAAGACAATTAATGGGAATATCTATTGTGATATGTTAGAACTATAACTTTTCCCACAAATAGATGATATTGAACAAGAAAAGGGACCAATTTTCTTCCAGAAAGATGGCGTGCCACCTCACTAAAGTAACCGTGTCCGTGATGCGTTTTCCTAATAGGTGGATTGGTAGATGTGGGCCACTTGCATGGCCAGATCTGACTCCACTAGATTTTTCCTTTGGGGACATGTAAAAAACATTGTGTATTTCGAGAAGATCCGTGACATTGCTCATCTGAGGGAGAGGATTGTTGAAGCTGTAGTATCCGTCACGCCTGATATGCTGCTGATTACCTGGAAAGAAACTGAATATCGTTTAGACGTGGCCAGGGCAAAAAATGGTGCTTATATAGAACTTTATTAGGTATGAAAAAAAACTTGAGAACATTCTCTTTAATAATATATAGGTTTAATAACTATTAATTTAACTTTACTGTGTACTAATAAAACTTTAAATCACGGAGTTCTTTTATAAACACCCTGTTATAATAAATTTTTCTTAGCAGAAACCTTCCTTCAGTGACCTCTTAAAAACTGAGAAACTATCATTTTTTTTTAATATGTTTCGGAATAGTTTTAATATGTAAGTTTTACTTAACAGTTTTTAATGCTATAATTAGGCGAAATTTTAGCAAGTTATTTTTCCTTTGTATTATATTGATGCTTCTTTTCTTTGGTGTACACCTCAATATAATAAACAAAATAGACTCTATATATTAGATGCAATATTCCCACCTTGTCAAACAGAGGTTTACATAAAATAGTTTTCTTTTTTAAAGGTCATAACTGTGGATATATTTTTTCTGTATTTTAAAAATTGCATCAAAACCTGTTGCACAATAAGATACCATATTGTATTATTGAGCAAAAACTTATATGATAAATTATTAGTTAATTTTTTGATCTACTGTAATTCTTAGTATGGACATTTGGAAACATGCTGTATTAAGTTTCTTATATAGTATGTTTAAATATCTTTTCCAGTTTAAATTCATGTCTATATGGAGCCTCAAAAATATTACTTATAATTAAAATCATAATTTTGGGAATAATCAATATTATCCTGTACTCAATATTATAATTGATTATAATGTTATAATCAATATTATTAACAACACTCTGTTGTACTAGCTTCAGTAAAGTATCGAGATCTCACACTGTAGTTTCTATGAATTAGGGAACAATCAACTATAGGCCTATAACTTTGAAAAGAGACTGTGCAGAACCACATCACAGGAGTTAGTCGGATGCACAGAGGGGAGGTGGCGGGGAGTATACTCAAACCACATTGGTGTTTCATGTACTCTCCCGTGCTTATGCCAGTGTTCGTGCTTTTGCACCGCGTTATAGCTTAATGCATCATGGCTTCAACTTCAAAGTCTTCTGTTTATTGTAATAATGTGAAAATTAGAATCGAAGTTATCATATATTTAAAAGCGCGTGATGAAGTATAGAAAGGGGGGGAAGCCATTGAAACGATATGCAGTCTTCAGTAAATTCATTTATAGAAACAAGATAGATTTTCAAGACAACAAAAATAAATAACCATGTTTAATATTAGTATAACCTAATTAACTACAAGTGTTTAATTTTAGTATAACATAAGTGATTACAAGTGTTTATTTGCTTTATAAGTATTTAATAATGTGTGCGAGGAAGTAAGGGTGTGTGAACTGTTTGTAACAGCGAAATGAGGACCGGTTTCCAGTTATAGATAGGAGAAACGTGGTAAGACACTCTTAGTTTGGATGTTGAGATCGTAAGATGTATTTTGGACAGGCTAGTTTCAGTATTCAAAGTGGTCAAAAGCTTTTTGTAAAATGTAGTGCTAATGTATGGAAGATCGGTTATTCGAGCATAGACATGTATTAGTGAATGTCGTTTGCTAATAAATTGACTTTTTGTTAAATAAAAAGACAGAGAAACGTATTTTTTGTATAGGTGATGTAGTATTTGCATGTGTCCGACAAAAAACGAACAATGAACTAATTACGTTGAAAGACATTAGTAAAGTACAAATGTAAGGTGTGATTGGAGCAATTTCAATCAAGCTAGTTCTACAGGTGGACAACGCAAAGGGACTCATCTTCGATGCCACGTTTTTTACACTTCACTACAAGACAAAGAATCGACGTCAACGGACTGGTAAAAAATGTGTTATTCAATACAAAGAACTTAATTTGTATATTATGTGAAATTTAAAATGTTTTATTTTATAAAATTATAATCAAATATTTTAATAATTATGTTTAATAAATGAATAGATAATAGATGTCTATTGATATAAAATTTTTTATAAAGTAAATTCAATAATAAGTAACAGATGTTTCAGTCTGCTTTATTTCTTAAAATATTTCTTTAAAGTTGCAACTTAAAAAATAAATTCATGTTTAAAAAATAAAATAGTAGACCTTCTTCAAAGGTAACAATAATAATTTTAATTAGGAAATATATTTTGAATGTATATGTATAATTTAAATGAATTTATGTTTAATAAACCTTTATGTTAATTTCAGCTACAAGTGTTTTCATTGATCAAATCCAAAGTCACTGTGAGTACACTTATAAAAGAGCTTACAACCCCTGAGATTAAAAAAAATTCATTAAATTCATTTTTTCTATGTTAAAATACGACGAAAGTCTGGCGCCCAATATTAATCAATTAACAATAATTAAATTCAATTTCAATATTAAATAAATAACGTAGGAACTCTTCAAGTTCAAAAGATTTTTTTTTTTTTTTTTTAAATAGCTTCACTATTCATGCTAACTCCCTGCTTTTTGAATTACTTCAATTGTCGCTCAACGTGTGGCATTTTTTAATGAATAAAAGTAACTTTCAATTTCAATTTCTGATAAAGCCAGCTTTTTGAATTACTTCATTATCTGGAAGTAAATCCTATCAAACTTGTCTGTGGTGTCATTAAAGGTCGATTAGGAGAATATGTAACTGAAAGCATGCCTGTAAAAAAATAAATGTGTAAAAAACTTTTCTTTAAATACTCAAGTGATAAGCGAAAAAAGTGCTCTGATCATGTTGAAAAAATTGAACAATTATACTGGAATCGGGATCCACTTATGGACGAAAATATGATAGGATCGTCATGTCACTCAACGGCAATGACGAAAGTAGTGACAACTCTGATGACGATGAATCTATTGCAACTTTACAGAGTGACCTAAATAAAGATGAAAATAGTGATTGTGAAGGTATAAGGGAGCTTTATTTTTGACAGTTACTAGTCTGGATGTTGTAAATAAAAGAGAAAAAAACAATTACGCTGTATCATAGAAAACTACTCAATGTTTTAGTGTTTTAATGAAGAACTTATCATCCATACCATTAATTAAGGTGTATGCATTTTATTTTGTAAGTCTGTATTTTTATTTAGCGTTTAAATATGCATACTTTAACAACTTTTATGTTAATATGTTTTTTTCATGAGTAAAATTCTCAAATATGTAATCAGAATCACAAAAAACAGGCCTAATAAATAATAAATTATATAACATAGTAATTTATTTGTTTAGCACCGAATATTTTTCCTTAATTTTTATATTATACCAAGGAAAGAAGAACATGCAAGTGGAAACAGCTAAATCCCCTCCCCCCCTCCGGCCCTCTCACTCAACCTACCATCTCCCAACCTGTGTGGACCTAGCCAGCATGTGGCCCTTTACTAAGTTATTTACCTATAACTGGTAGATCCCGTATATGTAATCATTAACAGGGATATTAATATAGAGATTATCAACATTTTTTCTCTCCAAAATAGTTCAATTCTAGCAAAAGTTAAGATAGATATTCTTTTAACAAGAATAAGAACCAGTTGAAGAGAAAAAAAAGAGGTTGAAGTTTTGTTACACCTACCTACAGTTCAATATAAATGAGAAAACTAAATATAATTATATTATTATCCAATATTTTTATTTAAAAAAAAACAAAAAATCCAGTTTATTGTGTAATTATAGAAGTAGGTTAAATAAACAAACTTAGTTCTGAATTATCTCGAACTCCAAAAAATAATAACTCACCAATGATGTAAAATGTCATTGACTAAGTAAATAATGTGAAGTTTATGGCTGAATGTTCTGTTTTCCTCCAAAAGTCTGAAAATTATAAACTATAATTAATCTTAATTTTACTTTTTAATGCTGTTTAATAAACTTTATTTATTTGTACTTATGAAGTAGGTAAACCATTATAATTACGTTGGAAATGGGAAGGGGATGATAAAATATAATCTCATTAGAAAACTGTAATTCATATTTTTTAATTGACATACTGTGTATAATCCCCCCTCCTTACACTATATAACTTACTTAACCCTTAGCACGCGTATGACGGGATTTCACGTAACCCTCAACTTGACTGGTAACGCGTATGATGGGATATCTCGATTCAACACTATTTGACTTCTGCAGGTATTTTTAATTTGTTTAAAGTCCAATAGAGTGCAGGGTAATGTCCTATTGGTATAACGTGACACTCCCACTACGGTATTTGTTCTCGATCACCTGTCATTGGACTTTATTTGGTTGTTATAGCAACCAGGCGTCATTTTGTGTTCTGTCCCAGCGCGTATAACGTGATTTCTCGTCTCAGTAAGCTACGACGGTCGGTCAGATGTAAAATGTTTTGTCAGCCTTATCATTGCTATAGCTGTTCATTATTGATTTGTTTAGGCCGTATTATTTATATTTTAGGTTATAGTATACATTTTTATTTTGTGTAAAATAGGCTAGTTATAAATATGGCAAACCCTGACGACCTTGGATTTGATCAATTTATCGATGAAATAATGAATGCATCTTTTTCAACTACAGAATACATTTTGAAATATAGACAGTTTCTATGGACATAGTATTATCTTCAAATATTGTTTGTGTGTTTATATGTATATTTAGTCTATATCAGTAATTTTTTTGATGTCCTGAATGTAGGTAATTATTATGAGCAGTAGAAAGATATTTTTGATACGATATGTTGATTTTTCTCAAAATCTTTTTTTAGTAAAATTTATTTTTTTGATGAAATTCAGGTTATTTTGAATAAAATGGTAGGCCTACTTTTATATAAAATAAATTAATATGATTTGTTTGTAAATATAAAAAAAATAAAAAATCTGTTTCATAGGGCGGTCAAAAATGTGAAATTAAGTATTTTTTCTTGTTTTAATCTGTAAAAAAAATTTTTAAGCCAATCTACATTTTTATTTTTACCAAATATATCTGTAAGAACCCAAAATCAAATAGAACTTTAAACAATTACAAAATTTTTTTTCCCCTAATAGCACGTTTTGAGTAAATAGCCTAAATTGTTATTCAGCGTGCTAAGGGTTAATACTTTATTCACTTATTGATTCATTATAATTTCCATTCACAATAGACACTAAGCAACGTGCTTAATGAGGATTGCTTCCGTTCTAAATTAAGTGTTGACCCGTGAAAAATATTAAAATATAACACAAAATTTAAACAGGGCTTCTGTAATTTATATTCTTGTTATAATAAAAACTAATAATAAAAAAATGGTGCAAAACATGGACAACTTTCTCACAATCAAAATACTAGTCAAAAAAACTATTCCCCGAAAATAACATCAATTCGGTAGTTGTCAATAAAAAAGTGAAAATGAAACGTGGACACTGTCTCAGATTTTATAGATTATTTTAACCCTTTGGCCGCTGCGCATCTAGCGTGCCCGACTAGCCTAGACCGCTGCAGCCGAAATCACCATTTAAGTAGTACTCTATATAAATCGTTCTAAAAACCATGCTGTTGAAGTTAGAACAATTTTTTTTTTTTTTTTTTTTTTGTTATTAGCTATTCTATAGGATAAACATGTCGAAACAAAGTTTCATTCAATTTTTTATATTCAAAAACTCCTAAAACCTAAAACAAAATTTTTTTTACAATGAAATTTTTATTTTGAACTCATAAATCAATATAAACCAAAAATATTTTATACATAAAATTAATATTTTATTAAAGTAAATGTACTAATGGAGACCTGTAAAAAATTTCAAGAAAATATAATTATAAACAACTAAGCAATAAACTATTTTCTAAAACATTGAAAAATCGATTTACAACATATTTTTACCTTATGTAATACAGAGTCAACGGTGTAGACTCTGTAGATGTATTCTGTAGATGTTTGGACAGTTAGTTGTATGGGTTTGTACAATTTTTAACACACATAAAATGTAAATAAGTACAGTAAAAACTCTCTAATCCGGATTAATGTGGCGCCGGCCGATCCGGCTAATCCGGATTAATGTGGCGCCGGCCGATCCGGATATCGAAAAATCCGGATCTCGGGGTGGCTATTTTTATATATTTAAAGTGGTTTCAAACGTGAACAAAACATAGCAAATTTACGTTTTTAGCGCTAAACGCGTTGCGCTTACGATAAATAGTAGCTTGACCACAGTATTCTAAAAATTAACTATGGTTTTTCAATTTACTGTAATATATAGACGTTACGCTTTAACTGTACTATTATGTAATTTGCCGTAGTTTGCCGGTACGGTAACCGGTAACAAAAGTACCAAAAACAACAAAAGGTAAGTTATATAAATAAATATTTCAATAGCTATGTTTAAAATTCTATTTATTTTAAGCTGAATGAGGCTCAGCATAAAGTACACAAACAACAATTAATTAGGTCTACTAATTATGTTAACTAAAAATATCAAACGAAAAATGAAGATTAGAAAATAAAACAGTACAATAAATACGTACAGGATTGTACACGTAAAATTTTGATGAACGTACGATAAATGTTAGTTTTCATTACAGTACAGTAATTTGTACTCAAGTCAGTTTTTATTAAAAAAAGATGTAATGGTAGCTTGCTTGGCTCGTTGAATACGCTTCTTAGATGTAATATCTCTCCATTTACGAAAAAGAAGGAGATCGGCCGGTGAGGAACCTTCTTGTTCTTCCACGTAGTCTATCGGCTGTTCAAGTGCTTGAAAAGCTTCGCAATGAGTCATGATTTGTTTTTGTTGTTGAATCAGAACCGCACTACTGCCCAGTGCCCAGCTCAAAAACATTGTTCACTACTATTCAGCCCGAAAATATTATTTTTGTATAGAAAATTGTATTTTTATTAATTTTTATACGATGGCATAAGGCGACCGGATATCGGAGTTTCCGGATATCAGAGATCCGGATCAGAGAGTGTTTACTGTAATATCATATAAAAAAACTGGAAACTAAAAATATTTACACTATTATGGTACAACATTAATGGTGTTCAAACGCTTTCTCTTTTTAGCACCTGTGCTTAGTCAAGCACATGGGGTGAACTCCTTTGTTACAATTTTTGCAACCATAACGAGTTTTCTTCCTTTTGCCTTCAGAACTGGTACTTTGAGCACTACATACTGAACAATTATGCTGTTTATTTTTTGCTAAAAGGTAAGAGGCTCATCACCAAAACCTGTATGTTGTGCCGGGTGGGGGTCATCGAGCCATTCCTCAGTAATCACTTCAATAACTGAAATTTTTAATTTTAGTCTAGAAAGAGGATTATCTGAGTTAATTTTATTAAGAATGTACAGGTTCACAATAATCCTAGAAAAAATATTAGGCATCTTTATCTGCTTAAAAAACAAAAATATAGCCATATTATGAAACGCCCTTTTAAAAGGACGTCAACAGTGAAAATAGGGTTAAACAATAAGGTCTGCAATAGCTTCACTTATTTGATTTAAATCAAGTTTTAAATGGCAGTGATCTAGGTACATATTTGTTTTGGGCAATTATTTTAAAATGATAATATTATTTTACTTGCAACTTTGTACATTGGTTTAGGTCATAAGATTCTCATACCATAAAAATTTGAATGAAATCGGTAGCATTGATTTTAAGAAATTACATTTTTTATAACTGCTATATGGCCAATTTTTCGGTTTTTATTTTAGAGACGGCGACCAATATGTTTTGTTTTGGTACTTATAGGCTACATTTTAGCAAAATTTAATAAAAATCTGTTGAGCCAAAAAAAAAAAAAAAAAAATAGTACACATTTTCTCATCTGACAACTTGCCACAACATAGTTCTCTCTAACGTGAAAATGGAGCAACTTTATTGGGTTTTTATAATTTGGCTTTTATAATAATAGTTTCGCTTTTGCCACCATCTGTTGAATTAATATAAAAGATTGAAAGATAATTTCAACAGTATATTGTTTATTTCGATAGCATGTGTTTTACTAGGCTAAACGTTAAATTGAAAAGTGATATTTTAGATGAATAAAGCGTACAAAATTCTTGGTTTCGTTTTAATTTATAGATCCAAAACTATAATAGTTAGAATAATATGGAAAACACAGTTAGAAAGAAGAAGAAAAATAATATAAAATAGTATTACTTTAAACTAGTTAGACAGTTATATAGGCATGTGAAAATTAGACGAATGGATGACATAATTTCTGTTTTAGTTTGTCGTGACACTTGATCGCTCGTTATACACAAACTTTACCAATTTATTAAATAAAATTATTAACATTTTATGAACTTTTAGTTGTATGTATATGAATATATGGAACATTTTCTTTTGAACAATATAAAAATTATTTTCATACGATAATTTTAATAGGGTAAATGTTGAATTGAAAAAAGTGATTTTCAGTCGCTTACCGCGAGTTCATCTGCACCCTAGGAGCAGCAAACCGGATGGAGGATTAAACAAAGTTAGTTTTCAGTGTAAGATTTTGTTTGTGGTTTGAAATGTTCAGGTTCATTTTATTTGATCAATATATATATATATATATATATATATATATATATATATATATATACACATGTACACTAAGCAAAGTTTTGATTATTCAAATTAAAAACCAGTAATCAGATAGTCAAAGACTCTGAGTAGGAATTAGAAAATTCCCACATCCTTAGTTACAAATTGTTTTATTAAAAGATTGTTATAAAAGCTTATATAATTAAGTAGGCTGTATGATACATACTTGCTCAATAGATACTGTGCTATGACTCTGTTAGTTCTTTCGTTTGTGGCACGATGGAGGATCCATGCTTTTCCACTTGAAATAGAATCTTTAGTACAAGAATCTATTATTGGTTGTAATACAGAGTCAAGTTCAGAAAAACTAAGATTACAATCTGCGGCGTCTGATTTCATCTTCTCCAACTGAGCCTTTGCAATAACATCTTCACAAGCACTTTGTTGTTGCTGCATCAAAACCTATAATCAAGATTATAACTTTTATACACACTCCATTACTATTAAACACATTATTCATTTTATGCATTGATTATTATTGATATTTTAAACTAGATATTAAACAAATTTCATACAATTTTTATGCAAAACAATATTATCATTACAAAGGTCTTTAAGATACTAATCATGCCACAACAAAATGCATCCTCTGATTAATGAAATCACTAATGGTCTGACGACGATCTTCAAGAATTTATTCGTGGACACAAGCAATGTTTTCATTATTTCTTCCTGAATGTTCATCATCTTCAACTGACATTCTGGTCTTTCTGAAACATCTGAACCATTCATAGGTTTATGTTTTACGAATTGCATTTTTTCCAAAAATGTTTGTTTCAACATTTCATGAGTTTATTTTGAAGTTCTTGTTAAGTTTAAAATAAAATTTAAAACATATTCCTTGTTTTATTTTTAATCACTAATTTTACAACCAGAATTTAAATGAGCACTGCTACTAACAAAACACTGGTGCCACTTCTCTAACAACTGATACAGTACCCAGGCGCACTAGAGGTGCTTTCTAGAAATGATTCATCTAACTAAATATTCCTGCCTACAGAGACTCCCATTTCACAAACTTTTGGATTGCTCCTTGTCTAATAGCAATAAATTTCTCCAGATATTAAAAATTATTTGATTTCAATTTTCAAATATTGGCAAGAGCCCAGTGAAAAGAGTGTAAAGAACAAGATGTGACTATTAAATTACAAGACTGTGTTTTTACTACTGAACGAAAGCAGTGAAGAATGATTGTGAGCTCTTTCTCTTTAGCAGAGACCTTGAATGTGTTTGAATCTGCAAGACAAACATAAATTACCCTCAACCGTTTAGTTGATTATGAGTAATCATTTAGTGGAGTGGTTTTCTGTTGTATGCCAGAATAATGCTAAATTCCAAAATTAAGCAATATGTCAAGTTGAAATGTTTAGGAAAATTGATATTTTTAAATGCTTACAGGGGCTTATGGGGAAAACTGCATATCTCGTGGATGTGTGTTTGACGCATAAAAGATTCAATGAGGAGCATGAGAAACAATGAATGTTCTGGACATTCTTCCACTTCAGGAACTAAAAAAAATGTAGAAAAATTAGCCAAGTTGTTTGAGGAAGACTGCAGACTCAGTGTCCAAATGATAACTGAAGTCATAACCATTTTTAAAAATGTGTTAACAGAAACTGATTTTTTCTTCGCAAGCGACCAATGGAAAACAAGACTGCATCAGTGTATAAGTGTGAATGGAGATTATATTGAAGGGACAAACATTAGAATTTGGACACATAAATATAGGTAAGTTATTGTGCCAGTTTTATCATTTAATTAGACACACCTTGTTTCTGACTGAAGAGACATTGACAAACAATTTTTACTTTTATTATTTAATTACTTAAATAAAGAGGTTAGGTATTCAGTTAAAAAAAAATACTTAAATTTACACCAATGTTTTACAATGTTTACAAGCAAGTTCTTACTGCATGTTGGGCAGATAAATTCTGCTCGCTCTCTCGTATCTGCTCTTGTAAAGTATTTTGCTGAGCCGTCAAGTTATCAACTCCTCCAGCGTTTGGATTCTGAGTAACCTGAACTTGGTTTTGTTGAGCAGCTGCTAACCATTGCACTGCTGTTACTGCAGCTGCAGCAAGATTTAACGGAGAACCTACCACAAATTAATAGAAGCAAAAACAATTTAGTACAATACTACTATTTTGGAAATTAACTTCAATAGCAATTTAAATGATAAATTTGTATCAAATTTATAATGCAATAGTATTTAAATAAATTAATTTAATGTCAACCAAAATCTGGGGAACAACTTAACTCTATTACAAAACATACATATACAACAAAATATTAAAATTAGATTTCTAGGCTGTTCGTTGCATCGTTTTTTCAAAGTTAATTGGTGAGATTCAACACCTATAAGAGAGAATGGTCATAACATTCATATGGTGGATAAATATCTGCAAAAAGTTATAAAGACAAGTAAACCCAAGGAAAGGCCTAGGAGCTGTAATCTATATGAAGGGTACTACTGACAGGATAAGTACTTTTTTTAACTTAGGAAATATAGTGTTGATAGAGATGAATCTCTTGGAGACAAATAAATAAGGAGGACGTATCACATATAAGAACATTAAAATCTTCAAAGTGACTTCTCACGCGTTAAATGTTCCATTGTATCACACTATTTAAGTTTAAATTTCTGGCCATATTTATGATATAGTAATAATAAAAATAATAATAATAATGAATTCGTTAACATTTTTAATGGATTTGGACATGTATTATTCTTTCCACCTGTCTGGGATTAATAACTTTCAGATGAGACAATATTAGTTTACAGTTTTATTTTTAGAGGTTTCATGGTCTAGCTCCATACCATCTTCAACAACTGAAATATCAGATGCTATTATTAGACTTCACCCAAACACTTTACTTTAACTTTTCCGTTTCTATTATTTAAAGGATGGCTCGAATTTTGGAGCCAGTGGTTTGTTGTTGGCTTCGTTAAAGGAATACTACACTTATTTTTTAAGAAACTGTTGTTTAATTGCTGGTGATGGTGTCCAAGTCTTTTTTTACATCATGGATGTCACAATTCAATGCTTATTTCTTTAACCTAGACCAGAAGAGGATGGTGTTACACCTGGAGGAGGAGTTAAGTTACTCAAGGAAGAATCTTTCGAACCAGGGACAGTTTTAGAGAAAACTGCTAATAACTGAGTCATTCCCTCTGTTAGTAATTTAACTGTCTTCATCAGTTAATCAGTTGGCATGCGATGATATTTTATTCCAAATTACAGCAACAAAGAGTTTCTTTGTCCTGCTCGTTTAGAAATTTCATATGGCATTTTGAGGATATTTTGTCTTTCAACAATAAAAGATAAAATAGCCTTTTTTTCTTAGTACATTAAACAGTTAAAGACCATGCAGAATGATCGCCACCACAATTTGGACATTCTTCTATCCTTCACTGTTGTGGCCTTTTCAAACCACATTGGCCACACACTTCCGGTTTCGTACAAACAGAACTCATTTGTCCAAAACTCTGCCACTTAAAACATCGTCATGGGTTTGAAACAAAAGGTCTAACAACTATCCGTTGGTATCCGGCATAAATATCTTGAGGTACTATAGGTGTGCCATAAGTAATAAGTAATAATGTAGTTGGTACTTTTTTTTCCAATCTTGGTTCACATAATCCAAGTAACTTCGATTATTGATGGTTCACTTAATTCAGATTTAATCTTCTCTAGAGTAATATGGAGCAGATCTCTACATGTTACAATGTAGTTCAAGGATTGGGGTGGTTACACCGATCCCTTGATTTGGTCGAAAAACAATGTATTTTTTAGTAATAACAAACTTTGCTTATTGTTGTTTATCTCTACAAAAATAATTCCATTTTGTAGTTTCTAAATGGAACCTACATGACCTTTCTCATACCTATAAATGATTTTAACGTTTGGAAAGAATACAGAATTGATCACTTGGTTGCCAAGTGATGAAATTCTACCTAAAAAAGAGATGTACAGCATAAATAAGAACCCTAAGAGGAGATGAAAGTGTGGGTAATTGTGTAATGTAGATATTCTGTGTGTAAATGATTATGTAGATGATAGTATTGTGAGTGTTTGACTGGGGATCACGAGGCATTAAAATCACAATAGGTTTCAAAGTTATAGATGATTTTACTTGAACAGCACTGAAAAAGCAACTCATGAGAATACACTATGTGAGATGTAACATAAGCACTCACCTCTAGATATGCCAAGGTACTTAATCTATTAGATTGGTGACAGAATTAAAGCACATGATTTGGTTTGTTGACTATGCTTTAATCAAACTAAACTGAAGTACATTTTAACCCATTGGTGCAGGCATACAAGACGATCTCGTATCTCTGGTGCCTGGCCTAATATTCGATATACGAGACATTTCGTACTCTATTAACAATCCGTTTTACCGACATAGTACTTGGGTTTATCTTAAGTAATAGTTGAGTCGCTATTCTTTTCATAATGTACTTATAATTTTATACTATATAATTTATATATTTTATAACATTTATAATATATGTATATTATAAATGTTTACGTATATTATAAATGTTTATATATATATATATATATATATATATATATATATATATATATATAAAGACACCAAAACGATAGATTTATTTTATAAAAACAATATTTATTTTCAATTTTTAATATGGGCCATTGACTCTTAAAGTCAAATTCTCTAGTTCTGGTTTCCATTTAAGCTCTTTTAGTTTGTATGATGTAGTTGTAATTTGATACACCTATACTCATGTGTAATCATGTATTGTTTTTATACACAAGTGGCAAAAGTCACAATAAACAATATTAATCAAATGAAGATAGTGTATTATACCAAAAAATCAGTACAACTATTGAAAAATCGATTTAGAGGTCTCCTAATACAAAAAAGATTTTTGTTTAATAAACGAATTTAACTCTATTTGTTTGTAGTCTTTAAAAGATAGACTATGAGGCTAAACAAATATACAAAGTTTAAAAAAAATAGGAATGACAACTGTTAAGCTTCCATCAAGGTTTTGAGAAAATTAGTTAGTTAAATTGAAAACTTTGAGTGCTTAGGAAAAATACAGAATTTAGATTTTTTGAAAATTTAATCTAAATATTTTGATAGAATTTTCCTGAATTTGGTTCTAATTAATTGGTTGTAACACATTAGTCGCAATTTTTCCAAAAATCCTGGTAAATCAACACACCAATTTGTAACAAATTTAGGTAAACCAATAAAGTAAATCTACTGTACCAAACTGAATGTAAAAGAAACTTGCAGTTCAGATATAATAATTGTAAAAGGAGAACTTTGATAGTTTTCATTAAAAACTGGAATCCAAACACCAAAAACAAAATTATTAAAATGGCTAATACAATTATTTAAAATCTTTTATTTTTTGGCTTTTCAATAGAGTAAGTGTCATAATCGTACTACTTTAATGTTGGTAATGTTTATGCACAGTTCATTATATAAAGAATTCAAATTTTATCATAAGAAGAACATATCTTTAATCTGATGTTGAAGGAAGGAGAAATTAATCACTGCCTAATAAACTTTTTCATTCCATTATCTTCCATACCTATTGACTAAGGAAGCTTATTGCCTAAAAGGTAGTCGGTAAATTATATACAATAAGAATATTAGGAAATGATTAAATGTACACAATTCTCACAAATATATACACTTTATTTCAGACGTGTTTCAACGACAATGTCGTCATCATCAGTGACAGTTACAAAGCAAAATTATAACTAAAACAGAGAGGGGTTACAGCTTTTATGTTTAGGTTATAACTGTGATTTAGTTATAATTTTGCTTTGTAACTGTTACTGATGATGACGTCATTGTCGTCGAAACGCATCTGAAATAAAGTGTATATATTTGTGAGAATTGTGTACGTTTAATCATTTCCTAATATTACGTTTCTCTCAAGCCAAGCTCAAGTGTACATTACAATAAGAATAAATAAAAATTTTGTCCTTTTTTAATTAATGAAAAAAATTGTTACCAATCTATTATTAATATAAATTTACAAATATGATGATATAAAAAATGTCTTTGAACTTTACATAACTAATAAACACAAATAACACAACTGTGTAGGGCTACTTTAGCTTTTGACATTTTTACCTCCCATGTTGAGTTGTGCTGGTGCTCCCCCACCTACATTTAATACACCAGATGCTTGTAATAGCAACGGATTCAACGAAGGAGGCCCTGATCCAACATTCAGATTTGAAACACTTTTCTGTTTCAGAACTAAAAAATAAAACACCAATTGTCATAATATTTTAAACTTAAAACACATATTTAGTTATTACGTTGTATTCAAATATCTTTTAAACTCTTGTGCTTTATTTATTTGGTGATTTATACACTAGTCATATCAGGTGTCCAGATGGAAGACAACTAAAATAATAATTACATTACATTTCAGAAAATATTTTTATACACATGTTCAGTTTTCACCAGAGACACTCAAAGGTATCACTCCCCCCCCCCCCGTTTACCTTGGTTTAGTCCACAATCTACAAAATAATGACACCGCAAAAGAAATTCGAGTTCATGTTATGACAGTTCAGAGTTGTTTTAAAATGCAACATGTACAAAAACCCCTCCCCCCCCTCCACACACACAGAAAATAATTTGATTCTTGAAAACAAAATGAGAAATACAGAAAATCTGAGGCCTGTGAAACCTCCTAAAAAGCTAAGAACCTCTAAAAAAAAACATGGACTAAATAGACAGTTTTTCCAGCAAAGACCGGCTAAAACACAAATACCTAAACTACTGCTAACGAGTGATTGTGTCTGATATTAAAACTTTGCTCTAGACATAATAGAAAAATTGACACTACACTAAATTTCCTCTAACAAGTCTGCTTCACAAATTACAACATTCTAATAAATGTAATAATTGAACAGTTAATAATTAAAATGAAAAAGAATAATACCGAAATGTTTTATTAGCCAAGTGACCTTTCTTTTTTTCAATAGAGACTGTGTTGTAACTATAAATTGTGGCACTTATGTGCTATCCCAAATAACATATCAAACTATATTCCAACAAGATGGGGCATCACCACACTTCAGCCACATTGCTAGGGATCACTTTGATAAAAACATGTCTGGACGATTGATTAGTGTTGGTAGGCCAATTGGTTAGCCTCCTAAATTACCCGACAATAAAATTTTAAGTTAAGTCAAAAGCATTGTTTATCAGGTTAGGATTAACAATATTCGGCACCTGATTATTCAAAAAAGAGATGTTATGGCTACTGTTATGTCATATATGTATTCTGCATGTATTGGCAGGAAATAGACTCCATTAGAAATTGTGGCAGGTAGGTTGGATAGGACTGTTGGTAAGCACATGGAAGTGTAGACAATAAACATGATGAGTGTTACTGCAGGTGGGTTCGCCATGTGGCTGCAGTCTCTAAGCAGAAAACATATTTTATTAGATTGGAACTCCATTGTGTCGTACAGGCCACCTGGAACTGAGCAGATATCATGGGTGACAAATTCACAATCACAAATCCTACCTATCAAACTCACGTGAGATGTGACGATCCTCATAAAAACATAACCATACCACAAAATACACCAGGAACAGTGGAAATAACCTTACCTTACCACAAAATACACCAGGAACAGTGGAAATAACCTTACCCTACCACTGTTCCTTAAACGAAGGTGACACAATCCTGATACACAAGCAGTTTCCGTGTGATAGCAAAACATCATTGGAACCAATCCTACACTACATCATCCCTGTCTCTTGGATGACGCTAACTTCCTTAATCATAAAAAATTTCTCCACACAGAGCCACCCCAAGTTCATCAACACCTCCAACATCTTAAACAAAGACTGGAGTACTTCTACCCCCACCATATTCATTCATAACCGTATTGAAGGGGGCGAACTAACACTAGTACCCCTACCAAAATCGTGGTCAGACGTGGTGGACACAACATCTCAAATACATCTAATATTCATTATTTGGGCATCCATTTTATCATTGTTTAACATATATATTCTAATAAAAATATACATTATAACTAATATGCATTAGGGCACCAGAGAGGGATTATTCTCAGTTATAAGATTAGGCCCTACATTTTTAAAGGTGTCAGTGTTGTTAGGATTTAGGATAAGAAAATATTTATTATAAGTTTAGAAAATATTGTATTAACAATAAATAGTCAAATGTTAGCACCAGTTAAATCTTCAATATCAGACCTGTGGTAGTTATTGGGAAATTTGAAAAAGAGTTGCAACTGCTTAGCTTGCAGGTCATTGGCATTACATGTATAGTGAGGCTCTATATAAACTGTCAGTGACCTAGATTAGAGGATCAATTGGACCAAAGACGTCGGCAAGGACAAGGAAACAGTGCTGGTCACCAGAGGGACGTGGCCCAGAAACAGACTCGTAAAAGGGACGGGCAGTTATAGAGCTTCAAGGCTAAAATTGGAATATATAGTTAATTACCTTAGAGGTTGTCCTCAATCCGTATTATAGTTATGGCTACACCGCTGTTTCGGCAAACACTGTTATTTATTTATGTATGACGAGTCATTCTCTGATTTTATATGTGTTAGTGTTGTGTTGTGTTTCGTATTTGTGTTAGTGCGGGCCCGATGAAGCCGACAGTGTTCGGCGAAACAGCGCTGTAGCCATAACTATAATACGGACTGAGGACAACCTCTAAGGTAATTAACTATATTATATATTAAACAGCCCAAGACAACACATTATAGTTTATAAGATAAAATTGGAAGGTGAGCGGATACATGTGTTAGAAAGCAAAAGTAAATTAATTCATTTATTTGCCATTGATCTGGATTGAAGATTTAAAGGTCTAATTAGGACAGATTATGTTTTAAATTACATTTTATAGGATTAAATATTGGATAGGGGTATAATATGTCAAACTGACATAGAATCATTTATAGATCTAAAGTAATTGTAAATTGTAACAACTATAAAGGAGTAAAAATAAATTAATAATAACAATCTGAACCACCGAATTTGTTATTTTATTTGAACCCGTAGAAATGAATTTAGGAGAAAACCTAGTATTCATAACACTACAAACATGATCCAAGCAACATAGCACACTAGGATGCTCTCATTGTAATTTCTTGAAACAATTACAATGATAATGAGACAAACACTTCAACAGTTTTCCTTCATAATGGTGTGAACAGTAAATGTATATATCATTCAGATGTAATAATTTTATTTTAAAACCTTCCATCTGGACATTAGCATAAAAAACCAAATTGAAAATATAACTATAGTGTTTTAAAGTCTACAACATTGTGTATAAGAATTATGCACACAAGATACTTGTATGTGCAATAACGAGTAAATCTAAAAACTTTACAAAATAAAAGTCTAAATAAATGTCTAATTAAATATAAAGAAAACTCTAAATGTTGGTCTGTTTTTGCTTTATTTTATTACTTTATACTTGATTTTTCCAATACTCTCTCCTTCAATTCATGACCGCAGTGATTAAATAATTTAAGAAAATGATAATTGTAAAAAAAAAATGTTAAGAATTGTTTTTACTATTTCAATTATTATTTCCTAATGTACAAGACCTACTTATTTTGAAACCTCCATTGTGAAGTTACTATTTTGTTTAACTAGGCTATTTTTTATAAACTAAACTGAATAAATCTGAATATTAAAGTTTAAACCTGTAGTGAGTGATATTGTTAGAACACAGTTATGTGATATGGAAGATAAGAAACAGAATTACCAACACACAAATCTTCTTTCCTGATCAACTTGTTTAAGCCATAGTTAGCACTTCTATTGTAAATAACAGAGCAAATCTACTTCGTAGAATATAAGTATGATGACTTTTTAAAGTTTAAAAATATTGAGTTAATGAGGAAGAACTCACCTGCCCCCAAAACTTATGATGCCACTTGCTGCGAAGTTTTAAGAAGCAATTTGTGATAAACTGAATTTGTTAGTGTTGACATTTCCATTTTTATTCACGCTTTACAGATCTATGTCTGATCAACCCATTCTTAGTGGTTACAGAATGTGTATTAGGCCTACTAAAATTTATATAAGGAATGTTATAAATATTTTTTTAATCTGACCATTCTTAAATGGAGGATATCACTATGCAGAAAGTTTTACTAGTATTTTTAACTGAACCTAGTGTCTATAATTGAAGAACATACAGAGTCATTGTTCATAATGCTGAGCACTAATCAACTTATATTATACGATTATGGAGTTTATATTTAATTTCATGGGTGGTAGTAAAATATGATTTGAAAATATAGTTCTCTTAATTATATTTAAGTTCAAAATAAACTTAAACTTAAAATACTCTGTTACTTATTTATTAATATATAAATAACTGAACTATGATATCTTGTAATGTTACATAGTACTTAAACAGTTGTTTTAAATACAGGTTAAGTAAGCAATAGTTGAACTTCATTCCATTGTGATCCTCATGAAGCCGAACCTTCTACTTACTTAAACCCTGCTGGGTTTTATTTCGGTAATCCTGAGTTTCATTACAAATTGTTATAATTTGACTTTCCAAATTATAATCTTACAAACTGTGAAGATAATATAAATTGTGCTTAAAAATAACTTTTTACAAAGAAGTGGGAAAAAAACTCTTGGAAATACTTCAACCTATTTCAAAGTGGAAGTACATAAAACATGCCTTTATAGGAAATACTTCAGTTGATCCCTGATCCAAGAAACTATAGCCCAGTTATTTTGTGCCAAAAAATGGCCTGACATCCAAATAAATCAGCACTAAACAAAAGTGTTGTAAGTACTTCTTCATGATCAATACAACATTAAAAAAAAAAAAAACTTTACACGATTTGGGAAAAAAGGGGTGTCTCAAATTAAAGGTATAACTTAAATTAAGTGTTGAAAATGTCATTTTTCGTAAACTGCATAAAAATTATTGCTTTTTCGAAAAACGTACTAGAATTGAAAAATATGTTATAAAATTCTGAAAAATTTGGTTATTTAATTATCTCTATAGAATTAAACAGTTCCGAGATAATGAACGTTTGAAGTGTGGGGTGTCAAGCGTCATACATGCTACTTTTACTCGTAGTTGTATTTTAAGATAAAAATTAACAAAAACAGGAATTTTAAACAACAGTTGACCTTAGAACATGAATTTAGTTTCAGGTTTTAACTACGTAATGTTTCTTTCACATTTTTATAACATTAATGTAAACAAAATTAAGTCAAAAAAATGTATTGTATAAACATAAGAAATACTTTATTTAATATTTCTCTATAAATGATACACAAGAAATACTTAATATTTAAATTTCTTTAAGAAAAATACAAAAAAAATTATAATAAATAAAATTATTAATCTGAGTTTTCTTCGAAACTTAAATTTTCTGTATAGTCTGACTCAACGTTTACTTCATTTCGTACAGTTTCTTCGTCGTTACTTTCATCGCACTCATTATTACTGTCAACGTCATTCTCTTCATTCTCATCATTTTCATTTTCAAATAGTTCATCTTCTATCAAATTATCAAAATTGCTACATCCATTTTTTCTGAAATATATTTGACATTTGGTCTTCCCTTAGGTTGGCCAGGCTTCACACATTTATAAAAATTAAAAATGTTATCTTTATAGCAATATTTATGGTACCTAGCCTCAATAGTACAAATTCTTTTAAAATCTTCTTTGCATAAATCATTATTAATCACTCTAAGCATAACATCCAAATTTTTATGAAAGTCTTCACTAGATACTAACAATTTTATTTATCAATTTTAATTTTTCAGACATTTTACTATAATCTAATGAACTTGTTGCATTACCACATATGATACACTTATTCAAATAATCAAAATGTTCCAATGATTTTCTCACTTGTTTATTATAGGACTATACTTAAATTTCTTTTTTTCACTTAAAGTACCAAAATCACTGTGTGAAAATTTGCCATTTCTTTTCAATGTATATCTTTGATAACATTTTACATGAACCAATGCATTTTTCGAACTTTCATAATAATAATCATTTCTCTCTTTACTTACAGATATTAACTTTGATAAGCCCTTGTCTGATACATGTTGCACTTCACAAGTTAAATCCTGATTACAAATAAAACAAATATCGGCACTCATCTTAACATTAAAAGATATAATCACATGTGTAACGGAAAAATCAGAACTCAATAAACGTTAATAAGTATACTGGCATCGACAGCTGCTTAGATTTTGAGCATGCGCAAACGTCTTCTGCTCCGAAATATTTTAGGCCTTGACGATGGCCGAATGAGATCAACTGTTACCTGCTTTTGTAACAACCTACAGTAGAACCCGTCTTAACCGGTCTAGTCGGGACTGACACCCGGGCCGGTTACCCGTTTGACCGGTTAATCCGAGGCTCCCGTGAAAAATCGGTTTTCGTCCAAAGAAAGCTTATTTAATTAGGTAACACTAAAAATTATGCAATAAAGATGTTATTGCAACTCATTTTATTGTACATAAATGTATCGTATATATTATGTTATGTATATTATACATCAAACATGAAAAAATTAAACACTACAAAGCTTTTTTACAGATTCCCCCCTGTCAAGTCTTTTGACACATTTAACCGCGTCTCAAACGAAACCAACACAAGCTTCCAAGAAAAAGAAATGTTATATTTTCCATAATGTAGGCTATACTAAATTGATTCGTGGAAAAAAAGCGGCCCATCAAACGTTTTTGTCTGTGTATGTCTGCTATACCGACGGGTGCCAATGCCGCGGTGTTTTTATGCCGCCGACAATGGGATACGCTATCGCCAAAGTCGTTTGACTCGCCGCTGCTTTGGTGCCGCCGACAATGCGATACCGATATCGACAAAGTCGTTTGACTCGCCGCTGCTTTTGTGCCGCGGTGTTTTTGCGTCGCCGACAATGGGATACCGCTATCGACAAAGTCGTTTGATATCGCCGCCACTTTGGTACCTCGGTGTTTTTACGCTGCCAACATTGGGATACCGCTACCGACAAAGTCGTTTGATATCGCCGCCGCTTAGGTGTTTCAATTACAATTTATTTTCGGAAACTCTCATCCAACCAGTACACTACGATATAGGCCGGTTAATCCGAGGACCGGTTAATCCGAGGCTGGTTAACAGAGGTTCTACTGTATATAAAATACCAAGAAACAAACGGAAAAAAAGTATTTATATAGCTATGTTCTACAGTTTTTTCTATAAAACCTTAGCTTTGTGAAATTAAAATTAAGAATATAGGTGTACCTTTCCAGTAATGTTTTTGTTTTTTTTAATCAGGTTGTCTATAAATTTCTACGTCGCATACATTTGCGATTTTTCAAGTTGTTCGCTTACTCAAAAATTTAATATTAATTTAAAATCCGAATAGTCCGAACTAAAGTACATAAAATTTTATTATTATCATTTAATAGTAATACATATTAGAACTCGTTCAGTGATGTAGGATGAACTATTTTATTCTTTTGTTTTAAAATAATAATACGTCTTTGTATATTGAATGATAATCGTATTACACAACTGTTTTTATGACATTTCTTTAAAATAATCTTTGTAGCAATGAAATAAACCTTATTTTATGTTAATGAAGGGGATGTCAATGAACAGATTCATATATATAATGATAATTATTATAAATAGGCCTGAGGATTTATTTTTTGTATAAGAAGAAAGCCTGCGCTGATGACTCTATAAAATCGAGTTCCACAGTCTTCGTGAGGAGGAGTAAATTTTCGTATTTTTTTAATGTATAAGTATGCTCTTTTTCCCAAAAGTTGTAGTTCTTTTTTTTTTTTTTTTTTTTTTTTTTTTTTTTTTTTTTTTTTTTTTTTTTTTTTTTTTTTTTTTTTTTTTAAAGTTTGAACCTTTTATTAATTTTTTTTTTAATATATGTTAAAAATTTAATAAAATATTATAAAAAACAGATTTTTCAAAATTTTTACAACTTCCTAAGTTTTGATTAATGTAAAGTTGTTTTTTTTTTTAAGACAATGTCTCTAAAATTAATAATTACCAAAGTTTATTGAGGGCTGATTTATTTGTAAGTCAAAATCCTAAAATAACTAGGCTACTAGCGATGGGAAACAGTGAATCCACACCCACCTAAAGAATTCTTCCATAGGCATCAAAACCTAAGCATAATTTTACATCAAACTAATTATTTCCAAACTAATTATGATAGGAAAAAAAAGTATACCAGTAAAAATGAAATAGCACTGTAATATTTAATGTGAAATATGAAATCAATTTAACACCGACACCATTCTGTATAAAACAAACTACTAATGAAATAACTGTTATAACTCCTGAAGGTTTTTTATAACAAAAGACTACAGTACAACCTCGCTAGTCCAGCTTAATGTGGCCACCGGTAGGCCGGATTTAGGAAAAAGCTCCATTTAAATGAAATAACTGTTATAACTCCTGAAGGTTTTTTATAACAAAAGACTACAGTACAACCTCGCTAGTCCAGCTTAATGTGGCCACCGGTAGGCCGGATTTAGGAAAAAGCTCCATTTAAAATGACACTTCATAGACGAAATAGCGAACCATTTGTATTGGATTGATTGAGAAAGTGTAGGCTAAACTTAGGCATTAAAATTAATTAAGGCAATAAAAACTACGTCTTTTTGATTAATTTACTTTTTATTTAAATTTTAAAGTAAACAGTAAAATACACTTTACAAACACACAAAAATTACATTTCTTTAAATACAATTTAAATATTGGTTTTAAATCTTTAAAAACATGTTTTTCTTTGTTGGGAAAAAAAGAAAATCCTAACAGCAAAATTATAACATTTATAAAAATCAATAAATGGTGGGTGGGCCTACTTACAGTGCACTACTTTTTGAAAAATGATGTTATCTTTGGCTGTTTAATTCTGTGATTGTTTTTTTAAACAATGTTCCTCCATCTTCTAAAAAGCAAGATGTCAGTTGCTGTTGCCTCGTCTTGCTTCTCTACATACTGGATCAGCGAGTCAATAGCCTTGAAAGCATCCGTGTGCGTCATTGTTCTTTCACATTCACCTTCTCCTTCGTCGTCGTTCAGCCCATCATTCTCTGCATTGATGTCAGTCACCATTTCAATAATGTCACTCTCATTCAGTTCTCGGTTTTCGTCACTTCACATCCATTCGTTGACTTCATCGGTGTTTGTATTTTCACACCCTGGAATACTGTGTAGAAGTTCAACAAGTTCATTGCTGTCACTTTCGTTATGTAGAGCATCAACTTCTTCCATTGGTTTATTATACTTGTCACCTTTGTGATCCAAAAGCATCCTCCACGATCTTACCAAGGTCACAGGTTCAATTTCGTCCCAGGTCTGACATCCAATTCACTAAGTCTAAATAATGTTTATCTTTTTGAGGGTGTCTTTCATGTCACTTCCTTTATCAATGTTTCCATTCAGCATTAAAAACAATTTGCGCTGATTTTTTTTTTTTTTTTTTTAAGTGCTTCTAAGACCCCGGGTCCATCGGCTGACATATAGAAGTTACGTTAGGAGGCAAAAACAAGCATTTATAGTCACCCACTTGTTAAATCTTCAATAGGTGGAAGTGTGAGAGTATTATCCAAAATCAACAGAGCTTTTCTAGGTAAGTTTTGTTCCTTATGATGTTTTTCAAAAGCAGGAACAAACTTGTCAAAATACCAGGTTTTTAAAATGTCCGAATTCATCCACACACTTTTTTGATTGTTGTACCAAAGCGGCAGCAGCGCTTTGTCTTTAATTTTTTTTAAAGCACGAGGGGTGTTTGGATTTTTCTATCAATAAAAGTTTCAGTTTGTGTTGTCCAGTAGCATTACTACAGGTTAATACAGTAACCTTTTCATTTTTCTTTCTATGGCCTGGAGCCATGTCTTCATCTCTAGTGGTTAAAGTTTTACTGGGCAGCATTTTGAAATTGAGTCCAGTTTCGTTGCAACTATTCAATTGTTTCACACTTAACCCCTTTTCGTCTATCAGTTTGTGAAAGTCAGTCTTGAAGTCAACAACTCGTGACTCATCAGCCGATTAATTTTCGCCACTAACTTGCAGTTGCTGAACGCAATAACGCAGCTTCAATTTCTCTAGCCATCCTTCACTTATAACGAATTCTTTGTCATTTCCTAAATCCTCATAAAACTGAAAAGCTTTTCCTCATTGTCCAGTAGCATTACTACAGGCTAATACAGTACCCCTTTCCTTTTCCTTTCTATGGCCTGGAGCCACATCTTCATCTCTACTGGCAAAAGTTTTACTGGGCAGCATTTTGAAATAGAGTCGAGTTTCGTCGCAATTATACAATTGTTCCCCACTTAACCACTTTTTGTCTATCAGTTTGTGAAAGTCAGTCTTGAAGTCAACAACTCATGACTCATCAGCCGATAATTTTTCGCCACTAACTTGCAGTTGCCGAACGCCATAACATAGCTTCAATTTCTCTAGCCATCCTTTACTTGCAATGAATTCTTTGTCATTTTCTAAATCCTCATAAAACTGAAAAGCTTTTTTCTCAACAAAAGGATATTGGAACACCTTTTTCTCTTTTTTGTACAAACTACAAGAACAAAGCTTCGCTAAATTCTTCAAAGCCTCCTTTTTTCATCATTTTTCTTTTCTTCATGCCATTCATCAAAGCTTGGACCAAACACCATTTTTCAATTTTTTCAATTTTTTTTTTCCAATCTCCGACCGTGCTCTTTCCCACATTATAATTTTGTGCAATTTTCTTTGCTAACGCCCCCGCATCCAATCTTTTTAAAGCAACAAGCTTTTGTTTCATGGTCACAAAATTCTTTTTTCGTTTTTCACTCATTCTTCATCACTTTCTTCCAAACTAAAAAAGTTACATTACTGTAATTACAGAACACTTAACGCCACAACAGCCGTTACTATACTTACACAAGGTAAAAAATAACAATACTGTAACAATAACGAGTCATCTGTTCGAGCTAAGTGCAATGACTGGACTGGACAGAGCGTTGACCTTCATATTCTTTTGTTCTGCGCACATAGGTATTTGGGTTGCAAGTTCCGTTTAAAATGAATTTTGCCCGTGCAGTTGCGTCTGTATAATAATACAACATGAAATAAAACAAAACTTCTTATGAAATACAGTATGTGTTTATATACAGTACTACTGTAATGTGTTTTAATACGTAGGTATGTACAACATATTGAGTTTTTAACTATAATAACAAAATGCCGTTTTATTTTTGCTAAAATGCAAGCAAGTTTTTCCATTCATTTTTTATTTTATTTTTAGAATCGGGCTGTATTACAGGGGGGTCCGGCATATCAAGGACAAGTCAAGATAGGTTGTACTGTATTTCAAATTAAAAATCTTAGAAGTTCTAAACTAATATAATATATAAAAAAAAAAAAAAAAATTATATTTAAATGTGATGCAAGTTAATGTTTAAAATTTTGTAATCCAGATATCATATTTCAAATGAGGAGGGGAAATTGAAAATATGATATGCAGTTTCTAACTCCTTATTCAGGAAATGAGTAAGCCGTTAATTTTAACTAATTCATATGTTATTTTTAAATTTAATGAATTTTTCTCCTTAATTACTATTCCTGATATTTTGAGACCTAACATTGTGTTTGTATAATTGTGTTTTTAAATGAAATATGACACAAGACCTTCGCTAATTCAAATTTTGAAATTGCAACCAATATAAAATACAACTATTTTACAATGGATTGACATTTTGAGAATTCTATTTGATCCTCTAATATTTGGTAATAAATGTATTTTGCCAATGTCATGTGTCATCTTAACATATTACTCCTAGAGTTTATACACAACCAATATTGTACTTCACTACCTAGTTACTTTACTAGGTCTGGTTAGGTAATATATATATATATATATATATATATATATATATATATATATATATATATATATACATACAGGATGTTTCAAAAAGGACTTTACAACTTTGAAAATTCATATAAATTTAATGAAACAAGGTACAGAGCTGGTTTTGGTGTTGTTTTAAAGAAAAATACTTTCCTTTACCTTAAACTAAAGTTCTATGTTCTATGTGGCTTCCATTGGTTATCCTACAGACATCCCATCGGTAGTCGATTTCTTCCCAGACTCGCACTAGCATTTCAGGTGTAACTTGCTCAGTGGCAGTGTAAATTCTTGCTCTAAGTTCAGGTAGAGTGACCGGTGAAGGAGGTACGTACACCATATCTTTTATGAAACCCCAGAAGAAAAAGTCTAGCGGTGTCAGGTCTGGGAACGGGGGGGCATGCAATTGGCGCAGCACGGCCAATCCATTTACCTGGAAAGCGGTCATTGAGAAAATCTCGGACGTCAGTCAGATAGTATGGTGGTGTGCCATCTTGTATGAAGTAAACATTTCGTTCTCGGTCATCCTCATCGATCTGTGGTATCAAACATTGTTGCAACATATCAAGGTACACTATCCCGTTGATGGTTCTCTCTTGGAAAAAAAAGGGGCCATACATTTTCCTCTTGCTCAACGCACAAAAAACGTTCACTTTAGGGCTATCACAAACATGTTGCAATGTTTCATGTGGATTTTCATTGCCCCAAATCATACAGTTATATGTGTTAACTTGCCACATAAGTGAAAAGTTGACTCGTCAGAAAAGATTATGTTGTCGAAGAAATGTTTACCACTTGATTTAACATTATCCACACTGAAGTTCTTATGGGTAATCTTATCAGTGTCTTTAATTGTTTGTAAAAGCAAATATCGGTACGGTTTCAAATGCAAATGTTTTCTCAACACACGCCAAACCGTCGCATGTGGGACTTGCAACTCACAAGATGCACGCCGGGTTGATTTCGTAGGGCTGTTGACAAAACTTTCTCTCACTTGCTAAACGACTTCATCAGATGTGCTTGGACGACCTGAGGATTTCTTGTTTCACTGAACACCCTGTTTCTACAAAACATCTATGCCACTCATAAATTGTAGGCCTACTAGGAGGATTTTTAGCGTACTTGGTACGAAAATTACACTGAACTGTTGTCGCCAACTTCGATTCTTCAAACCAAAACACACACCTAGCACGCTCGGGTCCAGTGAAGGCAGCCATCTTTAACGTAACTGCCGCTAGTGCTTGTGCGGCGCGATTAGGCACTAGCGGAGGACTACACGAGTCAAAACTTGATGTGTTTCTTTTGAAAACAACACTAAAACGAGCTCTGTACCTTTTTGGAATAATTTTATATGAATTTTCAAAGTTGCAAAGTCCTTTTTGAAACACCCTGTATATATATTACAATGGTATTTTCTGTATTCTGAAAATTTAATAGACTTTTAGTCTTCCAAATTTTCCCAACCGTTCTTACGGGAAAACCACCATTGCAAAAATCAAAACAAAACTGGATTCACTGAAAGGACTCGGATTCTTTAAATATATCTGGCATAAATCACCTGTTTCCTTCGACAGTTTGAGTCTCCCCAAACCACCGGTATCCCTTTAAATATATTTTTTTTTAAATAAAGAAAAAATCCCTTTCAGTACAGTAACTGTATTTAATTTACCTGATTTTCTTTTAACTAACTCAGGCCAATCACAAAACAAATCAAAAAATATTATAATCATTGATCCTAGGACGTAAGTTTGTCAAAATGTGCCATATACTGATTCCTTTACCCTGTACTGGTATACTACATGTAAACACACTTAACAATAATGTGGAAAATTTAATACAGAACTCAAAAAGAAATATGTTATCAATTGATCACCCTTTATTAAAACAATTGTTGATCCCTGAACAATATTCAAAAATAATAATTTCTTCTATTATAAAAATTATTTGTTAAACATGTACAAATTAAAATATTTAAAACAATTCATCCTATACATTACTATATTTTTCTAATTGAGCAGGCTGAATTTTAAGCAATTATTTATTTTAATAAAATTACAAAATTGCAATTTGAGTTTAATTTTATGTGCAATTTTAATTTTTCCACATATTGTTATTAAATCTTATAGCTAAACATGACAAATAAATACTATTCCCAGGAAAGATCTGGTATGGAAAATTGTAAAAAGAACAAAACACTCTTTGGCAATTTGATTTTGAAAATTACGTAACAATTGGAGATCGCAAACCTTTGGTTTTGAAGAGTAGACTTCCTACGAAGGGTGTGTGGGTTCCCTCGGGAAAGGTACTTGTCCTCAGGATGATAGCCTCAGTTTGGAATTCTCCAGAATTGTACTCAATTGTCGTGGTGAAATTTGCGTTGTTATATGTTGGTTTTGATAATCAGCACTCGAAATCATTACAGGGATGTCAAGATCATTACAATAATTTACCCGGTATGTATCATTTCTACATTTGTACTTTTTAATTAAAATTTAAGCATACTGACTCACGTGGCCTCTCCTTGGCACTTCTCCGAATATAATTCTTTTCTTTCCCAAAACCAGATAACAACAACAATGTCTCTCCCTTTCTTCCTCCTTTTATCACAGAAACTATCGTATTCGTAATACCAACTTTTTCCTTTTTACTGTATCCTTTATTTTTACTTGTTTTAGGTAGTTTTAATGATGAAAAAGTAGTTTTTTTGCAACTCTACTTTTGTTTAAATTATTTTCAACATACAATAGTCCACTTATCTCTTCCTTTTTCATTATTATTTTAAGAAATTTATATTTAATTTATTTCGTCCTGTTGGTAGCTATGTCACGCCTCCGCGTACATCATGCTACCAAGATTAAATTAAAGTTGCCAAACTAATCCTGCTTGCATCTCTTAGTCCTTTGATTGACATAAAAACTCTTGTAAAAATGATATCCAGAATATTTATGCTTGTTTTGATACCAGGAAATTGTTCCTCTCGGCAAGGTCTTTATGTACGAATTTTAATTGAATTTCTAGCTGTCTTCCTTATTGTTAAAATCAAGTTTAAGGTTTTTGCAAAAATTCCAAAATTAATTTTCACACCTTTGGTCAGATTGTAGTTCTAAGCGAAAAACCTCACTGGTCCACGTGAAAAGTTTCTCCTACCTTTGACAGCTGTTTTACACACTTTGAAGAAGCCTTTATCAGCACTCGCGATTTAAAAACTTCCATACCAAGATCTTTGTTTGGAACTAATTCTTACTCTTGATAATGTTAAAATTAACCTAAATCATAAATTTCATGTTTTTATTAAATTTAGTTTTCCTTTAAAACTGTGAAATCTGACACTTTTTACTTAATTTGTGGAATTTGATTTCAATTATAATTTTACATAATCTTTATAACATTTAATCTCTCTCCATTAAAAATTAATTAATTTTCATACTTTTTGATAGTTTTTATGGTATTTTAACTACTGTAAACATGATATTTTCTGCTAACTTTTTAACTATTCAAATTTTAAACTTTTCTCAAAGAATTAAATTTTCTTAAAATTGTATTCTATTATCAAAAATATTATCAATTTTGGATTACAAGTTTTGAAATTTTTTTTATATTTTTAATTTCTTTCTCCTTTCAAATTCGGTAATTTATACGAAAAATCAATAACAGTTATGCAATAGGCATGACTAGTCCTACCATTACACAACTTCTTACCGATTTTATTCATATTTTAATTTTCATGAAATACTGTATCTTGGTGCACTCATTTTTTGGTTAGGGAAGACTGGACAACACATGTTCGTGAGTCATGATGTCATTGCTTCCACCACTCCTCACGAGAATGTCCGGTATGCCTTGCCCTTCGCTATATTAACTCATGGTCAATTTTGTAATTTTGAAAAGATTCATTATTTGGGAAGTACAACGATATGATATCATTGTAATATATATAGTTACTTTCATAGACTTGTAGTTCCTTTATTAGGTCTCATCGAGCAATGTGGGGATTCAATTTCACCAAATGTCAAAATAAAGACTAAAGATGATGCAACATCTAACTAGTGAACTAAAAATATACAAGGTGTATTAGAGGGATACAAGCAATAAAAAATATCATTGAATACGACAAAAGGGTAAGAAGAGAAACCTATCCAGCCTAGCCTTTATTGTTAGTTATGAGTTATGACTTATGAGTTATAAAACATGGGGCGTAGCCAGTGAGTATTGGGTGCAACAATGAACCCCTTGCCTTTGCGGAACCATAGTTTTTGCGGAGCTGTTCCGGTCAAAGAATTGTTCCAAAATAGTAGTTCTTTTCTTTTCGACACATCTCTAGATTCAATAGATTGACTAACGTCATAAATTTTTATGTAGACAGTTACCTTAATCTCACACGGCTAGGAATTTACACTTTTTAACCACTTATTTTGTACAAAAATTTTAGATTTTTGTAATTAAAAAGGGTTTACAGATTGAAAGGATGATCTAATGGTCACAATAGGAGGTATGTACAACAAGATTTGCATAATTTTCACTACTAAATCGCAATGACATGTATACTGCCTTTTTACCAAAAATTCTTGATAATTGTTTTACTAATGCGGAATACACTTTTTCACTCAAAAAATACAAATTGAAAAGTATGTAATACATGTGTGCATAGGTTATGTACACACAGCAATGGGACTTCATAACTTGAAAAATTACGACTTTATATCAAGACTTTCGTGTATCGTATGAAGCATTCCCATTACATTTCTTATGAGACGTTAAAATGGATTTTACATAGCATGTGCTCAATATACTAGGTTTAGCACCAAGAATCATCACAAATATTTTACTATTTATATTTCACAGCAAAATATGACTGTTGCAAAAATTTATATTACATTAGGCCTACATGTTATCTCTCATCACAGATGAATAAAAACATCTCTTATCACAGATAATAAACATTACAGTTCCTTGATTATACTATGAGATGTTAATATTAAAACTTAATTATCCATATAATGTTGTTTCTGTCATTTAGGCATACCAGGTTAAAATAGGCTTTAAAACAATGATCTCAAAGGTTCTATCCCAATGATACTAGATGGATTCTTTATATATATATATATATATATATATATATATATATATATATATATATATATCAGCTTCTTTATTTATTAGCACTTTTATCGTATTGGGTATTATTTATAATTACAAATATTTCAACTTACGTCATCCCATACACGGATTGTTCTCTCCATCCGGTTCCGCCAAATAAACATGTCAGCATCTTCAGGGTTGACCCGCTACTGCTTCGTCAAAGTCATTTCTTACATAAAAATATTACATAACACATACATACACAAACACACATTAAAGATGCATACGACATACATTTTTTGTCCATATATCCCAAGCATTCATATTTTACCTTTGTCACATTATTTAAAAATATTCATAATGCCAACTTATACTATCAACCGTAGGTACTTGATGGAATTCCATTATTAATAATTAAATAAAAGGCAATTTGTACTTCCACAATATATTTTAATGGACCATGCCGACCAAGGTTTCGCCAACTACGGCATTGTCAAAAGCAGCTTAAAGCTTAAAGCACGGCTCATTAAAATATATTGTGGAATTACAAATTGCCTTTTATTTAATTATTAATTCATAATGCTGTCTATCGTGTCATAAGAGTATTTCATAGTTTTCAATTAGTATTTTTTAAGTAAAAAAAACGTATTCCGTATTAAAATATTATATTATTATTTCAATATAAGGTATGTAGCAAACACATTATCAAGAATTTTTAAAGTAGCACCTAATCTCGCTTATTTGACTATTAACATTATGTCAAAGTAGATAGTAAATTCTGTAGCAATTACAATTTCAGTCTAATTTAATTCAAAAATAGCTTGTAATTATGTGACTGTTAATGAGAAACATATTCATTTCATTATGAACATTATTGTTATCTTGTGACATAGAACATTTACAGAATTATATGTAAGGCCTATTCACCAATAACTAAAGCTGTTTCTCTTGTAAACCTATAACTTCCTCTATATAAAAACAAAACAAAAAACATCTTTTTAATGAAATTCTGCACATGAAAATCTATATAAAAAAAACTGATTTTTTTCTGGCAATACATTTGAATATTGTCCAGCAAAATTATGACAATTTTCTTACAACATCTATTGGAAGAAAGTTAAAAAAACACTACATTAGAGGCCTAACTTAAAATAATTGTTATAAAAACATAAATATTCCTACACACAAAGAAGGGAACATTATTATAAGGAAAACTACAATCCAAACCATATTTATTGTTAAACTTACTTGCTTGTTCAGTAGTAACTTTGTACTGGTAGTAATTAAAATGTTCACCACCAAAAAGAAAGCCAAATTTAGGATTTCCTTTTTGTTTATTCTTTGTCATTTGTTCAAATTCAGGTCCATTTCTTGCTACGAACTGAGCTAATTTATCAATTATATTTCGTAGCTCAATATCTGGAAAAAAGAAAAAGATTAAGCCTACACATTTAAATTCAACTAGTTAATTTAACTAAAAGTATAGCCTATTTGTCTTTCAGGACAAATTAATGGAGTCTGTATCAAAATATACAGTCTGTATAATACTCCACATTAATTATTATAACACCATATCATTTTCATAATTTAAAATCTATGAAGTTAGGTTTACAATTGTTATTGCTAATCTGGATGTTTCTGTTGCAAAAACACCATAGTTAGATATTACATTAATAAATGACTGATTTTATTAAACTATATATTCTACTGGTTGTAAAAAAAGAAGAAAATAAAATAAAACTAAATAACACAAATAATTGAAAGGTAAATATACAGTGTACATCGTCATGTGATTTTGCTATGAAGAAATATGAAATTGTTAAGTATTTACATTGTTTTCAAACAATCAGATAATATTTGATTTCGGAAGATACTTTTAAAGTCACAAAATGTATTTGTTTAATAGAAAATAGGGAATATTAAAATCTATATGAGTTTATTTATATCTACTTGACAATGAGTAGCGTCTGCGTTCCATAAGTTACGGAATGGGATGACAATGTCATAGGCGAGTTCTGGCCAGGTGGCTATATATAAATATATAGATATAGTCATCTGGCCAAACCTAATAAAATAATTAGTTCTTACCATTGAATATATGTTTATTACCTTAATATTCTGGTGGATATAGTTTTATAGCCGTGATGAAGAAATTGTGCATTCTTTGTTCTGATAGATATAGTCTCTTAAACAAGTACTCGGCTATATATATATATATATATATATATATATATATATATAATTATATATATATAATTATATATATATATATAATGTTTAGTTTTGACAAATTATTTGGAAATTTAATAGGCCTAGAGATGTACACCCACAACATAAGACATAGCGATGACTCATTCACTGACATACATATTGATGTAAGCACACGCATTAACCTAACAGCTAAGTTCCCTTGTTTTCAATGTGATATTTGACATTGAAGAAATGCATTTTGTAACTTGAAAAGTGTCTTCCAAAATCAAATATGATATGATTGTTAGATATATGGTAAATAGTGATGATTTCATAATTTTTCATAGCAAAATTGCATGACGATGTATACTGTATATTTACTAATTTCCATTTAGGTAGGAGATTGATTTTGCTGTAAAATGCAAATATTACTTTTTATTAACATGGGTTATTACCTAGATTTTCCAATTGATCCTAGTAAAAATTAGTTCAAAATTACTAATCTAACTTCATGAATAGACTTACAGCAACAAATATTAGTTCCCTACTTCTAATTTCAATCTAAAATTTTTCTAGAAACAAAGCGATGTGATTGGCTCAGTGTAGGGCATTATAACTGATGGTTTCGTAATATGGGCAACAACATTTTTTACTTATATGACCAACAACGTTTAATTTAAATGACCAACTTTTGGTGAAATTTACTAATTTTTAATAAATTGTGAGTAAAACCAACCAAGATTTGTGACTAACTTACCCAGCATATATTTGAAATGTTGTTGCTATTTGCCCAATTGCACTTGATTTTATCAGTAAAAACAACCATAGAATAAAGGCACAAATATAAGAACTTTGCATCTAATATTCTTTACTATCATATACAGTAATAAGAAAGGTTGTGAAGATATATATTATATATCTTACCTGACCTGACCTTCAATTAAATGACCTTCCTTAAATTAAACTGTCCTCTACACCTACAAATTCATTTAAACCTATTTATATTTAGCTTTAACCAAACATACTGAACATTTTTGCACAGTCACACAACGTAATATCTTGGAGGCATGTCATACGAAACTTTATTCTCGATGTATTAGGCAATGGAAATACAGATGCAGGCTTACATTAACGACAGCAAAACATAATCCATACTTACATATCTGTTATTTTCTTACATAAATAATGTATTTGGTGCATTGAAAAATGTGTTGGCATAATTACTATAATCACTAAGATGTGAATTGTACATAATAACGTGCCTATTTAACGATTTCATAAAATAGAAGCAAATATTCAACACATAGGCCTATGTAACAATGGTTATTTACCTAATAATTTATTTAGCTACTTCAAAACTGTCTCAATATAGGTAAATTTACATTGTAGCATATATGTTGAATATATTTGTGAAATCGTTAAATATGTATTCATACACATTCATAACCTGAGCTGTATTTCAAACTTATAATTTCTTATTTTTTACTAAACTAATGTAATTTGGTTCAAAAATGTCTGGCGACATCTAATATGATCTCATTTTTTTCAAAATAAGCTAGGTAGTAAACGATTTCCTTAATAATTATATTTTAAGGCAAGCTTCAATGTAAATTACCCTTATAATATATGAAAATAAATGATTAAAATATAAACAAATTAACAAAACATTACACTAGTTAGCTGTTTACAATTTTTATTAGATTCAAGTCTGTGAATCGTTAAATTTAAAAGATAAAATTAAACTAATGCACTTCTTCCACAATAGCGAAATAGACAACATAGCCTAAAAAGTCTATGAAAGTACAAATATATAACACAAATACGTTTTAAACAAACCTTGAGGTGGTTTTGGTAGATCCATAATGTAAAAAAACGGATTATCTAGTAACACAGACAAAATATTACTTCTATCAACACCTTTACGCCAAGTCAAAATAAACTAACAAATTCTTTAGAAAAACAAACATTTCAAGCCGGTAACACCACCATCTCCATCGACTCCATTTTGGAATTATTTAGTCTAAAAGTTAATTAAGCAAAACCATAGATTTATTATCGAAAAATCGAAACAGAAACATAAACCAGTGCCTTCTATATCACAAACATGTTTCCGTAAAACCAAATGGGGGGGAGTGTAGTAAGTTTGTTCCACCCGAAAAGTTATTAACCAGAGAATTGCTACTGTTGCTAGATTAAATCCAAACTTTAATAATTTTCGTTTGGGACAAACGACAAACGATTCCAGTGACTGACTTTTATGTAAAAGTACATCATACTCCGTCTGTTATTGTATTTTGTATGAATATTTTATTACTACACACTAAATCTTAGTGTTCAGTTGAACATAGTTTCTTATTTCTAACATAGAATATCTGTTTCTAATAAAAATATATTTACTTTTATGTAATTTTGTACATAATATTCTCTAGTTCAAAAACACGTAATTTACCAATGAAAACTATTTATATCAACTTATACACTTTGACATAACAATATTAAAACTAGCAGTACATAAATATAACCCAAATAAATACACATGTATTTCTGAAAAGATAAATTTCTATAGAATTTGTTCACAAGTTTTTTTAATGTACGATGTTAAAATTAAAATAATATACGTAAGCCTTAAGAGTTACGATTGAATGATTATATTACTTCAACCAGCCATTTTAAGACCAATATTTTAAGAAACTTTGGTTGTACACGCAGGCCATAACATTAATTTATAATATATTATCCAGAAATAATATGCTGATGGGTATTAATATAGTAGATGAAGTATAAGGTATAATAATATTGCCAATGTTAAATTATGTCACTTTATTAGAATTCCCATTCACCACACTGTTACATTATTTTTATATGTTATATAGTATTGGAAATAGAAATACAGTATTGCATTTCTTGATTAGAGAGCTGATTGCTGGTTATAAACAATTTTTTTTTAATAATTTCAAAATTCAGCTTAAAGATTTAATTTGTTTAAATAAATTTCGTTAATTATAAGCTAGGTACATAAGTAATTTATAGAAAAAATTGTGGAAATGGAATTGGATTTTTTTATCTCTTTTTTTTTTAACAAAAATATAAACAACTGAGGTTTATTTTAGTAGCCTATCATCCTTATTAGTCCCAGAACTTTTTTTTTCTTCTTTTTCATGTGGTTTAATAATTACCTTTCACATTTCTCTAAAATTGTTTTGCAATTGTTTGTGGCAATTTTTCTAATTTTTATGTCGACGTCCGTGGGAATTAATACATTTCTTTGAATGATAATTCTTTAACTCTGTTTGTAACAGATAAGTTATCAATTAGCTAACAGTTTGATTTGCTTTGAGTTGTGTTTAGAGTTAAAGAACATTTTTACTGAAAAATAAATCATATTGATCTTACTTGGTGATACTTTTTGAATATTTTTCACTGATAATCTAATGGTTATTTTAGTATCCATATATTTCAGCGATTTCACCAAATATATCCATAAATATTAATGTTTTATATTCTCTTTCAACTATCGATTATTGTTGTCAATCGATTGACTTATAAAGAGCCAAATTCTACAATCGAATTTGGATATAATATTACACTACAGCTGGTCTGAAATTGAAAATGAAATCTGGAGGGAAAAGTAATATTGTTTAGTTGTCTTTGCTTGGCATTAGTAGGATTAGTACAGTAAAACTATATTGTTTATTAATACTATGTATCCAAAACGGTAAGCAATGTGAAGTAAATAATTATAGTATTTATATAGATTGTTGTGATTTTTATTTTAAATTGTAAATTATGGTGATTATTAAAATTTATTTTTCAGAGATCTGTAACATAACCACTTTGCCAACATGGCTTACTAATGTTTATTTTTGTCTACTCTGCAAATTATAATTAGTACAAATGAAATGTTATTCGTGGTTACTATTCATTTAATTATTTTTGTAAAAATAAAATTTTTTTTAACTTACATTTTATTGTTTTGACGAAAATCAAAATTCGGCAGACCCTAGGCCTATCTTTAGACAAGTTCCCTACCTTAATTAAATGTGTCTAATCATAAAACATCTTAAAAGAAGACACAATCATATGGAATATAAGTTGTTTTTCATTTAAAATTATATTTTGTGAAACTTTCACTTGAAAATATGACAAAGTTACTTGAACTGGCTTATTCTGTCCAGTTTTATTGAGGCCTACATGTTTTTGGTTGAGACATTTACATAGCAAAAGGGTAGACCCCTATGTTCCTATTTTCAAAGTTTCTCATGTGTGTTAAATTTTTTTTAAATAGTAAGTTTTGGATATTGCAGGATACATGTCAGATCAATTTTAAGTCTGAAATCTCTGCATTTCGCCTTCAAAATTGCATCTTCCCCCGATACTTTTGATCATTGAACAGTACTAGTAACTTTTCATGTTTCCCAATTCATTATTTTTGTCTAAAAACAGCGATGTAAAATAACTGTTTTACTGAATTTTGACGTTATTTCAACACATATTTCGTGCCTATGATGATGCATATTCGAGGGGCCTATGTATGATGTTTGTGTATTATAGTTGACTCTTATGCGATGTATTTCCTCATTAGTATGTTGAATGATTCTGTTCAACATCGTTTTGTCGAATATTTTAAGGAATCATTCATCTGGGGGGATTGCATTTCGAACAGTTCCTACCACATCTCTTTTTTAGAGAACTATATTTCTGGCAGCAGTTCTGACGTTTTGAGGCCCAGGCTGTGAAATTCAAAGGTGTCCATTAGTAGCTCTAGTCACTCGATTTCGAGGAAAGATAATGTGATGATCTGGGGGAGGTTGAACTGATATGTTGGATCTAACAGAACGAGTTGACTGTTGTGAAGGGCTAGTACTTGTACATGGAAGTTGGTCTACTTGCGTAATGGGAGGAGTAACTTGTGAACTGGATGGTTCAATCGGAGAAGCTGAGGTATTTAGTGGTGGATTAAATACTCTCCTCGGAGTTGAAGTGGCAATTCGTCTTCTTTTCCTTAGAGGAGAACTTCCCGTAGTTTCATTGTCTGACTCGCTTGATTCTAATTCTTCAACTTCAAAGTTACAGGGTCATCGTCACTGTCGTCCGTATTTTCTACAATATTCTCTTCAATACTATCCACGTCATCTTCTTCATGACGATGTCGTCAGGATCATCAATGTCTGATAATGTCTTTTCAAGTAGAGCTCTAATATCATTATTCATGCGCTCGTATTCTCTGTCATTCATTTTATAATTAAAATATACACTTAGTAGCTAAATCAAACACTTTGAACTCTAAAATCACTATTTACACAATAAACTATTTACAACACTAAAAAACTAACAATATAAAAAAAAGAATAAAAACAATAATTTACAAAAAAATATTCAAACACTTAATAGTTAAAACTTTCGCAAACACTATTCATTCGTAAAATATACTACACGAGCTTGAGTATGGTAATAACGGTCCAACCTTGAGCTTAGCCGAAGAGACACTGGCCTCTATTCAAAATGGCGGAAAGGTAAACAAAAAGACAGAGCGTGTCCGTCTTTTGTCTACGAGTTCTCAAAATTTTACAAAGGGCTGGTCGTAATTTTTACGAATGAGTAGTGTTCTAGGGTTAATTTAAATAATACTACTTTATTACAAAAATCTTAGAGTATAAAATATACAAAACAAATGAATTCTGCAATGAAAAAATAACTTTAATAAATATAACTTAGGCTATATAAAAAAACACAACATACAAAAAGAAAGAAAGTATTAATTTATAACATTTGCAATAACAGATATTTTCTGTACTGTATTCTTTTAAATTGTAACCTGGGAAACACCATCCTTAACTGCCATCCAAACCATTGTGCTTTTTCATTTGTAAAATATACTTATATTTATAATAAAATATTTTTATAAAACAGTACATGTGCAGCCTATATAAAAACTTAAAAAGGAAGTGAAATTATGTAGGCTACCTCAGAGGCTAATCTAAATTGGAGTTATCATCATGGTATTAGTAGCAGACAAGCAGGTGCTAGTTTCTAATGTACAATATCAAAAATATTTTAATTATTATAAATATTTAAAAAATATGTATATAATCTCATCTCTTCTTTAAAATTAGGATTAGTTGTTTTTCTATCAATTTAATAAAGTATACATGCCTAACTGACCCAACAATTAATACCAAATTAATGTAATTAGACTCTCATAATGGGGAAGGACTAATGTGAAGTTAGCTGCTCATAGTTTATTTGCAGATTTAATAAACTATAGGGTAGACTTAGGAATAAACTTGGTATCCATAACTGTGCCAATGATTGGTATAAAATTTAGTGGGCATTGGGGGCAGAGGAGGAGACTAGTGTGAAATTAGTTCCCCCCTTCCTATAAATTGTTTTCAATAATTAAAACAAATTGGAAAGTGTGCCTCTGAAAAAAGTATTATGCCCAACTGTCCCAACAATGAATGCTATTTTGAGTAAATATTTTTTTTAGATTCCAGAAGGGTGAGGGGACATATTCACATGTGCTCCATGTTGATCTAATAAAAGTATAAGATTATATGACTGTCCTTTTCTTGCCATCAACAGAGATTTCTTATACCTAAATCTTCACCTGTGTCTGTGTAAAACCACTGATGTTCGCATTTTGCTTTAACTAGAGATAATATTTAAATATATTTTTACGTTCTGAAAGAAAAAATAATTTACTTAACTTACTTAAGCCTAGAATGGTAACGCCTTTTTACATAGTTAAATGGTAATGTGTAGTCTCTCAGACCACTCATGGGAAAAGATTGGAAAAAACACAAATTAAAAAAAAATACATATATTGATAAATTAGATTAATATTGGTGTAGGCATATTTAAGTTGTGTTTGTTTATTTACAATTTTTGGTACAGTCTACACATATACAGATTTTTTGGTACAGTCTGAAAACGTGCCACTAAAACAAATAAAATATTAAATAAACACTACTTTTTTAAGGATAAAATAAAGCAAAAGCTTAAAGTTTCAAATATTTTAATAATATAAATGAGCTAGCCTACAATTGTTTCGCCTTGCGGCATCATCGGGCAACTGATAATTTACAGGTATAGACAACTATTTAAACATAAGTAACAGGAAACTGAAATACAATAGAGAAATCGGGAAAGGTAGGATGCATCGGGGGATGACCTAGCAGGTAGATAAAGGTTAATGAACTATGTTACGGATGGGTTTTAGAAGAGGTGACGAATTTAATACAATTTGGTCATTTAAGTTGAGAATAGGCCTAAGTAAAATAGATCTATTTATTTCTAAACATTCTAAATTATTTAATCTATTGCTTTTATTTTCTATATGTAAGAGTTTAACATGACCCGAGTCCAAAAGGTGGTTAGCAAAGTTAGAGTTTCTATATCCATGTTTCCAGCTACATGTTCTTTAATTCTAACTTTTATAGATCTACCTGATTGACCTATGTACTCAGAGTCACAATCTTGACAAGATATTTAATAAACTCCACTATTTTCTAACATTTCTTTTTTATCTTTATTATTGACCAACATTTACCCTAGATTTTTTGTACAATAAAAGGCAACTTTACGATTACATTTAATTGAAATAAGATTACTGATTTTATAACTAGTTCTGTTGATATAAGATAATTTGCAATATCTAACTATTTCAATGCTCTCGTTCTGGGAAGAGTAGACTAAATTTTCAGCTCTACGCTTTAACTTTTTTCTTAAAATATTATCTATTAAACTAACATCATACTTATTATTAACAGCAATTTGTTTAACGACATTCAGTTCATCATAAAAGTCATTAGGTGAAAGAGGTATACTAATATGTACCATGCTGTGAAAAGTAGCATGTTTATGGCTGATAGGATGGTTAGAATCAGCAGGTATTACTTTATCTGTATAAGTAGGTTTTCTGAAAATTTTAAATTTATGATAACTATCACTGATATTAATGTTAAGGTCCAAGAAATTAATGCTGTTATTTATACCCACTTCCACAGTGAACTGAATGTTGTTATTTACAGAATTTATGGTTTTAAGGAGAGAGTCTAACTGTCTATTAGTGCCACTAAACAAACACAAAACATCGTCAACATAACGGTACCAATAAATTATATTTTTAAATAAAGGATTGTCTTTACCAAATAAATTATTTTCGAAATCAGCCATGAAAATTTCTGCTTGAAGAGGTGACAAAGGTGAACCCATTGCCAACCCTTCTATTTGTTGGTAAAATTTATCGTTAAATTTAAAATAATTTTGACTAATGCAAATTTCTATGGCTGTTTTTAATTCATTACTAAGTGTTGTATCACCATTGGTATCGCTAATTATGTCATTGACTATGTTTTTACATTGGTTAATGGGTATAGTTGTAAAAAGACTTTTAACATCGAAAGATACAATTTTAGCATTGGAAGGTATAGTAACATTTCCAATTTTATTAATTAAATCTAAAGAATTCTTAATACTATATTTAGATGTAAAATTAGTGGCACTTTTAAATACAGTATTGACTTTTGGGGCCAATTTATAAGTAGGAGTATTGTTAAATGATACTACGGGACGAACAGGAATATTAGGTTTGTGAAGCTTAGGTAGGCCATACAATCTGGTGGTTGGGGGGTTCATAACTCTCAAGTATTGGCCAACGTTATTAGGGAACAAATTAGTACAAATCTTAATATTATTATTAACTAGTTTACTATAATTAGACGTAGGATCACTTTTTAATATTTTAAAGGAGGAATTACCATTAAGGATATCATCTACTTTACAAACATAATTAACTTTATCTAAAATAACAACTGAATTGCCTTTATCGGCTTTAGAAATAACAAGGTTGTTATCTTTCACTTTATTTTGTATTTGTTTAATAATTTTAACTTCATTGTTAAAATAACATTTATTAGGATGACTCTTAACAGTATCCCCAATTATATTTGAACATAAATATTTAATGTTAAAGTCTAGTTTATTTATAGATTCAATATCTACAGACAGAGTTTCAAAATTACTGTTTTTTAGAGAAGATCTGGGGTTGTATTTAAGACCTTTGTTAAGAATCTTCATTTCTTTATTATCAAAACTAATATTAGATAATTTAATAACTCTATCATAGAATTGGTGTTTAGAAAACATACTGGCTTTACGCTTATTATGAATCTTCATTTTATCTTTTAAATTATTTAGTTTTTTAATTTGTCTGTTAAAGGTCTAATTTGTCTGTTAAAATTTTTCATAAATTTTATTGTGGACAAAATCAAAGACATCATTTACAAAATAATCAAACTCAATAGGATGAAATTTAACAGCTAATTCACCATAAATAACTTTAAGATGGCAACTCACATTGTCCCTAATTCTAAACTGTTTCTTCCTTTCTTCCTGAATCCATGTTTTAATAGCGGCTGAGTTGGCTTTAATAGCAGATGCTACTTTTTTATATAGTTTAATTTGGGAAACTCTGCACAGATTTAAACATGTCAAAAAAAAGAAAACACAAAGCAACTATTGCAGAAGACAAAAAAAAAAACTCACTTGATGATTATCTCACTGGAACTAATATAGCGAAATAAACAGTTTTTATTTGGGACTAATATTGGCCTTGAGTGAGGAGGGGAAGGCATTAGGGATGGGGCTCTCGTAACCTCCCTACTCCATTTCCCAGATCAGTTTTGTAGGGACCGTCATCTGACAGACTACACATTACCATTCTAGGGTTAAATAATAGTAACTTACTTCCTTAATTATTTTGTTTCAAGATTTGGAAATATAGTTGAACTAACAACATTTCATAGGCTTTCTAATTATTTTGTAAAAGAAATAATAAATAAGAACTTGTTCTGGTATAGAGAATGACAAATATTTGTAGAGAAATATTACACTTGATAAGGATTATCAGCTTGAGGAAAATGAAAAGAGCAGATGTTTGCTTTAGCAGAAGCTATACAGATTAAGGATAAACAACATAATTTACTGGTTGCAATGAATGGTCACTATCCTAATATTTAGAGTTAGATAAACAGAACTTATTTTCAAAATTGTCAGGATCTTTCAATAATAAAAACAGTTTCAAAATGTAGGGCAGAATTATTATATATGAATTTCAAGCCATAGGTTCAGGGAATAAATTATAAAACTTCACTTTATGCAATCAAATGGAAAAAAGGATGTTTTCTATTTTGTGGTGCAGTGTACCGTATTAAAGGAAATTGGAACATGACGTTTTTTAATAAAATATCATTATCCAGGGAAGATTTCGGGAATGATTGAACGAGAGAAATTGGGTGATTTTTGCCAAGTATGTCCAGCTGACATGATGATATAGATGGAAATTAATAATGGAATTTAATTTAAAAAAAAAGAGTTATATTTATAGTTATGTCATAGTTATTAATGTTATGTTTATGTAAATAGTCTACATTTATTTTTTACATGTACCATTTAACATGAATGGGTTGATGTTTATGTAAGCATGATAAGTGTATGGTGTAAGTGTCATGTGTGGGCATAGGAAAATTGTATTTTGAATTAAATTTTTTAAAGTTATTTTTAAATGTGTATAAATAATTATTTGTAATTAGACATAGTGTTTCAAACTTACTTATATGTAACCAAGCCTGTAGACAGTCCAAAAGACCAATGTCATATAATGTAGGAAATTGTATAAATGACATACTGTATTGTCGTCAGTATAGACATAAATGAATATGACTGTCTTTATTGTTAAAGCATGATTATTATTATTTTGGGTAAATATGTTTTACAAGGAGGGGGGGGGGTAATTTCATATGAATCCCATGTTAATACACTAAAAGTACAAAATTACATGACCATTTCCTTTTTTTGCCATCAGCAGTGATTTTTTTAAACCTAAATCTTACCATTGACTGTGTAAAAACCACTGATACTCAATTCCCTCTTATTAGAGAATATTTAAATATTAAATTAAATTAAATTTTAATTTGTCCTTTTGATAAATTTAAATTTGTATAAGACAAGTCAAAAAATTCATAATAAATTTGTATAAGACAAGTCAAAAAATTCATAATAAATAATAAATAATTCTAAATATTTTAGAGCTATTATATAATGTTCAGCAAATAAGACCAATACTGCAAATTTAAAATTAAAGAACACCATTAAGAATTAAATAAATAAATAGATTTATCAAACTTAGTACAATAAAATACATTAAATCAGTAATTAAACACAGTAAAATAACAATCATTAATTGAAGATACGAGCACAGAGCTCATCTAGACTTTCATTTTTATTCCAATAACTCACCTATTGAGTAATAGCCACCTTTAACTAATAAATTCCTCAAGTGCTTTTTAAAAGTTTTGTAGTTTTCTATGGAAGATGAATCTGTGTTTTACTAATCTTAAGGCACCCCTTTTACTGGTGAAATAACTGTGGCAGTCGCTATTTTGTACTGTACAGCACTTAAACCGACAAAACAGTATTACTTCCATTGTGTAAATATAAGGAAGTGTTAGGCAGTTATCTTTTTTAATACATCTCTGCATAACTGTCTATTCCTCAAATTTGCTATTATATGTCCCTTAATTAAATATCCCTTTTCCGCATAACAAAAGCCTTTGTATTTGCATCTTACCTGAATTTCCCCATAATATAATACCATAGTTTGTTATTCAATTAGGAATATAGGCTATTACACAGTTTTCAGGATGTGGTTACTACAGCCATGTTTAGTTAAATTGTGAAGAATAAAAATAACAGTAGCTATTTTTGAACAAAGTTTATCAATATGGTCTGACCACGTCAGTCCTCTATCTGTATTTAGACTTAAAAAACAGAATTAATCCGACTTCTTCTAGTTGCTTTTCACCCAGAAAGATGGTAGCACCTGAAGTTCTAGCTTCTGGACCCATGAAATTGGTCTTCTTAGAGTTAGAGTAAAAACTCTCTAATCCGGATTAATGTGGCGCCGGCCGATCCGGATATCGAAAAATCCGGATCTCGGGGTGGCTGTTTTTATATAGTTAAAGTGGTTTTAAACGTGAACAAAACGTAGCAAATTAACGTTTTTAGCGCTAAAACGCATCATGCTTACGATAAATTATAGCTTTACCACACTATGGTTTTTCAAATTACTGTAATATATAGACGTTACGTTTTAACTGTACTATTATGTAATTTGCCGGTACGGTAACCGGTAACAAAAGTACCAAAAACAACAAAAGGTAGGTTAATTAAGTAAATATTACAATAGCTATGTTTAAAATTCTATTTATTTTAAGCTGAATGAGGCTCAGCATAAAGTACACAAAGAACAATTAATTAGGTCTACAGTGTTAACTAAAAATATCAAACGAAAAATGAAGATTAGAAAATAAAACAGTACAATAAATACGTACAAGATTGTACATGTGAAATTTTGACGAACGTACGATAAATGTTAGTTTTCATTACAGTACAGTAATTTGTACTCACGTCAGTTTTTATTTAAAAAAGATGTAATGGTAGCTTGCTTGGTTCGTTGAACACGTTTCTTAGATGTAATATCTCTCCGTCTACGAAAAAGAAGGAGATCGGCCGGTGAAGATTCTTCTTGTTCTTCCACGTAGTCTATCAGCTGTTCAAGTGCTTGAAAAGCTTCGCAATGAGTCATGATTTGTTTTTGTTGTTGAATCCGAACCGCACTACTGCCCAGTGCCCAGCTCAAAAACATCGTTCACTACTATTCGGACCGAAGATATTATTTTTGTATAGAAAATTGAAATTTTATTATTTTTTATACGATGGCATACGGCGGCCGGATATCGGAGTTTCCGGATATCAGAGATCCAGATCAGAGAGTGTTTACTGTAATTTGTAAATTCATCCTGTTATAAAACTTACCAACTACACTAACATGCTCTAAACATTTAAATTCTGTTTCATCTATACATTTTGCACTGAAAGTGAGAGTTGTATCATCTGCATATTGAACTACATTGTCAATACTAACAGCTATTGAAAAATCATTAATATATAGTAAAAACAATACTAGGTCAAGAGATTATCCCTGAAGGGGACCCCATGCTTGAGCTCTAGCTCTGCTTTGTTAGACTGTTCACCCGTAGTTATTAGTCTACATGGTGGGTCTTTAAGTTATATAAGAGTTAATCCACCATAACAGTAGTCTGCTTATGCTAATACATCCAAGTTTATTAAAAAGTGTTTGAAAATTGACACTATCAAAAGCTTTTGTAAGGTCTAAAAAACACTGAGTGATTGTTTAACCCCATATCCAAACAATTGACTATAAATGACATCAAATTAACAACAGCATCTATTGTTCATCTACTTTGCCTAAATCCCTTGACAGACGGCTAGAATTTTGTACTTCTTTAAATAGCTAAGTAGTCTAACCAAGAAAACCTTTCCTACCACTTTGCCAAATATCAGCAGATTTGAGATCAGACGATAATTATTAACATTGTTAGAATCTCCTTTCTTAAAAAAACGGAGTAATCTTTCTGGTTTGTAATACTTCTGGAAATTCTCCACTCTCAAACAAGGCATTAATCAGAGCAGATAGCAGTCTTACAATTTATTTTCAGACTGTTTAATTAGCCAAATTGAGATACCATAGGTGTCAGTTGCAGTTTTTGCTTTGAAACTTCTTATTGTTCTATTTATTTCTAGCTTGCTCACAGTCATAAGCATCATTGAACTATTTTTATTTAAAAAACATTTACTGTTTTTATGACATATTGGCTTTGTTATAGTTGTAAAAAGTCTTTAAAAATTTCTACCACTGCAAAAGGCTGAGAGAGTTTTATCCCATTAAGATTTATCTCAACTCAAGGAAGGCCTTCCTTATTCGTTGATATGGCAACTGGTTTTTGATTTTGTTATCCGAAAAGGTAATTTTCCTGTTTATTTTGTAAGCAGAATTTAAAATCCTTTTATAATTTTGTTTAAAACCTTTAAAAAGTTGTTTTTGTTGGGTACCTAACTCTTTATAATTGCACAATTATACTAGAAGTGGAAGGATATGGCCATATCAAGGAACTGATTTTTATTAACAAATACCAACCTGGTATGCAATTTCATATGTCTATATAATATATTTGTGTAGTGAATGTGTTTTATGTTAAGTGTACCACACCTCAGGATGCCTTCTGTTAAGGCGAAACAGCTGTAGCAATAAATAAGAAATTGAATTACTTTTGACAAGGTATGTAAACCAATTTAAATTAGTAGCTCAAAAGGCAATATGGAAATAATTAAATTTACACTGTCAGTATTCCACTGGATTTTGTGGCAGTCCTTGTCACTCTTAAAGGTGTCTTCTTGTTCTTCATGGATTGTGTTCCTTGTAGTGATGGCAGTTGTATGGTTTTCTTGTAATTATTGTCTTTCTTTAAACTTCCACTCAGAAGCCACCTTTGAAGTACTGTTCTTGATTCAAGTTGAACACCGATTGTTTTTGAGCTGCGTGAATTACTACGCTTCTTGAACTACCTTGCTAAAGCCATTTCTCAAGAGCTTTTCTTGATCTAGTATGTTTATCCCCCCCTACATTTCCATTGTTATTATAAATAAATTCAATTAATGTGTTGCACACCTATCTAGTTATAGGTTTAGGCTCCCTGAAGTTATGTAATGTGAGAGATGAGTTGCTTGCAAATGAAAAAAGGAATATCATGGTAGTAATCAAAGAATCTATTAGTTTTGTAAATGTCAGGTTTGAAGTTTCATTTAAGTTGTGAACAATTAAATAATTTTCAAGTCAATTATTGTGTATTAATTTTGGAATCCATGCTGAACGTTTTGTGTATAAAAGAATGTAGCAATTATGTTTTGATTGAAAAAAAAATTATTAATAGTATTATGGTAGCTTACTTTTCTAATTATTTTTAATTTATGGTTTAGGTTAGCTTATTTTTCTAATTATTTTTAATTTATGGTTTAGGAAACGTTGCAAAACTAACAACAATTCAAGTAGATGGAGTTTAGAATTGCCTGGACCAGTTTCAGAACTTAAAGAAATGGGTGTTAGTGTTTTACCAAATAGTGATCAAGAAAATGAAATCAATGAACGTTTTCAGGTACCTATAAAAAAAAATCAATAACCATGAATTAATCATGGTCAATAAGAATGTTAACAATTATGGCACAGAGTAGAAATACAAATAAAAATATTTGAAAAAAGTCATATTGGTTGGTTGGTTAAAGAATTCTATAGTGGGTGAGACAAATCTAAAGGGATAACTTTTAGATTAAACCTGCCTAACTTTAAAACCTTACATGAAGTGAAATTTTATAAGTTACATTTTGTTTCAATTTTATAATTGTTAGATAATGACAATATTTAGTACTGTTTAGATAACAATATGTTTGTTGTACATAGATTTTAATATAATTATTCAAACATTTCCACTTACTCCTTCTTAGTGTTCTACTAAAAGCAATTTACCTTCATGTATTGTGAACATAATATTTGTAAGAAATTACATTACATAATGACTGCATAAATTCAAACACAAAATATATAAACTATTTTTTTTACACATGCTATGAGTGGTGATCACAGAGCTTTTCACTTTCTTCCACCTATTCCAAGCCATTGTCAACTTTGTTGGCACACAGTCCTTACTTGCTTCTCTCTTTTTAACATTTTCCTATTGAAGCTTTGTCATTCCTCTGATTGCCTCTTATTTCTTTCACCATTCCTCTCAGTACTGCTTTCTAATTTTTGTACTAGCACCCTCTTGACACTCGTCTAGGCCATCTCCTGCGAAGAGAATTTTTGTTTCATGCCTTATCAAGGTTAAATTGTTTTCCAAGTAGTCTTCTCAAGTTTTATCCTCCCTCTTATTACCTCATGCCTTACTCTACACCCTTAACTGTAACACTGTTACACTTTATCTCCAATGAACTATATATGTAATAATAATCTTCCTATTATACTTTTTATGGAAGTTAATCCTTCATACTCACACACTACAACGCTCTCAATCAAAGTCATATAAAATGCCTTCTTAATATACAAATTTACATTTCTATCTTACAACACTTTATTCAATAAACTTATCAGATTTTCTGACTTAGTAATTCTTTTTTCTATATTGACCTTACATCTATCAGTTAAACATTTTGGAAATCATTATTTTTTTATTTTTTCATTTTTCATATTTAATACCTTACAGTTAATGAGGAAAAGATTATAAAGACCCTTTGCATTATCTCCCATCATTTTCCTGTAAATTTTTGGCATCTCACATGAAAGTTAAGTTAGCTTTCATTCTTTATATTTTGAACAAAAAAAATTGACAAAAAAAATCATAGAACAGAGGAAAACTCAGAATAACACAACAAATATTAATATTTTTAATTGTTTTGTATAAAATGTTTCTTTTATTAAATAAAATTTTGTTATTAATTATGGTTTTCAGCGATCAACATCTACTTCATGTTCATCAGATTCTTTGGGCCATAGATCTCCAGTCAACCAATCATTACAGTGTGTTGAAAATGTAATGGTGACTCCTCCTGAACAAAAATCATCATTCATAATGAAGAGACCAAGTAGACAATATGTTGGAGAAGGTATTTAAAAAATCAATTTGTCCTTTGTTGTAGTTTGGCTTGTTATATACCTTGGCTAGTTTAGGGAATTGTTTCCCTTTTAAGTTATATATTGAAATCCTGTAAAGCAAATGTAAAATATTTTAACACTTTGAATAATCTTACACTGAAACTTCATTTTGCGGTCTGAAGTTGATATAAGTGTATCAATAATGCCGATTTATATTTGGCTGACAATGAGAACGGATGAAGTTCATATTTCATATAGTTCATATTATGAAAGTGTTTGGCTGACAGAATTTCCAGAATATCACCAAAATCAATGTCATCACATAAACTCCGAAACATTGTTAGTGTATAAAAATATTATAGTACTTAAACTTTGTAGTTCATACAAAGATTATTGCTAGATACTGCTTCCCTCTTGACTTTTACTTTAAATTTAAAAATAAAATTTATATAAACGCTTCAAAGTTTATACTTTATGTAATTTTAACATAATTTAATTACATTCATGTAATTATTTTAACAAGAATGTTTTTAGTAGTTCACTAGGTTATAAAATTAACTGATATAGTACAAGAGATAATACTGTACACCAAAATCATTTAAAGAGTTTCAATGTTATCTTCTGAATAACGATTAAATGGATCAGCTATCAATGTTCAAATTAAAACAAAATTAAAAAATTTACAATATATATGTGGTTTTATTCAGAAATATTATTTTGATAAAACTTTTTTTGTTAAACATAGATTCACTTTATGGGTTATTTAATGGCATGAATAAGGAATGAATGGATTTCAGTTATGGTTTGTAAAGTTGGTCATAAACCATAGTTCTATATCTTGTTTTTAATAAAGAATAATATCTGTATGCTTTATGGTAAATCAATTGTAAATGATATCTACTCTGAATATTTAAATATATTTGGGCTTTTGAAAATGAAAATGGAGTAAGTATTAATAATTCTAATTATTTTACATGAACATTATCATAAGCTCAATCAAGTTATTTATTGATGTATTAAGATAAATTGTTCATAAGGAAACATATGATATTCAGGTAAGGAATATGTATAATATGGAGACCAATAGCCTACACATAAAATAAGATGCTTATCTGGCCTGATTCATTAATACAAATAAATTAAAATAGGTCATATTCAGTAATTTATCTGGTCGCAGAGTTAACATGAAAATACGAGTGGAAGTCACATTGAAAAATGAAGATCTTGTAAGTTTGCTAAGGTTAAATCAACTTGAAGACTACAATTAAATAAATATATCATTTAAATAGAAGCTAAATTATTATAATACCTAATTCATTTAAAAATTATTCTTTCCAGATGTGTTTGCCTTGTTGTCGGATGAAATTGTACTGATGATTTTTCAATTGCTTCCCAAAAGATTTTTAGTTGACTGTGCTCTTGTATGTCAAAGATGGAAAAGAATAAGTTATGATGAAGCTTTGTGGCATCGTATAGACTTAAGTAACCGCAGGTTAAGTCCAGATTCAGTAGCACATGCATTGCAGCGTAATCCTCATATATTCCGAATGGCTCAAGCTGAGGTAAGTCAATGCTTAACTTTATACACACAAAGCAAAGGTATGGTTTTAAACTTGATATTTTAATTTTATTTATGGTATTATTACAGATGTCTAAATAATATATTTGTTTTAATAACTTTTTTTGTGATGACCGTTGGTGTTTGGAGAAAATTAATTTTAAATAATGCTAAATTTTACTTTCTTTAAATGCAAAACAAAATTTAAAAAATAGCCACACATTGTTGCATCAACTTGCTATAACATAAAAATTTACACAACATCAAATGTATTATGGTATGATTTGCATATAAAGGATTAGTTATTTAAATTTTTTATGTGATCTCATTTATATGTATATATATATTTTTAAACATTAATTTGACTCTTCACTAAAAACAATAATTCACAAGATACAATGAAAGTATACGTAAGATTTATAAAAAACAAAAAGGAATAAATTCAAAACATGTAAAATTAAAGAAATATAGGTTTCAATGGATAGTTCATAAGTCTTTGCTATTGAATTGAAGTTTGTATGAAATTAAATTATTTAACCCTAACAAATCTATAAAATACTATATTACACATTAAGAATTGGTCATTGTTCATTAATTATGATCTAGGATAGAGTTCAAGTCTAACATAAAAACAACAAGCACAAAAAATGATTAAAAAAAAATTTCATCAGGACAGTTTGTAAGATATATGTAGTCTTAACTGTTCATTTGACTATCACAGGACTAGCTTTACATAAATGAAACATTAATACATAAACACAAGTCTTATCTCGGGTTTTGGTGTCAGTGCCGGCTTTTCTCAATGCTAGGGGCAGCAACAATAAACATAAATTGAATTAATTTCTTTGTGTCAAAAGGAAAAAAAAACACAAATGAAATACAAAGTAATAGTTCAAAGGTAAAATTAATGAAAATCTGCAATAGTATGAGAAGATATTAATCATAGCTCAATTAATTCATTGTCTTTAACACTTCAGAAAATTACAAAGTAGAATCATAACCTCTTAGGCTTAGTATTTTTATGTAAAGAAGGGTCTTTGGATTTATATATTTGGGTTTTAAAAGGGCTAGCTAAAACTATTTCGATTTCACCAATCTGCTGGATTGTATTTAAAAATTTCTTCATTAATATGTGGTCTTCGGCTGTAAATGATGACTTTACGACACACTGCACTATTTAAAATTTTCTTTTGAATACTTTGTCACTCTCGATTATTCGATTTGACTGATTCTTCTTGATAAAAAAAACTCGGCGTCTGGGAAGCATCCTTCTCCTTTTGGCATCCCAACAACAATTCAAATCTTCAAGTTCACTGCACAGAAACGTTCTCATTTTATTGCCTTCTGTATCTATGTTATTGGGAGCATTTTTGATCAAAACTAGATAATTCTCTCTTTTTTTTAAAAATTATAGTTTAGAAATTGAAGGAAATAATTTAGAAATATATTTTAGTATGATAGATGTCTTTCTTACATTAATATTATTACAGGGTTAAAATAACTTCTCCCATAGGAATTAATTATTATCTAATTTGCATATTTAAATTATATATATATATATATATATATATATATATATAAGAAATTTTATTTGAATGGGCATTAGAAGAGGTAATGTAATGGAAGGCATTGTAATGAGGTTTCATCGACCAATCTGAGTTACAGTTTTCCTTTCTGGGTGTGTCTCCCAATGTTATTATTTTGGCAGCGGCCATTTTTTCCCACAATGTTACTTTCCCTTGATTTTGGATTTAAATTCTTCTAAATTTTGTATAGATTTGTAACAGATCTTCAGATGCCTAAAGTTCATTTTATCCATAAATACTATTTGTTCCATCAGTTAAGGTTTTTTCTTTTATAATTTGTTTTGTTTTGGCGGCTTCCATCTGGAACGTTAAGTTTTTGCCTATATTTTCGCATTCCAATGTTGAAAATAAATTCTGAATCATTGTATCATGTCTATATTATAATTTTCTGATCTAGTTTATTTAATTAAAAATGATTTTGAAGTGGTTATCAGGGCTGAATCTGTCAGGAAATATTTCTAATCGACCATTTTGGGGTGAGGAGTCTGGATTTCCGTAATTTTATATTATCTAGTGGGAGTCTCACATATTTACCGCTAGTCGTGGTGGTCATTTGTTGGACTTTAAATAACTTTGATGTAATGTCAAGTATTTCATTGGTTTTGTATTCACTATTTAGCCGAAAATTATGAAATGTTGAAATAAATAAAGAAATACTACTTTTCCACACTGTGTATTGTTTACAAAACACCTGATCTATGTTTTGCTTGATCTAAATCAAGTGAAATCTAAATCAGGTGTTATTTAGGTTTGAACTTGTAATAAAATTAATTGGTAGTGAAGTATCTAATTTTCTTCTATCACCTGAATCACTCTTGGTAATTATGCTACCACGGTTTGAAATACATAGCATTCATCATTAGACTTCTATTGAGTACATCATTACTCTACTGAGATTGTAATTGTTAAAACATTAAAAAATGTTCCTCTTTGTTGGTCCAATTAAATTTGTTCTTTTTCAACGTGAGGTGTGCTAAGGGTTTTTGATTTAGTCAGAATATCTGTCAATGAAGTGGTTATAATAGTTGTAAGCTCTGATGAATTGTTTTAGTTGTTTATGAGTTTATGAATTGTTTTAATTAGTCGGGAACAGAACATTTTTCATGGCTTGTATCTTAGAGTCGTCGGGTTTAAGTCGTTCAGCGGTGAACTTATAATCGAGAAATCAAGCTTTCTAAAAGTCGTCTACGTAAATTAATCTGAAATCATTCATTTTTGTGCTTAAACTAGAATGTTCGTATAAGTGTGACTTGAGTTATCAATAATCCAAATGGTGTAACCTTCAATTAATAAGATCTTCTTTTAAATTGGAAGGCGGTGTATTTTTTTGACTCTGGATGTAGGGGTATCTGCCCATAACTATTGATCATGTCTATGGTGCTGATAAATTTATTGTTATGACTTTGATTTCGTAGTTTGTTGACACTTTCGTTGCATTGGTAGTTGGGTATGATTAATTTGTTGAGCTTCCCAGCATCTAGACAAAGTCTAATTTAACCATATTTATTTATTACAACTAAAATAGGATTGATGTAAGGACTGTTACATTATTCCATTATCTATAATGGTTTCATTTGATTAATTTAGGCTTTGACTTCATTCATATAATGTAACTGTATAGGATAGCTACGTTGAATGTTGGTTTGTTGGTGATTCTTATCCATACACTGACATGGAGCTAGATCTTAAAATCAAACTTACCCGTCAAAGAAAGCAGAGAAAGGGTGAAAAAAGGGTGGGAAATTTCAAGAACAGCTACAAAATCACAGAATTCATTGTGAGAGATAAAGTCCTAATCAAGCAAAGGAATTATTCGAAGAAATTCCAAACGTAAATGCAAAACTTTAAAAAATGTATGAAGGTCCATATCTCATACATATACGAATTGGTTCTTTCACATTTAAAATCTCAAAAATGAATGGTTAACTTTGTCCAGGCACACAACATGCCACGAATATGCAACCATACAAGGAACTAAAAACAACCCAAAACTACAAAGATAAATCCAAAAGTCGAAATTTCTAAATCCCCTAAAATAAAAATCTATCTGTTGAATGCAAGCGAGCATACAAACAATAAATTGTGTACCATTGTTTTTGATTCTTTGAAACATGTTACATTTCAAATAATTAAAAAGGAGGCTATATGTAATGTTAAAATAAAACAAAATAAAAAAATTGAAAATTGTAAAACCCATAAATTAGTAACCGTATCACCCAACTTAAAAATACTATAGCCATGTTACATTTCATACAATTAGTACTTTAAATTTAGTAAAGATCAAAATTGTATATCATCATAGAGAGAGTGGAAATGAAATCAACTCTAAACAAAAAGAACTACTGCTGTTGTTGGCATTGTTGGAAATATATATAAAAAATAAAAATAAATTATTCTACTTCGCAAACGTAAGTCATCTAGTAGTTTTTCAAAGGATCCAAAAAGGGAATAATAAAGAACAGGCACAAAGAAGATAAGCAGGAAATATATATATAATTTGGCATGATTCAATTTATCTGGGGAACAGCTAGTACCATAATCAATTTTAATTCATAACTATATATAGTTTAATTTCCAAATATTCTTTCATTTCAGTGCAGTGGAAATTGACTTTGTTATATTTATTTTATTATTATTTTTGGGCTGTTATGACCTCCGTCAGAGGGCCTCACCGACATCAACCTGAAGGTCTTTTGCCACCCCAAGTTCCATCCTACACCCACTCAGTAATACCTGTCATCCTTATGAAGGAACAGATGCTACCTATCGGGTTCTCTAGGATGGTTTCCATTTCCTTCCCCGGAGGGCCTAGAGAGTTAGCCTGCCTCGTCCTAACGCCTCACTCTCTAAGAGAATGTGTTCTGTGGACTCTTCAGCCAAACCACATTTCCTGCATATATTTTCTGCAGCAATCCCTATCCTATGTAGGTGTTTTCTGAGGTGACAGTGGCTCGTTAATAGCCCTACCACCCAACTCACGTTATCCCTAGAAGGAGAGATAAGTTTTTCAGCATGTTTCTTGCTTGGTCTAAGTAACCTCTTTGCAAGTCTACTTGTTGTTGAATTTGTCCAGGCCTTATTCATCCCCTCCCGTATCCATGTATCAACCGCTGCTCTGGCATGTCCATAGGAGATCTCGAACACCGGCTACAGGCCCACGAAAGGGGATTCTGAACCTATCTTCGCTAATTCATCTGCTCTCTCATTTCCATCGATGCCTGAATGGCCAGGAACCCAGCCCACAGTGACCGTGTTCACCTGACTAAGCTTTATCAATGATGAGATGCAGTCCCATACCAACTTCGACTTTACTCTAGTCATGTTTAGTGCCTTAATTGCAGCTTGACTGTCCGTGAAGATCAGAATGTTCTTACCTTTGTATTCCATTCTTAGATTCTCTTTGATGCATTCAGAGATTGCGCCTACTTCTGCTTGGAAAACAGTAGCATGCTTGCCTAGGCACAGTACGGTGGAGCTCTCTGGGTTAATCCCATTTATACCACCCCCCGTACCCATCTCCGTTTTCATGCCATCTGTAAACCAGACTATATCCTGCTCGTTGTATATCCTGCTCGTTGTATATCCTGCTCTTTCCAGACTCCCACCCATTCTTCTCTAGAGAAGATTTTTGTCTTGAATGGCTTATCTAATGAAATATTAGGTATCATGTGATCTGAGGGCATGTCTAACACTTCCTTGTTGACCTCTTGATTGATCCTGCAGTATCCAATCGCTGGCCATCTTATTCTCCAGCAACCCGTTTGCTGCAGTCTATATGCACTCATCTTGGCACTTTGTTATATAAATTTATCTTTAAGAATTCATTGTGCTGTCATTACAAAAATTGAGATTTTTTAAAAAAATACCTGAATTTCATTTCAAATATATATAAAATAATTCATTGTCAATATTCTTTCATTCAATTCTGAGTACCAAATTTAAAACAGGGCTACAACAGTATTTCAAAGATTACAAAATACTCAGAGAACTATAGAGAAAAGGAGTTATAATATTAGATCAATCAGAATTTCCTGCATAAAATGTTTCTTGTACGGAAAAACCATACATATCTCAGTAATTAAATAAAAGACGAAAACCAACGCTTCTTTATAGTATATCAATGGCGGTCGAGCAGGACGTCATCTCAGAATATGAGTTGTCACGCCTACTACGGCAGCGAGCCTTCCGATTGGTTGTAATACTTTCATTGATGATGATGTAATTATTTTGCCAAATGCACTATGATTATTACATAAATTAGATAATTATGTAAATAACTGTTAAGAGAAGTTATTTAACTCTGTCATATCTTTATTATAATTTAATTTTCCATTTTAAAAGTTATATGTTCCAAAATATATCATCAATTCTTTTTCATAGAAGAATAATCATTTCATAAATTCACCTTAAATCCACACGAACTTAAGTGCACGCTTACAACAAGAAGTTTCCGAAACGCCGATTTGAGTGTATCCAATTCAGCATTGTTGAGGAAGGCCCACAAGCAAACATACAGACGTGTTTCGAAAAGGAAAAAAAAAAACCAACCAACTAATTCTCAACATCCAATGTACTAATCAACTCCAACAAACTACAAACAGTGCGGTTTCAAAAAAGTAGTGATTTTTTAAGGTCTATATAAACACTGAAGAAGATATTTAGCAAAATTTAAATTGCTTATTTTGGTGAGATCCTTCTATCTTGTTATATGTAGTTCTAGCTATAGATTTTTTTCGACTAAAGCTCTATAACCCACAAGGACTAAAGTAAAGCTAACATAATTTTGCTGAGTATTTAAACTCTTATAATCAGCTAATAACTTTAAAAATCAAATTTGTGATTTCACTCATAATTCACTCTTGGATTTCATCCCATATTGAAGGAAAAATAATTAACTATTAAAAAATTATTTATTTTGCTAATTGATCCTCAAAGTAGGAATGTGTCTAGGGTGGAGAGGAAAAGAGGGGCCTCCACACTTTATTTGTTGCATTTGCTTTTAGTGGTACAACCCAAATAAAAAAATATTGACTCTGGGTGCTTCTGTGGAAACGCGTATCCTACTTTTGTTTCCTTTATTGGTGTGAAAATAAGAATAAAACATTTACAAAAGTACAGAAAGGTGCATATTAAAGTGATGGACACATTTTTGTTAATGAACAGAAAGTCTAACAATTATTAGTTGTTTTATTTATAATATATATATATATATATATATATATATATATATATATATATGTTAATCTTTTGTAAATCATTTAAAAAAAAGTTTTAATAGTAAAACATTTACTAACTAAACAAAAAATGTAATATTTGTTACAGTGTTCAGAAAATGTCGTGCAAAACTTTATATTGGTTACATGGGTCAAATTAAAGAAAACATTCCAGTAAACATATGTTCGGGAAACGCTTTGTTTTTCTTCTTTCGCCCACTTTGTGTTTTTTTGAAAATAATTATAATTTTTGAAATTTTCAAGATTTTGAGTCAAAATTTGCTAGGCTATACAAATTTTGTATGTTTTTTTACCAGTATACCAAAAACTAAAACTTTATCATGTAAATTTTTAAAATGGCTGTTATTAAAAATGTTTAATGTTAAATTTCATGGAAATCATTTATTTTAAGAAAAAATGTACAAAAGACAAAAAATTCCTCTTTTAACGCCAAATAACATTTATTATTATTTATTTTTTTTACTAGGTCAATGGATAACCTGAGTTATGGACAAAAAACACAAAACGCAATTCTTGAAAATTATCTACAACATCCAAATTTAGCCTAAGCAAAATAATATTGAATTATGTTAATTTATGAAAAACAAAATCTTCTTTTTAATTAAAAAATTGTAATGGACAATTTAATTTATGTTAAATAAGTTAAAAGTTTTTCTGACACTCTATATAAAGTGAAAATATTTAGACAATTTAGACCATAAATTTTTATTCACTGAAAATATTATTCACTGTTTTTATAACTACCGTAATTAAATATATTAAAATATTGTTATGTAAAACTTACAAAATAAATGATAGTTTATTCCAACTTACCATGCTGTTTACTTTTCCCACAGAAATATAGTAAATATTACGTGCCATTCAAGTAGATATTCAAGTAGTACCCAGTATGCATTCGAATACTTATAGTATGTGCCTCATCTAATTGTAAAAAAATAATAAATCAACAAAATAATATCTACAACCTTCTTGCAGGAAGTTATCATTTAGCTGAAAAATATAAATTTACCTCGTTTTGAATATTATCTAGAATAATCTATCAGGTAATGTAATATAAGGCTGTTTTCATACTTTACTTTGATTCGAAAATCAATTAAAATTCAAACAACTTGAAGGTCAAGAATATATAATTACTATTTCTTGAAATGTAACAAATTATTGCTTTTAGGTCATTTCTCCAATTTTTCAAGAAATGGTTTTAGCAATGGAAGATTTTTCTTGTCAGGTCCAATACTTAGATCTTAGTATGGCACATATTTCAAACCTGGGTAAGTAAATATTTAGTGACAAAGTTTATATCTAAGCAGAAAAATATTTTATTAGATTGTAAGTATAGTAGAACCTCGTTAAGTCGGATCAGCCGAGACCGCGGCCGATCCGACATAACGAAAATCCGTGTTAGCCGGAGAAAGAGCAGAAAACACAAAAAAATGAAAATATACAATACTGTACTTACAATCATTTCGGAGAAAATTTATTTAAAATTACGGAGAAAAACACTTAAAAAATATTTACTCATCACAATAAAACAACAAACACATCTGTGGACTGTACAGGTATGTCTACTTTTTGGAGAATAAGCGTGTAAGTTTCTGTTGCGTCAGCTTCGAGTAATGTTTACGTGCCGCACGGTCGCGCATCCGTTTCAACCGGCAAAGCAATATGCTACGATTATGCGCTCGTATAAAGCAATAGCGCTACCAAAATGCATATTTCATATTAATTTATGTTTATTTAATTGCAAACCAGTCCGGGTTACCCGGAGATCCGACTTGACGAGGTTGTACTGTACTTTATACTATTGTTACTAGAAAAGGGCAAGCAGTAACAGTAGTAACAATATTTATTGATATTTTTATGTAATTGCTGTACTGATTCCTAAGTTCAAAAAATGTTTGTTTTTTATGCTCTGCCCACTATGTATATTGAGTTATATATGAGGGATGTGTATCAATATTAATATTTTAATCCAAATAAAACTGAACTAATTTTAAAAATCAGACTAAATTAAAATTTATTATATTAGTCAATATTTTAATGAAATCTGCACTTAAGTAAAAAGTATTATATTTCCACATCAAAATCAAAGAGGGTATAAATTTGTTTAACTTAGGACTAATCATTATGTTATTGTGCTATTTAATGATTAAGAATGTTATATTTTAAACTTTTAGTATATTTTACTTTTTAACTCGGTTTTATGCTTATGAGTATATTGGTTTACCATATTAAAAGTTCATAATGTTATCAATTAAAATAAATATTTTATTAAAGTTTGAACTTATGGTTAAGGAATTGGTCATTTTATTAATACTAATAACACTGCTTGGCATTACAATACAGTAAACTCGAAGTTGTCTAGCGAATATCAGACATTGCTACTGCCGGATTACCGGAAACAACAGATTAGTGGACAATAAATGGAAAACAAATTATTATTGGTATTTTCAATTGAAAAACCAAAGAATACATTAAATACCTTTATGTATATTTTCATTTCAATAAATTAACATTTTAACGTGTAAAAACAAATAACTGAAATAAAATACTATACCAAAACACTTAAATAATTACCTTTAAATTATTTTCTCTAAATAAACTAAAATTACACTAGAACTGCAAACTGTAATAAAATCGAATTAGTTGTACATTATTAATTGTTGTTGTTTTAAAAAAAAATAATTATCATTTTTTTTTGTTTTATTGCAGTAAAAGCTTTTTCTGGTGGATTTTTAAGCACTAAAATATCACTTGCTGAAATTTAATTCTGGCCATTTCAAAACTTACGTTGATTGTACTCGTTTTTCATATCCTTCAACGTTATCATCGTTCATTTGTGTCTCATCATTGTTACCTACCATGTACATAATTTATTATTTCATCACCAGTCGTAACTTGAAAAGTCTCGTATTTCCAGCAAGTCAAGAGTTGATGTCATCAATAGTGATTCAAGTTTGAGGATCACATATCTTATTGGCAACTGCTTCTTTTAAATTAATTTCTCTTTCACCTCTATCAGACTTAGTTGTTTCAGAAATCATTTCTTATAAAGGACACAATTGCTTCCATGAAGCATTATTTTTATGTAGGAAATTATTGCCAAGCCTGTGATATTGTGTGAAAACAATGTCTTATAAATTTAGTGATTTCAAAAAAACAATAATATTTTCATTTTCTTTTGTCAACAAACCAAAAATTTTTTTTTTTTTTTTAGTAATGTTTAACGGATGGTAAAATTAGTTTCATGAAACCATTCTAAAAATATTTCTCTTGTTATCCAAGCACGCAATTGATTTTTATAAATCACCTGTAGGTTAACATTTCTCAATGAGCAAGGATTTTTTTATTTTCTAAAGTTTATGGTTGCCACTTGTAATTACAACAGGGAATAAATGTTATTCTATCTTTCGCGAATTTTCTTTCTATTGCACTCTTCTCAGCTCTGTGTATGAAAGTTTTTTGTGGAAGCATCCACCAAAATAAACCACTTTCATCTGCGTTATACACTTGATTTTTCATAAACCTAATTTATTTTACCTGCATAACTGCTTTTATATCGCATGACAATTTTTTAACCTGAAGTAGACAAAAACCAGATTTCTTAGTGTTTTATTTATCTAGCCATCCGTCACTGGCTTTAAAGTCATTCAAATTTGTTATTTTTTTATAAAAAACTTGCTTTTTCATGCATTATCTCGCAGAAATTGGTGTATGTCTGGACCTTTCTTGTAAAAATCATGTAAAAAGAGCTTCCTTATTTTTTGGAAACACGACAGATTTCATAGTTTGTCGTTTTCTTGACGCACACTCAAGATTGTTGATGTAAAACACTCATTTTTCTTCTTCTCTCTCTTTTTTTTTTAATGCTGTTCCTTGTTCCTCGTCCTACACATAAAATTTTGTTAACCTTGTTATTGATTCTCTCCTGTCTAGTTTTTAAAAAAATGATATCTACCTTCATAGTTAAAGATGAAGTTTTATATTTTCACTCTTCAGTAAGCCTAGACGTTGTGTATTTCCACATGTTACATTACAAAACCCTAACGAAAAAAAACTGTAGAAACATACTAACTCGTATCTCGTGATGTACTGTGCTGTTATTGAAGGCTACTTATGAACTATGTGGCTCAATTACTGCATTCTATTCGTATGAATACGAGAGCCGAAGAAAATACAGTAACTCACAATAGTCTAGTCAATCTCTAAATTAAGAACAAGTTCAACACTTTAAAAAGTTAGGAAATTTTTTATAGTAGATCAAAAGCTATATATTTTCTTTAGCTCTAAATGATTATTTTAATAAATTTCTTCAGGTAACAAACAGAGTTACAGACAGCAAGTTAATAATTGTTTTGTGTTTAGATCTCGCAGAACTTCTTAGTAAGTGTCATGAACTTCGGAAATTAAGCTTAGAACACTGTGTCGCAGATACAGCAGTCTGCTCCAGTATTGCCAACAACAGTAGTCTTGAAGTATTAAATTTGTCTCAGTGTTACCAGCTTCATTCTTTAGGGCTTGAAGATATTTTGTTAAATTGTTCAGAGTAAGTTTACTTCATACATTATCATATAATAGTATGTGTCCAGTACACTACTTTCAAATTATGTATATAAGTAATGATGTTTAATTCAAACTCCGTACCTTAAACACAATTATTATGTGTTTATCATAATTAATAGTCATTAAAAAAAAGTTTTCAAATTTGGGTTTATTTTAGTTTTGGGGAGACCTATGAATCAAGTACATACAAACCAATGTTGTTCAAACTTAGCTCTCTAAAATGCAACAAAGTAAAGTTTAATAATTAAAACACATGATTGATTTATAATTCAAACTGGTACTTTGTCATTTGAACTACATGTTTTTGAAATAATAATAAATTTTTCAACACTCTGTATCAATATAAAATCTTAAGGCAATCAGATTTCCATAAACTGCCATTTTCTTCATCAGTTATAATTAATTGAATACATTATTAATATTACTAATGTTTTTACTAAATTTTCGATCATTACTTCTTTCTGTTATTTTTCCTTTTTAAACCACACTAACAATAATAATAACCTTTTTTTTTACCATTATATACATGCAATCTTCACAAAATATATTACATCTTATTAGTATTGTTTAAATAGGACATTTGCCATCATTTGTTCGTGTAAAACTAATATACTGTGTTGAGTTAATATTCAACCTTTGTCATCAGTTATAATACTAGAACATGAAGTGATAAACAACAACATAATCTAGTAGCTTAGGGCCATGTTGAATAACCTAAATAATTCTCTAAACATCATGTATTGGTAATATGTACACAATTGATGGCATATGTCTGATTAAACAATATCAATCCATTATTGAATAACTTTAAAATTAGAATATTACACCCGTTTAACAATTAATCACATTATCAAACACTCCAAAAGAAAAATCTTTTTTATGTACACAATTGATGGCATATGTCTGATTAAACAATATCAATCCATTATTGAATAACTTTAAAATTAGAATATTACACCCGTTTAACAATTAATCACATTATCAAACACTCCAAAAGAAAAATCTTTTTTATGTACACAATTGATGGCATATGTCTGATTAAACAATATCAATCCATTATTGAATAACTTTAAAATTAGAATATTACACCCGTTTAACAATTAATCACATTATCAAACACTCCAGAAGAAAAATCTTTTTATGTACACAATTGATGGCATATGTCTGATCAAAAAATATCAATCCATTATTGAATAACTTTAAAATTAGAATATTACACCCGTTTAACAATTAATCACATTATCAAACACTCCAAAAGAAAAATCTTTTAAAATGTGTAATTTAATTCATCAACAGGTAACAAATACAACATAAATAACAACAACATAATCTTAAAATAATTTTGTCATTTGTCTGACAAAATTTTAAGAGAGCGAGGAATATAAAATTTGGTCATGAAAATCTGATAATCAAGAAATCATATAGTTCAGTCCTTAACACTCCAGTGGTCACGACCTTCATCACGATATCAGTGGTAGCGTTGGGTAATTTCTTTCCCTTTTAGAATATCTTGTTTATTTATTGTTTTTTAAATATTTTTTTTGTATATATACTGAAGTAAAATACTTACAATGAAAAGTTTTAACAGCATATTAGACTGTATTTAATAAAATTATACCTCCTGTGTGTCAGGTTAAAATTTAGTTTTAAACTTTTTGTAACTAGTTTCACTCTATTTACATTACATGTTTCGCACTCGTAAATGACCAAACATAGGGTTACAATATTAAGGTTTAGAGGAAAATTAATTTAAAATAAAGGTTGTATTTTATCTTAAAATAAAACAGAAACAACTTTTCATGTTATAACTTCTCAGTAGACTTCATTGATAACATTGGTTCCAAACCGTCTTCAGATGATTCTGGCACACACGGTTCTGCCATTTGTCATAAGTTTTTCTTGTTTCTTTATCTGCTGCTCTTGGACAAATTACATATCGACGGAATGAGCACTTCCCCCGAAAATCCACCAGTTGTCATACAATCAGATGGGTTAAATGCATTTTGAGAGTTCTTTACAAATATACTTCCCTTATCACTGCCAGTTTATCTAGGGACTTGTGCTGATCTCTACTGTCTATATTATCAAAACGCAAACAGTGCATCAGAAACCTGAAGTGATGCTCACTTATGGTGATGTATCACCATCAACATCAAATTCCCATTTTCATATCAAACATTTGAATGACATTTCTCCTACTAGATTTCTTTACTCCAGCCAAGAAAAAAAACCTAACAAAGCTCTTATTTCACAGGTTATCAGTTAATTTAGCATCTCGTTCTCTTACATATTTGGTTTTCATATATCCTATATTCCATAAATCCTACTAGATTTCTTTACTCCAGCCAAGAAAAAAAAACCTAACAAAGCTCTTATTTCACAGGTTATCAGTTAATTTAGCATCTCGTTCTCTTACATATTTGGTTTTCATTTTGCTGATGTAAAGATTAGTATATGAAACAATTTTATTTATAATTTCATCATCAAAAATACACTCAAAAGACTGAATATGTGTTTTGGAATTTTTTGCATGGCCTTTAGGTCCAGGTATATGAAATGTAGGTGTAATATTATGAGACGGTGTTTGAGAAGTACGAGTCATGTGACGTTCTTTCTTTCATAAGTTTGAGATCAGTGGTGTTATTTATTGGCCTGATCTTACCTTGAAATTATCTGCAAAAATGTTATCTTCTGTTGGAGGATTTTCCTCAACAAAATCTTCTTCTTGTTTTTCGGGATCTTCGAGTCCCAAAACATTTTCCATTATCACTTTCTGTTTCATTCAACCACATACGTAACGGGTCAGACATTTATTTACAAGTTAAAATTGTAACACACAAAACAATAGCTAAATTAAAAACTAGTTTCTAACTACAACACTGAAATAATAAACTACCCTAAGTTCAGCAGACATATTTTCAAACTGGCACACACAAACAGTAGGTCAAGAGAACTAAAACTGCACAGACGGTTTCTATGGCAAAGGGAAAGAAGGTACTGAGACGCTGAAGGTCAAGAGTGCAGTCAACTGTCCATGTCAGCAAAAACAAAATGCACGGGGTAAAAAATTACCACACGTGACCACTGGACTATTAAAAAACAAATATTTCTTTCCTTATTATATCAGAATGTGGTTTTTGATTACAGTGGTGAGGTTTTTGTAACTCCTTTTTTAATTAGGATTTTGAAGTGTAAAGTTCAAATTTCAAGCAGGGTTTAGTGACGAAAGAATTAAAAAATTGATATTCATAAAAAACTTATTTTCAATATAAGACATTCTGTATACTGTATTTTCAGATTAACAGAGTTAAACCTGGCATGGACAGGATTGAATGTAGAATGTATAGATATTGTATGCAAACTTGTTAATGAAGGCATTAAACAGCTCAACCTTAGTGGATGTGTCAAAGGAATGAAAGATTCACGTAAGTTTTAATAGTAGTAATTATTATATAATATCTGTAAAAAACCATCTCATAAAATTGTTTATGGCTAAATAAAAGGTAATAATCAAATTACACTTGATGTTGGAGTTAACTAAAAACTTGGCATGCAAACTAATACTTAATATTGATTATGATTTCATTAGTTTAAAAACATGCCCTGCCATCTAGAAATGGTTTTATTATTGTATATCAAATTAGTATTTTAATGGCTACCGCATCTTTTTTCTTTTAGAAAATTTAGAAGATAAACCTTCTACATTTTGTTTTAAAGTAAAAAATAATTTATGATGGCTCTTAAATTAAAACTAAACTTATACAAAAATTAACCCATTCACTGCTTTTGCCTGATATGTATGTCCATGATGTATTTGGTACAAAAAACTTTTGATGGTCAATCTGACATATCCATCATGAACATATATTGATATGGTTAGATTATTTACATATATTAACTAGCACTATAAGCATTGCTAATAAAATATGAAAGATTTATCCTTTTAACACTTGAAAATACATTTGGCAACACTGTATATATCCGTGCAATGAAATATTTTATTTTCTGATCCAGTTATTTCCATAGTTGCGTTCAGAAAGCTGGCTGATTACAATAAACATTGGAAGGTAGTAGGAAAGATATGTTTAATAGTAATGTTATTAGTGATTGTTTTGAAGAGAATTTATAAAGTGATATTAATGAAGAGTATTTAGCAAAAATATTTTTGATTGCTAATGACCCCCCCCCCCTAATGGTCTAGTGGGTAGAATTTCTCGCTTTGTGTGCAAGAAGTTCTGCGTTTGATGGGGGGGGGGGGTTAAAAACTTCAGTGTTGACTCAGGATTGGGAGAAAAAGTGGAGATTAACAGCAAATCTGGGTCAGTACCCAATGGCAATGGGAATTCAATTGGCTGGTCACACATTATTCAATGACAAGCTCTCTAGCAGACCTAGACCCACAATGAGCTGTGATTTGATTAATTTTATTTGATTAATAATATAACAATATGAACAGTGCAATGTGCTTGCTATCATTGTGATTTGATAGGTTTGCTTAGGGGTAAATTTATTAATTTGATTCCGGGGATTATACTAACCTAATATAGAGTTAGATAAGGAAAGCTTGGTCACCCATACCCTTGGCAGACTTAACATTCTAATTATAACAGTAACTGCATACAACACCAAGTAAAATGAGTGGTCATAAACTGTAGGCCTACTATGACATAGCTTACAAATTATAAATAATGTGCCTCCCGATGCGTATCACTGGCCTTCCCGAAAATCTTGGTAATGCCATTTAATAAAACTTAGCCCAACGTTATAATTTAGAGAAGTTCACTAAAATTAATTAAACTCAAAGAATTTGGAGGACCCGACATAAGTCCTGTCGAGCTCCGAACACACCACTTGTCTTTCTCCTGCTAGGCTTTCCGTCTCAGCAGGAGATCACAAATATGGACTGCCTTCTGAATGCTATGGTGTTTGTAATCCGGCTGGTGATCCCGTTTAGTTGCAACCAAAATATCACTGGCAATTCAAAGTCCAACTGAAAATTTAACCGTAGCACAACCAAGATCCGAACAATGCTGAGCCAGGGTGACTTCTCAGAATTTGTCACAACAGCAAATACATTTTTAATATTTTTAAAATAAGAGAAAAGTGAGAAACATTATAATTACTTGAAATATATTTTTCAAAACGTGTTAATTTTTAATTTTAGGTGGGATCAGTAAATGTTTTAAACATAAGCTGCATTTTTCTTCTAAATACATAGATTTAAAACTATTTATTATCAAATAATGTTGAATACAAAGTTTTAATTTTAAACTATAGTACATGGAGCATCACAAGTTTTTCATATATGGTAGGTTCATTTGTCTTTTTATCAACTATTTACAAGCTCCAGTCATAATATAAAAAATTCCAGTATAACCACATCATAGCTGCAATATAGCAATTTACAAACTTTCATATGTTACTCAGCCATGGGTTTAACCAAGTATTTTGAAATAAAAATAACAATAATGGTAAAAAAAGCAATAAAATAACATTTTAAAAAGAAGCAATTAGCAAAAAAATCATAAGTGACGGAACTGGGTTTTTGGTTTAGACTGAGGATAGAGGTACTTTTGTTTAGGTATCAGAGCTTTGACAATATGCGTATTCAGTTAGGAAATGATGTGGTAGGAGCTAGAAAGGAGTTTATCCCGAGGGGGTCAGCTCTCAGACAACGAATGAAGTAGAGTTTAGTTGGGATCAGCCAACATTCCACTCAGAGATTGGAACGTTCTTCCTTGAAAAAGACAGACAACGAATGGGGAAGTCCGTGCTACTGGGATCAGCCAATATACCACGAAAGGAAAAACAGTTAAGAAACAATAAAGAAAAGATAATTTAGATAACAAGAGCAGCAAGAGAGAGGAGTGTTGTAGGTGACTCTGTGAAACAGAATGATTTTGAAGCGAATAAAGGCCCATAATTCATTAGTTGCGAGCGCATGTCTTCACTCTGCACGGCCTTTGTCAGTTCAGTGTCTCTCTCTCTGCTGTGCTCCATTTATTTACAAGTTCAGACATTGTATGAATACAATTATATCTACAACAATTTATTGTAAAGATGCAAAGGGATAACGTGTCGTTACAATAACAATGAAACAGACACAAAACTTGAAATAAAATATCCCACCCAACTAGATAAAAGGCTCTTTATTTCATATAAGTTGATAGCTAAAAACAAACAGAAAGTTAACCCAAGTTCAAAGGTTTACCTGTTCAAAGGTTAATTTTCTGTCACCACTTGATGACATGTTACATTAGTCATGTAGATGTCCCGTTGCGACGATCTTCTCTGGCCCAGGGTCAGGATATTTAACCGCACGCAAATCCTAGCTCTAATACCCAGCTCCTTCTTACAGAAAACAGAAGATCGAACACAAGAAATTGCCGTAATACACCTCTTGACCCGTGATGTATACAACAAAATCTTATAAGTAAGGATTTTAATGAATTTTTTATGATTTGAATTTTGCTTACGCAGAGTGAGCCGATTTATGACTCTCTCTCTCGAGTCGTGCCATTTGGAGAACTTTGATCCATCAGTTTAGTTTAGGTTTTGATCTGACTTACAAATTAACATAAATATAAAGTAACAAAAGTAGATCAGGAAAGTATGCAAAATAACGTAATCAATGGTTTTAGGATTAATTTGTCAAAATGTATCTCCTAAATTCTATATTATAACATTTACAGACAAATAATTGAATTTTGATTTACGTACACAATATATCAACTTGACATGACATTTGATTATTCTATGAATTTATCCTATGAATTATTATAAGGAATTACCTTTATCTTTAACATTGCTAATTATTCTAAATAACCCAATGAGAAATAAGTATTTTTGAAGTTAATGATTTACATTTCAAGACAAATGAGAACTTTTGAATTTAAAATTGTCATTGATTCTATATTTTTTAATTTCGATATTTCGGTACCTTGTAAAAGCGATGATCGAATTCTCGTTCTTTCAGTCTGGATTCCTCCAATTTGCAAGGTCCACGGCTTCTTCGGAAGCTTAGGTCCGTTCTACTGTTGGCTTGAAATCCAGAGAGCGGCTGATGAATGTTTATAGTTGATCCTATCTTCAAGAGTGCAGTTGCTGAATTTTGAGTGTTCTTTCTTGATTTTGATGATTAATTAAAGTTGTTCATTGTGTCTACTAATGTTCCCAAATTATGCCAATTTATGAAGTTTGCTGAATTTACATTTATTAGGCTTTTAGTTTTTTATTTATTTCGTAGAAAATTTTACACTGTTCATATCTAAGAATTTTAAGATTAATGTGAACAAAATGTTAAAATGATTTTAATACATTTAAGTAATTAGAGTGATGCTGATGGTAATACCAGGATAATCAGAATGAACCTCTAAGCTCTGGGAAAGTCATTTAATAGTCTCATCATCCCCACTTTCCAACCAAACATTATGACCAAATGTAGACTCTTTTTTGAGTTTGGTAATTTGCTTATATCTCCTGTAGCTTTTAAGATAGAATTATTCTTCTATTTTTATTATGATACCCTATGGATTCTACATCGAATTTATCTTAAAACATTTTTAATTACCTGACTATTGTTTTTTCTCAATATCAGTGTGTTTTTGTCGAAATCATCATTACAATTTTTGATTTATTTATGTGGGAATTATACTTATTTCTCTTGGGCATTGGTTACTAACATGTATTTAAATATTTATAATCACTACTTAATTGGCAAAAACATTATATTTTGGTCATATAAAAAGATTGTGGTTATATCCTACCATATAACCATCATATCTCACAAGCCCATGTTGTTCAAACTTTGCTATATTATAGAGTATGAAGAGCCCCATAATAATCATGTAAAATATTTTCAATCTTGAATCTATTTATTATTTATTAACTTTAATAACTGATATAAAATTTAAATTTTGGATATGACTTTCTATGGTCTATAACTTATTAATTATTGTTTTTAAGGAATAATTTATTTTAAATGCTTACATCGTAAGAACGGGACATAGGTTTATAAAAAATTTTAAAAAAACACATTTTTTAAGATAATGAGTTTTCATTGTCTTAGGACACAAGTAAATATTTCAATATTATAAGAGTCTGCCCCTTTGATTTGTAACGGTTTTTGGGTAACCTACTTTCACTGCTTTAGTTAAGCACTACTACTTTCACTAATAGTTAAGCATTACAACCAAACAAAGGGAGGTGTTGATGCTTTTGATTAACTTTGCAGTAACATAAGTTGTTTGAAAAAAACCAGAAGATGGTTGTTGTGCCTTTTCTATGGCATTATAAACATTAGAAGCATAAACTTTTGGATTATACACAAAGAAGTCATGGCAAAGAAGCAAAAAAAAAGTTTAACTAGAAAGACATTCCTAAAAGAACTTTATAAGCAGCTTATTTACGCCATGGATGGAAAAGAGACTAAAATGTGCATCCTTCAATGATCTTTGTGAACTACCATCTTACAGGTTCTACGAAGAGATGAGGCTCATAATGTCATTCCACAGCCACAAAGTATGAGGACAACATGCAAAATATGCACTGCAAATAAAAGGCCCATGACAACCAGTTTCTGCACCAGCTGCAAGGAGGCATTCTGTAGTGAACATCGTGGCCAGATGTGTGTCAAGTGTGCAGAAGACAACATAAACTAAAAAGAACCATTGCAAATTTTTATAATTAGATAATCTATTTTTTTCTCATTTATCTATTCTTATAGTAATCTATTCTTCATATATAAATATTTATAAATCAAAAATGTGTTATGTAACCTTAAACATTTTTTAAAAAAAACTGTTTTTTTAAACTTTAATTTTAAATTCTAGGTGATAATCCAATGTAATATAAATATTATTTAATGTATTTTAAATTGTTAATAAATTGAAATAGTTACCGGTATCTTATCACTTATTTTTATTAGAACTCATTTTTCTTTATGAATATTTGAAATATTTTTAACTCTTAAATATTACGACTGCTTTCCAGGCATGTGATTGTATATAGGCTTTCCATTCCAGGTTTAAAGGCTATCACATCACGAAGTCTTTCTATCATTACCATACTTACATTGTTTCTCTACAATCTGCCTTAACACAGATTGCATCCAGTCTATTGCACATATAATTTTCAAAATTCTTCACATTTGTGCTTTATATAGGCCAACAGATTGTATGTGCTTTTTACTGTCATGAAAATATAAAGGTTTCAAAAGTCCTAAAATCTCAATTAGCATGTGAATCATTTTATGATGCCAGTTTGTCATAAATTTATATCATTTTATTTAATAAATAAATATAGAATTTCTAAGACAATTTATTTTTTGAAAAGAATTAAAATTTATATTTTTAATTTCATTTTATTATTGCATTTGATTCAGATATCAACATTAGTTTCACATTATTCATGTTTTAACATGATTAGATTCAGACTTGATCCTGTTTCAAATGTCAGAGAATTTAGTTGATGTTTAAATATAAATAAATAAATCCTTGGTGTAATAATTCATTGTAGGTCTGCTAGGCGGCCTTTCACCGGACGATGAGGGGTCAACACATCAAATTTCCATTACCAAATTCTACCTTTCGTAACCTGGATTCCCTACCAATTTTAGCTCACAGCATTTATCTCATGTTGCTTGGGGGGGGGGGGGTCAACATCATACATTTATTGGACCTCACGGGATTGATTCCGGAACCCACTAGATCATCGGATCTCATATTTACATAGTATTAAATCTGAATAATTGTATATATTTGGCTGAAGAATATATAGATTTTATTGTAATGCTCTTGTGTGTTATTGTTTCAGATGTAAAAGAATTAGTTTCACGGTGTTCATGTTTGACAGCATTAGATTTGAGTGATTGTACAGATTTAACTGAAAAATGTATAGATCCCATTGTAAAGCACCTGTGTGATCTTCAGGAACTGTCATTGAGTCGCTGTTATAGCATATTACCAACTAAATATTTGTAAGTAAAGGCATGATATAATAACCACTAGCTTAAGATAATTTATTAATAATGTCTTTTCTTATAACTTATAATATCTCATTGTTATAATACAAATCAGCTTATTGAATTTGTTATTCTATACAGTATTATGTTTTCTGGCAATATGCTATCATAAATCAAATAAATGTTATAATCATGAAATAAATTCCTATCAATTTATATTGTCACTAAGCCTATTGTAGAGGCAATTGACTTAGTCAATAAATAAAATTAATAACATTTAAAACATATTTACTTTAGGGGTACATTTGTGTAAATATTTAAATATCATTCATATGAACTTAAAATCTACATGTATAATTTTAAGAATAAAATAATGTAATTTATTTAAATCTTATAACACATAAATAAATATTATGAACAATGAAGAAACTAAACTGTTAACTCAATTCTGTGACGACTCCATTAAATAAATGACTTTCAATGGTTATTGCTTTTTATTTTAATGGAAGAAATATTTTTTAAAGATATCCATTTTGAGGTTATCTGAGTCCTAAAAGTGGTTTTTGGAATTATTTCTGTATTGTCTGTCATCTGTGGTATTGCTAAAGCCCAAACATCTGGATAGATATTAATCATATTTGGTATGTGGGCATATTTTGACAATATCTTGAGACTTTTTTTAATTTTACATTTTTAACATTTTTTTAAAAAACATTTTAAGGTATTTTTTGCCCCCTCTCCCCCCAATATACGATTTTCTCAAAATTGGCTCTTAACAATTTTGATTAAATTTTGCTCAAGCATAGTCATCTCTAAGGACTCAAATAAAACATATTTTGCTCACCATTTCTTCAAAAATGTCAGTTCGTGAGTTATCGGTAAAAACCCTAAAAAATTGGTCTTGGGGCTGTTATAAATAAAAGACTTTGAATCAATCCGACTACCACTATGAGGTGAATGTTATAAAACATACAGCTCTGTCCAATGGGTACGATACCTATATGATTGACAGTCTCATAACCAAACACAAAAAGAATATAATAACCAAAAAAAACAAAGAAAAAACAATCTTACATCTCTGTTAAATATGGCACCCTGCTAAACAACACCTTAAGCAATGAGATGTCAAAAAATGACGTCACCACATTCAAAACGTCCAATAAGCTTGAGTCTATATTAAACAGGCCTAGTAACAAAAAGCTTGACTCAACACAACAAACGGGAATCTACAAATTATCCTGTAATGATTGCCCAAGTTATTACATAGGTCAAACAGGACATCCTTTTATAAAAAGGTTTAAGGAACACCTACCAAAAAGATGTCAGGGGAATATAACTTCTAATTTCGCAGACCATCTCATTAATAACGACCATAGTTATACAGATTTTCCCCAAAACATGGACATACTACACGTATGTAGGAAGGGCCGTTATATGGACTCATGGGAAGAGTTTGCTATTTATAAAGCAGCTAAAATAGAAAATAAACATTTATTAAATGACAAGGTTTCCTTCCCGGCGATTATTGTGTTCGATACACTGATCAGAAGGCAAGATTGTAACCCAACCCAAAATGATAAGGTTTAATCAAGAGGAACAGATAGACTCTTAACTTCGCCACAGCAGTCGCATTAAACGTTTACCCGTGACTGGTTAGTGTGATTAGGCCTAATCAATATTTCAAACTTTTTAAAAAGTGTTTTAAGTGTGTTTCATGATGCATGTTTTTTGTGACTTTTATTTTGTGTACCTTATAACATATTTGACGACCACATAATGATGGGATTTGTGTAATTTCTGTGATCTGAAGATGGGTACGTGGGTTTCCCGAAACCGCGGTAATCACCAAGTGATTTCTGGATTGGAATAAGAGAAAAAGCTGAAGCAGATATTGTACATAGTTTTATAATTGATAAAATTATCCAATCCGTGGACTAACATGTTGAAAATAAAAGACATTTTCTCCAAATCGGCTCTACCGATTTCGTTCTAATTGTAGTGAAACGTGAAGATTAATGACCTAATCCATATACAAAATAATAAGTTACAATATATATATATATATGTCATGCGTTATCTTCCGTGACGTCATTCGCCCCGCCCCCCGGTTGTCTGACGTATGGTAGGCGTAGCCTTCCGTCTTCCCTGTCGCTATATCAGCGATATTACATTTCGTTATATTTGTAAATATTATTCGTTTTTATAATTTTGTAAAATTATGGAATGTTGCAAAGTATCTATGGATTTTCTTTCATTATTGACTTGTTGTATGAAGTTATTTATTTTACAACATTTTATAAAAATTAAAATAGACGTTACAACTTACAAGAGACTAAATCATTCAATTTATTTAAACTATCCGGATCAAGTTATCCAACGTCATGGATTTAAATAAATTTTGACATATTTATTTGGGTTTTGTAAATCAAAAGCATGCTGTTCATTTCTTTTACAAAACGTATATTTAATAATTCTAAAATCATAGCTTAACTTGTAAAACATACATTTTAAAATTTAAAATTGAAACGAAAAGAACATGATTGGCTAAGTCGTTATAATGTTAGAAATGTGATTGGTTTTACACTGCCGGAAAAAGAATATGCGAGTCAAAGTAGAGTCTAGAGAAATTGTTTAAAATAAAAATTAAAATAATTGTCAAATATATCCAGTAGAAAATGTTGTAATATAAATATGTTTAGAATTAAGGTAGAGTTAAGAACTAACTAAAATTTCTAGTATATATGTGTAAAAAATCTGTTACCATGTGAACATAGTGAGGAGATGTAATCGTCCGTGTATTTAGCAAGGTGGACACATGGTTTGACAAGCCGGGAAGTAACGTCCGAACTGTATGGACGTATTACCGTTTGTGTAAAGGTTTTTCATGTAACAATGAAATTTGTGAAAATATGTCTTTGGAAGTGAAATTAGCATGTGTAAATTAAAGAATAGAAACGTATAAACTGAATTTAATGGAAACACTCGAGGAATAGATTTTAAACAGTAAAGACGGGTTGTAATGTTGAACAAGCTGAAATAGAACAATAAAATGGCAGTAAGCTAGATAGTTTATGTGTTTTCGGATCATACAATTATCTCTGATCGGGGATGAACTGTTTTGAGAAGTGTTTTGTGAACGAAAGAACAGTGAACATGAACTTAAACCGAACTTTTGTTAGTATGATCTAAAAAAGTGTGCACTTGGTGTTCATGGTAATCTTGAGTTGATATCGTTGGATAATCAACTAAAAACATTTTAGAAAAGAATATTGAACTGTTTAATCATAAGTTGAATTATCTAAATGTATGACTACTAGCAACATAATGACGGGGACCAGCAGAAAGATGGACAGATTCGTTTGATGCTGTACCAGAACAATTCTTTCCATGTACAGAGCCTGGCGGGAATTCGACATTGGAATTACAAGTCATCAATCCCCAAAGAATGATTGGTAACATGTATAAGAACATTCTAATTAGACATTGCATAAATGTTTAATATCAATTCTTTGTGTGACCTTCTCCGATTCTTTTGGCCAGCTGAAACCTCCGGCTGGCTGGAGACCGCATACACTTTAGCCGAATTTTGTCAGGATGGGCCAAGGAGTATAGGACGCTAATGAACGCAAGTTAAATTAAATGTTATCTTTTATTTTAGCGCCGAATTAGAAGAATACAGTAATAATTATAATTTATAAAAAAGACATAACGTCTAGATAAAGCCTTAATAGTGGCCGAAAAGCATACAGATTAATTTAGATAACACATGCCGAAAAATGGACTGACCTCGTCCCATTGTGGTCTGCCGTTCAACTTCCTTCTCGCGGCTCTCGGAACAGACTCCGTCCCGGCTCGCTGGTTCAAGCCCTCCACTCCTCGTCTCTCCTCCCTTCTACGTAATCTTGCACTGCTCAACAAAATTGCAAGTGCTAATTGATATTTTATTATTTAGAATCCCTTCCCATTACATCCTAATTTATTCTTATTATAGTTTTTATTTGGTGGGCTCCTTGGCTGGGCCACATTTGTTCAATATGTTAGCTATATGATTTTTATTTTTAGAAGTTTTATAAATATAAAAAAATATAATATGTTTAAATATATATAGAATGTCTATTTGAAAGGTATCATATTATCAAATGAAGTAATTTAAATTATTCTAAAGCAAAAGAAAATAAATTTGTTTTCTTTTTTTGTTAACTTCAATTTCATGAGTTGCAACCATAAAAGTAACTTCAATAATTAAAATTTTGATTCTTTAAAAAAAGTAAATAGAACATAATGTAAATCAATAAAAATGATTTAAAATAAGGTGTTTAACCTTAATATTATAATAAAATTTCTATGGGTATGCATAACCAAAATGTTAATCAATAAAATATGTTCAGTTTCAGCATAAAAGGACTTCTATTTTCTTTTAACAACCACTTGTAGTACACTTAGAAAAGAATTCACGTCCCTGAGAGACTTTTAATTGAATTAACTTAAAGTAATATTAAATAATTTGGTAATCATAGAATTGCCATGGCGCCCAATACTAATAAACATTAGCTTCTCTTTTCTTTTTAATAAAATAAATTAAATTCAAACCCCCTTATTTCTAATTACTTTAATTGTCAACCAACTTGGGGCAATTTGTTAGTAAAATCAACACTCCTATTTTATTAAATTATTACAAACTTCACATTATAAAATTTCTTTTTTGATAATTAATATCACAAGAACTACAAAAATTGAAACTGACTCAAACTGTTGTCTTTATATTCTTTGTAATTAAAAAAATATCTAAATATAACTTATATTTCTTTGAGTTACATTCTTATAATTATTTTAATTAAGTGTTCTAATTAATTTGTTTTAGGAGATTAGGCATGCTGAAGTCCTTGCAGAATCTAAATATTTTTGGACTTTTTCATGATAAACAAATAGAGTCATTGAAAGGAACGTTGCCTAACATAAATATAAACAAGCACAAGTTTTCAACCATTGCAAGACCTACAGTTGGTATTCGACGTACTTCAATATGGGGTCTTAGAGTTCGTGATTAGATTTTAAAGCAGGTATTATTACAGTGTAAACTTTTAATACGAATGTTAATACATGTAAAAATAATTTTGTTTCCTAATAAAGCATGTTATAACAAATAATTATTACAAAACCATTACTAAATATATGAGAAAGCTATTATATTTACTATTGGATTATCTAAAATAATACAGGTTTACTTTATTACATTAATTATATTTTACTTAAAGCTAAATATAATATAGTATTTAAAAGCTATAAAAAAACTAAAATAATATATCGGGTTTTAAGTTAAATAATGTTTTTTTCATTAGTAAAAAAAAAACTACAGACATTGCTTTTTTCGTTCATACAATTTTAATCAGATGATAATCATTTTGTTTGATTATGTGACTTATTTTATATATATATATATATATATATATATATATATATATATATATATATATATATAACCAAGGCTAATTAATCACTTCTGCATCTCAGATTGTGCTTCAATATACATAGTAAGGAGTATACAGAGTGTTTCTGAAATACTTTGACAAGCTTCGGGAGTAGATTCCTTAGATAAAAATAAATAAAATAGTTCTTATAAACATGTATCCGAAACCACTTTGTTTTCAGACAATCCACCATTTTACATATTTATAAAAAAATATAGTTTTAAAAATAGATAAGATAAGAGTTCATATATGGCATACACATTTTTATGTAATGTTTTACTAGTGTGCGAAAAATAAAGACTGTATGTGTACTATTTTCAAAAAAATTCTGTAAAATACAAAATGGTGAATTTTTTGAAAACAAAACCATTTCGGACACATGTTTATACAAATATACAAATTGTAAAAATTTATTTTTGTGTGAGGAATCCTGTCCTGAAGCTTGTTAAAATATTTTAGAAACATCCTGTATGCAACAGGACAGTATCCTACTGGACCCCAACAATATTTAAATAGATAGGAAAAATAGCTATTTTAATGGGACTAAGCATGTTTACTACAATTTCATGGAGGAAGATATAATTTAAAAGCATTATTTTTGGAAAGTGACAATTACTAACATATTTTAAATTATATATCCAGAGTGTTAGTTTTCTATTAGTCGTTTTTTTTATCTTCATTCTAAATAAAAATAACTTTGGGGTAATGTGTAAATAGCTAATAATAAGTAATAAAGTAGTATCATAATTTTCTGGTTGTTATCAAGTTAAAAGTTTTGTATATATGTTAAACTTTTTTTGTCTTTTGACAAGCAACGTTAAATATTTTTAACTGCTGCCATTTTTAAAATGTACAAAATAAATCTAGATTTTTTTATATACTGGTAAAAGATTACATAAAAAGCGTGTATACAAATGTGAACTCAAAATTTAATCTACTTTGAAAGTTATACATATTTATAAAAAAACAAAACAATAGATGGAAAATTCAGTGTTTTCGGACTTATGCTTGTGAGATGTTTTCTTAAAATGATAAAAAAACAACGAACCAGCTGACAAAATATTGGGATATTATTTAGTGTACATTCTATACGTAAATATAATAAATCGCATTTTATAGTACTCCACTGATTAACTGACTGACTCTTCATTATAATTTACAGTACATCATTGTCAACACCTTTAAAACCGTGTGGTGACCACAGCTAAATTAAAAAAAAAAAAAAAAAAAAAAAAAAAAAAAAAAAAAAAATCTAGAATGAGCCTCAATACTTTGTACAAAATAAATAAGGGAAGGGTTTAAGGTGTTTTCCTCAACAAGCTAAATGACTGTTAAAACAACTAATGTTCATTAAAAAAAATGTATTGACTTATGTTGACTGTAAAGCTAGCAGTACACTATCGCCGAATGTAGGCGAACTAAGACGAGCGCGATAGTGTACTCGGTGTGCTCGTGAACACTCGGGGTAGTTCGCATCGCCAACATTCGTGTTCGGGTGCGCTCGCTATTTTGGCGGTATCCCGCCACGGATCAAAGGAGACGAATGGAGACGAAGGAGGGCGAATGCCGAGCGCAGACAGGCACCAACTTGAGCCAGTACACACTCGCTGTCATTCGTGTTGTCACGGACGCACTCTGTGTATATATTCAGTGCAGTGAGTGGTGCGATACGCACTCTGTGTATATATTCAGTGCAGTGAGTGGTGCGATTTAATTAAATGGTCATTCACTGGTTATACCAATAGTTGTGATCCAGTATATGACCGACTGTATAATTAAATTGTTGGTTAGGATTTTTGTATTAAAATGAGTACAGAATTGTACCTTAACATGTTTACTGTTAATTACAATGTAATATATTGCAGTTTCAATCAATAATGAAAGAACAATGAAAATACAGCTAACCTTGTTTGTACGATACGCTATAGTGGGGAAGCTTGAAGATGAAAAAACAAATCAGACTCCAAAGTTACTTTTAAGACTGTTTGTGATAGACTAGGCAAAAGGTAAAGCTTAATATGATGTTTTTTATACGAAACGGTCATTCACTGGAGGGTGGTCATTCACTGGTGCACTCACCCTAGCAGGTTAACAAATATATTTGGGTTTACCTTGTTCTTCTTCTGTGTATTTCCTTAACCCACCATCTTCTACGTTTCCATGGCTTCGTAATTTTCGTCTTGGTGTATGTGTATACATAATTGAGGTAAGCATAACTATAAAACAGAAACACCGCGGCAACTTCGATGTCAGCGTCCATGTTGCACAAATTTTGGCGCGAACTACGCAATACTGGGTTCGGCATGGTTCGGCCGAAGTTAGCCGATGGTGTACTTGGTTAATTCGGGAGGGTTCGTGTTGCACATTCGTCAACATTCGTGGTCGAAATCTGACCCGAACATTTGGCGAAACATTCGGGTGAATGTTCGGCGATAGTGTACTGCTACCTTAATGTTTCTTTGCTTGCTTCATACTTAAAGACAAAATACAATTAACAAACAAGTTCATATTTATTTATGTATATGTATTTATAGCAAATTAGAAATGTAAATGTCAAGTGTAAACATTTTTATTTTATTTTTTGTCTTTACATGAAGCTTGTTCACCTTTCTATTGCCGACCCCTCATGGTGCTGTATCTGTATAGATATCTCTTATCGTATTCTCTTCGATTAGTGTCTTATTCCGTGACAGCACCCTTGTCACGTTCCGGCAGTCCACTTTCTTCTGTTACCAACAGATCTCACAACCTCGTAGCAGCCGCCGACAACTGACCATCAATAACTCCTTTCTGAGTCTGAACTCAATATTATGAAACTGTTTGGTACCTATAATCAAAATTGATTACTATATAAGCAAGAAAATACACACTGTGAGATTGATCTTTTCAGTGCATGTATGCAGTGAGTATTTTTTTTAGCCTTGACTAGTACCCTTGTTTCCCTGGCATCGATGACAGAAGACCGCTGCTTCTTCACACTGCTGCCCTCTCGCTACACCACTTGTCATCTCCGAACAGTATTATATACTGTTCGGATCTTACTGTCTGTTATATACAAATGTGGTTCTTCTCCCACTCCTCCCTCTGATCAATACCATTAAGCCAAGTCATTCAAATAGGAGGAGTGGGGTGAGACGATTACAATTAGTCAGCTATATGGGTAAATTTACTAGCAAAAATAACACTTAACTAAATTACTTACATTAAAATTTCCAAAAACATAGTAAAGAGAAAAATTATACTTTTATTTAGAAAAAACAATGACACTTAAACCAAAAATAGAACATATCAATTTAACAACAAAATATTCTTAATCTAAATAAAATAACTTATTTTCAAAAACCCAGTGCATATATAAAAAATACCCAGTTATACTTTGAAAAATAAAATAAATCAGCCAAAAAGGGAAAAAAAATACTTAAATTAATGAATATAAAGTGGGCTTCGGGATAGGCTCCTTATCACCATTTTACAAATTGTCATTTTTATATTTAGCTCTAAAAATACTCTCATAACTATTTAGCAAGTTTCTTTTATCTTCTTTTTTAACGAATTTAACATACTTCAAATCATTATTATGATTAGTTTGGAGTATATGTTCTGCTACACTAGATTTTTCTGGTCTTTGATATTTAATATGAGCAATTTGTTCTGTAAACATAGTTATTATTCTTCTTTTTGTTTACCCTATATAAACTTTGTCGCAACTATCACAGTTAATCTGATAAATCTCTGATTTTTCCAGCTTGGTGTTGTATCTTTTAGATTCTCTAACACATTTCTAACATTATTATACTTTTATAAGATATTTTAAAGTTAAATTGCCTAAAAATTGGTTCTGAGACTTATCAAAGGGTAAGCTCAAATATTTTATTTTTTCTTTATTATCTGGGATGAGTCTAGTAGAATTTAATCGGAATAGTTTCAATTTTTGTTCTCTAATCAAATTATCAATGAGTTTAGTTTTAAAACTGTTAAACTTAGCAATATCCTTCATTGTATTCAATTCTTTATTAGAACTTTTTTGTTAGGCAATTTTGATAACCATACAATTAATTAAATGACACTAATTTGTTTTGTTTACAATGATAAGAAAAAGTAATTTGTTGGCCCAAATATGGTATACAATAAGGACGTGTTTATGGCACAAGCATAGACCCTTATTAAAATCTATATATAACTTTTTCAAAGACATCCATAATTTTTATTCACTATTTAATTGACAACTACCTAACTTTCATTTTTTGTGACGATTAGATTGGTTTTTATTTGGTTTTGGGTTATTATTATTATTTTAATGTTAATAACAATATTGGCAGCTTATTATTCTTTATGCTCATTCATAAGTTTAATTATTACCAGTAAATGTATATCTTCTCTCTCTCAAAAGCTCAATTTAGATGTCTACCTAAATAAGTATAAGCATCTGTTATTTACAAAGATGGCTTTATTATGATGCCTTTGTTATGTCACTAATAAAATATATCGTAATTGCTAATTAGTTCCAAATAAAAAAATTGCTTACTTGAACAACAATTCTTCAAAATGGGCTTTTAAAAAAATATATGTATAACAAATACATAGTTTATTTGTTCTAAAAAAATTGGTTACAGTGTCAAAACTGGTTTCATAAAGTGGAAAAACAACAAAATAATTACTGTAAACTTCATACATGTTAACCCATTGGCCTAGACATACGGAACTGTTCCGTATAGTCCCCGAACGGCCCACTAATAGACATACGGAACTTCTCTGTGTCCCGGAAAACAACGTTCTTTATTAAGCTTAGGTTTGACGTAGTTCCAAATAAATCTGTTAGATGACAGCAGCGTCCACTGAGAATGGTTTCTTTGCATTTTATTGTGAAAATTACGATTAAAATGTAATTAATTACACTTTTTTATGAGCAGTGTTCACGCGCAGTCCCAGTAAAACCTTATAAACGACGCGTGTGATATAAGCTAGATTTATTCCGTTTATAATACGATATCGTTATTATACTTTTAGAATATTTATATTACTTGTAAGCAATGTATCAAATAAACAGATGACTTCTGTGTTCTGATTAGGTAATAAACATTTGTTTTGTTTACTGTTTTAGTGAATATTTATGTTGTGCTGTGTTTCGTAAATAAAAAATATAGAAAATCGTTATTGTATGTTAACTTATATTTGTTATAGAGAGAATTTAATTTAGAATAAAATGGTGAAAACAGAACTAAAATCACAATTACGAATCAAAAGTTAGCAAAGTTTCCGAAAAAGGCTAGGCCAATGGGTTAAGGTCATTAAAAATTAATTGATTAGTGTGTTAATCAAGTTTAGCTATTTGGTTCTATAGGCTATTTGAAATTAACTAAGTCTACAATACAATGAAGCTCCAAGCCCCGGGCGGTGATCCAGTGCAGATAAGATAGTGGTGTACACTAATACACTGGGCAAATGTGAGTTGAAGGTCATTGGCATCTAATACATAGTGAATTGAAAATATAAAACAACCAGCAATTCCAAGAAAAGGATGGCAACGTATATGAGTGAAAAAGATGGTTGATTTACACACATGCATAGCGTAGTAACGCTAATGTCTTTTAAGCTTAGTGTTTTCTCACCCTTGGAAATGAAACTAGGACTATTTTGTGCAACAAGGGTACTAGTAATTCGCAAATCAAATCTGCCATGTCCTGGCGCTAGTGTCATTTGATAATTTTATTTCACTCTCAGAGAGGCTTAAGTAATATTTTTCATTCCAAACATATATAGTTTTTACATCTAAAAATGAAACATTATTTCTTAACGGCAAAGATGTAGGAGATGATAACAATTTTTTATTAAGACAGTCTATTTTAAAACACCTTCAGTTTGAATTTTTTTATACATACTTTTGCATTAAAAGATGACAATTGGTTCCCCATGGCAGATTGTAGATGTTTTTGTAGCTTAGAGAGGGACTCTGAAAACATTTCAACGCAAATCAGTCATCCGTAAACTACTTAATAAAGGCCTCAATAAACAATTAATGCCCAACTCTATATTTAAACCATATTTATATATTTTGTTTTGTTTTCAGGTTTATTGAAGGAAGATAGGTTTGTTGTTTTGAGGTCTATTCAGCTCGTCATGAAGACAATAAACCTTGTAAATGACTGAAATGAATATATTTTTTAAGATTAATATGAATAATCAATATTTTATGTTTCAAAATTGTATTATAGAAAGTTGTAACAGAATGTTTAACTATCAAGGTTGGAGAAATCAATGTTGTTGTTTTTAATATTAATAAAGCATTTAAAACAAAGGAAGATACAGTCATAAATTTTACATTTTATATTTCTGTTTGTCAAATTATAAGACTACATTTTTTGTTTTGTTTCTGTAATCAATTGATAATTTCATTACAAAAGTAATTATGACAGCAAAATTAAGAAAATTAACACAAGTGTCTACCAACTGGAAAAATCAGGGAAAAGCGTTGAATTTTAAGTAGCCGGGAAAACTTGTAATAAAGACTGATATTTCGTTAAAATCTGGGAAATCATGTTTTTAGGTTAGATCAGTCAGAACAAAATTTGCCTAAGATATTTTTTATTGAAATGACTACTTCATCGTAGTAAACAAAAAGGAATATTCAAAAACTTTCAGTAATTATAAACAAAACACGATGTATGGTTGCAAGCTCAGTTGTGTTGCAATGTTTTGTAGTAAGAGGAAGAATGTGTTAGATGTGAATGCTGTTCAACGCACACTTGTTTTATTATGCCTTTGTTCATAATATTTATGCATAAATAATTAAATCTTTACTATCAGAATTGATCAATGATTATAATTATATGTTTCTTTATAAAACAGATAATAATAAAAGAAATGACTCAATAAATTTAATTTAATTCTTAGAAAATTTTGACAAATAATTTTCATCAATTGATGATTTGTTTGAATCTTGGTCAAGAACATTTTGTTTGTTGAAGATAATGAACATTCGCTCGTAAATAAACCGTATTCCATATGTTAAAATATAACATACGCTATATAGCATGTGCTGATAAAAAAGTTTATATAAGTATAACTCTACTGTTTAAAAAACATGAACATCTGTTACAATTTTTTTTACTTATATTTTTTGTGACGAAGAGGTTTTTAGTTGGTTTTTTGGTTGGTTTTTGAGCCCCATCAATAATATCCACATCAAATTTAAACTCTTTGTTTTCTTTCCACTGTTTTCCAAAGTGCGTTTTCCTACATCTTTCTTTTTATCAATTGACACAGAATTCTGCATCTCCACAATATTAGGATTAATATTCTTTCATAGACACCTACTCTCAAGATTGATTTATTCACCCCACAATAATTTCTGTATGATAGTTCTTCATGTGTAAATATTTTCGTGTGTCTTCTAATGAAATGTATCCTTCTACATTTAGATATTCGAAAATGCCAGTGTTTTGGTTCTTTCATAAACATTTGAGCCAATGTGCGAAAATCTGCCACTTCACAATTTTTTTCAATTTCCCTAACTATTACATATTTTGATACAATGTCAACCACTTCTTGTGGCTTGATGATTTCTTCCCTTTGTTTTACATACTTTTCAATATTACCAAAATCCTATCGGGTTTCAAAAAGCTGTGGTTGGTAACTGAATATATAATTTTTATTTCACTTATATTTTCAGAAGCAAACTGACTAAGACACGGATGACACATTGCAACCATAGTAGAGTTTTTATTTTGTCCTCTGCATCCACCTAATATCAGTCTGACACTTGTGTAGTTTGTTATAGTCTGGAATATTTTAGTCACTTGGAATGTATTTTCTTACAGTTTGGTTTCTGCAATAGTGACTCTCTGCACACTGAAGTGTATCCATAAAACTCCGAATACTGTTTTTTTGCTCCATATATTTTTGATTTTGCCTGAATCCTCCCTATATACAGGAACCCAGACTTATGATGATCACTAGTGATTTTGTTGACCCTTAAAATGGGACACTAATAGCACTTTTAAAAAGGTATCCATACACAGAGGGACTTTTTCCCCCTGTAAATTTCTAACAAATTATCTTGTAGTTCTGGAGAGTGCAGATTTGTCGTTTGTTTTGTTATTCCAGTTCCGATCTCTCTTCACATTTTTTACTTCAACAAATCCTAATATGAAGTTATTTTGATACTCTCGATCAGGTTTCTTACACAATAATTTGTGGAAGAATATCCCTCATGTTTAGACTTCTACACTTAAGTAAGGCGAACTGGTAGAGATTTTATTTTGTATCTGAAACAATTTTAATGTAAATTAAAAAAGTGTTCTTCTGTTCAGTTTTGACAATAGCACGTAACCATGTTATCTAAGTAAAAACATTGGTCTATACATAACATTAGCTAAGCACTGATGGCAACTGATTTTGACTTCAGGACTTAAAACCTTAATGATATCTAAGTTTTTAAGAGTGCTGTTCTTAAAAAAAAATACTTGATTCCTTAAGAACTATACTAATTATAAAATTATGAGCCTATTAAATTGTAGGATACAAAACAGTTTAATATAGTAACCCTGAGCCTACTTTGGTTTACTTTAAAAATAGCCTAGTAAGAAAATAGTTTGTTTACATAGAAACTTTAATTATCCAGAGGAATTCAATACTGTGTTATTGAAAACTTTTATCATTAGGTAAAATAAAGATTTATTATAAAATTACAAGAATTTAGGGTTACCCTATCTAAATAAATACCAACACATGTAGGCTTACCTAGCAGCTTTGATTATATTCTTTTTCCATTTTGATGGATGTGGTGTAGTTTTTTTAGGCCTTCCATTTTTCCCAAACAGGAGTAACAGATACTTCCATAATAATTCGTCAATATTGGAAATAAATTAAAGTTTAAAACTCATTAAAATAACAGCTTAATTTATGATACACAGTTCATAATCTTCTGCAACAAAATCACTTGAATAAACTAACGACAGCTGATACTTAATTGGTTTAAAGCTATCATGTGACTTGCTCAAAACAACTGGTGGTAAAACTCGCATGTTGAAACATGTAAGTTTTGACTCCAACCCTCATATTTAGGGCTATTATTTATTCTTATGAACGAGTCAGTGTTGAGAGTAACTAATTCCGTAGTATTGTTATGTTAACCGAAAAGAATAAAAAGAAAAACACTGCTAACTCAATTTTTACATTTTTGGAACATGTGAGCTTTGATTCTATTTTAGCTTCATCCTTATTCATCATAATTTCAACATTTATTACGTTATATGCATAATGGCTATTTAAAGTTACTATTATTTTTTTCAATATTGTGGTGTTAGACAATTAAATGATTAGAGATACTGACTACTAATATTTATGTTAGTCATAATCAATGTGAAATATTTTGTTTGATAACTCGTGAACCCACTTTTAACTCCTTAACTGTTCATTCAATTTACCAATTTTTGATAACAAAATGCTCTTTTTTGCCCAAATTAAAATATATGTTTTTTATACTTCAATTTATATTAGTAATAATTTTTTTATTGTAAATATTTATTGTTTACTCACTTTTAATGTTGAATCTTCTGGTAAAGTTAGGTCCAGTTTTCCAGCTAACTTAGTTGGTATTATTTTTTAAAATATTCAGTCGGACTGCACTTGTATATATAGTATTTACAAAGTCCTACACTATTTACAATATTCTACACTATGTACATTACATGTTGTAATTAAAAGTGTGAAATCCATTACAATTCATCAACACTGTGTAGGCCTATTTCATCAATATTTTGTAGGTTATCAGTATCATCAAATTGATAATCTTCATCCTCTGCAGAACCTATTTCACTATCACTTGAGTTCTCAAATAATAACAAATTATTTTCACTGTCATTTACAGTTGCCATATTTCAAAACGAAAACAAAAAACTTTATTCATAAACATTAGCGTACATAAAACTCATGATACAAGGATAACCTAAAAACAAACACCTTCTCAGCTGAGTGACATGGCCCTTACAATTTCGTCGTGGTAAAGAATATTGTACTCACAGATGCTTAGAATATTATTTGAATGTTGTCTCAATAGATAGCAGCACATACCGACCACTTTAGTCGACATTAAACGTATTAAAATTGGACATGAATTTGTTTGTTGACAATGGTCGACAGTAGCACTTTCGGAGAATTTTGGGAGCATCGACTAAAGTCAACAAAAACTCTAAAGGGGTTAATTACGCCCAATTCCGTATGCAAAATCTCGGTGAAAAAAATTAAAATATAGTTATGGAACAATTGGCAAAAACCAAAATAAACCTTGACCACCATTAAAAACTTGATTTTTGGCTAAGTACTATGTGTACAAAAAGTACTATTTGTACATAGTGTAGAATATTGTAAATAGTGTAGGACTTTGTAAGTACCTATCAAAAACATATATTTTAATTTGGGCAAAAAAAGAGCATTTTGTTATAAAAAATTGGTAAATTTAATGAACAGTTAAGGGGTTAATCTTCTCACAGCATTAAAATTGATGGGCGATTTTGAAAAATTCATCTTTTATAACAACCTCATGACCAATTTTTTCTTTCTTACTCTGGTGAACCGGAATTTTTGTATGTTGTATCAGTACACATGTTTTACCTGTAGTATTGTTAAACGTTTTATTTTTGTCGCGTCTTGTGATTTCAAAACAGTGTCTTCATAAAAGTTTATTTTTTTTAACAGTACTTGCACTATATTCAGTGAGAAAAATGAAATTTCACACAGTTAAGCCTTAAATAAATGTTGCTTCTTTATTCTTAAAAGAAGTTAATACTTGTAGTATTTGTTACGATGTGCCAACTACAGCCATTACTGCACTTTAAACTATCAGTTTATCAGTTCATGGGAAGTTAATACTCATGAGGAGGGGGGGGGCTCGCACAGACAGCACGGATTGATGGACATTCTAAAATAAATCTTACCTTAGACAATACATTAAATGTACTTTACAAATGATGTATATATCTATCACATGGACTTTTTGTAAATGGCGGTAGTAGAGTGTTTGGCATTACTGATATAGTGTGATCATCTTGATAAGAAATAATGCTATGAAAACCTTTTTCACCAGCCCAAGTAGTAAAATAAATATATTTAAATTTGACAAAATATAAATTATGAACATTTTTTGAGTTACGACCATTTTAACTTGATTTAATTTGAAATGAATTTATTTATTTCCATTACCTCACCTGGACTTTTTGTAACCGGCGGAACAGTGGAGGGTCTATTGTTAGCAGTACCGCTATAGTGTGATTATCTTGATATGACGGAACGCTAAGAAAACCTGTACGCTATACTGTAAAATAAATTTAATAAAATTAAACATTATATATAAATTATGACCATTTTAACTTGATTTATTTTCATTAACCTCATTCGGACTTTTTGTAAACGGCGGAACAGTGCTGTGTCTATTGTTTGTAGTACCGATATAGTGCGATTACTGTGATAAGAATTAACGCCAAAAAAACCTGTACACTATACTGTACAATATAAAATAAATTTATTAAAATTCAACCTAATAAATATATAAATGATGACAAATATTTGATTTATGACCATTTTAACTTGATTTATTTTCATTAACCTCATACGGACTTTTTATAAACGGCGGAACAGTGGAGTATGTATTTTTTGCAATACTGATATAGTGTGATTACCTTGATAAGAAGTAATGCTATGAAAACCTGTACGCTATACTGTAAAATAAAAAATAAATTATTAAAATTCAACTTAATATATAAATTATGACAAATATTTCAATTATGACCATTTTAACTTATTTATTTTCATTAACTCTACCCGGGCTTTTTGTAAATAGGGGAACAGGGGAGTGTCAGTTGTTGGCGGTACCGATATAGTGTGATCACCTTGATTTTGCAAATAATGGTACAAATTGTTATTTCCTGAAGTCTGTATGGTACTGCCTTTGTGTGTGCTTATCTTTATAAATTCGCTATTCATATTAACGCTATACACTCTAAAATCATGGATTTTGGTGGAAGAGTTATGAAAAACGATGAGGAATTTTATGGAAAATAGTCGGGAATTTCAGTAGTAAGTGTTAATAGACACCCTGATAATTAAAATTTAGAAAATAATTTTATAAAATACTTATTTGAATTATTTCCTGTTTCAGTTGAATGCATTATTGTTTAACCAATGTATAGTGTAATATAATTTATTTGTATAAAGCTTAAATATATTTTATTTAAAGAGTTAAATAATGCATAACTTAAATGTGAGTGTGTCAATGAAATATGTTTTACTGTAAAATTTAGTGAATATCATATAAAAGTGTGATGTCAAAAAAAATTTCCCTGAATATTTTATTGCTTTCTATATTTTGTGTATGTATTTATTAGACTTATAGTTTTGTGGTCAAAATTAAAAAAAAAAGTTTTTGAATGTTGCTAATAGCTAAACTAACATTTGCTTAATTTTACCATGATCTTTGAAGCATATTTTCTATTTCTTTTTATGTAATTGCTTACAACTGATTTGGAAGTACAATTTTACTTCATTGTCACTTCCTTAAAGTTAAAGTATATTTTAAATACTCCCCCACAAGATCACCTTTCAAAAAAAATGTTGATCTTTGAAAGTCATTTTTATATTTTGTCATTTGATTAACACATTTTTTATTTGCCAAACAATTGAATCAATTAGTGTATTTAAATTTTTATTATTATTTTTTTTCCAAATGTCCAACGAGTAGGGAGTCAAGCTGTTTGGTTGATTAATTCTTGTCCTCTTCAAAAGGTTGTTAGGTGAATCATTTTATTAGAGTAATTGTTGCTATGTTTCTGATACTATAATTTTAAACTTAATACAACCCACTAATAAATTTAGATGTATTCTATTTTTTAAAAATACTTTTTCCTTTTTTACTGCCATTATCAAATCAAGTTATTTAAATTTGTAACTACATATTTAAACAATGAAATAATTAAAATTTAATAATCACTTGTCTTGATTAAGGTACTGTTCTATCAAAAGACCATATACAACTAGAGACCACTGCTGAGGCTTAAAGCCTGGAGTTTATTATCTAATTTGTTGAATAGTCACATCCTAAAGGCTCAATTCAAAACTGTAATCAGCAAATTTTGTTTGTTAAATATTTTACAAAATGTGTTTTATTTCGTGAAAATACATCGTGTCAATTCAATTGTTGGGGGAAAGACAGAATAATATGTTTATCAAATGACGTTGAAATAGCATAATGATTTTATAGAAAAGGTGTATCTATGGTTGTAAGTTTTTAAAAACAACAGATTGCAAGTTATAAAATTGGCACAATAGCTGAACCATAACCACCAGTGAAACAACAGTTTGTTATACCTAACTGAATGAACCCTACTGTTCTGTAATGTCATATGTGTGGATTGGAAAAATAAATATATACACCCTCTGAACAGCCCAGCTCTGCAGTTTTACACATCCAACGAATTCTTCACAGCTAAATTGATTAATCAATGAAAATTTCAGCCTTTCTGGTGGAAAAATATCATGTGACTGGTTCCAATTGTTAATTTTATAATTAATTACAGTTTTTATATCTATTGGTTTAACATATTTGACTCAAACAACCATATTGATCTGTAGTATATTTTATGATGTGTTCTAAGCAATTTTTGTTTGCATTATTTTATATATGTCCTGAGTTACAAGACTTTCATTTTTTAAATGTGTAGGCATTTCATTAGAACTAAGAAATTATTGTTTTATAGTATTGTTAATTTAGTTGTTAGGTTTAATTAGGAATGTTAATTATAAGTTTTACAAAGAAATTTGTTTCTTTGTTATTTTCAGTCAAATAGTGGTAAGGTTTTTTAGAATTGAGTATGTGTAGAATTTCAGAAATAATGATTTATGAAGTGATTGGAAAACATCATTTTTTAAATAGTTTTAAAGTTTAAATACAACATTTTGGGGGGAAATTAAGCTACAACATTCCTACTTTTCATAATTAAGTTTCATACTTTAAAGGTATAATCTCATCAATACCATTAATTTTTAACTATTGAAATCAATCTTTTTTTATTGAGTGATAAAATAAAACATTTTGAAATTTAGTACACATTAATAAGCAGTTTGATTGCTGTGATTTTACTTTATTTGAAATACTGTTCAGTCTACATTATACACAGTTGATTACACAGAGTAAATTTATAAGCAGATTTTCAGAGGAAATCCTCACCATTAGAAAATGTGCTTGTGTAATCAAGCACATTTTTTCTCTTACTTTTCCAGGTTAATTTTTTTCACTGCAGAAAAGTAATTTATCTTTGCTATTTAAAATTGCAAATAATTATAAGTGATTGTGATATAAACAATGTCAAGTCTTGCTGTAAAACGCAATAAATAGTAAAAAGAAATTGTATTAACCATTGTTTAATTATGTACTTATTATATACACTTGTGGACCCAGAAAAATAATTTCTAATTGATGACTTTTTCTTTGATTAGTAAACATGCATCATCTAAATAGTAGTTACATAATCTGATATAGTGATCACTGGTTATGATAAAAAATATTATGAAAGCACTAAGCTAAACACAAATTAGCAAGCAATTTGACTATCTGTATAACAAGACTTGCAATTCCTAATGGTGTATGTTTATTTGCTGCAAAATCTGTTAATACGAAATTTACTCTGTGTAATTGATGTTAAAGAATGTGCATAAAGTTGAATAAGAATCTAATATTAATTACAGACAAAAGAAAAAAGAGAATTTTTAAAATAAAAAATTAATATTTTGTCATTTTTAAAAACTGCTAATTTTCAAATATTTATAATTTATATTTATGTTTAATTAATTGTAAATAATTCAATAATTTAATTATATATAAATAAACTTTATCAGTAACACGTGATCAAAGCCATGGTGTTCATTTTTTTTATGTTATATTATTTAGAATATTAATTTATGACATTTGTATTTACATCTCTACGTTTGTTCTGTATTCAAATAATGACTTCATTTTCTGTTATTGGTTAAAAATATTATTGATAAGATTTGCTTCTTGCCATATATGATGCAGATTTATATTTCAGTAACAGAACAACAAGTTATTTCAGTTAGATCATTTGATTTAGTACATAGAAAAGTAGATTTTTTTTCTTGTTTGCAAGTTAAGGATCAATAAAAGGAAAAAAAAAGAATATTCAAGCCTCATAAGTAATTTTTATTGAGAAAACCTTACAGAATTTTCTTGTTGAGAGGAATGGTTTTATTTAATATCTTTTAGGTAGCTATTGTTATAAAATGTTATGATGATGACATAGAGTTGTAACCAAATTGTTTTAAGTATATCTTCTCTAATTGTGAGGATTATTTAATAACAATCTTTATTTTTTGTCGCTACATTTTTTAAACTAAATTTATTTGGAGAGAAGCAAAAATTTGATTTGTAGCTGTATAAAATTTTGTAATTGAATTTTAGATTTATTAAACACTGAGTGTGTTTTGATAATATAATCTTTTGTTTAGTTTCTAGAATAATTTGTAAATACTAAAAGACATTTTCTTTATAATTGTCTATGTAATAGATTTTTTTTTTTTTTAAACATAAGAAAAATTCCCAAGGAAGTTGTGATTGATACAAAATTATTGTTAATTATTTGAATTTTTTAAGCACAATTTTTAATATATTTTTTATAAAAGTTGTTATTAAAGGTTTTCTTAAATGTCAATTATTTTCAAGAGCACTGAACTAATATTTCTTTAAAATTAAAATTGATGAGATAGCAAGAGAGTCGCTGTAATCCTTGGGCTCAACTGAAGGTGAGCTATGTTAATGATTTGTTCTACATTTCATTGACAGGAAACAAAAACAGGTTATCTTTGTTTATTGGTTAAAACTACTTTTAAAAAAAATCTAATTTGCAGCTTTAACTCCTTTAACAGATATACAGCTTCTGAATTTGTCAGTTCACTGATTCCATAAGACATCCAATCAACATCAACTGACATATAGACTAAAAACTAATGGTGAATTTGAGTTAGAGTTTCTTGATGGAGAACCATGTGTATACCGATTCCATCAAAATCAGTTAGTAATCAATGGGAGAAGCGTCCATCATTTCATTGACAAGAGTATTTGTAATTGCTGCAATTATAATTAATTAGTAAGATAATTTTTTGTAATTACATGGGGGTAAAAGTGAGTTTATAAATTTGAAAAAAAAAGTTCTTTAATTTTTATGTTTACAAAAGTAAAACTCATTAATTAACACAATGTTGAAGAAAATTATATTCAGTTTTGATATTTTTACTAAATTTTCCCATCAAAATAATTTGTGATATAAAATTAATTCACTATAAATTAGTTTTTATTGACTTACAACCTTTTGATACTTTTTTTCCCTTTCTTTAGTAGTCAGAACTACATGTGTTTCACCATCACTGATGGCTGCATTAGATCATAAAATTTCACATTAAAAACACAACACACACAAACTCAAAAATACATCTTAAATTAAATGCATTTAAAAGTGTCTGGCTACTAGGAGCAGACCAATCTGATGATATCAAGATCCAACCATATGTCAAACAAGAGGTTAATTCACCATACAGATTTTTCATTATGATACCATTTCTGTTAGATTTGGTTTTTCTGTGTATTTTTTAATTTATCAAGCGTGTCCAAATACCTACCCTTACCCTTTATGCGAAGAATTTCATAGTCAGTGTTTACTGTTTATGTTGTTGTAAGTGGTTGGAAAATGCCAGATATTCTGCATAACTTGAATGTCTTGACAATTACTACAAGCCATCACTATGTTGTTTGAATCATCAGCTATTTTCTCCTATGTTTCTCCTATATCATTACATTTACAATTTCCTCAAAACATATTATATACCCCGTACTTTCTAAGTTGGGTGTATGTTTGTTTGAAGATGTTGAAGTTTATTGGTGGTCATAAATACTAATTGGAAGCCTACTCTCTAAAGATATGAATTATTCCGTAGTAATGTGCGTCCAAATATTTGTAGGGAATATATTATAATTTTTCATTTGTACCAGGTATTTATTACGTTGTTTCTTTTTTGGCAATTGTCTTTATGATGAATTCCTCATCACTATTTTCATCCGTCATAGGAATAGGAACTTTTATCATATGAGAAATCATTGAGTTATAAACGCTGCTATTTTATGGTGGTGGGGGTGGTAATGATTAGACATAGCTGGTATGACAATATCAGTATGCTAGGTTTATGATATATTTTTTAACTGTGCTTATTGTTCGTGTTTGTCCATATCACAATAAACAGATAAATAAAACTCCCAGTAAATACAATATTTTCCTCCCTTTTTATCGTATTATCATTGACTATTGAAGAAGTATCAAAAAATAATAAAATATGTTTAAATATTATTTGAAAGTGGTACTTAATAATAATAAATAATCTCATTCATAAATTGACCATGGTTGTGTAAATCTTGCTTAAGAAAAGCATTCAAATTAGCAGTTGTAACTCATTTCGGAGTATTTATCGTGTCAAACCATTGAATCAATGTTATTAGAGTAGTAGTGAGATGTTCAGTATCAACTAAAATATTTGCTAACCCTCTGCATTCCTTGCGCGTTCATTCTTACCGCAGCAGTACTGTACTTCCGATAATGTGGCATGTTCGGGACTTTACCGGTACTGGATTTTCAGGTAGTACCGTGTGTGATCGCTGAATCGTAATTCATACAACGAATATGGTTGCAACATGATGTTAGAAAACAAATACTATATCTTTTACCAGGAACATAAACCTAAACTTTTCAACTGAAAAAAATACAGTAAAGTATAAAACAAAACTGATTTTTTATTTTACACTACATTTTAAATACGGTATGTATGTACAACTATACCAATGCATAACATAACTACAGAAGGCCTATAATTTAATTGAAATACATTGTATTAGATTTAATTAAGTCCTACTGTAATTTGTAAATTTACAAGTCTCATTTAAAAAAATCTTTTATGTCCTTTTGTTTCCAGACTCTTATTTAAAAAAGGTTATTTCTCACAATGTGTAAATCGATTTCTGAACAGTTATTGTGGAAGTTTGCTTCAGCAAATGTTATAAACTTGTTAAATGTGTCTGCCGTTTCAACCCAGCTGATCCGTTCCTTTTCTTCTATTTCTTTACAAATACACGAGAAAATGGTAAACTGACAGTTACAGTACAGATAAAGCAAAGCGGACCATCGGGCGTTCTGGACTATTAAATGCCGGACTATTGGAAGTCTACTGTAGTACATTATTAACAGATAACCAAATAATTTGTTTTAACTTTAAATTAGTTTTACTTTTTTAACAAAATCATAATTTTTTTTTTCTCATTATCAGTCAAAAAATTTTTGTTTTGTTTAGTGCAGAATTAAATTCCTTTAGGAATCTGGAAGTTAATGTGTTAATTTAATAATTTTATTCTCTTGAATATCTTGGAGTCATCCTCTTGTTTATATAATTTAGCAATGAAGTAACTACTGTTATCACTACTAAAGCAGGAAAAAAGCATCAAAAGGTGGCAAGTCAATCAAAAGATAATAATACATTATTTAATGTTCTTTTATATAATTTCATTACTGTATTTGAGAAAAAAATGTTTGACTATTACCAATTTTGTCTGATTTGATGTGCTTTTTCAGTAAATCAATAATTTAAATGAAACAGATATATTGACCATATATGTTATGAGTAACTTTTAAGTTATTTTTGTTTCATATAGATAACAAAATGTAGGTAGTAATGTAGTTCTGTTCATGTTTACTCATATTGAGAGATTAGACTTGATATACGTGTACTGTAAGTTGAAATTAATAAATTTGTTACCAAATTAATATTTTGAAATTTTATATCATTTTAACCTTGGTTCTTTAAATAATATGTATTATATTTTTTAAATAAATTTTACACCATATAGATAGATTCTCTTAAACCAACTTCAATTTAAAAACCTTCTAAAAAAGAAGGTTAAAAGAAGTACTATTTAGAAATTAATGTCTACTTATTGATATGTGCAAACAATTTATCATCTCCATGATCACACCATGCACCTTATACAATTGAGAAGCCATTATTAGTAAATTTTTAATGTTTAAAATTATTTTAATTGTTCCTTTGTAGTCAACATTGTGAAGATGTTATAGCAATGTAAGTTTTGTAGGGTTTGTGTGTGTTACATTCCATCAGTATGTGCTTCAATATCTCCACTTGAGCATTACAGTTTTTACCTATGACAAACTGAGTAAAGTTTCACCAGTGCAAATCCTGAACTGTCATTAATTATACTACATGTTTTAGCTCTGGAGTTGAATGTGTGAATTCATCTTGATGTTACTGAATATCCTTAGGTACTTGCTGAGTTTTTTAAAGAGATGTTAATAGCAAATGTGTGCTAATATGTTCATCACCATGCTACTGAGTGTAGCAATTAGAAGGTAATATGTTCACTGGCACATTGCTGAGAATATATTATTAAGCTAATCTTAGATCATGGGATCAATAATAATTGCCTCTTTGCATCTGATTTACATTTCATAATTGATACGGTACTACTACATTATTCTTAGAACAATGTAAATTGTGTTATTTGATGAGTCAATATGGCTTTAAGGTAATAAAGTTCTAATAAATCTAAATAATTGAACTTAGTAAAAATGTATTTTCAAATACAGGGAATAAACAGTTTTGCTGTTGTTAAGAAGATATAGCACAATATCTAAAATACCAATAGATCCTGGTTATCAGAAATGACATGACAAACCTAAAGAGATTAAATAGATATGTAGGTGTAGAATGGATCACTAGCAAGCAACAAATATGTATTTCAGTTTTATCAAGGCAATCCATAAGAAAGTGACTAGAAATTGGAGTATTCAGATAAATTAAAGGAACTAAATGAATAAAAATTAATCCACAATGAAGATATGTTACGTTTAAAAACAAAACAATTTTGTTGTAGCGTTTATAAAATCCCTCCCTTCAAAAACCGAAAATACTGTCCTTTCTCCTCCTGAGACTAGGGCAAGTACCAGGTATTAGTGTCAAATCAGCACGCTAGGCGGTGACACCTGACGACATATGTTTTGAAGGTCACAAAGAACACACAATTGGATTTCAGCTAGACAGCTAGTTGGCTAAATGATTAACTCGAGCAAGGTCGATTCAATGCAAAAGTTCAGTACATTCATCTTTGTGAAAATGAATAATTTTAAATAAATCTCTTTTTCTGTCACTGTAAAGTTTCAAAGAGAATGCTAAACCCTGTATTCCTCAACCAAGTACAAAATTTACACTCACAAATGTATCTGTGATTCATCTTGAGTTCTCTAATTATACATAATGTGTATATTTGACTAAATTGAAAGCAGTTTATAAAAAATTAAAAAAAGTGAGCAAGTAAAATAAGTTGTTGAATCTTGTAATTTCCTGTCCAGACAATTCTCAGAGTAGCCTACATATTCAATTTCAAAAATTTAATCTAATAATTTTAATTATATTTTAAAATTTTAATAGATGGATGAATTATTCATTTGGAGTTATTAAAAAAAAGTAAAAGAGAATAACTAATACTAACAATAGCTCCAGTTCATTCTTTCAATAGCTTTGTGTGAACAAATTTCTTTCAACAGATCATTTTAACCAAATTATGCAAATCTGCTTAATTTGTTGTCATTTTCTTTGGTATTATAAATCAAAAGAAAGGCTTATACAAAATTGTAAAATCTTTTTTTTATAGTAAGACTGCTTTTGGGGATTAGTTCTCCTAAATCTATTTTAGGAGAGCGACTCAACACCAGTAACATCAATTTAATTTAAGAGCATTCAAAACATAATTTAAAATGGACACATATCTTTAAGTATGTACTGGTATAAGGAGGAATATGTGTTGGGCTGAGCTTTCTATGTAGACTTGAAGTAATGAAATTTAAGTTAAAGGGTATTGATTATTGGTAAGAGGAAGACTTAAAGAAGTAACGAAAAGGAAGTGTGGAGAAAAAAAAGGATATATTAGATAAAGGTAAGACAATTGGTTATATACTCGCAACCGTTTTTCTCCATTGCATTGTCAACTCCGGTGAGGAGTACATTACTTTAGATGGGACGGTACTCACATACCTCCGTCAACGTTGCTTGCACTTTACTTACATTTTGCTTATGTTTTTGCAAGCACTTCACCGCAGCATCGACGGGGAAGCACGTCCGTTCCCATAGTACCTTGAAGACTATTGAGTGTGTAATAGGCCTAATTTAAAATAATACTGAGACAAGAAAAGATGAAGCTACTTTGTTCATTAAAAAATGCCACACGTTGTGCGATAATTGTGATAATTTAAAATATGCACTTTAAGAGTTTCTTTATTAAGTTACAAAAAAAATATGAAAATGAATTTAATGCTATTATTTTAATGATTTGCTCAACTTATGGGCGCCAGGAAGCATTAGCTTGCAAATTTTGTAAAAAAGAAGTTAATTTATTTGTATCAAAACTTGGTCATGTGTATCCTGTAAAGTCCCAAACAAAACGTCCTGTTCTCTATCTCTCCACAAAATTTGTTTCTACTCCAAATCAACAGAAGATTTGTTGAAAATAACTTTTTGATATTCATTACGTCGTAAAACGTTGATTAATTTTACGATTACTTGAACCTGTTTTATGTGACTGCAATTCCGAAGTTATACATTTCCTGTAATAAGAGTTTATCAAGAACTCTTTCAATAAACTAGTTTTATTATTCAAAACCGCAATAAGAAATTAATATCTGCTTTATAAATATTCATTGCTTGCCTCCAAGATGGGGAGGAGGGTAGGATATTTAATCAAAACTTTATTAACTTTCTGTTGGGAAAGATTTGGTCTTATAAAAAATAGAGCCGCTTGAAGATTGAGTTGATTGCGAGAATATTAAAATCGATTATACATTACAATATTGTTGTCTGTTCAAAAAGAGGAAAGCCACTCAAACAGTGGCATCCTGAAGGTTTCCTAATCCTAATCTAACCTAACCTTACCTAACCTAACCTAACCTAACCGACTTTAAACGTAATATATGAATTCACACTTTGTTGTTAAGACGTCTAATATAAATTATTGTCCTTCCAGATGGTGTCAAACAGTTCTTCAATTTTGTTTCTAAGGAGCTACATGAATTCACATAAGTAAGTACCTAACAAATCTCTACTGATTCCACATGCTTTCAGTTCCTTGTAAAGTACTGTCCTTAATACACGCCAACATCGTTTCACCTGTTCTGTCAGGTCAGGTTCTGTCTATTCTCTTAATCTCAATAGAAAATTATTCCAAGAGGCGATCCTCTTCTTGAACGGACCCCTATATTACTTCATATGACGTTAAAATTTAACTTTTTATTTTGTGGCATCATGAAGAGACTGCAGAGAATACGTTATTATTGAACGTGAACCGCTTGGACGTGTCAGAATCAAACAAGAGGCTTTACTGACTGTGAGGTTAAAATAGACAGCGGGATCTATTCTTAGTTTAATTAAACACGAGAGGTAGTTTTTCTCTAGTTTACTAATAGTATTGGAAGTGGCATTAACCCACAAGCAAAATAACATAATAATCTGTTATAACAATGAAAGTTTGTTATATATAATTTTATTTTAATTAATATATAATTTTGTTTTTAATTTATTTTGAAAAACTAGGATGGTTAAATTCAATTAATTCCACAAAACAATTTCTACTTTTTAACCATCTTCTGGATTAATTTTTATATGATCATTTGAATAACAAGAATCAATTCAATTAAATTCATTTCAATCTTAAGACTACTTCATTCTCTCACACTTTCATTCTTTAAAACTAATTTACGCTAATACACAATATTTAATGGATGACAATTTTAAATCTTAATTTATTATTCAATTTACATAAAAAAAACTCTACGAATGTCTCTACAGATCTTGTCAAGTAATGTTCTTATTAAATTTATATCAAATCTATTACAAAAAACAATTTTCTTTAATTTAATTATATTATTTTCAAATTACTTTTATTTTGCCGTCTAGCTCAATTACTTTTCTTTAATTTAAATTATAAAAACTTGACTCTTATCTCGGGCATGGGAACTTTTATGACTCATCAAAGTGAAATACTAGATTCTAATGATTATTAATTATAAATTTTGGTACTTATCAAACAGTTACTCCTCGTCCTCTATTTTGGCACTTGTACACAACACAATCACTAACGACGCACTAAAACACAAGTATCCTTATCCTGGGAGGTCGGATGCTGCAATTCCTGGTTCATTGACGGATGGTGAATCTCTGGTGTTACGTCCGCTAAACTCTGTTTGGTCTCCTTACTCGTTCTCAAACTAACTATTGATTTCGACGCGATGATTCTCTCCTCTTCCTTTATAACTTTAATACTCTTTGACTCTAATTATGATTACTAAAAAACTACAAAAAAACTACTAAATTTTGTGGCGACTCTGCCTTTAAGTTATTCGACGACTTTGAATTAAACCCTCAGGTTCTCAGTTTAACTCTTAACACCTCCTTACTCTCATACTCTGATTCCCAGCTGTAAGCCAAGACCTACAAGCTCTCAACCCCAGTTCTAGACTGACGCTTCTTCCCGTTGGATTTAACCTCTCCAGATTTCCAAGTTCAGCGTCTTACCCGCTTATTGGTCAAAATCTCCTTTTTTGAAACTCAGGTCTCTTCTGATTGGACATCCTACTTTCTAAAATCGTTACTTTTTTACGTGCGTTGACTTCGACCCTCGGAGATACCGTTAGGTATTTACCTTCTCATTTTTTCTTGGTTCCCAGTTTATGACATGCAGCTGCTTTGAGTAGCAAAACTCCGTTATGTTTCTGCCTTTTTTTTATTTATGTCGGCGAACTTTCTTCCCTCAAAGAAAACTGAATGTTTTCTTTTCCTTGTCCTTGTCACGTTCGTCAATTACTACCGTTATCTTCCAAACTTAACTTTGCAGCTGCTATGTCGGTATGGTTTGCTTGTTAACATGTGTTTTGTCTAAATTTACTCATTCTCACAATTATTTATTAATATTAACTTTTTTTATCGATTATTATTATTTTAATATTTGATACTAGGCATAATTAATTATTTATCCATTGTGATCGTTTGAGATCGTTATACTGTCCCCAGATAAAATTTGTCTTTTGCAAAGCTATGAGATAAATTTTATCTTGCCCCTTTCTTTAACAATAGATTGTAAAGAACCTTTTTCTTACAATGCCCTTTATGTTTTGCGGTTTCCCACTGTCTTACAATAGACCTTTCTTCTATTGTTCCTCTTGTGGTCAACCCTAGTCCCTTTTATTACTTTCCTTTCACCTTTTCTCCTTTATTGTTTACGTTTATGGTTTACTGCCTAAGTTTATCCTAAATGTCCTTAATTATAATATTTCTTTAACAACCTACAATTAAATATGCCCCTAATTTTATTTTTACTTATGTGTCCTAATCTATACGTAGTATTACCTAGTTTATTTACTTATTCTCTAGGGTCCTTCGTAAAACTCACTTGTCACGACGGTTTGCAATCTGGTCTTTGTATACCCTTCTGTCCTGATTCCTTGGGTCATTGCTCTGCCTTGCATTGTTGACATCTTTTCCATACTCCGGCGTGTTGTTTACGTGTCTTCTACCCCAATTATCTTGCCTGTAGTCACTTTCTCTTTCTGTAAACCCTTGACGGTATTCATGCCTATTGTCCTGGTCATGCGGTCGTCTACCCCAATTATCCGGTCTGTTGTTGTTTACATTTTCCCTAAACATTCCTCTATTACTGTTCACCCCTTCCCTTTCATTAACTTGTTCTATTTTAGCGTGTTCGAATTCCATGAGCAGTTTTATAAATTCCGTTTTCTTTTTGATTCCCCGTGTAATTATTGCAATTAAGATATTTGGATGGAAATGCTTTCCCGCCTTATAAACTAATTGTTCCTCTGCTAACGGTGGACTTAATTCGGAACATTGTAGCATCAACATTTCTACATATGAAATTGCCTCGTCGTTCATCCTACCTCTAAATTTCCCAAACTCCAAATGGTCCCTAATTTTTGCTTGGATTATTTCATTGAAATATTTCTCCCTAAACAATTCCTCAAATTCTTTAAAATTTTTTACACTTCTCCTATGTAGCTGCCACCATATATAAGCCTCGTCCTTTAAATATCGGTCAATCCAATGCATGCCGTTTCCAACTACCTGCTCGCTTATCTCTTCCATTACATTTAGAAATTGTATTGGGAACCTCTCCTTTCCTGAGAAACTAATATTTCTTACTTCTGGCTCATGACAATATCCTTCCCCTGAATTTCTTACCGTTTTTAATCTCTTATCTAATTCGATTAATTTTTTCGCGACCTCGTCCGTCTTCTTCGCATTCTCCTCAATTTTCGCGATGTTGCTTTCATTATTTTTCGTGCATATTTCCCCGATTTCTTCGTCTTTCGCCGCGAGTTCTTCCAACCGATTGTTGACGACTACGCCACGGTTTTCGAGTTCTTGCACGCGAACCTCCGTTTCCGCACGATATTCCTTGACTCGATTGCCGAATTCTTCTTCCGTCTTCTTTAACCTCTCTTCGACGCCCGTACGAATTTCCGCGACTTGTGTTTCGACCATCTCTACTCGACTGCTGACTCCGTCAAAACGCTCATTTATCCTCCTGTTAAATTTTTCCTCTAATGCGGTTAGACTACCCTTAACTTCCCCAAATTTCTCTTCCATAGTTTTTTCGAATTTTTCAAAACCCTTCCGGTTCTCTTCCGCCATCTTTTCCGCGTTTTTCTCGGCTTTTTCCGCGATCCTCCGGATTTCCTCTGCTGTTTTCTCCGTGTTTCTCCGGTTTTCGTCTGCCGTTTTTCGGTTTTCTTCCGCCGTTTTTTCCGCGATCCTCCGGTTCTCTTCTGCCGTTTTCCGGTTTTCTTCCGCCATCCGCTCTAACATTTCCTTTAACATTGCCATACCCGCGTTTCCTGACTGTACTGCCGCCGATGTTGTTGGATTTTGATTGTCTACTTCCGTCCCCGCCCGTGAATTTACATTACTTTCTATTCCTAATTCCCCATTTTGATTTTCTGACTCTAATTGTTCCCTTTCTTGCCTAAAATTTAAACTCCCGCTATTTAATCCCAATTGATTGTGTATTTCACTTTCATCTGCCATTTTAAGTTCTAATTCCCTCTTTTTACTCCTGGTTAACATAAACAATACTACTCTAACTTATTATCTATCACACAATATTTCCTGTAACAAAATTAATATTCTTATCCTCTAACAATTCTATAACTAGCAATTTAAAGTTCACTTTAAATGAGCCACGCGGTTGAGCGCCAAATATAACAATGAAAGTTTGTTATATATAATTTTATTTTAATTAATATATAATTTTGTTTTTAATTTATTTTGAAAAACTAGGATGGTTGAATTCAATTAATTCCACAAAACAATTTCTACTTTTTAACCATCTTCTGGATTTATTTTTATATGATCATTTAAATAACAAGAATCAATTCAATTAAATTCATTTCAATCTCAAGACTACTTCATTCTCTCACACTTTCATTCTTTAAAACTAATTTACGCTAATACACAATATTTAATGGATGACAATTTTAAATCTTAATTTATTATTCAATTTACATAAAAAAACTCTACGAATGTCTCTACAGATCTTGTCTTAATGTTCTTATTAAATTTATATCAAATCTATTACAAAAAACAATTTTCTTTAATTTAATTATATTATTTTCAAATTACTTTTATTTTGCCGTCTAGCTCAATTACTTTTCTTTAATTTAAATTATAAAAACTTGACTCTTATCTCGGGCATGGGAACTTTTATGACTCATCAAAGTGAAATACTAGATTCTAATGATTATTAATTATAAATTTTGGTACTTATCAAACAGTTTCTCCTCGTCCTCTATTTTGGCACTTGTACACAACACAATCACTAACGACGCACTAAAACACAAGTATCCTTATCCTGGGAGGTCGGATGCTGCAATTCCTGGTTCATTGACGGATGGTGAATCTCTGGTGTTACGTCCGCTAAACTCTGTTTGGTCTCCTTACTCGTTCTCAAACTAACTATTGATTTCGACGCGATGATTCTCTCCTCTTCCTTTATAACTTTAATACTCTTTGACTCTAATTATGATTACTAAAAAACTACAAAAAAAACTACTAAATTTTGTGGCGACTCTGCCTTTAAGTTATTCGACGACTTTGAATTAAACCCTCAGGTTCTCAGTTTAACTCTTAACACCTCCTTACTCTCATACTCTGATTCCCAGCTGTAAGCCAAGACCTACACGCTCTCAACCCCAGTTCTAGACTGACGCTTCTTCCCGTTGGATTTAACCTCTCCAGATTTCCAAGTTCAGCGTCTTACCCGCTTATTGGTCAAAATCTCCTTTTTTGAAACTCAGGTCTCTTCTGATTGGACATCCAACTTTCTAAAATCGTTACTTTTTTACGTGCGTTGACTTCGACCCTCGGAGATACCGTTAGGTATTTACTTTCTCATTTTTTCTTGGTTCCCAGTTTATGACATGCAGCTGCTTTGAGTAGCAAAACTCCGTTATGTTTCTGCCTTTTTTTTATTTATGTCGGCGAACTTTCTTCCCTCAAAGAAAACTGAATGTTTTCTTTTCCTTGTCCTTGTCACGTTCGTCAATTAGTTCCGTTATCTTCCAAACTTAACTTTGCAGCTGCTATGTCGGTATGGTTTGCTTGTTAACATGTGTTTTGTCTAAATTTACTCATTCTTACAATTATTTATTAATATTAACTTTTTTTATCGATTGTTATTATTTTAATATTTGATACTAGGCATAATTAATTATTTATCCATTGTGATCGTTTGAGATCGTTATACTGTGACATGAACCATTCAGTTCAACAATAAATGTAATAATTGTAATGTGTGTATATGGAGTGTTCAAACAATGTTTGAAGATGAGGTGTTGAGGTGAAACATCTGTAGTAACAATAAACGACAGAACTACTTCCGAAGGAAAAAAACCAAGGTATATTTAAAAATTAATTAATTAAACATAGTAGTGTGATAAGGTTATAATGGAAACAAAAATGTTCAAAGTAATCATATTGGATCAAATACTCAGGGTCTTATTGTAGTGAATACAATCCTGAGGGTCCCTAACTGGATTTACACCTTTATCATGTAAGTACAGTCTTGAGTTGGATCTCTTTATTTATCAACTTTATTCTCTTCCTATTCTGACACTGTTAGAGTATTCAACTACTATGTGTCTTTATTTTATCTTATTTTTGTAACAACAAGGAAAAAAGCTATTGAATCAACAGAGAAATGTTAGACTGAAATTAAAGAGAGAAGTAACCTAAACACGTGTTTTAAATTATTTGAATATTACTGAATTTTTTTTCATTTATTCAACTACATTTTTGTCAAACCTCCAGCAATTATTTCGATTAAAGCCAACGCGTAGCTCAATACTAATCAAACTTACAAGTTAATTTGTTTTCTCATACCACGACAAAGTCAACTTTCAATATTAAAACACTTCATAATTATAACTTTGAAATAAATCAAACATTTCCATCAAGAGTAGAGTAACTCTAAAGGTATATTTAAGTTTTATACGAATTGTTTCTCTTGAAGCATAATGTTACACTCCAATTGGTTCTCAGACAAGGTTATCAATTTAAATATTTGAAAACGTAACTTAACGACATTCTTGTAAATGTACTCAAAACATTTTTCTTAATGAATGTAGGCTATATTTCAAGTTTTCTCATGACAGTTATCAAAGATTCTATTCTATGGGTATATCAGATATCTACACTGAACATGGTGAGCTTGATTGATAATGGAGTTGCCCACAGGGGCTCACTATAGTTCACGGCGATTTTGAAAGACTCTAAATGAATCTACACCTTACCTTCATGTAGTCTTGAGTTAGATTCCTCTCTTTCATTTTCCCTCTCTCTCTCTTTTGGTCAACTTGTTTACCGACTAGTATTCGAAGGCTAGTGGTTTTTATTCAATTTGTTTGTTTTGTTTTTTTAAGGAGATGATTACGAATGGTTTTTCACCATTAAAAAAACAAAGGAGAGGTGATCCTTCAGGGATGAGTTGTTATTCAGTCATGTCTATTGTTCAACCGGAAATGTGTCACAGATTTTATTTTACGTTGTTTCTTATTACATTCACATGCATCAGCTAAGTTTGTCTTTTTGTATATTCTGTGACTTTTTCTTCGTTATAACGCTGAGTTTTTAAAATACTTTTGTCAGGATAGATCTCTATGAAGATATCTCTTGGTGTACACTAATACTTTATTTAGCTAGTTGGTTTAATACTTCATTTTCGACAATACTTGTCAAATCAAGTAATGTCTCAATCATACCGTGTGTTTATTATTATTTTTTTACATTTTCAGATGAAGTTTTAAACACAAAAATAAATATAACCAGAGTTCCGGAATACTTGGAAGAATTGAGTTTGATCAAAACAACAACAAATAAGTTTGAGACACTTAGGGAAGGGTGAATGGGGTTTTATACAGAATAGAAGCTCTACTGAGACTCTTTCTTTTATTACATACATTATTTTATAATTCCTATTTAAAATGTTTCCACAATCATTAAGATTAATTTCTTATAATTATTTTAAATTTAATAAGTGATTATCAATTTGATAAGCACGGACATATATATTATATTTAAAATTATAAAAGAAAATTATATTGTACAGTTTTAGTAAGTAATTTAAATATAATTGCAATATACAAGGTTAGGATAGGTTAGGTTAGGTTAGGTTAGGTTAGGTTAGGTTAGGTTAGGTTAGGGCGTACTATTGGTATATCGTAAACTATTGTACTGTGAAAATCAATAAATGGAGGATTTCCGTTACTTTACATGGAATTTAAAAAATAATTAATAAATTAATTTGTGGAACAGATAATAACTAGCTGAAATTTACTGTAATTTTAAGCAGGGTTTTATCTGTTTAAGATACAATAAGTTGTAGAAGTTATAAATATACTTGCTATTTATATTATTTGTAAAAAATAACAAGAAATATACATTAAAGAACGATTCTTGTATCTTCAGACTAAAAATGGAAAACGAACCTCAACAGAAAAATTGTAAAATTTATTTTATTTTATGGAATATTTATTTAATAAATAGGACTGACTAACAGACTAGCACAGGCGCAAGGCAACGACGGGAGGGGGTAATGACGTCATCACAATAACTTGCTCCACAAGGTTACTAAAACATATTACAATCTACTAAAGTCATTAAACTTTGTTAGTTTTTTAGCTACCATTAAAAGTATATATATATATATATAGTCAGGGATATAAGTAACACAGTATATTTAGGTTAGGTTATGTAAGGTTCATTATCTACAGATAAGATTCTTTAAAAATGTTATCAATAATCAAAATACTTTTAAAAAACTGAAAAACCACAAACAATTTAATGTGTGTCCTAGTTTCATTTCTGGAGGTTGTCAATTTTGTTAAAATTTCACTATTATTTCCACAAACATTGCTTTAAAATGGCTTTATATGATTGTTAAAAATAAACATATTAAAATTCAGTGTTCCTTTTTCACACATATTTTTACCACGTTTTGACTGAGAATAATCGGTTGCAATTATTCTCAATTTGCATTTTAAATAAGTAACTTAGGCTCTCATAAGTTTTTATAAGTTTACTAATCTTTGAAACCTAAGGGAAAGCAATTTTAATATATATATATTATAACAATTAAGTTGTTATATATAATTTTTTTTTTTAAAAGTCACACGTTGGTGAGCCAAATATAACAATGGAAGTTTGTTATATGTTTTTATTTTGATTACTCTAATTTAAAAGTCACACGATGTCGTGTCAATCTGATATTTAAGATGTTAGATTTACTTATTTATTTGCAACACTACTAAAAAGGAACAACTTATGATTATTACTCATAAACAACACCGTTTACCTGGATAAAACAATCTCTTTCTTTTAATTTTTAAAAGAACAAAATTACTATAGCAATAAAACATATACATGAAATTTATACTTACTATCTAGAAAAACCATTTACTCTCCATTCATTCCTTAAGATTAATTTATTTAGCATAGACAATTTTTTTAAATTACAAATTTACTTTATTTTAACTCTTGTTAAAATCTTCAAATTATCAGTTCCTTTTTGTTTATTATATTTCTTTACACATTTATTTAATACTTTAAATTATTATTAACATTGATCATCTTTTTATTTAATCTCGGCTAGCTCAGTTCTTTACAATTAATTTTAAAAAAACAACAAAATCTTAATCTCGGGTCTTGGGTTTTTTTAATGGCTCAATCGAAAGTGAAATCAATTCTAGGTGAATTTAATAATTAACAATTAATTGGTTTTGTACTTATCAAATCTGCTGGTCCTTCTTGCTCGGTCAGTTAGCACTTTACACTCCACCTAACTTTAATTTATCTTTTTATTAAACAAAAAACACAAAACACCACACTGCTTAAACACTTTTCGTTGGTATTTAACGTTGTCTCTCCTTCCCAGATGCCGTTCCAAATAGGCCTCTTCTTCCTCGAAATCGTCCCAAATCTGTCTCTCCTTCCTTGTAGTTGTTCCAAAATTACAGCGCCTGTTCTACGATGATTGGTCCCTCCTTCCTCTGGTGAATTTAAACTCCTTTTCCAAACCTGTCTTTTTATTAAGAACTCCACAAACTCCAAATCTAATTTCCTTTACTAATTCAAACTTTCTTTACTTCAATTCAACTTTACTTTCAACTTATCAAAAACCTTTCAATATTAAGAGACTTCTTGTCCCTTACTCGCTGAAAAAAAAAACTATTCTTTTGTACACAGCGTACTCTTGCTGAGTACGCGACCTTCCGTCGTGGCGACTCTGGTAAGACCCTCCTAACAAACTATTTTCTAATGTTCCTTCTCTAAAACACTGTTTTTCGCGCCCTGTTCGCTGATTTGTCGATTTCTACCAACTTTCTCTGCTTACGACTTTCGCAATTCCTACTGGTTGTTTTTGAATTCTGCCGTTGTGTTTTTTAAGTTTGGAGCGTCTCCGATTGGCGGACCTACTTTCTACTTGCGTTTTTCTAAAATACCGTTATAATGCTGCTTTCCCTTGATTTCTCTTTTTTTTCTAGTAAAAACTCTGCTACCCTAAGAATTCCGTTATGTACACACGTGTTGGCCTCAAGGTTCTTGAAATCTTAGTGCTATTGTAGCCTAGCACGTACAATTTTTATTACAGGCGGCATCTGCCGTTTTCTCTTCATTTGTTTCTTAACATGGTTCTATATTTATTATTTTATTCAAGTTATATTTTAATTTATTTATTTTTAGATTTCATGATTGATGATTTTATTTAGTTTAATTTAATTGATATCATGATATCGTTACAGTGTCCCCAGATAAAATTAATTTCCTTTGGAATACTAAGAAATAAATTTTTATCTTAGCCCGTTCACTTATGAACTACAATTTTGTAAAAGAACCTTTTCTAACAATGCCTTCGTCCATTGCGGTTGGCCACATAACCATACAATAGACCCTTACTTTCTTTTGTCTACTTGCAGGGAATTTCTGACCATTTGTTGTGGGTCATAAATCCTTTCACCTTCCTTGTTTACATTTTTCTATTGTTATTTTCTCCAGTATTTATTTACACTTTAGCCTAATATTACCTAACTATGATATTTTTTTAACATCCTACAATTAAATACTCCTCTTTCCTTATCTCTATTAACGTATCCTAACTTATATGTGGTATTTCCTATTTTATTCCTAATTACATATTATCGTTCTTTCTCCTGTAGCCTTGTTTACTGTTAGAGTCATGCCTGTTGACGTCATTCCTACAATCGTCCAACTTTCTACCCCACACGTGTTCACTGCCATCTGTGTTACTTTGAGCATTGTCTTCTGTCCTTCGCCATTCTTGTCGTCGGTCATTGTTGTCACGCCAATGGGTCGGTCTGTCATTCATCGGTCTACCCCAATTGTTTTGTCTGTTATCATACTCCCTTTTATTTTCATCGGTTCTTTCTCTTTCATGAAACCGCTCGATTTTTGCATGCTCGAATTCCATTAATAATTTAATAAAATCTTGCTTCTTTTTAATTCCCCTTGTAATTACAGCTATTAATACATTAGGGTGAAAATGTTTCCCTGTCTTATAGACTAGCTGATCTTCTGTTAAAGATGGGCTTAACTCCGAACACTGTAGCATTAAATTCTCTACATACGAAATAGCTTCACCGCCCATTCTCCCGTGAAATTTTCCGAACTCTAGATGGTCCCTTATCTTAGCCTGAATTATTTCATTAAAATACTTCTCCCTAAATTGTTCCTCAAATTCCCTGAATTCCTTTACACTACTTCGATGCAATTCCCACCAAATCAACGCCTCGTCTTTAAGATATCTGCCGATCCAATTTATACTATTCGTAAGGGTACTTTCGCTTATTTCTTTCATAATATTAAGAAATTGTATCGGAAAACGCTCCTTCCCTGAAAAACTGATATTTCTTATTTCCGGTTCGTTAATATAGCCTTCACCTGTGTTTCGTACATTCTTAATTTTCCTATCTAAATCGACGAGCTTCTGCGCAACTTCAGCCGTCTTCTTTGCAACTTCGTCGATTTTTGTGTTGCTACTTTCGAAATTTTTCACGCATTTCTCCCCGATTTCTACATCCTTTTCCGCGAGTTCTTCTATTCTTGCGTTCACGATCACTCCACGGTTTTCGATTTCTTTTACGCGATTCTCCGATTCCGCGCGATATCCACTTATTCGAATCCCGATTTCTTCCTCCGTTTTCTTCAGCTTTTCGTCGAAGCCCGATCGAATTTCCGCGACCGATTGTTCGATTTTTTCGACGCGGCTGTTTATCCCGTCAAAACGCTCCTCGATTTTCTTACTTATTTTTTCTTCGACTGCGGCTACACTATTTTTTATTTCTTCGCGTATTTCCTTGGTGTTTTTCCGGTTTTCTTCCGCGTTTTTCTCGGCGTTTTTCTGGATACTCTCTCTCATTCGCTCGGTGTTTTTCCGGTTTTCTTCCCTCATTTTCTCGGCGTTTTTCTCGTTGTTTTCTATCATTTGCATCATCATCGCCTGCAAACTTGCCATACTAGCGCCTCCTGACTGTCCTTCCGTCGTTGTTGCTATGCCTACATTTCTGTCTACTGTCCCCGCCCGTGAATCTACGCTATTTTCTAATTCTGGGTTTCTATTATTGTCTAACATTCCTAATTCATTCCCTTCTTGATTAAAATTTTCGGCCTCTAACCCCAATTGATTATTAATTTCATTTTCATTAGCCATTTTTAAATCCAATACCCTTTTCCTACTTCTAGTTAGCATAAAAAACACAATTCTACTTTTATTCTATAATATAACCTAACACAAATTTTCCTGCAACAATATTATATTACTTATTCTACAAACAATCTTATTACTAACAATTAATGTTTCACTTTAATTGAGCCACCGCGGTTGGACGCCAAATATAACAATTAAGTTGTTATATATAATTATTTTTTTTAAAAGTCACACGTTGGTGAGCCAAATATAACAATGGAAGTTTGTTATATGTTTTTATTTTGATTACTCTAATTTAAAAGTCACACGATGTCGTGTCAATCTGATATTTAAGATGTTAGATTTACTTATTTATTTGCAACACTACTAAAAAGGAACAACTTATGATTATTACTCATAAACAACACCGTTTACCTGGATAAAACAATCTCTTTCTTTTAATTTTTAAAAGAACAAAATTACTATAGCAATAAAACATATACATGAAATTTATACTTACTATCTAGAAAAACCATTTACTCTCCATTCATTCCTTAAGATTAATTTATTTAGCATAGACAATTTTTTTAAATTACAAATTTACTTTATTTTAACTCTTGTTAAAATCTTCAAATTATCAGTTCCTTTTTGTTTATTATATTTCTTTACACATTTATTTAATACTTTAAATTATTATTAACATTGATCATCTTTTTATTTAATCTCGGCTAGCTCAGTTCTTTACAATTAATTTTAAAAAAACAACAAAATCTTAATCTCGGGTCTTGGGTTTTTTGAATGGCTCAATCGAAAGTGAAATCAATTCTAGGTGAATTTAATAATTAACAATTAATTGGTTTTGTACTTATCAAATCTGCTGGTCCTTCTTGCTCGGTCAGTTAGCACTTTACACTCCACCTAACTTTAATTTATCTTTTTATTAAACAAAAAACACAAAACACCACACTGCTTAAACACTTTTCGTTGGTATTTAACGTTGTCTCTCCTTCCCAGATGCCGTTCCAAATAGGCCTCTTCTTCCTCGAAATCGTCCCAAATCTGTCTCTCCTTCCTTGTAGTTGTTCCAAAATTACAGCGCCTGTTCTACGATGATTGGTCCCTCCTTCCTCTGGTGAATTTAAACTCCTTTTCCAAACCTGTCTTTTTATTAAGAACTCCACAAACTCCAAATCTAATTTCCTTTACTAATTCAAACTTTCTTTACTTCAATTCAACTTTACTTTCAACTTATCAAAAACCTTTCAATATTAAGAGACTTCTTGTCCCTTACTCGCTGAAAAAAAAAAACTATTCTTTTGTACACAGCGTACTCTTGCTGAGTACGCGACCTTCCGTCGTGGCGACTCTGGTAAGACCCTCCTAACAAACTATTTTCTAATGTTCCTTCTCTAAAACACTGTTTTTCGCGCCCTGTTCGCTGATTTGTCGATTTCTACCAACTTTCTCTGCTTACGACTTTCGCAATTCCTACTGGTTGTTTTTGAATTCTGCCGTTGTGTTTTTTAAGTTTGGAGCGTCTCCGATTGGCCGACCTACTTTCTACTTGCGTTTTTCTAAAATACCGTTATAATGCTGCTTTCCCTTGATTTCTCTTTTTTTTCTAGTAAAAACTCTGCTACCCTAAGAATTCCGTTATGTACACACGTGTTGGCCTCAAGGTTCTTGAAATCTTAGTGCTATTGTAGCCTAGCACGTACAATTTTTATTACAGGCGGCATCTGCCGTTTTCTCTTCATTTGTTTCTTAACATGGTTCTATATTTATTATTTTATTCAAGTTATATTTTAATTTATTTATTTTTAGATTTCATGATTGATGATTTTATTTAGTTTAATTTAATTGATATCATGATATCGTTACAATATATATATATATATATATATATATATATATATATAATTAGAATTTATGAAAATTAGTGTTAAAACTTGTATACATAAGCTTTCAGTTTTGATTTATTAATTTGTTTAATCGACAAAATGAGGGTAAGAATAGACTTGATTTTCTTAACAGTTTCTTACAATTCTATAGTTTTAGTAAAGATTCCGATATTTATTTTTCTATTCTATCTTCACTAAGCTTTCTAACAATCAAGCTTCACAAATTTCTTTCTTTGATACAATGTTTATTTATATTATTTATTTATTTATATTTATGAGTGAGAAAGTTTGTGCAATGTTTTTGTGCCATTTTTTCAGATAGATATTGTGTCAGTTTTTCATAAGATTTTATTTTCAAATAATTAAAAATATTCGACAAAAATTGAAAAAGGTTTGTAACAGTATATTGAATTTTAGTGCCTTTGTACCTGTAAAATATGATTCACATTATTTTATGTAATAACAAGTTTACCAGCTTTCAAAAACTAAAATTTTGTTTTGTTTTGCAATGTTGGCAACAAATCAAGTTATAAGTTTACCCTGAATACAAACAGATGAAAACATAACCTGTGTTGAAGTTGTTGCAATTTCCTACATCCAAGTTCAGTGTTTCTATATATTTGTGTTGTAAAGTTGGAATTATATTAAAGTAAAGTCAGTAAATGTGGTTGAATGGAGTTTAGTGGGAATTACTACAGTTGCATTATTAATTGCTTCCATTTATTGCAACAAGGTATTATGAAAAGTTGTTCAAACTTAGTTTTATAATCAATAAAAATTCAAAAATTTAGTTCCACTTTCAAGCAACAAAGAGAAATAGGACGTTATCCAAACACAAAAAATAAAGCATGTTTATTTGCGTAGGCTCAGAATAAATTTTATACCCTCCTAAAGACAAGTTGATGGTCACCAACATGCTACTTACCCAACCCTATCAAACATATCTTTAAAACGTTAAATAATTGGAGATAACCTAAAGATTACTTAAAACACATCGTGAATTTAGTTGATGTCATTGTAATATTTGTAATTCAATATCTTGACATCGTCTAACGTCTAAAGCAGTAATGTAATCAAGATAACATTGAATTAATTACAAAACATTAACTACCGTACTCTCACGTTGCATCACAGTGGATTGAGTTTAATCTTACATTTCAGGTGTTGCCTATAAACAATTTAAACGCTTTGCGTAAATTTGGAATGTATCGTTTAATTAATTTAAATTATATATGTTTTGATGAAATATTCTAAAATTTGTATTAAAATATTGTAAAACCCTTGAACTCGTTTGACAAAATCAATGATTTGTGAATTGTATAAGGATCACCCCTCCTTCCCTTTATGTAAAAGCAGCACTTTAAAAAAATAAAATAAATTTGCAAAGTTTGTGGTGAGGAAAAGTTAACATTTTCTGAACAAACGACATAGGATTTTTTTGTGGAAATAAGAGTAGGTTAGGTTATTTTACATTGTAAAAACAGTAACATAAGAGTTCTGTGTGGAATAAGATGGAGAATAAGTTAGGTTAGATTAGTTCAGGTTATAGAAATAATAACATATAATTTGTGTGTGAAATGAGAAGGGGTATAGGTTAGGTTAGTTTAGAAAAATAATAACATAAGAGTATGTTTGGAATAAAGAGTTTAGGTTAGGTTGAATTTTTTTTTATATAACATAAGAGCTGTGTGTGGATTATGAAGAAAATTAAATATTAATTAATTGTTAGTAATTATTGCAAGTAATAGTGAGTAACAATTCAAAAAATTTTAAACGCTTCATTTGTGTTTGACATCAATTTCCTAATATAAAATTGCAAATATTTTATTACGAATAATTCAACCAATCAAATATAGCTTTTTAGGCTACATTGTTATCTTGGTTATCAAGTAATATAGTATAGGTTTATATTGACTTCGTTTTATGAAAAGTTTTAAAATTAAAGTAAACCCACAAATGAAAAATTGAAATACTTCCTCACATATACGTTTATTCAATCAAACTCGTTGTAAAATTGAATACAATAGTTATTGGGTAACCTTTTTGTTTAAAAAATATCACATTGTAATTGTAAGTATTTCAAAACTTTCATGAAGTGTGATGAAAGGGAAGGTGTTGTGAAATTTTGAATAATCCATTTCATGTCTGAAAAAAAAAAAAGAAATACAACTTTAAATAATTGTCCAGTATTCGTCGTACTTTGCCATCGATTATTCCTGAAATAAATTTTATAACATTATGTTTTACGGTTTTGCTAACTCTACAAAATTATCAATATTTTCTACTCAATAAAAACAAACGGTCTTTGTTAAATCTCTCATAAATGTGCATTCATAAGTAAAATCCTAGAAATCCTAGATCCGTAGAAATCCTTCGTCTTATGGATCAAAGCAAAGTCGTACTAAATATCTCTAGTTATCCATTATAATCACAATCTTCAAGAGATATAACACTGAAAATGTAGAAAGAAAAATAAATACCAGGATTAAAGTGGAAAGACTTCGTTTAAAGAAAAACTGTTGCATTTTCTTCTTTTTGTCCGATATTTCTAACTTTGGGCTTTTGCCAATATTAAGAAAACTAACAAAAACCTTGAATAACTTTAACATGCACTTATGAAGTTAACTTTAACAAGGGAGAACGTTTTAATAAAATAAATTCTCAGTTGTCTACAAAATAAAATCAAACGCAAATAAATCATGTAACTAATGCGATAATAATTTTACAGACAAAAAACAACAGCAATGTTGCCAAATATTTATTCACAATGTTTTCTAAACACCGAGTTAAATAAAATGTGAAATACATTTTGTTTGTGATTTTTTTATAAACGAAAAATAACTTGAAGATCGAGAATATTATTTACTTACACCACTTGTCATTTAATTATACATCCTTCTTTGAAGGAATGATTCTTAGTACTATTTACATTACGATATATATTATATTTGTGACAGGCTAGATTTGTAGTTAAAGTTGCACAACTGTAACCACGGCTGTTTTATAAGAATAGCCTACATTCGCGTCACTTAAACTCAAGCATGAATATATGACGTGAAGTTTATAAGTTCCTTCATTTCTCATTTTTATACTACCGGGTTTTACGTGAAAGGAAGGTGTTAATAATAATAGGAGGTGGATAATAGGTGTTTTCATTTGCCTGAGAAAATAGAATCGATTCTTTTTACTAGTTGCGAACGAGTTGTTCAATTGACACAAACATTATGTTTCCTGTTAAGTTTATTTTTAAGGATTAAGTACGTGCCTATTCGAATTAGTATATATAAGAGTTTCGTAAAAATACATATAATAGTCAAACATTCAACAATTTAGGCAACTAATTTATTCATCTCTTAAGAGGTAATTTTGTTTTAAATAACTACCCGGAATAATTTGACTATTATTGTTAGTAATGAATAACAAAACTGGAGGTTATTTGGACTGTCTGAACTTCATGGTAAACAGTTTCCAGTCCTTTTTTGTGTTCACTTCGGCCTACCTCATAACTTCTATATTATTTTTTTAAACAATAAATTTTGCGTAATACCTCTAACCGAAGATTATTATTTTTTAATCAAGCGCGTTTTGAAATGATGTGTACTGAAATGTGCTACTAAGGACTCAAAACGGCTAAAATTACGAGCGGTTTGCAAATAAATCAAATTTTGCAATGCTTATATTTTGTAAATGAATCCAAAATAATTTTTTATTTATGTTTGAAATAACTTCATAATTGTAATTCAAAATTTACTCATTTTATATTTTACAACAGTAATTTAAGAAATTGAATACTGAAAAATATTTGTTAATTTCCTTGATACTTAGGTGAACTATACAGACCTTTTGTAAGTTGAAAACTTGAAACATCCTCTTGCGATTATTTTTAGGTTCTGTCATCTCTCTAATGAGATAAACAAAATTAACATAACTGTGACTTTCGTTCCCCCCAATGCAATACTTTCAAATTCGGCCATTCTTCCTGTCTAGACCGCGTCACTACGAGTTCAATGCTACTACAACACTCTTACGAGAATCAATGTTTGTATTAATAGCGGTTATTGTTATTTTTCTGATTTATTACTGGTTTTAAGCTGAACGATTTCATAAGTATATAACATAACCTGGTCTAATCTAAACTATTCCAGTTTTTGGAGACAAAAATGTAAATATAAATAGGTTAGGTTAAGTTATTGTATTTAATGCTCAAATACAAGTATTATTTTAATTAGTTCCTTTTTGATGCTCCAAAAAGGGAGGGTTGGTAAAAATACACTAGTAACATTTCTTTGATAATCATAGAATATATACAGTAGTTTAAAATAATAATACAAATTATAAAAATATATATTTTAATATATTTCTTACCCTTTTTCTTATTATTTGTTTTTTTTAACAATAATTTGACCATCTGCCTGAATATTACACAACTAAACCATTGAAGGAAAAGCGTAACGGATATGATAATGAAATCAGTTTCTAAGTTTTGGACTGTAGGGCCGTTATATTTATACAGTCCTCTGCAAATAAAATTTGTTTGTTTAATGAATTGATCTTATACATTTTTTTTTTCGAAATTTAAAATTGTCATCTTCGTATTTTGTTACGTAGAGAATTTGCTATTTGAAAATACTACATATAAAAAACAATTTAACGTTTACAAAAAGAACATTCCCTTTTGGAGATAATTAATTAAAATCATACGGTGTCTTCAAAATTCTATTTTTTTTTCACTTCAATGAAACCGTAAGACTAAATATTGATACAAATATATAGTTTATTATAATAGAATCCATAGAACTAATGATAAATAATCTATAGTTTATTTAATTTAAATAAAACTGAATCTAAACATTTATTGAGTATATTTCAGCCAGATCAATCAAACTTCTAGGTTTATTCGTATCTTGGTAGATTCAAGTTCTAAAATCAAAACTCTCGTAATTAAAGGTATGAAATGAAGCAAACAACTTCAACAAGATTCTACAAATTAGTTTTATACAAGTTTTCTCTATTCCCGTTGATTCTTCAAAACACATAATTTTACATGTAGTTAGTCAAATTAACTTTATACTATTATAACATTTCAATTTGTTCAACATACATTCAAAAACTTAATTAGGTTCGTACATGTCTATTAAACAAGGTCTATTTATGTAAGAAACGAGCAGATAGGCCCTATCGTGGTACTTACCTAGCCCATCAAAACAAGCAAATCCTCTATAGATACATTAATGCCGAAAAGTTGTGGACCCTGTAGGAATTATCAAATCGTATTAGCAGATCAATTAACCTATAAATTTTGTATATATTTACGTTCTTGGTCTTGTAAATGTGTATGTATTAAAAATATTTCATTCGCTTCGCTCGTGTCAATGTCTGGAACCTGATTCGGCCTTCTAAATATGTGAAGAATCTTCCACTCGCTACCCTCAAGTCGGCCATGCCCGAAATAACCATACGAATATTATATTTTATTGGAAAGTCGGGAAGCGAATTTACATTTTCCACAATCTCTTTGTTATTTTTGAGGTGGGATGCAACATGAGGTGTTTATGTTTGAAAAATTATATCTAATCTAGTGTGTTGTACGATGAATAACACGCAAAAAACTGTGTTAATAAATATGGCCACCATTTTAACATTTTATCGGAATTTTAAAAACTTCTATATGAACACACTACCTCTAAGATACATAACATTTTAATGAAAGAGTTATAGGGAATTTTAGTTCAGTATAAGTATGATATAAAAATGGACTTCGCTTGCAAAATAGGTTGACCAGCTGTATGCAGCGTCCTTTATTTGTGAGCTGATTTGAGTTTTATAAATTTAATGTAATATTTTACATCGAAATCTAAGTTATCAATTTTGCTACATAAGAACTTCAATGCTTGTTTGTAGGATTTCCATTTTGCAAACAATATGTAGTCACATTAATATGTTTTTATATATTTTATTAAATTATTATTTCAAATCGTTCCCAAAGGTAAACATATTGGGAGCTAACACTTTATTATTTTTTTCGTTTCTTAATTTGATAAAGACAGATTGTTTAACAACAATGCATTTCTTACAATTAAAATATTCACTGGGAAATAAAATGATTGTCCAAAAGGATGGTTCTTTTATATTTCCATTTGGGTCAAAATTGTCATCTAGTCTGAAAACACATGCAATATCTAATTTGAATACTTAGACTTTTGGTTTGTGTAAAGATGTTATAAATTTTCAAAATCGTATACTTTATATAACTATTTTGGAATCTCTATTTTTAATTTTTACTTTTTCGGTCTGTGATGTATATTGCTTTGGGGAGGTTTTTATTTACCTTTCATTTAAGAAGTTAATACCTACAGAAGCATATTTCTTATCAAACATTAAGATAAAATCGGTGGAGGTCTTTATATAAATTAGGTGTTAGTAAATTAAACAAGTTTCGCCATCCCTTACTTTAACCTTTCCCTTCATCAACTCTTTCAAAACAAACTACCTGTAATCATTTTCACTTCAGCTGGTTTTATTAAATACACTCATACGGAGTTCGGTTCAAAAATCTTTAAAATGGGTAAAAGAACCAAATTCTAAATTGCTGAGATGGCGATTGAAGCTGGAAGAATGTGACTACAACCAAAACGCAGACGCATTGTCTAAAATCAAAATGAATATCACCGAGAATACATCACCAAATGACCAAGGGAAAATTGATTTGACGAAAACAGTCAACGCAGCTTTATTTTCCAGAATTAGGCGACAATTAAGACTCATTACAGTTTTTGATAATTCATTTTTAATGAATCAATCATAGTTAATGTAGATGAAAATGAAAAAACAGACCAGACATTCCACTCGAACTATGAAGGTAATAAACAGGTAGAATTTCAAATCTCAGAGGAACCAGTCAATTTCGGAAGAAACCAAATTATACTTTCATTGGTTAAACATCAAGCTAAAAGAGTAATTATCAAACAATTATTTGAAATAATAAGGATGAGATTGGTAGTAGAAATGTCAGATAATAAATTCAACCAAGATGTGACTGATTTTGTTAAGGAATACATAGTACCTAATAATAAGTATAATTTATATTTTACAGATGATTTTTACGAAAAATTTGCTGAAAAAAAATAGGAGAAATTACGATATACTACATTTGTAAGGGGGAAAAAAATACTTGTACACTTTTAAAAGAAAGTGTTGACTGGGTATTTCTCGCTTTCTTCTTACTTAATTAAACTGTGCACATAATTACTGCAAGAGTTCTTTAATGTACCTAGCTTTTGTCTTCACAATGAAGATCAGTAATTGAATTCATTTGGTTTCACAATGGTAGACATACTGCCGTTGGTCATTTCAGTTGAAAACATTTATATAACAGAATATTTTTAGCAAACAATTAAAATTTGTATAATAGGTTTCGATTAATCAGCCATTTGAAGCACGATGGAAATCAGCAGTCAAATAACTGTAAAGTTTTAGAAAGTAAAATCTCTAACCAACCTTTGATAAATTGATCACAGATTTGAAACAGAAATATTTTGACAACTCCTGAAAATTTTTGACAACTCCTCAGTAATAATAATAGAACTTATTTCATTTTCAGTACCAACATTGCAAAACATAATAACCAAGTCCATGAAGTTTTATAATAAAACATGACACATCAGTATAGCAATAGCGATTAGCAATTTTTACTAAAATAAGATACATACTCTTCTTATTTACTAAATATTAAACGTTATTTTTTTAAAGATCCTATGAAAAAGTAAACTCTTCATCAGAAGAATGTTTTAAGAAAAAATAAAAAAGAAGTTTTTGGTCCAAAGAGTGCTACACATCCCTTAATAAATTCCTTTATATTCCTAAAAGTAGTGTGATGAGACTACGTTAATCGAACGACGAATACAGAATAAAAGTAAGAAAAGAAAAACAATTTGTGAGTAGCTCTTCCTTAGGCTAGTTGTCATAGAGCTGAACTGAGAAGTAATTTAATTTAATAAGGGGGAGAACGTGTTTTTACTGGTGAACGTGTAAGTTTCAGTGATACAGTAGTCACTGTTAAAGTCAGTTCTCTTTGCAAATCTGTACACTCTTTTCAAACGAAAGAGATTAATATACGGGATGATTCAAAATTGCAAGGTAATATTTCGTAGGCTGATTTTAGTGCTAAAAATAAGAAAAAATTAAATAAAAGTAAGTCGGAAAACGGTTCTTCAGTCAGCCATTTTATATTTTTTGAAAACATATTATATATTTGGAAGTAGAAAATTAATGTCAGAGAATAAATTCAACCAAGATGTGACTAATTTTGTTATGGAATACATAGTAACTAATAATAAGTATAATTTATATTGTACAGATGATTTTTACGAAAAATTTGCTGTTCGTGTATCACGTAATTTTATAAATTCACAATTGTTTTTAGTTAAGAATAATGTAAAATTATTAAATATATTCCACCATTGAAGAAGTTCAAGAAATTATTGGTAATTATCATGTAAGAAAAACAAATCATAAAGGTATCATTGAAACCTATAATAAGATAAAACGTAAATAATATTGTACTAATACTAGAAGTAGCGTACAAGACTTTATCAATAATTGTGATGTATGTTTGAAAACTAAATATGAAAGTGTTCCGTTGAAAATGGATTTATCTGTTACGCCTACAGCATCTAGACTGATGAAAATGCTATCTACTGACACAATCACCTTTGATAAAGCCGATTCGAATTTGACAGATTTACAGAATTGCAACTTAACAAGCAACAGAGACAAGTGACCGCCTAATCGATCACTTTACTAGTTATGGAATTCCAGAGGTCATCAATTCAGATAACGATAGAGAGCTATTAAAGAGCTAATGGATTTGCATAAAATAAAGTTTCATTATAATGTAAGCACTCAACACCCAAAATCTAACGGATTATGTGAGAGAGTTCATTATTTAACCTTAATTGAACACATTTGACTTTTCAATAACCAACCCGAGTTTAAAATGAAACTAATTCGAGGAAAATGAATTATGCTGTTATTATAATATACTACTGTTATGCTGTAGTAACTATTTAATTATCACTAGAACATGCTTTTATTATATAACTTAGCTCTAGTCAATAAAAATAACATCAATATAACATAAAACATTTTATTATTCGCACAACATTTAAATTCATAACATGTTTTAATACAGTTTAGAAACAGAATAAAACAATACATTATTAATATAGGCCTACTGAAATGTTACAGAGTGATCGAAACTGCATCTTTACTTATGTCATTATTTCAATTTATAACTACATATTTACCTGAAGTTTTTACCGGGCGTGTTCCTAGCGGCGGTAGCGCAGGAAACTTGCACTGAACGCTACCGCCGTCGTCCGGGACCTTTCCCTACTGAAAAAAAATTAATCAGATATAATAGAATCCAAATAAACATTACGGGTCTACTAATAAAAAAGATAGAATAATAATGGGATTTGTATATAATGAATTGAATTAAAACATAATTTGAATATGTATAACATGAATTTGAATGTAATTGAATTTTTGTTAAATTATTTATATAACTAATTTTTTTTTTTATGTAAAAATAATTTTAATGAATATAACTAAATTAGTTTTTGTATTGTGAAATAGTTATTGTTATTTGAATTATTAAACTATTTAATTACAATTATTGAACTACAGTAAGTAAATTAAGAATAATAGGGATTAAAATCTGTAATAATTGCTTCTTAGAGCATCCAATAGCAGTGGAGTAACTAATGCGGTAGCGCAGGAAACTTGCACTGAACGCAACCGCCGTCGTTTGGGACCCTCCACTAACTCTCCCCACTAACTGGGGGAAAAAAATTAATGAGATATACTGTAATCCAAATAAACATTACGGGTCTACTAATAAAAAAGATAGAATAATAATGGAATTTGTATATGCGATTCCACGATATCTACGATGTGCGCTGAGTTGACGATGTGCTTTGAAATGACGATGTGCGCTGTGTTCTGAAACAAACAAAAACAACAGAAAAGTTAATTTTTGTTGGAATGAAAGGTGTGTGTGTCATTTAAAATTTCATACATAAATAAAGATGCAGTTTGTAAGTGGAGTAAAGTCTACAATTTGGAAGCTTTTAAATACAATAAAATTAATTGTTAATTTTTTTTTCTAAACTAAATGACATAAAAGGTTTTATCGACTTGAAATATTACATTTGTTTATTTTTAAAACCATCTTTGATGTTTTATTAAAATATCAAATATTGGATCATGATCACTCTGATAACTTCATCATTAACTTTTTTTTTATATTTGGATAACTTCATCAATTTATTTTAATGTAATAATTTGAACGGTGCCCTAATCACACACACGCACGCGAGCGAGTACTTCGTTGAATATCAATTAGGCCTAAAGTCTTCATGGTTCATCCTGTTCTTCAAATTTAGGATGAATACGGAAAGTAGGTAATTCCTTTGAATTCAGATGAACTTCGAGTCCCAAATAAGCTTCTCTGGACAACTTTCTTCCGTGTGTTTCATTCAATTATACTTTATTATTCCGTACAAAATCTGTTTTACAATGTAATACTGTATTTCCAAAGTTCTTTTCATTAAAATATTGTATCATTTCTACTGTTTCAAAATTGTATTTTAAATTCAGTATTGAATGTTTTTTGTCGTCCATTCTATGTTGGACTGGTTTTGAAAAGTAGCTCGTTTCTTCAAATCCTTGATGACGTAAAGTTTCAAAATAGTTAGGTTAAAAGTATGGAATATTTTGGGCTAAGATATGTTTCTTCATTGTATATCGCGCATTCAGCAACTAGTTACTGCTATCACATAAAATACCTGATTTACAATGTAATAATACGTTTTTAAAGTTACTTTTGCCGAGAGATGAAATAAAGTTTGGTGTTTAATTTGCAAATATATTAATTAATTATTATTGTTTCTATGGTTTCATTTTCAAACCGAAAGTATTGTTGCAAAATTAACCATATTTATGTTTGTTGGGTAATTGTTTACATTGTAATATCGGAGTTTTATTTTATCCTCTACTACGTACCTTACTTCTTAAGAATAAATAATGTTTTCATTGCAGAGGTTACTTTTTTTACGGAAAACATACAATTTACAACTGTCAGGTGTATTAGGTTATACATATTGGCTAATGATCACATTCAAGGCTCATACGTTACTCGAAATTTCAATCTTTATATCTGAGAACACAGATCATGTGATATGCTGTCAATCTTTCATATTAAAGACATACTTCAATAAACTTTCCAATGGTTTGGCCAGATATGTAGAGCCACCTGGCCAAACCTTTCCTGACATATAATAATATCGCTCGACGTATTATAGTGAGCAAATTATTAGCCCGGTGGTTTTAAATAAATAAATAAATATATATATATATATATACGGTATATATATATATATAGAACCACCTGTAGTGGCATATAAATAGCGATCTATCGCAGTCATAGATGAGTATTCTCTTCGCTCGAGTCGGTGTCTTGGCGCTGGCGACACCTCAAACCTGTGCATGTGTGAAGAACCTACGTTCTAACTTATATATATACAACGTGGTATTTAAAAAAGATTTTTTATTTTTTTAAACTTTTATTTATTATAATTATACTCTAATATTCATTTAAAATACAATTATGCTTTTAACGTACAAACTTAGTAAAACTATGATCTAGTGGAACACTTATGCACCGAGTCGCCCTAGGTTGTTACATTAGTCTTAAAGAAAACTATGCTGACTGTGCTGACATATTAAATACATGTTCTAGAAGCTTCTATACATACTGATGATTACACAATATTCCTTAACGTATCTCCTCCATCCCTAAAGAAAACATCAGATGTAGGTTGGGACATTACTTTATTAGAGGGGTGTTTTGAAGTAGCAATTACCTCTTTTGTAATATACTATAACATCACCCAGCTCTACTGGCATTCACCTTTTAACCTCTCTTTTTTTTCTTTATTTAATTTTTAAATACAATTATAATAAAACGCAAAACAACATTTTACCATTCAATAAAATTTGACTCTAATACAATATTTTATATGTTAGAAAACAATTACATTTATTAACTCAATATGTTCTTAACTATATCTGCATTCACTCTTCTCACACATTCCTTAACCTAAATTTTACTTCCTTACAATGATTTTTTATTTTACACAATAATCAAAACTTTCTCTAAATCCTTTTTGGACATCAACACTTATTTTTCCAACATTATTATTTTTAGTTTCGACTAATGAAACCTTTTCTTTTTTTTTCTTTACAAAGAAAAACAAATTAAAACTTTAATGAACATACAATTTATTACCACGGCTTTTTTTCTTTACACACAAACAATTTAAAACTTTAATGAACATACAATTTATTACCACGACTTGCTCTTTTTAATTTTTATTAGCACTAACTCTAATTTCTCGGGGTGGAATTCTTTGCTGGCTCAATTGAAGTGAAATTTACTATTAATACTAAAAGAATGTTTAACAATTTGTACTTATCAATGGTATAGCTCCCTTTCAACTGGTCGATTTTTCACGATACACTTCACTAACTTTCACTGACTATGCTTTATCAATTTCACCGGATTTTCTTTTCACTAAAAAAAAACGAAGCACTCACAAATTCCTTCTTGAACTCCTTGGATGACGGGTGGGTCCTAACTGCAACTAGTAATATTCCCTCCTGACGACGAAATACTAACTCCCTAACTTCTCGATGATACTAAATTTGTTCTGACTGACTTTCAGCTAACGAACTCAGAGACGCCCAGTTCCTCTGGTCAACAGTTTAAGACTTTATTATAACATTTATGATGTTATATAATAATTTTTTAGTTGATATATTTTAATTTAATCTTGCCACACGTTGTGCGACCCAAAATAACATAAGCAACTCTTGCTTTGCTAAGTATTTTAATTTTTACCTTTAATTATTATAAGCCACACGTTGGAGTGCCAAATATAACATTTAAGATGTTATATTTATTTAATTTACTGCTCTACTTCTACTAAGGAACTATCTATAATTATTATACTCATAGACAACAACGATTATTTGGATAAAACAAACTCTTTCTTTTAATTTTTTAAAAGAATAAAATTACTACAACAATAAACATATACATGAAATTAATACTTACTTATCTAAAGAAACCATTTACTCTTCATTCATTCCTTAAGATTAATTTATTTATCATAGACAATTTTAAAATTACAAAATTTTCTTTATTTTAACTCTTGTTAAAATCTGTATCTTCAAATTATCAGTTCCTTTTAATTTATTATATTTCTTTACAAATTTTATTTAATACTTTAATTTATTATTAACATTGATCATCTTTTATTTATTAATCTCGGCTAGCTCAGTTTTTTACAATTAATTTAAAACAACAAAATCTCTTTATCTCGGGTCTTGGGTTTTTTGAATGGCTCAATTGAAAGTGAAATCAATTTTTTAAGTGAATTTAATAATTAACAATTGGTTTTTTGTACTTATCAATTTTGCTGGTCCTTCTTCTCGGTCGGTTAGCACTATACACTACACATGACTTTAATTTACTTTTTTTTTTATTATTAACAAAAAACAAAACACCACACTGCTTAAACACTTTATTCGTTGGTAATTAACGCTGTTTCTCCTTCCCTGATGTCGGTCCAAAATAGGTCTCTCCTCCCCAGTAGTCGTTCCAAAATCACAGCGCCTTTTCTACGATGACTTGGCTCCTTTGCCTCTGGTGAATTTAAACTCCTTTTCCTTCTGCCTTTTTATTAAGAAACTCCATAAACTCCAAATCTAACTTCCTTTTCTAATTTAAAACTTCCTTTACTTCGATTCTACTTTAAATTAAACTTATCCAAAAACTTTTCAATATAAAGAGACTTCTAGTCCCTTATTTCGCTGTTAAAAACCTATTCTTTTGTACACAGCGCACACTAGCTGTGTACGCGACCTTACGTCTCGGCGACCCTTGTAAGACTCTCTCAACAAAACTATTTTCTAATACTCCTTCTCTAAAACACTGGTTTTCGCGCCCTGTTCGCTGATTTGTGGATTTTTACCAACTTTCTCTACATACGAAATTTCGCAATTCCTACTGGTTGTTTTTGAATTTTGCCGTTGTGTTTTAAGTTTGAAACGTCTCTGATTGGCCGACCTACTTTCTACTTGCGTTTTTTGTGTTTTTCTAAAATACCGTTATGATGCTGCTTTCCCTTGATTTCTCTTTTTTTTAGTAAAAACTCTGCTACCCCAAGAATTCCGTTATTGTACACGTGTTGGCTTCAAGGTTCTTGAAATCCTAGTGCTATTGTAGCCTAGCACGTACATTTTTTATTGCAGGCGGCATCTGCCGTCTCTCCTCATTTGTTTAACATGGTTCTATATTTATTATTTTATTCAAGTTATATTTAATTAAATTATTTTAGATTTCATGATTGATGTTTTTTATTTTTATTTAATTGGGATCATGATATCGTTACATTATCTTTTTACTCGACTTAGATAACCAAACTCCTTTAAACAAGGTGACGCAGAGACGTCTCGTATCGTTTGTCAACAGTCCTCGACTAACCCTATCTTTCAATTTTGGTTCTTACTGAATATCATCCCCTCTTTTGGAACTCGAGTTGGTTTGCTCCGCGTTGATTCGTTCAAATCCTGTAATTCTTTCAAAACATACGTTTCTGTCTTTTTAGTGGCCGGTTTCAAAATCTGCCCGTTGATTTTTAAAAGTGGGATCTCGTCTGTTTGGTCGACCTAATTTCTGCAAGTTGTTATTTTTTTCGAAACAGTTGGAAACTTTCCTTTCTGAAGTACTTTTAGGGAGGCCAACTTTCCCCTGTGTTCTCCTTTTATTAAACAATTTTTTAGTCACACCCGTTCTTTGCCAATTTCCTGTTACTTTTGTTTTTAAGTGTGTAGACGCGTTTGCTCCTTCAAGGCCCCCTTTTTCTTAGTTTCTTGTACACTTCCCTTGGTACCGTTACATTCCAACCTCCCAAACTGCATCTGGTATTCATTACATTTTCTTCAATATTAAATTCTTTTTATTTATTTTTCTTTTTCTTTGTACATGAATTCATTAACTATTTATCTTTTGATATCATTAATCATCATTAATTGTAAATGATTAGTTTCATATCGTTACAATACAAATATCATTTTAAATATAATTAGTAATAATACAAACCATAATATGATAGTCCAAACATTTAAATCTGTAGTTACTTAAATATTCTTTTTTAATTTAGACAATTTATTTACATTGATTTAGTCTAAATCTATCTTTTATAAATTGATTAAGAAATCTGGCTATTGGTTGTCTTGCAACTCTAAATCTGTAGCATCCAAAATTGTATGGAATCTAGTGTCTGTGGAATGCACTAATCTCTTATTGATATACATTACAATGTCATTATCTTTTGCATAAATTAAATTTATACCTACTAACGATATTTCATAAGTTTCCATATCATTAGTTATTCTTATAGTTTCTCTATAAGTTAAATTTGAAAAAAATCTAATTCATACAAATACCTGTTAGTCTGACATATTCGTTAATTTTTTTTTTGGTTCTATGTTAATAATTTCTAAAAAAAACATTTTAAGGTAATCTAAAGTATCTTTAATTGGAATGCTGGGGAACAACGAACTTACATCGAAAGAAACTAAAATTTCACTGTTTTTTAACTTAATATTTTTCACTGAGTTGCCAAATTCTAAATTGTGTTTAATAGAGAAAGCACAATAACCTTTTTTCTTAATTTTTGTGAACTCATCTGTTAACCATTTTGATAGTGGATTAGTTGGTGAAACTATTGGTCGCATTGACTTGCCTTCCTTATGGATTTTTGGCAGGCAGTACAATCTAGGTAACGTTGGATTTGGGATGTGGAACTTGTAAACCTCCTTTGGTGGTATAACCGACGTGCAATGGCTTCCTTGGTTGTACTAATCCATTTGTTTAAGGGGATGAACGGAATAAAAACTAAAAATCAATACCCCAAAAAGTAACAAGAAACTACTTTTTAATAATAAGAAGTAAAAGTAACTTGTAATGGTCTAATACGAATAAACAGTTTACTTTTGACAAAATGTTGGTTTTTTGTTTATTCCCAAAGTGGTAAGGGACTTTTGAAAGTGTATATATCGTAACCACAGTGCTCTGGTCTTTATTAATCAGAATGTAATGTTACAACGTTTCGAATCTCAATATTCTATAATGTAAATATTATTGAATAATTTAACACAACTATGTCAATTATTAATAATAATCTCGAAGAATTTGAAGATAAATTATTAGCTGTAAAAATCCAAGTGGATGATCAAATTAAAATTGAACAGTTTCGACATATTAATATTGAATCAATTACATATTATTTATAGTATTATGTTACAAGTTTTACAAGATATAGAAAATTCATTGACTTTTTTTTAATTAAAGGTATGTAGTAGAGGATAAAATAAAACTCCGATATTACAATGTAAACAATTACCCAACAAACATAAATATAGTTAATTTTGCAACAATACTTTCGGTTTGAAAATGAAACCATAGAAACAATAATAATTAAGTAATATATTTGCAAATTAAACACCAAACTTTATTTCATCTCTCGGCAAAAGTAACTTTAAAAACGTATTATTACATTGTAAATCAGGTATTTTATGTGATAGCAGTAACTAGTTGCTGAATGCGCGATATACAATGAAGAAACATATCTTAGCCCAAAATATTCCATACTTTTAACCTAACTATTTTGAAACTTTACGTCATCAAGGATTTGAAGAAACGAGCTACTTTTCAAAACCAGTCCAACATAGAATGGACGACAAAAAACATTCAATACTGAATTTAAAATACAATTTTGAAACAGTAGAAATGATACAATATTTTAATGAAAAGAACTTTGGAAATACAGTATTACATTGTAAAACAGATTTTGTACGGAATAATAAAGTATAATTGAATGAAACACGGAAGAAAGTTGTCCAGAGAAGCTTATTTGGGACTCGAAGTTCATCTGAATTCAAAGGAATTACCTACTTTCCGTATTCATCCTAAATTTGAAGAACAGGATGAACCATGAAGACTTTAGGCCTAATTGATATTCAACGAAGTACTCGCTCGCGTGCGTGTGTGTGATTAGGGCACCGTTCAAATTATTACATTAAAATAAATTGATGAAGTTATCCAAATATAAAAAAAAAGTTAATGATGAAGTTATCAGAGTGATCATGATCCAATATTTGATATTTTAATAAAACATCAAAGATGGTTTTAAAAATAAACAAATGTAATATTTCAAGTCGATAAAACCTTTTATGTCATTTAGTTTAGAAAAAAAAATTAACAATTAATTTTATTGTATTTAAAAGCTTCCAAATTGTAGACTTTACTCCACTTACAAACTGCATCTTTATTTATGTATGAAATTTTAAATGACACACACACCTTTCATTCCAACAAAAATTAACTTTTCTGTTGTTTTTGTTTGTTTCAGAACACAGCGCACATCGTCATTTCAAAGCACATCGTCAACTCAGCGCACATCGTAGATATCGTGGAATCGCATATACAAATTCCATTATTATTCTATCTTTTTTATTAGTAGACCCGTAATGTTTATTTGGATTACAGTATATCTCATTAATTTTTTTCCCCCAGTTAGTGGGGAGAGTTAGTGGAGGGTCCCAAACGACGGCGGTTGCGTTCAGTGCAAGTTTCCTGCGCTACCGCATTAGTTACTCCACTGCTATTGGATGCTCTAAGAAGCAATTATTACAGATTTTAATCCCTATTATTCTTAATTTACTTACTGTAGTTCAATAATTGTAATTAAATAGTTTAATAATTCAAATAACAATAACTATTTCACAATACAAAAACTAATTTAGTTATATTCATTAAAATTATTTTTACATAAAAAAAAAAATTAGTTATATAAATAATTTAACAAAAATTCAATTACATTCAAATTCATGTTATACATATTCAAATTATGTTTTAATTCAATTCATTATATACAAATCCCATTATTATTCTATCTTTTTTATTAGTAGACCCGTAATGTTTATTTGGATTCTATTATATCTGATTAATTTTTTTTCAGTAGGGAAAGGTCCCGGACGACGGCGGTAGCGTTCAGTGCAAGTTTCCTGCGCTACCGCCGCTAGGAACACGCCCGGTAAAAACTTCAGGTAAATATGTAGTTATAAATTGAAATAATGACATAAGTAAAGATGCAGTTTCGATCACTCTGTAACATTTCAGTAGGCCTATATTAATAATGTATTGTTTTATTCTGTTTCTAAACTGTATTAAAACATGTTATGAATTTAAATGTTGTGCGAATAATAAAATGTTTTATGTTATATTGATGTTATTTTTATTGACTAGAGCTAAGTTATATAATAAAAGCATGTTCTAGTGATAATTAAATAGTTACTACAGCATAACAGTAGTATATTATAATAACAGCATAATTCATTTTCCTCGAATTAGTTTCATTTTAAACTCGGGTTGGTTATTGAAAAGTCAAATGTGTTCAATTAAGGTTAAATAATGAACTCTCTCACATAATCCGTTAGATTTTGGGTGTTGAGTGCTTACATTATAATGAAACTTTATTTTATGCAAATCCATTAGCTCTTTAATAGCTCTCTATCGGTATCTGAATTGATGACCTCTGGAATTCCATAACTAGTAAAGTGATCGATTAGGCGGTCACTTGTCTCTGTTGCTTGTTAAGTTGCAATTCTGTAAATCTGTCAAATTCGAATCGGCTTTATCAAAGGTGATTGTGTCAGTAGATAGCATTTTCATCAGTCTAAATGCTGTAGGCGTAACATACATCGCAATTATTGATAAAGTCTTGTACGCTACTTCTAGTATTAGTACATTAATATTTAGGCCTACGTTTTATCTGATTATAGGTTTCTGTGATACCTTTATGATTTGTTTTACTTACATGATAATTACCAATAATTTCTTGAACTTCTTCAATGGTCGAATATATATAATAATTTTACATTATTCTTAACTAAAAACAATTGTGAATCTATAAAATTACGTGATACACTAACAGCAAATTTTTCGTAAAAATCATCTGTACAATATAAATTATACTTACTATTAGGTACTATGTATTCCTTAACAAAATCAGTCACATCTTGGTTGAATTTATTATCTGACATTTCTACTACCAATCTCATCCTTATTATTTCAAATAATTGTTTGATTATTACTCTTTTAGCTTGATGTTTAACCAATGAAAGTATAATTTGGTTTCTTCCGAAATTGACTGGTTCCTCTGAGATTTGAAATTCTACCTGTGTATTACCTTCATAGTTCGAGTGGAACGTCTGGTCTGTTTTTTTCATTTTCATCTACATTAACTATGATTGATTCATTAAAAATGAATTATCAAAAACTGTAATGAGTCTTAATTGTCGCCTAATTCTGGAAAATAAAGCTGCGTTGACTGTTTTCATCAAATCAATTTTCTCTTGGTCATTTGGTGATGTATTGTCGTTGATATTAATTTGGATTTTAGACAATGCGTCTGCGTTCTGGTTGTAGTCAAATTCTTCCAGCTTCAATCGCCATCTCAGCAATTTAGTTATTCGTTATGTTCTTTATTTGAAACAAGTTAAAGCACACATTAGGCCTATTTTAACTCTAATTTTTACTTATATTTTATTAATATATTATGGTAGTTGTTTTACTTTTATGTTTTATTATTAGTTAAGTTGAGAACTTTGACTTGTATTTTCCCATATATATATATATATATGCTTGTTCTATAGTTTTTAATATAATACAATTATAACTTCCTAATTTTGTAAGTTATATTAGAGTAGTTGGATTGAGCGGCACCTAGCTCCTCCCACTATCTAGATAGGCGGGGATACTGGTCTAACAATGTGGAGGGGAGGAGCTCTAGCCTACTTATGCTTAACCCTTTAAATCTACACTTAGTTTATATTGGTTTCCCTCTGAGGATGGTAGCTATGTACCGAAATGTCCTTAAGGGTTTATTATACTTTCTAACGTTAATTGTGTAGTGTTTTGTGGAATACGTCTTTCACATTTATTTTAAACTATTACTCTTATTATTTTCTAAACTGTGTTCTCTCTGTCATAAGAAGGGGGAAGAAACTCTATATGTAGAATACTGAGTGGATATGTAATAAGATATTGAAATAAGAACAATGCAAATGTAGAGGAACTTTCAAGGTATTTTAAATGGCCTTAATTGACGTAACATGAGTATGTTTTGCAAAGTTGATTTCCATATAGACTGAAGTTAAATAACTATTTTCATTATTATGTAAATTAAAGAAGTTCAGTTGTGACAATGGAATAGTTTTATTTGATTTGTTTCCGTATACAGACTAAGTGTGAACCCTAAGAAGATTTTATTTGTGTGTAAAAAAACTAATAAACGACATTTCGAGAGTATAAATCAACTCTCTTTATCAAGTGTTCAACCTAAAACAATAACATAGTTATTTTCAACTGAGACCTTTTCTTACCGTCTTTTGTGTACTGAAGATTTGTGTGTGATGGTTTTATATGATGACGTTTGTATTTAATCATAGTTTTGGCAGGTTTTAATCTTACATTCTTTTTCTTAGGTTATGGATTTAATTTTAGTTTCCAACATGGCCCTAGGCTATGTTGTTTTTTCCTTTTTTGTTTTAGGTTTAAGAACTGATAACGAGAGTTGATTTATACTCTCTAAACGTCGTGTTAGTTTATTGATGCCAAATAACCGGTTAAACCAAATTAATAGTATTATGAACATCCCATCTTTATCACGTACCCCATTCACAAATAAACAATTTTTATGTTGAGGACAACTGTCCAACTCCTCATCAGTCTAAGACTATTAGAATGTAGGCTATATATATCTTATTTGTAAGTAAGATATTATCTTATCTTATATATATATATATATATATATATATATATATATATATATATATATTATTTGTAAATAGAATAATTGTTTTAAATAGATAATTGTTAATATTACTCGTTACAAATTTCTTTTGGTAAAGATTGCATTCGATTCAACAACCTATTTATTACCCATAGTACGTCCAGCTCAGATATTATCACGTAGCCTATTTATCTCACTTATATTAATTTACAAAAGCCGAAGCAATAAATTTAACAGTTCCTGAGGATTTCGTTATCTCCAGCGCGGGGATGCGCAGCTTTGTCTATTATCTCCACAAATCACGTACTATAAACCACATTTATCAATTGATATTAATAGAGAATTTATGTGCCATTTTACACACTCTAATTTATTTATGGGAAATAGAATCTGTGTAGAATATAGTGTTATTTAACAATTCGTAAAAAAATCACATTAATTCCAGTGTTTCAAATTTTCTTCTGTATGTTACATATTGAAACAAACTAATTGAAATGAGATTATTGATAAGTATTTGTCAAGTAAGGTTAGAAACAATAAAAATAACGTAATATAAAAATATTCTTAAAATGCTTACTTAGAGATTGTGAAAGGAAAGATGTAATGGAAACATCAAGGTACTTACCCAGCCCCACTACACACTACAGGTCTTCTAAATGTATTGCTAAAAGTTGGTTTCTTTGGACATTGCCATTGGTAGAGCAAGGTGTTTTATACAAAGGGTGTTTTTTAAAACATTTGTTACACGGAATTCAGCTCTCATAATTGTGTATATCATTCTTGAAGTCGTCTGGGCTCTAACATAGTAGTTTTGTATACAGGATGTCCCAAAAAGTATGAACTGACTATTTATTGTCGGATTATAGACATTAAAACGAACAAACAATTTTAATAATATATAGGTGCTTCATTATCCGTTTTTCCGCCATTTTGTTTTTTTCGAAAAAACGTTATAACTACAAAAATAGATAAGATATTGAGTTGAGTTTTAGTATGTGAAGTTTTACAAGTTTAATAAGCACAAAGTTTTTATTTCTTTAATTTTCAAAATGGCGAATGTTTAAAACATTTTAAAGTCGAATATCTCCAATACCGTTACCTTTAAAATGATTTTAAATTACCGCCGTTGTGAAAATTATAAAAATAAAGTATTTGTGTTTGGTAGACTTTGAAAACGTAATCTACCTTAGGGGAAATGTTTTACAATTTTAGGGACACTCTGAGTATAGAATAAAAAAAAAATGTGTAATCCTGGATTCCTTTGCAATAAAAACGTAAATTTTGTAAACTGTCTAAAATATTTAAACATTTTAAAATGTCTTTAGAATTTTGGGGGCGAATATTTATGGAAACATGGTTTATTTGCTCAAAAAGTGTAATTTCAAATATGTACTTACAGGTAATTCAAAAGTAGTTCAACAATAGTCTTCTCTAAAATGCATAGTTCTGCAAAACCTTTACTTTTAAAAACATTTTAAACGCCCGCCATTTAGAAAATTATATAATGCAGTATTTGTGTTTGGTAGACTTGTAAAACGTAACCTACAAAATACTTATACCAAACCTAGGGTAAACGCGTACTAAGGAAGACATTTTCCACTCCAAGGGTGTTTTTTACCCTTAAAACAAGTATCTCTGTTATTTATCGGTAGATTTTGATATAAATTGGTGTGTTGCTGTATTGAGCATATTTTTTGCCATACTACCACCATTAGGGTTGTACTAAATAAAATTATATCTTTATAAAATTATCTCAACCATCCTCAGGTGAAACTGGGCTCATGTATAAAATAACATTTACTTCCAATTTTGATAGTTTTAAATTTTGTCAACCATCTTGTATCAGCCATCTTAAAATTAAGCTAAATATTTTAAATAATGATAATATCATGTGACACAACGTTTCTACATTTTTTTTTATTCTGCATTCAAAGGATGAATACGTTTTTTATATCTCATTTCTTTAAAAAACTATCAAATAATACAACTACTGACCAAGCTTAAAATCTTAATTTACAGGTGGACAAATGAGTTGAGTACTTGCCTATAAAGACTTACATGGAGTAGTTTTGTCAATTTCTAATTGTTGTCCTAGAGCCATGTTAGACAGTCCTAAACGGTTATAAAATCCACCAGCTACTTTAGAAATGGTCTGTTACCTTTGTTCGTATTTTTTTTTTTTTTTAGGTTTTCTGGTTGGTTGAAATACATCTTATTTTTTAAATATCCAAAACGGAAGTATTTAAAAGGAAAATGTCAGGAAAAACGTGTTTAAAGTGACCCAACTGATTTGCCCACCTGTAAATTAATATTTTTAATGTTTTGTAGTTACATTAGTAGATAACGTTTAATAAAATGAGATATAAAAACCGGATTCCACTATTGAACTCAGAATTAAATAGCAACGTTCAAAAAATTGTCACACATGTCCGAATTCATATTTAAAAAAAATTAACCCAAATTGAAGATGGCGAACTAGAAGTCTGACAAAATTTAAGTATCGAAACTGAAACTAAATTTTGTCTTATAGACATATATAAGAAACGAACTTTTTATGTTCAACTATTTTAAAGATTTTTTATTTATTTTTTAATACTTTAACACATTATATAAATAAATCAAGAAATGTTTGTAACAGTTGATTTCTGTGCCATAAAAATATAAATTTTATAATCATTGTGATAGTAAATACATATTTTCAATGAATATTGCTGAATACTTTATAATGTACACGATTTTGTTTACAATTATATTGTAATATTAAATAATATTACGACGAAATCAGTATTGTGCTAAATTACAAATATAGGAACCGATGAAATAGGTTTTGTACGAAACAAATTGTTTATACAAACCTGTTCTAATACCCTCTTTGTCTGTACATTAAAAAACAATAAGAAATGAAGATAAAGTACTGAAGTTAAATTACATATTCAATAACTCTACAGTACGCTATTTTTAATTACCGAACTGTACTGTACAATTATCAAAAGTGCCTTTATTAAATGTGATTAAATAAATTGTATTTATTAAGCCATTACAGTTCTCCATTATAGCTATTAGAGAGATCTCTATATATTATAAGGGAGCCATCCACCCACCGCCATTAACCAACCCCCTATTAGTAGGGAATGGCAATGATTATATTCATTAACTACAAATTATATTATCTATTGTATATCAATAAAATGAATAACAATTTCCTAATTATATATATGCACAGGTGAACAATAAATAAACTTTTAGGATTTTTAATAACTTAATTGGCCTTCATCCAATTGCCAAGATTGATGTTGTTATTAGAGATAGCTTCATTGACTCTGTTATGTCACAATGTAGTGTGAACTAAATATATTATTGGTTTATTGCATTGTCCATTAGCAATAGCCGTACATTAGCTTTATTATATCTAATTTTAATGAAAGGGAGTAATTTCGTTAATTTACTAAACGTAAAATGAGACTAAATTATGTGTAATAAACCGGTATATTTTATAGATTTATATTTCGTTAGTTTTGTTCAAAACCTAATTTTTTTAATTAAAAAAAAATTAAATTTTAATTAACGAGGTTTTGTACATTGGAATTATATATTTTAAATTTTATGTTATAGTTAGTTTAACATCAATTCTTTATTTTGTATATCGTGTAAATTAAATTTTGTGTACACACGAGTCTTAAAAAAAGGAACATTGCATTACAAAACAAGTTGTGGTGTTTACCCAGTCACATTATACTGCACTACAAGTAGATCTTCTTAATGTAATGTGAAACACTATTGAAACTATAATTTGTAGTGAAAAGGCAAGTGAGATTTGTAATAATCATCAAAGAGTAGAAATTTATTATTTTAAAATCAATTTTTAGAAAAGTAAATTTAACATTGTGTATTTGAATATTTTTTAGGTTGCTCGAAACAAATCAGACTAAAAAAGTTTAAACATATTTTATTTTGTCCTAAGAAGCAATATTATGTTTGAAAAAACACTTAATAACTATCCATGCACTACCGAGTGTTTTGAAAATTATTGGGATATAATGTAGAATCGAGTAACTAATACAATAGTTACTAATGATGTGAAGACAGCAATGTAACTTAATCATCTCCTTGGAAGACAAGTAAAGAAAAGTGATAGTTTGAAATTTTTTTTTTATTTTTCCCCTTTCAAATTTTGTGCAGAATACGATTTTTGCCCCCAATTTAGAAAATTGTGAAAAAAATATTTTTCATTAAGGTCAATCATGTCAGCCGCCAAGGGTCAGGTTTAATATTCTACGTTTGCGTGAGTGAAAGCTGCTCGTGGGTTAATGAGGCAACCCTTCCACCACCCATCTTGTTTTGTTTTACAAATTATAGTCTGTGTTATGCTCCTTCATAAACAACCAACTGGACAAACCGTGGTCGGCGAGACTCAATAAATTGTAGGATTTTATTAAATTTATAGTGTTTTTGTTTTACAAAACAAGTTGTGGTGTTTACCCCAGTCACATCATACTGCACTACAAGTAGATCTTCTTAATGTAATGTGAAACACTATTGAAACTATAATTTGTAATGTATGGGCAAGTGAGATTTGTAATAATCATCAAAGAGTAGAAATTTATTATTTTAAAAATCTAAATTTTTAGAAAAGTAAATTTAACATTGTGTATTTGAATATTTTTTAGGTTGCTCGAAACAAATCAGACTAAAAAAGTTTAAACATATTTTATTTTGTCCTAAGACGCAATATTATGTTTGAAAAATCACTTAATAACTATTCATGCAATTCCGAGTGTTTTGAAAATATTTAATGGGACATAATGTGTACTCGAGTAACTAATACAATAGTTATTAATGATGTGAAGACAGCAATGTAATCATCTACATGGAAGATAAGTAAAGGAAAGTGATAGTTTGAAATTGGTTATTGTTTTTTAATATAGGGTTTTTTTCCAAATTTTGTGCAGAATACAATCCCCCCCCCATTTGGAAAATTGTGATTTTTCAATAAGGTGAATCACGCCAGCCGCCAAGAGTCAGGTTTAATATTTTGTGTTTGTGTAAGTGAAAGCTGCTCGTGTGTTAATGAGGCAACCCTTCCACCACCCATCTTGTTTTGTTTTACAAATTATAGTCTGTGTTATGCTCCTTCATAAACATCCAACTGGACAAACCGTGGTCGGCGAGACTCAATAAATTGTAGGATTTTATTAAATTTATAGTGTTTTTGTTTCGTTTAATTATGCCATACTTTACCTTTGTTATACAACTTAAGCTGTATTATTTAACAAATCACGTTGGCACAGATACTACTTACAAGACTAAAACACAATGTTATACAATATAATATAAGAAGCTCTTCTGTCGTAATGTGCTGAGACATTTCCTTTGTCTTTCTGTCAATTATTAATAATTCAATTTTAATTAGCATCAAAGGATGAAACAGTCTTATTTAATGCAACAAGTTTTTAATTACTAGTTTTTAGTTCTAACATTTCAAACAAGGGTAAATAATTACATCACGTGATTTAGAATTTAATTAAATACTTTTAGTTGTAGTTGAATAAAATTCTCTCAACTTAGTGAGAATTTCCAACATTTATTATAATTAACACATACATATTTGATTCGTGTTATTTTTTTATAAGTTTTATAAAACACCAATTTTTGTGGAACTTTATTACTTTTTTCATTTAATGATAATTTCAGTTTCCGAAGTAGGCCTAATTATTAGTAGTATCTACATATTTGTTCCTAAACTAGTATGTTTTAAGCATAAATTGATAAAATATTAATGAAGTACATAGAAAAGGGAAAAGGGAGACTTACATAGAGTGGTAGCTTGATGTGTATTTATTAAAAAATATCCCTCAGGGGGCTCACTCATGATGAGTGCGCGTGTGGAGGACCTTAACTGAATATAATCTTTCTTTTTTGTAGTCTTGGGTTAGATCCTTTTCTATCGCCCTTCCTATCAGGTCCCTTTTGTTAAACTCAAGTTGTCTTCCTACATTGACGCTATTAGAATATACGAGGGCTTGGAGTCTTAAAGGGGATGATGACCGAAAGGTTTTTCGTCTTTAAACACCAAGAAAAAAAGAAACACTGAAAGATTCCTTAACTTCCTATTTGTGAAGATAATTTGTTCTGATTTAGTTTTGTGCGTCACGTTTTTGGTCTTGTTTAGAACTCTTTACAACGTCCCTATTGCTTTTCCTATACAGTCTCTGTATGACAGTGTCATCGGTATAGGTAGCAATTTTGTTACACCCTAACACTGCTGTTTGCCTATAATGCGTAGTACCTCCTAAACACTGCATTGAGCCTACTGACATTTTCGTGTGTCATTCTAAAAATATTATCAGGTAACTGTATGAACTTCTAGACTAACTTGGGATAGCTTTAAATAGTAATAGTTTATTTCGCAAAAGAGGAATAATAATTTTAAAAAATAGGACTGTATTAAATTCCGTTTTGGTTTTCCAAACTCTTATAACACTAATTAAGCGACAAATTTCAAGAACAAATTTTCCATGATTATGAATGTGAGAAACTTTCGTCAAACTCTCCAACAGAACTTCAAATTATTTTTAAATATTTTCCAATGGAAACCTCAACTTTAATATCATAATAGGATTTAGCATTTAGTTCCAGTCGAGTAAATACTTCGGTTTAAGAGGATTTGACTTGACTAGAGCGTAGCGAAACTTTACAGGTGGTTTTTGTGTTTAGGTTTTCACTTGTTCCCAAGTATTGATTATATTGAAAGAGATGTGGTAAGCTACTGAACCATGACAAATACGCTGTGTCAAAGAGTATTTAGGTTATTTTCTAAGTTAGAAAATGGAATGTCAGTGCTACCAATCGTCAAGAAAATAATGTAAAAAGAATCATTTTTTTATTTCACTTGTAATTATTACTTTTTTTAAATACGATTTTAAAACAACTTCTGAGATATTCTTTATACAAAATAACTTGAAATCATGTAATAGTATAATCCATGTGTTGCCAAAGTGATAAATATGTCAGTTCCTGTGGTTTATCTGGCACGGACATTGCGCAAAGTGTTACTTTATCTCTTTTGACACATCACGTAGGCCTACTGTAGCCCACATTTATCATTGGATCTTAAGTTGAAATTTATGTGCCCCTTACACACTATATTTAGATTCATGTGACGTTAAAAGGAATCTACTTATACTATTATTTTATTTACAATTTATTTAAAATTAGTTTTCAGATTTTGAATAACATTTCTTACGTCTATTCATGAGGCTATCTGTTTGTAAGATAGTGTAGACTCTATAATGACTTCATAATGAATGTTAAGCGTCAACTATTGTAAATATTTATAGTTTTTTTAAATGTAATTTTAGTGTTTTGTATTTATTTTTGGTTACATATGACGTGAAATACTAATCACAATTCATATTTGAGATACCCAAGCCACGAACAATCATGAGACCGTAGTTTGCTTTCTACCATGGTGAGCACCACATGTATATTGTATACAAGTTGTTTAGTGTTTTTGTGTTGGTTTCATTGTCTGTATCGTGTTATTAATGTGTTATCTACCTCTGAAGACGGAATAACTGTCTGAAGATGAAGCTCAGCTTCGAAACGCGCCATATATATGTAAAGGGGTAGTCACTATTCATATCCCTTGATGAGCCTAAAACTCACACAACTCCCAATGGGTAAAAGCTTGAATTTTCCAATCACTAACATAAAGAACAAGGTAATGGGTCCATCATGGTACTTAACCAGCCGTCCCATCATACAATGTAAACAAGTAAATACTTTAATGTATTACTCAAAAGTTGCTATCTAGGGCCTTGTAAGAAATGTTAAATTGTATTGGTAGATCAAGTATGGTAAGTATGGGTTTTTAAAACCTCGTAATTGTTTATCAATAATGCATCGCGTAGCTATACGCATGTAAAGGAGCCTCCAGTTGTTACTCTCGCATTGGTGACTCGACCCTGCACTGTCTCGTAACTGAAATATTTTTGAGAGGTCAGGTTGTTACATTTTTTGACAATAACTTCGCTATTAACCAGCGTAGAGAAGTAGGGTTGGTATCAATATGTGCAGTATTAAAATCTGCACATTTGTATCTAATAAAGTCTGTTATAGGTTAAATAGGACATGAGTTGTGAACAATAAATTGTTATGGAAACCTGCCATTTTGACATATTAATTCAATTTTTCTGAATTTAAATAGAGTTCTATATGAGCACATCATAAACCTCTAAGACGATAACGACACTGACAAAGGACAGACGGAATGTCGTAAATAAAGTTTTGTTTTGTTTTTGAGGTCATGAAACATGAAGATCAGTCAAATATTCGTTGGACTATTGGCAAAATTGCCTAAACTAATTAAATAAAATCCACTTTAGGTCAGTTCGAGAAAAGGACCGCCACTCAAACAGTGGCACCCAGATGGTTTCCTAACCTAACCTAGTTAAATAAAACCCACTTTAGGTCAGTTCGAGAAGAGGACCGCCACTCAAACAGTAGCACCAAGAAGGTTCCCTAACCTAACCTAGTTAAATAAAACCCACTTTAGATCAGTTCGAGAAGAGGACCGCCACTCAAACAGTAGCACCAAGAAGGTTCCCTAACCTAACCTAGTTAAATAAAACCCACTTTAGATCAGTTCGAGAAAAGGACCGCCACTCAAACAGTGGCACCCAGATGGTTTCCTAACCTAACCTAACCTAACCTAGTTAAATAAAACCCACTTTAGGTCAGTTCGAGAAAAGGACCGCCACTCAAACAGTGGCACCCAGAAGGTTTCCAAACCTAAACTAACCTAACCTAACCTAACCTAAACTAACCTAACCTAACCTAACCTAGTTAAATAAAACCCACTTTAGGTCAGTTCGAGAAGAGGACCGTCACTCAAACAGTGGCACCCAGAAGGTTTCAAAACCTAAACTAACCTAACCAAGTTTGTACATAATATATATGAATACACACTTTATTGTTCAGGAACCCAAATTAAATTGATGTCCTACCAGATTGTGTGAAAGAGATCTTCATACTTGTTCCTACGGCGTCACATGAATTCACATAAGTAGGAATTTAATAAATCTCTATTGATTCCACATTCTTCTGTTCCTTGTAAAATACTGTCCTTATACACACCAACAGCTGTTCTGTCAGGTCAGGTTCTGTCTGTTATATTTATGTCAATAGAAAATTGTTTACGAGTGCCGGTCCCCCCCCCCACTTTATATAGAATAGATATCCTAGGAGACTATAAGATTTCCCTTAATGTATTTAATGTAACCAACATTACCCGCAGATTATAAATCGGTCTAATTATATTTGTACAATAGGGATAATATAGTCTAGTAGAGTGTGCGACAGTTGAGATCAACATGGCGGCTGTTGACGGTGGGGGTACCCCCACCCCCCTCCCCCCTTGGCCCCTCCCCCTTTGCCCACCCCTCCCCCCTTGGCCCCTCCCCCCTTTGCCCCTCCCCCCTTTGCCCCTCCCCCTATGCCCCTCCCCTTTAGGCCCCTTCCCTTCCCCATTGGTCCCCCACCCCTCCCCCTGCCCCTCCCCTGTAGGCCCCTCCCCTTTAGGCCCCTTCCCTTCCCCCATTGGTCCCCCCACCTCCTCCCACCCCTCCCCCTGCCCCTCCCCTGTAGGCCCCTCCCCTTTAGGCCCCTTCCCTTCCCCCATTGGTCCCCCCACCTGTGACGTATTGTTGTCGAGACACACACAAGACGCCATACACACATGACGTCATACACTTAACTTTTTTAATACCTGTGGGATTCGAACCTGTGAAGTTCGTATTTGAAGGCGGACACGCTACCGACTGAGCTATCGTGCATAGTATTACAAGTCGGATATGTAACGCAGTGCCGCCAACGCCAGAACATTTCGTAGAAGTTCGGACACGAACCCCTTACCGTAAGACGTACCGAGTTTTTCGCGACCGCGAAAAACTCGCGTACGTCTTACGGTATGGGTTCTGAGTCGTACCTCTAGGTTACTCTGACAACAAATAGTAGTGTCCAAATTGTAATGTGCTTGTGTTAACCTAACCTATAAGTTTCTGCCTACCACAGCCTATCAGCTGTTACAATAATGTGTTATATATATAATGTGTTATATATAATGTGTTAAGATAGTTAACCTATAAGTGTCCTACTTTTACCCATCCACAGCCAATCAGCTGTTACAATAATGTGTTATATATATATATAATGTGTTATATATTTATATAATGTGTTATATAACGTGTTAAGATAGGTAACCTATTAGAGTTTCCTACTTTTGCCCACCACGACCTAGGTACATTTAATGTGTATAATGTGTTAAACATAGTTTCCTCCGTTGTCTACCAGGGTGTAGCACATGTGTTTATGTATCGTGTTAAGACATTGTTAACCTAGACTTAATTCCTGCCTAAACCTATGCTTACCACAGTCCAAACGGGTGTTAGTCTGGCCACTATTTAACCGAACCGAAATTACCAACCGATTTACCAACCAACCGATTTACCAACCGAAACCAACCGATTTACCAACCAAAACCAACTGATTTACCAACCAAAATATACTTTTACCAACCGAAATATACTTTTAGCAACCGATTTTCCAACCGAAATACACTTTTAGCAACCCAAACATCCAACCGATATACCTCGACCCGCGGACTTTGCTCCCCCCTGCGGGAACCCCCCACCGGCTGCGGGAACCCCCCACCGGCTGCGGGAACCCCCCACCACCACCTCCCACCAGAGCGTGTGTGGAAGTGACAGCATATCGGTCTCAGGCCAAATCCCTCTACTCCCCTCCAACAATATTCATATAGGTAAGAAAGGGGGGTCGCGTCGCTTACCTCGTTTCGGCTACCATTCCAAGGTGTGTAGAGACAGGTTCTGACCGGTCTAGCCGGATTCTACAACAGTGCGTAACAGTGCGCATGCGTACTACTCGCTGAAAGGAGAGTGTCCACAGGTTACTCCATCTACTACACCTACATCTACTACGCCGACCATATGGGGTATTATTTTCTTCATCGTCGAATTGCAAGTGTCGGTTCTCCCGTCTACGCCGATGATGCTGTCACTTTGATTTTCCTCATGGAAAATACCGTACATCTACACCAATCACCGACATCCGGTGAATCGGTTTTCAATGCTGAAAATAAGAGGATAACTAGTGTAGCCGATGCCGTCGACGATATGGATGTAGTGACTTTAAGACAGTTGAAAAAATACATTCGAGAATTGGAGACGTGGATAAGGAACAATGTGTTGTTGAAAAATGGCGATTGTTTTAACGCCGAGGGGAAACGTATCTGTAATGTCGCCAAAGGCGATGTCGATACGGATGCAATTACAGTGACACAATTGGCCGGCTCTATAAAGGCGTTGGAAAATGGTTTTAAGGCGTACAGTAAATCGGAACTTATAGAATTCGCTCGTGTTATTAAGAGAGAATACAGTAAAGTAGATGTTTCCAAAGACCGAGTAACGAACTGGAGATCACTATGGGGTTCAAGCGATAAGGTATAACCAATTTTTTAGCGACGACACCATAAATACGTTGCACCCTTGAGTATTGATTCAGTATAGAAATGGCAAAGGGACGAACAACAAGGGTCAAAAAGGGCCGCGGTCTCGTTTCTGGAATTTTAAGCGTTGGTGATAGGGTTTTAAACAAGGCTATAGATCTATTGCCTGTAGAACTCCATTTACCCTCTTACAACTATTGCGGTCCGGGTACAAAGCTAGCCGAGAGATTAGCCCGAGGTGATAAAGGAGTCAATCCGCTGGACGAAGCTTGTAAAGAGCACGATATAGCGTACAGCAAATACAGTGATTCGGAGCATCGTAGAGAAGCGGATAAAATTTTAGCAGAACGGGCTTGGAGTCGAGTCAAATCGGGTAACGCGTCTATGGGTGAACGGGCAGCAGCGTGGGCTGTAACAACGGCCATGAAAGCGAAATCCAAATTGGGAGGTGGAGGGAAACGTCTCTTGTTGGGTGGGGGTTTGTATCTCAAACCGTATCAAAAAGGCAGCGGTCTGTATCTCAAACCATATGCTAAAGGCACTGGTCTGTATCTCAAACCGTATCCAAAGGGCAGGGGACTGAAAGGCAAAACCAAGAAGAAGAGGATCAATAAAAAAAAAGTTTGATTGATTCATTACCAAACAGACCGTTAACAAATATTTATTTAGAGAAATATGCCGTGAGGATACCGTATTTCAGAGGTGTTTTTATGAGGGATAATCTTCCCCCGACGGGGCCGTTGAAAAACGAATCCGCCATTGTCAACCTCGATAGTAGCACGGGTGAAGGTACACATTGGGTGTGTTATAAAAAGCGCGGTGTAAATGTAGAATACTATGACAGTTTTGGAAATCTTAGACCTCCACTCGAACTGACTAGATATTTTGGTTCCAACGCTAATATTCACTATAATTACAAGCGACATCAAAGTGACACTTCAGTCGTCTGTGGACATTTGTGCTTAAAGTTTCTACTACCATGAGTATTGTTTTAAACGGAAATAGTTCTACACTTTGGTGTGATTTCTTTCCACCGATTGATCTATCCAATGGAGAGTGGGAAATCGGTCTCATTGATCTTGCTGTGTACAATTCTATTCCCAATATCGAAGAGGGAATTAATAATAAATTGTATCTCGGTGGAGATCAAAACGATAATTATGAAGTGACCGTTAACATACCGACAGGTTCGTACGAAATTGAGGACATTGAAAAATATATCAAAACCCAACTGCCGTCGGGGGTGACATTTTCACTCAAGCCGAACAATAACACACTTAAAACGGAACTTAAGTGTTCAAAGACTATTCATTTTAAAGACGGATCTATAGGAAAATTACTCGGTTTCAATAATGGGAATTTATCAGCCGACCAAAGACACGAATCTGAGCTGCCCGTCGATATTATAAGAGTGAATGTTATTAGAGTTGCGTGTAATATTGTAACTGGGTCATTTCAAAATGGAAAAGAGTCACACAATATACACGAGTTTTACCCACAAGTGGCTCCGGGGTACAAGATTGTCGAAATACCGACGACTGTAATATATTTACCAGTCAACGTGAAAACCATTCATAACATCACCGTAAGCCTTAGAGATCAGAACGAAGTACCTATAAATTTCAGAGAAGAATCAGTTTCTGTCCGATTGCATTTACGTAGAAATGGGTCTCGTATTTAATGGACAACGTTATAAGAACGGTATCAGTGTACGTTCAAACTCGACAGAGTTAACAGCTAGAAATATACGTTTTCTCTCGGCTTTGGGATTTAAAGTGAAAAATGGATCTACTGGCAATAGATAGTGCAGCAGAATACAATGACGTCATCAGTGGTCTGGAATACCATTCGCACAGACCTTATGCGTCATCAACGTACGGTAATAACGATGAAATTCGTATTCCCATAAATCAACAGGACGTGATCACAGCACCGTTTGGTAGTATATTGCATATAAAAGGAACACTGAGCGGTACAAAAGCGGACGGCACTGCTGCAACGGTGAAATTGGTCAACAATGCCGTAGCCTTTCTATTTGACGATATTAGATACGAATTTGCCGGTAGCGAAGTGGACCGTACGAGAAATGTAGGCATCACGAGTACCATTAAAAATCTATTGTCGTTGCGAGAGAGTGAGAAGAATAAATTCAGCAACGCAGGATGGTTGGGAGCCGGTGGGATGGCTACCTCTTCAAACTTTTCCCTCTCTGTACCATTGAAGCTGTTGATGGGCTTTTTCGAAGACTACCAACGGATTGTACTGAACGTAAAACAGGAACTAGTGCTCTTACGTTCGGCCTCCGATTTGAACGCTGTATACAGTGATGATGCTACAACCGTTAATCTAAAGATAACTAGTATACACTGGAGAGTGCCTTATGTGACGGTTTCAGATTCACTCCGATTGAATCTTTTGAAAATGATCGAAAGAGACGAACCTGTCCATGTTCCGTTTCGTAGTTGGGAGTTACACGAGTATCCAATAGTGCCGCAAACAAATCAGATTTCGTGGACAATTAAAACCGCTAATCAGCTGGAAAAACCACGCTATGTTATTCTAGCCTTCCAAACAGATAGAAAAAATCAGATCAAAAAGGATGCCTCTGTGTTTGACAAGTGCGGCCTTTCAAATTTAAAACTCTATCTAAATTCACAGTATTTTCCTTACGATAATATTAACGGCGATATTTCCACATTGTACGAAATGTACCATAGATTCCAAGAATCGTACTATACGCACGAGTCCTTGCCCAGTCTAGATTTACAATCTTTTACAGATTGTCCTCTCTTCGTAATCGATTGTTCCAAACAGAACGATTCTATTAAATCTGGTCCCGTGGATGTCAGACAAGAAATTTCCGCCAATATACCTGCAACTACTACAGCCTATTGTCTGATTTTACACGACTCGCATATTGTGTACAATCTCCTTACGGGCACGGTTAGAAAGGTAGTGGAATAGATGTGCATGCGCACAGTCTCTCTTATAACACGATACAATTATCGAACCAGTCATTCACGGTCGAGACATCATGTGCACCACATACCCAGGAGTCGTTCATGCCTTCCTCAGGCTCGTGCCTAAGGATAGAATATCGGATTTAGAGGACTTTTTTAGCGAAAGCAAACTATATTATTTATTCAACCCTAGTGAAATAGACAATCAGTTGACCTTGACATTCACAGAGTATATCTACGATGGCGACGATGACGACAAATATCATGTCGATAAGTCGCAAGTATCGGAACATGTCTATACAGGTTTAAAGAGTCGGCTATCTTCGGGTAACATCGGCCCGTCTTCGGATTCGGTTTACGTTTTAGTGGGTGGGGTGGGGATGGTTTATTGCAACCATTATTGTGTCAGTTGTGGGGAGGATGATATAAGCGGCGAAAAATACTATCAATTCGATTTCGATGATGCTCGTCTATACGAGTTCCCATTGGTTCTAATCGAACCGGAACTTGAGAAAGGTTATTTGCACGATCTTTCGTCATTTTATCAAAGAAGTCAGTTGTAACCGCCGTCAGTCGAGACAATGGATCCGAGTAAGATGGACGTGGAGCGAGCTCCTACCAAACGTCAGGTACCACCTAACCTCCCTTTGGGAATTTTTCTTAAATCCGTTCATTTCCTAAACAAAGAGTGCACTAAATTCATAGCAACCGGTTTGTTCCAGCATACGGGTTTCACTCTCGGACTTTTAGTACAGAGTGGTAAAAAATTTGTTTACTTCAATCATAATCTACTTGACGAATTGTCGATTCATTTAAAATTTATAACGGCAGCTCTCGGCGGCAAGAGTACGTTCAAATTCGCCATGAGTATCGGTGACGTAATTGTACGGACTACTTTCGGTAAACGTTACGTTCAATTGTACGATGGGCAACATTGTATGACCTTGAACGCTGACGAATGGAGGCTATTCGAGGAGAGTATGCCGCTCGTGTCCAGACGTGTCGCCGAATTGTTTTATATCGAGGAAGAGTTACGCTCCTACATCATTGAGATCTTGGCAAGCGACGAGCTCGTATCTAGCACACTCCCCGAAGCGGACAAACTGTACGACGAAGTCAAGTTGTTTAAAAAACATGCAGGCGGCGGTAGTTGTATTTCACGCGTTTCACGATAACGACAACAGGTATATAGTCAAAGAATTGGCCATTGTCGGTGATCAATTTCAAAGTGTTACAGTCTTTAAACCGCCATACAGATTTTCTCTCCTTAACGAAAAATCTCAAAAATCGGCTCGTTGGCTACAATCACGTTTTCACTATATCAGATGGGATGAAGGCGGTGTACCTTACAACGAGGACACGATACGCACTTTGTGCAAGCCTTTTGCAACACTTTTCACAAAAGGATTGGAAAAGGCACGGTTTTTGAGACAATTCCATCCTCACGTCATGGAATTGCCTCAAGAAGAGAAATTCTCCCATAGTGGAGACATTAACTGTATATTACCTCAGCATAATAGTAACGTAGATAGTAAATGTGCACTAAAAAGTGCTAAAAGTTATTACGATTTACTCCTTGCCTAAAAGGTCGCGGGGACGGTATGAAGATACCTGACCGGCATCTGTGTATGTGAGTTACCCTCTGGTGTGGAACTAAAAAGCCCGCAAGGTTGTATGGAGGTCCCTGGAGCGGAGTTGATTCTCCCGTAAACCTGTTTGAAGGTCACTGGCGCAGTCGAAAGACTTGATAAACTTTGAATGAGGTACAATTTGGGCACGGAGTCAAAGCGTAAACAAAAAAATACAAAAAAATTTTAAAAATCAAAAAAAATTTGGAGGCCACAATTTTGTAATGGAGTGGTGGTCACAGGAAATAGCGATGGATTTGGGGCTATTTCCACAAGGGGTAAAGCCTTCTGCTTGCCTCGGCTTGTAATGTGGGCTCTGTTATGGCTTCACTGTACCGGATGACGGTTCCAACCCCGTAAAACACAGAGGAGAAGCTTATTTTAACGAATTATTTTCTGCTTTTTCAGGAATTGTGTAAGACGCTGGAATCCTACGTGTGCTGTGGTAACGCATGTAAGAAAATCAAAATAAAAGATCTGGTGTTTTGTACAAAACCAGATTGTTACGGAAACCTGTGCACTTGTTTGCTTGCCGACTGCCGCTCAAGGAAGTCGTACAGTGTTCCAGTAATAGTACGGCCTCCACATTTGACCGGGTACTGTTGTGCTAACAAATGTTTTAAAGCACCCGAATGTCAAGTTGACGGCCTGGCATGTACAAAGTGCCAGGCATTCAGCTTTTGTCATTGTAGGTGCAGGTATTGGAACGTACCGATAATGGATCTGTACAGCTTATTTACGACAACCACTGTTGGCACAGGAACTGTATCGGACCAGTGTTATAGTTGTTGTGTACTGAACTGTCAAAAGTTTTATATTAAAGACTTATTATTTTGTAAACAGTCAGACTGTCATGGTGACTTGTGCAGGTGTATGTTTCGGAGATGTAAATATAGGAATGTAATGTTGTAAGTTTGTGTGTGTGACTCAAAAAATAATCTGGGGACCATTGATTGGTTGGGTAGTTGACTCAACTCTGTGTTTATTCTCGTTATTATTATAGTACTCTGTAATGTAACTTTTTTAAACTGAGAGAATACATTATTAAAACATCTACACGTTTTCATATTATTTACCAACCGTGTGAGTCACCTTGTTTTAACTTGTTTGACCGGTGCTACACTCTGGTAGTAGATGGAGTAACCTGTGGACACTCTCCTTTCAGCGAGTAGTACGCATGCGCACTGTTACGCACTGTTGTAGAATCCGGCTAGACCGGTCAGAACCTGTCTCTACACACCTTGGAATGGTAGCCGAAACGAGGTAAGCGACGCGACCCCCCTTTCTTACCTATATGAATATTGTTGGAGGGGAGTAGAGGGATTTGGCCTGAGACCGATATGCTGTCACTTCCACACACGCTCTGGTGGGAGGTGGTGGTGGGGGGTTCCCGCAGCCGGTGGGGGGTTCCCGCAGCCGGTGGGGGGTTCCCGCAGCCGGTGGGGGGTTCCCGCAGGGGGGAGCAAAGTCCGCGGGTCGAGGTATATCGGTTGGATGTTTGGGTTGCTAAAAGTGTATTTCGGTTGGAAAATCGGTTGCTAAAAGTATATTTCGGTTGGTAAAAGTATATTTTGGTTGGTAAATCGGTTGGTTTTGGTTGGTAAATCGGTTGGTTTCGGTTGGTAAATCGGTTGGTTGGTAAATCGGTTGGTAATTTCGGTTCGGTTAAATAGTGGCCAGACTAACACCCGTTTGGACTGTGGTAAGCATAGGTTTAGGCAGGAATTAAGTCTAGGTTAACAATGTCTTAACACGATACATAAACACATGTGCTACACCCTGGTAGACAACGGAGGAAACTATGTTTAACACATTATACACATTAAATGTACCTAGGTCGTGGTGGGCAAAAGTAGGAAACTCTAATAGGTTACCTATCTTAACACGTTATATAACACATTATATAAATATATAACACATTATATATATATATAACACATTATTGTAACAGCTGATTGGCTGTGGATGGGTAAAAGTAGGACACTTATAGGTTAACTATCTTAACACATTATATATAACACATTATATATATAACACATTATTGTAACAGCTGATAGGCTGTGGTAGGCAGAAACTTATAGGTTAGGTTAACACAAGCACATTACAATTTGGACACTACTATTTGTTGTCAGAGTAACCTAGAGGTACGACTCAGAACCCATACCGTAAGACGTACGCGAGTTTTTCGCGGTCGCGAAAAACTCGGTACGTCTTACGGTAAGGGGTTCGTGTCCGAACTTCTACGAAATGTTCTGGCGTTGGCGGCACTGCGTTACATATCCGACTTGTAATACTATGCACGATAGCTCAGTCGGTAGCGTGTCCGCCTTCAAATACGAACTTCACAGGTTCAAATCCCACAGGTATTAAAAAAGTTAAGTGTATGACGTCATGTGTGTATGGCGTCTTGTGTGTGTCTCGACAACAATACGTCACAGGTGGGGGGACCAATGGGGGAAGGGAAGGGGCCTAAAGGGGAGGGGCCTACAGGAGAGGGGCAGGGGGAGGGGTGGGAGGAGGTGGGGGGACCAATGGGGGAAGGGAAGGGGCCTAAAGGGGAAGGGCCTACAGGGGAGGGGCAGGGGGAGGGGTGGGGGGACCAATGGGGGAAGGGAAGGGGCCTAAAGGGGAGGGGCAAAGGGGGAGGGGCAAGGGAAGGGGTGGGGGGACCAATGGGGGAAGGGAAGGGGCCTAAAGGGGAGGGGCAAAGGGGGAGGGGCAAAGGGGGAGGGGCATAGGGGGGAGGGGCAAAGGGGGGGAGGGCTTGGGGCAAAGGGGGAGGGGCCAAGGGGGGAGGGTGGGGGTACCCCCACCGTCAACAGCCGCCATGTTGATCTCAACTGTCGCACACTCTACTTAGTCTCATTTTACATTTAGTGTTTTAATTAACAGCAGTACACGTGTCGGTGCTTTCATGCAAGTTGGATATAATAAAGCTAATGGACGGCTAATGACAATGGACAATGCAATTAACAATATTAACATAGCTAGTTTCTACTATATGTGTCATCATGTAAGTAATGAGACCAGCTTTGATGAGAATATCAATCCAGACAAACAGAGTGATCATTTAAACATGGGCACTATAAGTATCACCTAAACTATTGAGCCAATGGAAAACTTTAAAATAGGGGATTTTATAAATAAATATTGAACTTGACTTGTGAGATAATAATAGATAGAATAAAACTCGAACATAGATATCACAAAAATTACGTTTACTTAATCAAACGCGTTTCAACGACAAAATCGCCCTTCACAGTATTACATAAGCTACAATAACTAAACTATAAGTAACTGTAGTAGCTCATATATCATCGAGGATGGCGACTTTGTCGTTGAAATGCGTTTGATTAAGTAAACGTAATTTTTGTGAGATCTTGTGTGGGACTTTCTTCACTTTTTATGGAATTTAAAAACCCATTTGTGCAAACTTTTAAAATTATCTGCTTTTTACAATATGGTAGCTAACTTAATAATTACTTACAGAAACTCATATTTTTATTAGTGAGTATTTTTTATAAACCAACTAAAGTTATTTGAACTTCAGAAAATTTAAAGTTTGGTCCATTTTGGTGAGGAGACCGTACAACCCTTTGTTAAATTAGGTTAAAACTCTATTTAAACATAACGAGTTAAAAGTAACGAGTTGTAATTTGTTAAAACTTTACAAATTTAATAAGCCTAGTGGACTTCACTAATGAAGTACATTACAGGGTTGTCCAACGTAGAGTACAAAATTATCTGTTTCTAAGAAGAATAATGGAAGCCATTAAATATTTATAGTTTGTTTCAGCTTACTGTGGGCTACGTTTAGACAGCTTCAATTTCCTGACACGTCAGTATTCTTTCATTCTCTCATTTGGTTATTTCTTATTGAGAGTTATTCTATGAATTGTATTTCTTCACTGTGGAACCTTTCGCTCTGAACCAATCTTCCATTCCCACCTATCCTATTCATGCTGTTTTGTATTTTTTTTAGGCTAGTCTGTCCTTGTTCATTCTTTGGATGTGTTCTTCTTAGTTTGTAGATGTATGATTCTCATCGTGTATTTATGGAACCTAGTATATTCTTTGGAACTTTCGCTCTTTTTTCTATCTTTTCTAGGCTTTTTCTCGATTTCCTTAGCTTCTTTGGTCTCGCTTCCACATTTAGTTTGTCTTTGTTTTTTGGGTTGATTATTTCTCCTAAATATTTTATTTTACTTTAATTTACAACTGCAATTCGTAATGATAATATGTACTAGAGATTTTTATTTACAATTTTAACGTAACTATAAAGAATTTTGAAGCCGGATTTACACGGATTAGCCTCTGGGTGTTGTTCGCCCTGATTTAACATAACTGCACTTGATTTCTTTATTTTTTGCAGACTTCGTTATATGGCACTGTAAATGCGCTGATTTTATTCGTAAACTTAAAAATTTAATATAATTTTCCATTAGGAAAAATCAGAAGAAAAGTGGGAAATTTAACCCAGAAAACATGAACAAAAATTTATCGTGATGCAGTACAGTCTCAGGATAATGTTTTGTAGTACAGTCTGAACCTTAATATTAATTTATTTAACGTACTGCTGATCTCATATTTTTTATATTGATGACCTACATCAGAGTACAGTCTCAACCCTTTGTGTGATGCATAACGAGACCTAACCTCACTTAAATAAACTTTACTTTTAATTAGGTATTCTGCGAACGGAACAGTTACCAAAAAAGTTACATTTGGCGAATAATAAACTTTCACCTCCCCTTTGAAGAACAAGGGTGGTTTTAATGCAAGTCGGCTTATTCTAAAACCCTTCAAAGGACAACACGAGTTTAGTAATTTATACTTTGAGAAGAGTGTTTCAGAGTTGATGAGGTAGCACCCATCTTTATTACATTTTATTTAATTATTTTTTGTTTATATCATCTGTTAAATACCCTTAAGTGATACAATTTACATTGTAGCCTACAGCTTTATACTCTATAAAACACTACAAAATGAATTAAATAATGCAAAATAACGTTCAACTTAAAAAAAAATAATGTAACTATTAAAAAGAAATAATATATTTATAGTATCATGGAGTTAAAAGGTTAGGTTAGGTTAGGTTGTAAAAATGTAAAATTGTAACAATGTAAAAATCTATTTTGAAGAAATTATCAACTTGTTCCAATATTCCAATAATCCGTTTCAAAATGGAGGTCATTTCAAATATAACTCGTTTAAAATTATTTGCATTTAAAATTTTTAAATGGCCGCCATTTTGAAACAAATTATTGTAACAAACTGATAGTTTTTAAAACTAGATAATAATCTATTTTATCATTGATAACTTCCGTGCGTAATTTCAACTCAATCGATTAAGCTGTTCTAGAGATATAAATTATTTAGTAAAAAAAAAAAAAAAAAAATTGGGGATAGCTAGTAAAAAAAGCATTTCCGGACATATGTTTATAGCAACATTTTCTTTATTTTGGCCCAAATAATCACCTTCTAAATTATCTCCACACACTACAGCAACACCCTGTATTATCAGGTATTGTATACAATGTCCACGGATTATATATTTTGCCTAAAGTTGGAAGGCAAAGTATGAAATGAAGCATATTTCATATTTTGTCTAGACATTCTATAGAATTGCCTCGGAACTTCAGGCATAGTTTGGAATACCGGATTTTCCATGGCTTTCAGATTAGGTTAGAAAGAGTTCAATAACTTCAGTAAATATTTAGTAAACAGAGATCCTATTTTCTCTATTTAATATTTTTTATATTGTTTATAATTAATTTACTAAGAAAATCTGTTCATTTAGTACTTTGCGTTCAATTATACGCAATGTCCAGGCAGCGTGAGTATAGATTTAGCAAAATTATTTTATTTAAATTTTTTTGCCAAAAACGCTTAGGCAATGTATAGAATGTCTGGATTTTATACATTGCTGGTAACATATATTAATAATTATATTACGTACTTGGTGAACCACTGATTTAGCCTTACTGCTGTAGTGGACACAATTAATGACCATTTTTAATGCAGTAAAAATTTATTAATTTCATAGTAAAACAGTTATGAACGAAAGTTGGAACTGAGCAAAGCGTCTCTTTGCTAAATCCAAACTGGTTGCAATTTATTAACCCCTAACTTATCTAGGGCTGGTTTTGAAAACTAACGAGCACATGTCGTTAACGTGTAACACCACAATCTCTACAAAAAGATTATGCTTCACTTACTTTCAACGAGACAAGGGTTAATTGACAGACAAAAATAACGATGGGGAGACGAAGTTTATTACGTAAGCAGTTTATTTGGTCACTGTCTCGTAAGTGTGTATATATTAAAAAGGTTTCCACTCGCTTCGCTCGTGTCGCAACACTCGGGTCTACTGAGTTACGTAACTATATTTACATTGGAAAGTCAGTGTTCAAAGTGTTAGATTTTCGTCATTAGCTTCAATATTTGTCATCTTAGAGAAGTGGGGTTGGTACTATTACCTTTGGGAATTAAAACATCTAAATTCGTATCTAATTTAATGTGTTATAAGTTAAATAACAGACGAGGTGTGAACAAAAATTGTTTAAAATTATTGCCATTTTAAAATTTAAGTTAAATATAGTTATTTTAAATGAACATACTGTCTTCCATATAATTTCATGTTTCTATCTTAATATGTGTGGCTTAATACATAGGAACTGAGATACATGCAATAGAACTAGAGATAATATAAAAAGTCTCAAAGGCGCAAAGATTTATATCAGACAGCCAGGCTGCTCTTAAGGCTCTAAGTTCATACACTTTTGAGTCAAGATTGGTCTGGGAATGTCTACAACTAATCAATCAATTGGCAAAAAACAACAAAGTCTCCTTACTTCAGATACCAGGACATAAAGGAATACCAAGAAATGAAGAAGAGGATCGCCTTGATGCTGATTTTGTTGGGCGCGCACCATACTTTGGGATGCCAAAAACAGATTGTCATAATATCATGGAAACCTAGGAACAAAATCAAGTATTCGATTTCCAAGCAAGTTTTAAATTGACGAATTAATTACTCAGAAACTATAAGAGGTATTTACTATTAAACAAAACCAAAGTTAAATTTGAAATTACTTTTTTCTTCATGTAAAAGTTCATATCATTATGATGAATAATCTTGAGCTACAGGCATTTTAAAAAGGGATTGCACGTGGCAAAACGTGAAATGTTAAAATCTGGTATTTATAAACTGCAATTTCTCGTAAACATTTGAGATTTCAAAGTGAATTTTTCAGAGTTTACTCTCTTTTAAATTCTGCATCTTTTGAGACCCATTTCATTGGTTTTAAAAAAATTGTTCATTTTTGAAAGAAAAAAAATTTGAACTGCAATTTCTTGTAAACCCATTAAGATTCCAAAGTGATTTTTCAGGGTTTACCCTCCATTCAATTCTGCATATTTTTATGTGCATATCATTGGTTTTGTTAAAAGTTGAAATTTTTATAAAAAAATACGTACGATTTTGAAAGTTTTAAAATTGACTGATTTCTTGAATTTATTACTCAGAAACTATAACAGATATTTTTGATTTGAAAAAAAAAAAAAAAAAACACAGTAAACATGTGAAAAGTCATATCAATATGACGAATAGTTAGGGAGCGTTTTAAAAAGGGATTACAAGTGGCGAAACGTGAAATGTTAAAATCTGGCACATATAGGCCTAAACTGCAATTTCTCGTAATGCAACACAACCATTTCATAGTGATTTTTTCAGGGTTTCTCTCTATTCAATTCTGCATCTTTTGATGTGCATATCATTGGTAATGTTAAAATTTTTATTTAAAAAATATATAAAAATGGAAATATATTTAAAGTTTCGAAAATTTAATAGCATTTCGACTCCAAATTTAATTCTGCTACTAGAAGGCAATAAAAACATTCAAAAGTCAAAAAATCGCTTTTCGATCTAAAAAAAATTACAAGGGGTACCCTAACGACTTTGCAAACTTACTGTCCTCTATCTCTCCAAAAATATCGGTTTTTTAGTTTTCGTAAAATAAAAAATATTTACAAAACAGCCATGAAGCAGTTTTAATAAAAGACTCCATTTCTCAAAATCAGCCGTAACTATTTTTGTATTATTGAAATTTCTCAGGGTCATGAATTCTTTTACCAGTGTACTCACAGTGATTATGGTTCTTTGAAATGAGAACACTGTAGCTGAAATTTTGACATAAACATTTATTACACATAAAACATTAGTTATTCATATACATTAATTAAATAAAATATATTATGACATACTACAACGATTGACATCCTATTTATTTTTAATATCTGTGCCTTTGAAAAAGGTCTGTATTATGATTTTCAAGTGTTAACTTGAAAATAAAGAAAAAAAATTGAATCTACTTTAATAAAACTTGCAAGTATTACTTTAATTTGTGATATTAAAAGTTTGAAAGAATTTCATATTCATTTAACATTCTAATTCATCAAAATGAGTTTAAATGGTTAAAGCTTCTTTAACGTTACTTACTTGCATTTACTTTAATTAGGCCTAATTATTTTATTTTTTCAAATTAGATGAACTCTCAACATCTTAATTATTATTATTTTTTACTTTAAAAATTTACTTTGTTTTATATTGAATTTAACTTTATGTTGCAACAAATATTTTTTAAATAAACAGATTCAAAATCTCTGTTATTTGGCATTAAGTTTAGCTCATTTCTGATAAACAATATGTCAACAGACATCAATTATTTTTTATTAAAAAATAGAAATATAAAATATTAATTTTACAAAATTAGAAAATAAACATATTAAATTTTATACAAAAAGTGAATTAAGTTCATGTGTTAGGCTTAAATAACACATTTTACCAGTTCGTTGACTCAGAATGCATTTACACAATGGTGAAACCTGAAGTCTATTGTTTGATGATCGCCTTTTCTTCTGCCCGCGGAAAACGAGTTCTACCGAAAGCATTTCTGTTACACTTCGCAAAAAAAAATGTTTGTGTCTAGAATGTCTACTAATTTGTTAGTCCATCTTTTCACTTTGTAACTGTCCACAATACGACCGAATTCAATATTACTCGTGTGATTGTCTATTGTCCTTCAAATTTACACGCGATTCGTAATAATCACTTCTAACACTCTGTTCTCTCAACATCACAAACTATACTTGTCCTATAAATTTCCCAATTTAGACTCTAAAGAACAACCGTTCTACATAACACACCAAAACTACACTTTTATTAAAAAACCGACCATGCTCTTCTAAGCTATGATCTAGACTCTGAAAAACACAATTTGTCCCTTCAACTTCCCAACTAAGACTGTACAAAACACATCTTACTCCACTAAGCTCTGATCTAAGACTGCTTGAGAAACCACGAGATTCTCTACTTCCCTAAATGAGTTCTTCCGGTTTACCGTTATTTAGGTTCAACACACTCCCGACATTTCACTCAAATTTATAAACACTTTATATTAAACAATTTATACTAAAATTACACATGATTATTTATTTTGTTGTTTTGAAAATCTATTTTCATCTTAGAAATGAATTTACCGAATACTAAATGTTATTTAAACAGCTACCCCCTCTTACACATGACCGCGTCTTTCAAACAAGCAATCAAACCTTAATTTTTACATTATTACAAGTAGTACACACATCCGTTATTTGTAGCAAATGGTAAGTACATTATTTAGTTTCAACTTTTGCTATGCATAATTCATATGTATTAAAAATCATGTTGATAATTAGAATATTGTCACAAATTTGAAAACAAAACAAAATTACATTAATATTAAAGTAAATATATGTGTTTGATAAGAATACCTTTTAAATTATAACTTTTTACTCTTATTATTTAATATCACAAGCAGTTTATAAATATCATAAATTGTTTTATAACGGTACATTTATGCTAGGTAGTTTTAATTTTAACATACTGCTGGTGCCACTACATCTCAGCCCAGCTTAGATAACAACGTTGATGAAGAGGAACTGGAGCAATCGAAAGCAATCGTTATACAACAAAATCTAAAAGAGCCAAATAAATCCGAACAATTGCAATGCTATGATCAACATTGTTCAAGGAAGCTTTAGAATCTTCTTTGATATATTATGAAGGTTCCAATATCTACTTTAGTTCCAGAACCTATTGCAGACAGATCTTTTTTTGAAAGCATTCTTCCATCCATCAGGAATTTCACGGAAGACCAGAAGCTGAACTTTGCTTTCAAATTATTGATACTATCAAGAGAATGAGGATATTTCTCTTTCCTGGCCTTCCTATCCAACACCTCACTTTTCAAACTCCATGCCTCAAGCTGAATTTAAGCAAATTTTCTCACAGAGAACACCAATACCTTGCCTACAACGCTTCCCACTACTTGCCTAGAAATCAATCCCAACAATCTTCCCCACAATTAATATAACTCCAAAAACATCCTCAATCGCAAACACAAATGTCTACTGGCTCATCTATCACTTCTTTAGACAACTTGTCTTACAGCAAAGAAGAATCTGTATACATATTTAATGATATATCCTAAAAAAAATCTACCTTTTTTTTAATAATCGTTTTTGTACTTTGTGGTTTAGATTTTTTTGGTATGTCTTTTACTGTTTAAACTTTCAGTTTTTTTTTTTAAAACTCACTGATAATCTTTTATTTCATTTTATGTATTTTATAGATAGTTTTTTAAAATTTTATTTTTTATCATAAAATACATTTTTTATTCTTACAGCAAGGTCTTGACTCGGTGTGCATCGAGTTCTTACAGCAACGCAGCATCATCAGAACTTAGAAAAACAGATATGAGTACCAGACCTAAACTGATCGTGGTTTCCAAACAAATGATTTCTGATCAACAATTTATTTCTTATAATATTTGGGAATCATCGTCATCATCTATTGGACTCGAAGCTACGATCATATATAAAACCATAATACAACATGTGGTTGATTCATGAGGTGGCTAATGAGGAGCGATGGCTGAATTATCTTGCTTAGAATTTAAGTCTGATTGAGATAAGCCTGTAAGTGGTGCATTACTTCTATTGACCAGTATGTTATTTGAAGACATAATTCCAACCTTAGTAACAATACAAGATTCCTGGTGTTCTGGTTACTATAACAATTGAGTATTTTCAGTGGTGACATTCTTCAATTCTTTGTAGTATGTGCCATGACATTTAAATTATCACAGAATTGTGATCAGTATATTAATTTTTCATCACAGATTAAATCTGAATGTGGTATTGAATAGATATGGTTGTGGACATGAGACTTAGGAATTAAGGGTTATTTGGTTAAGGTAAAAAATAGTAAATTGTGTAGATATGGTGAGTAATAATGGAAATGGGGGTGATAATGGGTGGAAAGTTGTAATTGGATATTAACCAACTGGATGAGTGGATGTTAACCTCACTTAAAAAACTACGGAAGTTAAAAAAAAAACTGTAATGTGATCAGTTATTGAAGAAAATTTGAGCGGTTTCTAAAATAATGCTTAAATACTAAGGGATTAAAGTTGTGGATATAGATTTATGTAGACCAATAGTATAGACAATGGAGCGTTTTTCTCACCGTCTAAACAGTTTAGTTCATGATGTAGTTGAGTAAAAGGTAAAAGAGAGAGAGAATAAAATTTAATACTGTGTATGTAATGGAAGGAATGGATTGTAATGTTAAACAGATTAGAGCTAGTTAGTTTGGAAATCACTGTGTTTAAAAAAAAAAAAACTACTGCCAGATGACAAGTATTCATTAATAGGCATTTCGAAGCTGAGGGGAGGGAGATAAGAAATCATGATAATATTTTTAGGCTGACTATTAAATAACTGAGATAAGAGTTAAAAGACTTCTGAAGTTAGTAAACTCCTTAAACCAATATAATCACACATACACACACACACACACACACACACACACACACACACACACACACACACACACACACACGAACACACACACACACACTGCCGCGTTCCGGCTGCTCACGGGGGTCGTTAATTCGTGCCCTGCTTTTTTTGCAGCGTCACTTACCACGCTACTCCCTTCACGCGAAATTTAACAATTCTCTGTACGATCGCCACCAATAGGGCGAACCACCTTTCAGCTCAGAGCAAACGCGGGCAAGGCCAAGATGCTCACTTTTACCTTTTCTACAATCAAAGATATTGCAAAACTTGGCTCTAGTAAGTATGAGCTTGTCCTCATAAACTTACCAATTTTTAATCTACGCAAAATTCCCTGAATTTTATCTCAATGCTCGATTATTTGACTCTTTATTTTAAAATAACACTCTCTCTCTCTCTGGGACGTGCCTTTTGGGAGAAATCGGCTCTTAAGTTCTGATGATAACTTTTAAAATTTTCAAATTATATTTCCAGAGCACACCTATAATATTTATATTTAAACAAGGTTATTAGCATATACAGAATGGATATATATAGAAAACACAACAAAATTTAGAAATGAATTATGTATATATTCTTTTCTTTTCAGCACAATTAAAATGGTGAATTAAAAAAATTTTATAACAACAAAGTTGATTAAACAACAACACAACTATTTAAATATTTGACAAAAATTACAAATGGAATATTTTCTATATTTTAAACAAAAATAAAAAACGCTAGACTTTTCAGACAGAACCACAGACAGTTTTTCCTGTACTGAAAAAGTCGTATTTAATAATTAATTATCTACAACACCAAAGCAGAAGTATAAAAATGAATTTAATTTTTAATAATTCCCCTAATGACGTTATATTTGAAATGAAGTTAATATTTGCGAATTATTCCTTAAGTATATGATACCTTCACACTTTATTAGAAGTTCTAGTTGGTTTTGGAATTTGTTGTATAATTAGGCTGATGTTGATATGATGTTTTCGGTCCAGATTCTGTAAACTGCTAGGTAGTTGAATGCTGGTCTCGAATTCTTCTAAGTTGCCTTGAAGTTCGAAATGAGTAGAAATTATTCTAAGTCCAATTAAGTAGAGTGACAGTTGAATTTTCCTCTCAGCTCGGAGTCTGCTGCCAAAGATACGTCTTCCTCGCGTCGATTCCAAAACAAAAGTATCCGTCTTTCGATGGATAAATTATGGTCTCCCTTTTAGTGGGAATTCTTCCACTACCTGGGGCCAATTTTTCTCCCTTTTAAAGAGAAAAGTATTTTCTTCTTTTTATGTGTTTTCAGGCCCTTTTGGTCTGAAATATTTACACTATACATTTTATTAATCATATTTTTTGACTAATGAATAGTTTTCTTCCTTTATTCTTAATTAAAACACCTTTTAAATAATAATTTATTGTATTTATTATTTAGTGTTATCTGTGATCCAAGTTGGCAATGTGAGGTTCAGACCCCAGAATCGCAGTGAGGGTGCGCGCGTCGCTCTACAGGATTTTTCATGAAAATTTCAACTTTTGTCGTCTTTTCGTTCAACTCGCTATAACTTTCAAACGCCCGAACCGATTTTCAAGTTCCTTTCGGATTCTTCTTCCTCTCCAATCTTGTGGGTCTTGTGGAACTTGATTCGTCGTTCTAGTAAGCTTCGTTCGCGAGTTATCGCCCTTTTCCCGAAATTCGGTTTTTCTTCTTTTGAAATTTTGAGATAAGTCCTTTCTCAAAATTCTTTTGACGAAATCTTGTTCCTCTTCTACTATGACGAAAAACTCTGTTTGTACTTTTCACGTAGCTCGCTTGGTTCTCGAGTTATACGTCCTTGAAGTCCCAAAGTTTTTATCATATAGTTTTTTGTTCATAAAAACCCCCCCATTATGTATTATCATTTCTGCTTTGATGTTTTACACTTTTACTCACTAGATATTTATAATTAAATGTTATTTCTCCCCTTTAACTTCAAATTTAACCGCTTTTGGGCTTTAAAGTTTTACTTTTTGTAATTATTATATCTCCCTTATTTTAATTTCAAATTTGAATCTAAGTACATATTATTGTGCCCTATTGTGGTCTTCAATAGTACTTATTATTATTTTTTAATTAATCTCCCCTTCAACTCAAAAATTCCAAAAAACTCCCCAAGAATGACTTTCTAAGCCCATTCTCACCTGTTTATTATTATTAATCCATATTTTTTATTTATGATTATTGTTAGTTCCCCTCATAGTTATGACTCTACGTTTTTTGAATTTTGAATTTAAGTTTTTTCCAAATTTTAGGTTTTTGAGCCCCTATAAAAACTTGAATAACTTTTTTGTTTTAAATGATTCTAAATTTATTTTTTGATATTATTTATCGGTTGATTCTACTGAACATTTATTTATATTAATAATTTAGTATTTTAATAGAATAAGAAACGAGGCAAAGTGATTTTTCACGTTCCAGCATGCAAATCTTGCACCTGGCTGGCGTGACGTCATCGTCCCTCCTCGCCCCCTATCTATGTGGTTTTATCGCGGGAATTTAAACTGCTTTAAATTGACTTGAAACTTTTGACTCTTGGCAAACCGTTTCAACACACACACACACACACACACACACACATACACACACACACGCACACACACACACACACACACACACACACACACACACATTCTAATATACATGGTTAATGGCATCATAAACAGGTTCGAAGGTTATTCACCCGGTAAACAACAGCTGACCAGATTATGACTGTAACTGATTATTGAGAAACTAGGCTGTAGACTATTCTGAAATACATAAAAAAACATATTTTAAACAAGTTATCAGTTAACTTATAACTTACAGTTTATAAATTAACTTACCATAAATGTAGGTGTAAACCTTGTAATTAAATAAAGAATAAGCTGTGAAATGGCCACTAACTTCAGAGCAAATTATGAAATGAATTCAAATCAAAGAATAATGTGTCAAGGCTCTAGATTTTAAATAAAAATTATATTATATCTTTTTGTGTGAAGAATCCTTGATGAATTTGTTGGTTCGGAATTTTTAATTAAATATTATAAGTGATTTAAAAAAATTGTAATTTAGTAGGGGGGGGAGTGTATATAAGATCAAGAGACAGGGGAACATATATGTAAGGTAAACATTATGATCACTTCTGGGTACAAAGGTTCGTGCTGCAAACTTATCTCACTATTTGGGGGACAACATCATTGCCGTAAATAATTGCACCACTCATTTAATAATCGACTAGACTTAACGATATCAGTTACAGGATTGCACTTTGTAGGCTACTCTTCCTCCCATTTCCCGGTTACATGCATATCCAAGGCACACAAATTCAAATAGCCTAAAGGTCGCGTCATACCAACTTATGTATTGCCACCAACTTAGGTTGAAATATTGGATTCACTTGAATGCAATTTTTTGTATGTCATATGCTACAAGTTTCCTCTTTTCATGTTTTCTGGAAATTTAAATTTTTCGTTACCAATCAACTGTACAATTGCCCTTTTAGAATTTGTAGGTAAGTATGGTATTGTGAATAATTTTTGTAATAAGAGTTAAATCAACCGCAAGTTCAATTGCTTGACGAATTGAAACCTTAGTACGACGGAATTATTTTTGAAGCAAAGATACTATGATCAAGGCATTAAATATCCCTCTATAAAATCATGAATGTGAAAATCATTATAAAATTAACATTACACGCGAACATACTGGAAGATACGTCACACGATTACCATTTAAATCAGACACTTCCGTTCTTGGAAAATCTTTTGAAATTGCTAAAAACCGTTTTATGCTTTTAGAAACTAAACTCAATGCAAATCACAAGTTAAAAACCGCCTATTCAGAATTTATGTGTGAATATATCGCTTCCGGACATATGGAACTTGCTGACAATTCTATTTTAAAACAACAACATTACTTTTTACCACATCATGCTGTATTTAAGGAACACAGCTCTTCGACTAAACTTCGCGTAGTTTTCGACGCAAGCGCTAAAACATCCACAGGCTTATCACTTAATAATGCACTCCACTGTGGACCGAAACTTCAAAATAATATTATTGACGTGCTTTTTGAATTTCGTAAACCAAATATCGTATTTTCTTGTGATATCCGCCAAATGTACCGACAAATAAAAATCGCAGATGATGATCAACAATTTCAATTAATTCTATGGAGACCAGACGACTCGCAACTGCTAAGCATATACAAACTCACTACTGTCACTTATGGTATGAAACCGTCCCCCTTTTTAGCTATCCGTACGCTGAAACAATTAGCCATAGGCGAAGGGGATGCTTATCCTGAAGCCGCTAAAGTTATAACGCAAAATATTTATGTCGATAATATAGTCACTGGATCAAGTGATATTTCATCCGCATTAACGCTACAAACGGAGTTAATTTCGTTATTAGGAAAGGGCCAATTTGAATTGCGCAAATGGTCTTCAAGCGCTACTGAACTTCTTACTTCAATTCCAGAAGAATACCACGAAGCTCCGCTTTACTTTCAATCTACGGATCAACCGCTTTTTAACATTTTAGGAATGAAATGGATGCCCATTTTAGATGTGTTTTCTTACACGATTGAAATTCCTGAACATACGCACACAAAACGCTCACTACTTTCTATTATTGCACGCCTTTATGATCCATGTGGCTGGTTAACACCAGTCATATTTTACGCCAAATGTCTTATCCAGATGTTATGGACATTAGGAATCGCATGGGATGACCCACTTCCGGAAAAAATTAGTAAAGACTGGCAAAATTTCATTTCAGATTTGCCTACTCTGCAAAATTTACAAATCAAACGCTCCCTTGATTTATATAACGCTATCGATATACAACTTCATGGTTTCTGTGACGCCTCGGAACAAGGTTACACCGCTGTTGTTTACTTGTGAAGAACTAGTCAAAATAATACAACAAAAACGCATTTGCTAATGGCAAAATCAAAGGTCGCTCCGCTTAAATGAATTTCGCTCCCTAGATTAGAATTATGTGGTGCACACTTACTCGCTAAATTAGTAAAACACTGCTTAGAATTAATTCAACCCTTTTTCAAAATTATTCCATTACGATGTTGGTCGGACTCTACAGTAACTCTATTCTGGATAAGGACACCGCCATATAAATTAAAAGTCAGTAAGCCAAATTCAAGAATGGATTTCTCCAGAGTACTGGTTCCATATACCCACTCGTCACAATCCAGCTGATTGTGCCACACGACAAACTTTTCCATCCGCACTCTTCAACCATCCTTTATGGTGGTCGGGGCCACAATGGCTAACACTTTCGGACCATGAATGGCCAAATGCACCACATCCGGTGTTGGAATTAATCCCAGTACTTCGCGCGAAACCCCTCCTCGTAGGGCTTTCTACTATTAAAGAGTGGGACCTACTCACCAAGTTTTCAAATTGGTCTACTTTGAAGAGAACCACCGCTTATGTTTTGAGATGTATCTCGAATTGTAAAAACAAGAAAAGTGATTTTAGACCTCTATCATCAAAAGAGCTCAGTGCAGCAGAGCTAATTATCGTAAAACTAGTACAAGAAAACGCTTTTTCAGAAGAAATCCACCTTTTAAAATCCAACAAAAATTGTAAAACTAAATTGCAACGCCTTCAACCTTTTTTGGACCAAAATTACATGCTTAGGGTTGGAGGGAGAATCAAATTCTCATCGGTCAGTTACAACACTAAACACCCCTTTTTATTGCCAAAAGACCATCACGTGACACAACTTTTAATTAAACATTACCACCTAAAATACTTGCACGCTGGACCACAATTAGTTCAATCGCTGCTAACTCAAACTTTCTGGATATTATCCTCAAGAAACGCCATACGCTCATGTATTTTCAAATGCATCACTTGCTTTAAAGCAAAGCCGCAAAATAAATCGCCTTTATTGGGTGACCTACCTCCAAACAAAATCACACCCGCCAAGCCTTTTTCTAAAACAGGTATCATTTTGCAGGTCCTTTCTTCGTGAAAGTTCATACACTGCGCAACGCTAAGATAACCAAAGTTTATCTTTGCATATTTGTTTGCTTTGCTACAAAGGTCATACACCTTGAGTTTGCTATGGACTTAAGCACAGAGGCTTTTCTGGACATGCTGACTAGATTTCTTAGCCGTAGAGGTATGTGCTCTGACATCTATTGTGACTGTGGAACTAACTTCACGGGCGCCGCCGCAAAACTAAAGCTCATTTACTCGTCGCTTTCAAAATCGCCAAACTTTACAAACTCCATAACAAAATTTACTGCAGAGCAGAACATAAATTTTCACTTTTCACCACCTGCCGCCCCCCATATAGGAGGTTTGTGGGAAAGTGTGGTGAAGTGCGCCAAACATCACTTGATTCGCACAATTGGCAAACATAATTTATTTTTAACAGATTTCATTACACTCACCACAAAGGTAGAAGCAATATTAAATTCTCGCCCACTAGTAGCGCTCTCAAATGATCCGTCCGACTTAACGGCTATAACACCTGGTCATTTTTCAACTGGTCAAGCTCTTGTAACTCTACCAGAACAGGATCTTACGGATGTTCCGACCAACCGCCTAAACCATTGGCAACAAATTCAGGCTCTGTCGCAAAGGCTGTGGAAATGCTGGAGCGTGGAATATCTACACACATTACAACAATGTGTAAAATGGACATCACCTTCAGAAAACTTAAAGATTGGGGACCTTGTCATTATTCACAATCCTCTGTCGCGTCTGCTCTCTTGGCCTCTGGGTAGAGTGATAAACACGCACCCTGGTAAGGACGGACATGTCAGAGTTGTCACCATACGCACAGCTTTTGGTATCCTATCTCAACCTTCTGTAAAGGTTTTCAAGTTACCCATTGAAGACAATTTACACTAAAATTCATTTCTATCAAATTTCGCTCTTTCACACCAAAATTTTTAACTCTTTTATTTCACCTTAACCCTTCCTCCGGGCATCCACGTTCCCATTATCCACTCTCGGCTTTCCAAACCTGTTCAATTCCAGACTTAACTATCCTGCTCCTTCAATGTGTGACTTTCTAAACCTTTTGAAACATTGTTTCAAGGGCGCCGCTATGTTCAGTACTCATGCTTCATTTTTCAGTTTACATAAATTTTCTCTTTCTACCACAACACGCCACTTCGGAATAGTCCATTCCCTAATTCAAGGGGTGTTTTGCCTTGAATATCAAGTCCAAGGTCTAATGACATCATTTGTGATATTTTTGATTGGTGGACGGAAATCACGTGATCATGGACGCGAAGCGTTACCTACCCCCATGGTCTCTAGTTAGTATGTCTTCAGCAACTCCGTGCGTACAGTTCGCGTGCCCACATTACGGTTATTATCTTTGCATCAGTCGAAGCTAAGTTTTCGCAACACTTCTTGTGCTATTCAGCACATTTAAATAATTATACGTTCGCATCAGTCGACGTATAATTCTCTATAGTTAGTTTTTTGATACAACTCTGTGCGTACACTTTACGCTTTTGTGCTATTCAATTAATGTGTCATGTGATCTGTGTGTTTAGGAGTAACACTTACCATTAACTGTAGCATCACAAGTGACACCCAGTGCACTGAGGACGCCGATCACCAGGAAGACGCTTGGACATCTCTTCAGACAAGGTAACGGACAATTTATGTTACTCAAATCTTTAGCACACAGATTTCCTTATTATTATGTTAAGTCTTTGTAATACATAATTATCTTTTTTAATCTGACAAAATTCACACTTCACCATTTGGTCCTCCGGAATACTAACACTTCTCAAAACTACCGCAACAATATTTGTTCTGATAAAAACAGTCTAAACTAGGAACTAACACGTATCGAGCAGGATTTAAGTTCTAACAGATATCCTCTATCCATTCTTTCCAAATGTAAAAGAGCGAAAAACAATAAAAATAATGAGTCTAAAGATGAAAATAAACCACTAGCGTACATGACAATCCCTTATGTGCCGGGATTATCGGAAGAAGTTAGACGCATAGCCAGAAAATATGAAATTTGTACCGCTTTTAAAACATAAACACCATTAGGCAACATCTCGACCAAACTAAACCTAAAAATGGCACGCAGGATACTAAAAACTGTATTTACAGTATCAAATGTGAGTGTGATAGACAATATATTGGCGAGACAAAAAGACCATTAAACATTAGAATAAAAGAACATAAAAAACAATGGCAGTTAGGCCTAGTCGATAAATTGAAAATTGCAGAACATATATGGTCCGAAAATCACAAATTTAATTGGGAAGAGGCAAAAACCATACACAGGGGAAGTAACTTATACAAACGTAAAATAATTGAAGCCTCATATATAAAACTAACGGACAATCCTATCAGCCAATCAATTATAGAAGTAAGGCCATTATGACTTCCATTATTAAAAAAATAACTAAAATTTGATTATAATACCACTACAACTAAAAAACAAGCTGAAATTTTACCTGCTAAATCGCCACAATGGGTTGTAACCCGCTCTCGGGCTAGGAAGCTTAATACAACTAACAATAGGCCACTCCCCTAATAGTTTGTCACGCCTTCTGGACCTTGTCACTTGTTGCTGTATCTTTGATACAACAACACGTATTTGACGTTATTTGTGTGTTACCGTGATTGTGTTTTTTGTCTTCTCAGTTTTAGCTCTGAGATGCATGCTTAGATATTGGTTGGTGGTGTTCTTATTTAATTTTACTTCTTACATAGGCTTAGTATCTAGTTTCATGTTTCTTTAGTTTTTAGTCACTTGATAACGGGAATTGATTCTTATTCCCAAAACGTCGTGTTTTGATTTTAACACACAAATGATGGCAAATGTCCGAAAAATGTATTATAATAAAATTGAACTTCCATCACTAACAAATAACTTCAAACAGAGAATGATATCGTACGTCAGGTTCTCGCATTATATGAGTATTGTAATGGTTTTAGCATTCAATTTCTTTAACAATAGCTTTTGTTTGTATTGGTTGTTCTTCACCGACTCAAAACCCTTGTATTAACTTATTTAAATTTATTTCATTTGTCATGAGTATAGAAATGGAATTTGGATACAAAGATTTCACCTCTACAGGACCGATAAGAATGTAACCAAAAATAGTTTCTATTGCAGTAGGAAATTTATCGCTTCAGTCTATTTTGTTGCCTGTGATGACCTGTCCATACAAGTCCGCTCCAATTAGGAGGTCGACTGATTGAGGATTATTAATTTAGGATAAGTTAATTTTAGAAATTTAACCTTATTTTCCAATTCAAGAGTCTTTCTCCATTATGGCAAGTCAGTTGTGATTTGATCAACAACAATAGTATTATGGTTTTTTACAACAGTAAAACCATCAAGTGGTCAAATTAATTCTAGCTAACCCTTTCACCGGTGCACAGATGTTAGATATACCACTTAAATTCATGTCTACAGGTTTGATAGCAATGCTTAGTAAACTAGCACAATTTGTGGTTATAAGTGTACTTTGGCTACCAGAATCTAGTATGGCAGTAACATTATTGGTTTACATTGGTTAGTTGAAATATAAACACGTTATGTGCTTAACATAACGATAGAAGTTTCATTAGAGTCTGTACCAGCGTTGGTATAACTTGAGATGATGTGACTGCGTTTGATATCTTCAATTGCTGACCGATTATAAGTAGTATCGTTGTTTGTGATCGAATAACGTTGTGCAACATGATCCCTTTTCCCTAACAATGGAGATTTTCGGTCTAATCATGTGGTTTTGTTTGCAGTTAACTGTGATGAAGAAGCAGCATCTAAGTGCAAAAATGTATGATGATTTTTGTGACATGTGTTTTTAGATTTACATGCACTTCCAGAGTGTAAACAACTCAAACAATTGGTACAGTATTTCTTATTGTGAATGAAATAAGTCTTTCATGATGACTGATTTTTTGAAAATCAAAACATTTATAGATGTTGTGAGAGGTATTTTTGCAAAAACACAGAATGTTTGCCTATTTGTAGTTAATTGTTAAAAGTGTTTTGGTTGGTTATGTTCCATTTCAAATTGAGATATTTTATAGTTCTTGTGATCCTGTTGAGGTTTAGCAGTATGTGATTTCAAGGCGTGATTAGCCAATGTTTGTGTATCTTCAAGATGAGCACATTCTGAACGTAAAAACGTAATTAATTCATCAATCGTCGGAAAAGTATAGTCAATTGATTTTTTGTCTTCAAAGAGTTTTCTGGTTTCAGAATCAAGTTTCCGTATTAGTAATGTCACAAAAGTTAATTCTTTAGAAATATCATATTTTTAGGATATTTAATGCTTGAGCATTTTCAGTGTAAGTGTCTAAAAAATATTTAATATTTTTTAATGAATGACAAGTCATTGGTGGTATGTCAATTATATTTGTAATTTGAAAACTGATTAAGCGTCTGACATTTTGATATCTATCATAGACTAAGTCCCAGGCAATATCGTAATTGGGATCAGTTACAGGTAAACCTTTGATTAGGTTCAAGGGTTCCCCATTTAAACAGGAACGTAAATAAGTAAATTTTTCAACACCAGTAAGAGCGTTCTTTTGGTGAATAGTGTTATCAAACATGTGATAAAAATTTGTCCATTCTAACAGATTCCCAAAAAAATGAGGAAGTGACAGACGTAGTAATTTTACTTACGTTCTATTTTATTCCATGTGTTGTGAAACAACAAACATGTTTAAATCTGTGTCAAGGAGCGCCAATGTTTGGTAAAATTAACTTAATTGCCGCTAAAATGGATATGTTCAACTCGGACAACTTATCTTGAATTAATTGTAAGATTCTCTTGAATGTTTTCATTTGTGGTGGCATCATTGAAGGAGATATCATTCAATCGTGATTCAAATTCTAGTGATTTATTACTAACAATGCCAAAATATTCTACAAGATTTTAGCAATGGCAGGTGGTAGTGTTTCAACTGTGTATTGTTGTGTTATAGCCTTAACATACTCAGCAATTTTGATATGATGACCAATAATTAACTCAGCTTGCCGCGAAAATACTGTATAATGCATGTTGACTGATTATCAGTACAATCAAATGTCAAAATTACACTCGAAAGGTTGTATAGGCCTATATTGTATGATAGATTTAATGTAGGTTTGAAAGTAAATTTTTTCACAATTAAGATTATAATAATAATTGTAAATTATATAAATTATTATATGTACTCAATTAGCAAAAGAAGTACATAGCTATTATACAGATTAAAAATTCCAAAAAATGACAAAATGTAGTAGGCTAGTACTATTATAGCCTAGTCTATCTAAAATAGGTTATAACAATGTCGTAAAATCAGAGATCAATAAATGACCTTATAATATTAATGAATATATAGAAGAATTCATAATGAAATAGTACTGCATTAATGTATTGCAAATGCTCACCAATAGGTTTTCTATAATGTATATCCTTACTTTGATTTTACAAAAAACAACTGGAACATGTGTTCCTTCATTCCTTGTCTAGTACGGTGACATCGTTGTAATTGACAGATTACTTCGGCGCATGCGTATACGATCTTTACAACCTCGTATATTTCAAAAGTGACAAAACAATATGGCGGCCTAAACTTGATTTAGGCTTCAACATCGAGCATGTACCGCCAAATCTGCCGGTACTTGACAGCGCAAAAGACTAATGTAGTTGACCCTAAAACTGGCAATGTTAATTTTTATGAACTTTCTTCGTTTGTTTAGAAATTAATAAAATATATTATTTTTATACAAAACCTAACTTAGAAAATATAATTTTTTTCAGAAAGATGTGTAGAATTGATCTATGTAAAATATATATATATATACGAAACGGTTTTGGAGTAAGTATGTTATATGTCATAAAAAGAAGTTAACATTTTTCAGAAAAACCTGTATCATCCAAAATCAATAGCTTACAACTTTTTTTCAAGATAAACAAAAGTTTTGTATAATATTTGTGAATATATTTAGGAAAAAAATGAATTTGTTACATTTTCAAAATTTAAAAAATTGTTTTACGAAAAAAGGGAAATTGGTCGGATTGTTTTCAAAAATTCACCAAAAATAGTCATATTTATGGAAAGCACAACGTCTATGTATCAATATATTCAGAAAGGTGTATAGAATTTAGCTGTGTAGTGAAAAAAAATGTTAGATATAAAAAATTTGGAGCTATTATGTAAAATAGCAATAAATCGGGAAGTAATGGAGGCAAGAATTTCACAGAAATGGTAATGTACACCATACAAAAATGTTTTTGAATTTTTTCAAGTATAACTAGAGATTTGTAATATATTTGTGGATAAAAGTTGCTAAAAAGAAAAATGAATTTATAAAAATTTTCATTAGACATTATTCACCAAAAATATAATTATTATTCAAAACCCAAGTTTTTATTACCTATGTTCTCACAAAGATACATAGATTTTATGTGTGTAATGCAAAAACTTTTAGATAGAAACATTTTGGAGTTATTATGTACGGAATCAACAAAATTACCCAGTAACCGAGACAAAATTCCACAGAAATAGGTCTATAAACCAATAAAAAAAGTTTTATAGATAGGCCTATATAAATTTATAAACATTTTGCATACATTTTGGTAAAAACATGCCGGTATCAATTTATAAAATTTTTATTAGACAAAATTATTTTTATATGTAAACACATGGAAATTTGCTAAAAAGGAAGACCGATTATAACATAACCTCTATCTCTAGACAGCCTCAATATTTGATGTCTGACAATAATATTCACTCAAAACAATAAATTCTACAAACAAAATACAGATATTGTAATTTGTATACACAATTTATAATAAATAAACAAAAACCTTCAGAATAACAGAAATATAATCCCAAGTCACATACGGTATGCATTACGCATTTCACATGTCATTTTAGTACACAAACATTGCTAAAGGCCGCTTCACACACATCAGTTCAGGTGCGTCACAGGTCAGTCATATCAGTCACGTCACAGTTTAAAAATGTATTCTTAAATGGATTTCCCGTTGCGCTGTCTACACTGTTCCGACGCCGGTTCATCAGTCGCTCTTCCGGCGTCAGTCAATCATTTTTATATTTCTTCTCACCGATATTTTAGGATTGTTCAGACGGGCCTGACAACATTTTATAGATTTCTGTTTTGTTTTTATGTTATTATTTAATATCAAGATGAATGACGAAAAGTTGATAGAATGTGTTCGCCAACATCAAGTTTTGTATGATCTGTCTGACCAAAAGTATATGGACACGTCTGCAAAAAACGACATTTGGGAGAAGATAGGTGCCGAAATGAGTATAGATAGTAAGTATTTTTTGTTATTTTTAGTTACTAACAAAATATATTAAATTTTAAAATACCCCATTATATATTTTCATTCCAACTAAAATGTATAAAATAACAATGTAAATACATGTTTAGTTTTGAATTATTTAGACTTTCCTATCGCTTCTAGTGCTTAAAACTATACTACGTTTCGGGAGGTATGGAAACTCCTCCTGTTAACATACATCGAAATTCGCCTGACTGTGAACCAACTGACGGAAAACTGACTGACAAAAAATCTCTGATGCCCTGAGACTGAACTGTGACGGGACTGTGACGGTACTGAGACTAGACTGATGTGTGTGAATTAACCTTAACTTGCAAGTAAGAAATATTAACCTAATAGAAACTGTAAGACATAGCAAGTACTACATACAGATAGAATGAAATCTCCTCTACAACATACTGTAAAGATTGGTTACAAAATATTGATGTAATAATCGATTATGTTATTTGGTGAACTGCACCGAATGAAAAATGAGATTCGTTCGGTTTGGTTACTACTTTGGTAAAATAGAAATATCGCGCGATCTATGACAGAGAGAAAGATTTGAAAAGCACAGATCGAAAGAGAAAGATGTGATCTACATAACAGTTGTTTGGTCGACCTGTTTGACAGAAAAATAGATTTGTGAACATCTGAGGAAAAATGGCGTCATTTCTACTTACAACCTCACACTTCAAATCTTTGATTTTACGTATAAAAATATGCAAACCTTACCAATTTTTTAAATATTATTTATAACGTTTTGTAGTATTTTTTTTTTTTTTGCATGATTATGTATCTAGAGAACATTAGCTTTCCAACGGTATTTTATTTATTGTGATAGGACGATTTTAAGAGGGCGAAATGTTGAATTGCAAAATACGTTTTTTTGGGTAGATGAACTAAACCATGCATCATTCATCCACCCGGTAGCGGGTGGTACGCCAGATCGAGGGTCTTGAAGGTGTATGAATTGAAAGTATGGCTGTATTTCTAGCGTGATTCAATTCACAATTAAAATATCCTGCCCGAGGGACCAAGTGAATAATGTTGAAAAATGCGTTATTAAATGAGTTAATTTCCGAAGGACCAGACAATTTAAGAATTGCCACTAAGATCATTAAATTATTATTAGTGTAACAATAACAAAACTAATCTATGTTTAAAAGTATAACTGGTGTTGTGGTACAGTACCTTGACAATGTCCTGAGAGTCATTCTTCTGTCTGTTGACGTACTGTCAGAGTCAAAATTGTAATAAGTTCACAACAGTTTGTAATGCCAGCATTTATTCTTCATTGCACTTGACACTTCCGAAGTACATTAAACATAAATGATAATAATTGCAATAGTATAGTACATAAAATAATTAAAAATGGAGACCTTCAACTACAATTAGTCGCATGGCGATGCTTTAAAATAAAACTCACTTCTCATAATACAATAAATAATAAGGCTTGCAATTGAATACTTTGCTATTGCTGATGTCCAATATTAACAAAACTAAAGATATGTAGTTAATACGTAAAGCGGTGGGCACAAGGGCAAGAAAAGCGATGAACATTGTAACATTTATTATAAACAATATGAATTGATGATGGGTTGAGGGATTTGTAGTCAAAAGAAAAGTGAGATCTTAGATGCATGTTATAGCCTAAATGTAATAACATCAAAATTCGTTCTAGCCTAATAATTTAATTAACTTCAAAATTTTGGAAATTTTAAATGAATAATATAAAGCACATATTATAATTACTACAGCTAATTTAAATAAAACTTACTTTTAAACTTACCATTTCAAAAACAATAATAACAGTAACTTTACTTAATAACCTAAAATGATTGAATAAGAACGTTTTATTATTCTTTTGTAATTTATTTCATGTTTAGATAATTATTTTTAATTCAAATTCAATGTATATTGTGTATTAGTTAATTTAAATAACAAACTGGTTGAATAGGATAAATTAGGTTAGTTTTAGTGTTTATAACAAATTATTACAATAAAGTGGAACAGTGTGAACTGGCGGCGAAAGTTAGAACTATTGTTGAAATCTTGGCAGTGATATATAAAAACATAAATATATAAAAAGTGAATGTGGATGAATTAAAACCTTTTTTAAAAAACAATTTTAACTACATATATGTTTACAAACTATAAATAATGTTAATATACTATTTAAAAAGACTATGAATGGACATTTAAAAAATATATGATATGTTTGAATGCACAGCCATACGCAAAGCCGATAGCGGAAAATATACCAGTGATGGCGGGACTGCATTGATTTGTAGCCCGGGTTGTTGGATGAAAACAATAAGATAGTTCTATAAAAAATTCCATAGAGAAAATAATATATTACTTCACTTACCTACTTTTGACTAATCAGTAGGCAAAAATATAAACATTCATTTGTACGTCATGGTTAAGGATGTCACTTAATGTGTATTTTGCAAAATGTAAAAATAGTAATAGAACTCAGTATTTCATTTTAAATTTAGTTACATTTACACAAAGATTTATTAGCAAAAAACGCGAACTCAAATCACTGACAACTTACAATTGAAACACAATTATTTAGAACAATTCACTCCCACTGCACTGACAAAGGGATGAGGACTGATGAGGGGATGAGTCTGTTAGTCTACAGTCTGTTTAGTGTCTGGCCAGATGAGTCATCCCTTCCTTCCCTCGCCCCACTCCAGAAAGAAAACGAAGATAAAAATATTTAAAATTCAGTTGTTTGTAACATGGGGCAGGCGTTGTACTATTTACACCTTCCCTCTACTCTCCCTTTTAACTTTCAAGGACTAAAAATAAAATTCTTAAGCTTAAAAATGAAACGTTGAGTTCACAATCCACAGTTTAAAGTACTGCTCGTTAATTTAGGCTAATGCGTATACATTTTTTAACTAAGAGCCAAACGAGAAGACAAAAGATAAATATTGGTACCACTTAAAAATATGTTAATCTTTATTTATTGTATACAGTTTTTTGATACAGTAACAGGCAAAGGGTGCAGGGTTTAAACGTCCCCCTGTCCAGCATGGACCTGATTACATGTCTTAAATTGAACTACTCCTTGACACCTTTCAAAGATGACAAATATCATTATTTTTCATTATATTTAATGTTACATAGTTATAGTTTGATTATTGTAATTTGTGCGTAAATGAAGATGGCGACATTGTCATTGAAACATGTTTTAATTAATACATATTATATATGAGAAATCATTTTATAAGTTTTATTTTAATATTTATAATATTTATTTCTGATAGTTACTAACTTTTTTTAGTTTTATATTACCATTAACAAACCAGATTTGCAGGATATGAAACCATTATGTACAATGGCCAACTTAACTTATTTTACAATAATAAAATAGAACATTAAAATCAAAATCAAACACACAGGAACCAATATATATATATATATATATATATATATATATATATATTATATATATATATATATATATATATATATGGAGAATGATGGAATTTAAAAAAATAGTCATGGAGTACAATTTATGTAAAATTAGATTAGGACATATTATTTATCAGTCTTTGGGCGTTTAGCAACATAGGCCATAATTTTTGGCAACTCAAAAACTTTCTGTTTAAGTGCCTTCAGTGTAGAATACGAGTCTGTGAGTTCACTTCCACATACATATCCCAAATATTCACCTGCAGATACAAAGTAAATATCACCCCAAGACAACTGTAACAAAACATAGTAAATCACTGTCAAATAATTAACTCGAACTCTAGAAGAAGGCTGAAGCAAGATTCAACATATGAGTCAACATCCAAGAATGGGATTAGATAGAAATATAATTCTACAGGATTTGGCCCTCATAAAACGGCATATTTACAAACATGTAATCAGTCACCAAACAAGCATAGTTAAGTCAAATATTGTTTAGTATACAACAAGTAAGAGATATTATAGAAACAAATTTATAAACTACAAATAAATAAGCTTTAATGACCTTAAAGATATAAACATTACCATTTGGAAATTATAAAGAATCTTTAATTAAACATGCCAAAAGTTGTCAAATTATTAGTTTATTAAACTTTAATGTAATAGCAGTTATTTCTTGTTGAAACTCCATATTCAAGGATAAAATAAAGCAAAAGCTTAAAGTTTCAAATATTTTAATAATATAAATGAGCTACAATTGTTTCGCCTTGCGGCATCATCGGGCAACTGATAATTCACAGGTATAGACAACTATTTAAACATAAGTAACAGGAAACTGAAATACAATAGAGAAATCGGGAAAGGTAGGGGGATGACCTAGCAGGTAGATAAAGGTTAATGAACTTCGTTACAGATGGGTTTTAGAAGAGGTGACGAATTTAATACAATTTGGTCATTTAAGTTGAGAATAGGCCTAAGTGAAATAGATCTATTTCTTTCTAAGCATTCTAAATTATTTAATCTATTGCTTTTATTTTCTATATGTAAGAGTTTAACATTCAATTTCGGAACAAAACTATGACCCGAGTCCAAAAGGTGGTTAGCAAAGTTAGAGTTTCTATAGCCATGTTTCCAGCTATTTACATGTTCTTTAATTCTAACTTTTATAGATCTACCTATGTACTCAGAGTCACAACCTTGACAAGATATTTTATAAACTCCACTATTTTCTAACATTTATTTTTTATCTTTATTATTGACCAACATTTTCCTTAGATTTTTTGTACAATAAAAGGCAACTTTACGATTACATTTAGTTGAAATAAGTTTACTGATTGTATAACTAGTTCTGTTGATATAAGATAATTTACAATATCTAACTATTTCAATGCTCTCATTATGGGAAGAGTAGACTAAATTTTCAGCTCTATGCTTTAACTTTTTTCTTAAAATATTATCTATTAAACTAACATCATACTTATTATTAACAGCAATTTGTTTAACGACATTCAGTTCATCATAAAAGTCATTAGGTGAAAGAGGTATACTAATAAGTCTATGTACCATGCTGTGAAAAGCAGCATGTTTATAGCTGATAGGATGGTGAGAATCAGCAGTTATTACTGTACCTGTATAAGTAGGTTTTCTGAAAATTTTAAATTTATGATAACTATCACTGATATTAATGTTAAGCTCCAAGAAATTAATGCTGTTATTTATACCCACTTCCATAGTGAACTGAATGTTGCTATTTACAGAATTTATGGTTTTAAGGAGAGAGTCTAACTGTCTATTAGTGCCACTAAACAAACACAAAACATCGTCAACATAACGGTACCAATAAATTATATTTTTAAGTAAAGGATTGTCTTTACCAAATAAATTATTTTTGAAATCAGCCATGAAAATTTCTGCTAGAAGAGGTGACAAAGGTGAACCCATTGCCAACCCTTCTATTTGTTGGTAAAATTTATCGTTAAATTTAAAATAATTTTGACTAATGCAAATTTCTATGGCTGTTTTTAATTCATTACTAATTGTTGTATCACCATTGGTATCGCTAATTATGTCATTTACTATGTTTTTACATTGGTAATGGGTATACTTGTAAAAAGACTTTTAACATCGAATGATACAATTTTAGCATTGGAAGGTATAGTAACATTTCCAATTTTGTTGATTAAATCTAAAGAATTCCTAATACTATATTTAGATGTAAAATTAGTGGCACTTTTAAATACAGTATTGACTTTTTGGGTCAATTTATAAGTAGGAGCATTGTTAAAAGATACTACAGGATGAACAGGAATATTAGGTTTGTGAAGATTAGGTTGGCCATACAATCTGGGTGGTTGGGGGGTTCATAACTCCAAAGTATTGGCCAACGTTATTAGGGAACAAATTAGTACAATTCTTTAATATAATTATTAACTAGTTTACTATAATTAGACGTAGGATCACTTTTAAATTTTTTGAAAGAGGAATTATCATTAAGGATATCATCTACTTTACAAACATAATTAACTTTATCTAAAATAACAACTGAATTACCTTTATCGGCTTTAGAAATAACAAGGTTGTTATCTTTCACTTTATTTTGTATTTGTTTAATAATATTAACTTCATTGTTAAAATAACATTTATTAGGAAGACTCTTAACAGTATCCCCAATTATATTTGAACATAAATATTTAATGTTAACGTCTAGTTTATTTATAGATTCCATATCTACAGACAGAGTTTCAAAATTACTGGTTTTTAGAGAAGATCTGGGGTTGTATTTAAGACCTTTGTTAAGAATATTCATTTCTTTATTATCAAAACTAATATTAGATAAGTTAATAACTCTATCATAGAATTGGTGTTTAGTAATCATATTGACTTTACGCTTATTATAAATTTTCATTTTATCTTTTAAATTATTTAGTTTTTTAATTTTTCTGTTAAAGGTTTCATAAATTTTAACCTTTATGAAATCAAACACATCATTTACAAAATAATCAAACTCAATAGGATGGAATTTGGCCTATTCTCACTTAGACCTATTCTCAACTTAAATGACCAAATTGTATTAAATTCGTCACCTCTTCTAAAACCCATCCGTAACAAAGTTCAATAACCTTTATCTACCTGCTAGGTCATCCCCCTACCTTTCCCGATTTCTCTATTGTATTTCAGTTTCCTGTTACTTATGTTTAAATAGTTGTCTATACCTGTAAATTATCAGTTGCCCGATGATGCCGCAAGGCGAAACAATTGTAGCTCACTTATATTATTAAAGTATTTGAAACTTTAAGCTTTTGCTTTATTTTATCCTTGTATTAGTTTATTGTCTAGATTATAAGCGATTATTGGATGTGTAGGCCTAATAGTAATAGAACTTCTTTAAAGCATTGAACTTCTGATAAACTTTGCAAAATTATTCTTCGGAAACTAATTTCGATGAAGTAATGTTTTTTTATTTAACCACGAAAAAATAAAAATAAATAAATAAAATCAGCATTATTCTCAATCACTTCATTTCAAGAATTAATTATTATCCAAAAGGCAAGGTTTAATTTTCAAATACAGTATGCGCCAAAATAAACAGTACTGATATTAAAAGATTTTATTTATATAGTTTTATCGACATATACAAGTAAATGGATGTAAAATTGGTTAGACTTGGGTAATAACATGTTCAGTATGACCTCCGTTCAGTTTTAGGCAGCATTTGTACCGTTTTTGAAGGTTTTGCATCATTTTGGTGAAGAGGGGTGGTTTTCATGCTCCTTATAAAAATACATGGTTATTTTTTCTTGGAGTTGGACAATGGTAGCTAGTTGGTCTTCACAGAATATATTCTCCTTCACCATTCCCCAGACTTATGCGTCAGGTGTTGTAAGATCGAGGGAGTGGGCTGGGTAAGGAAAGTTTGTTCTAAGGGAGATGAGGCGGTTGCCAAAAGTTTCTTGATGGAAACAATATTGGTTAAGGGAGTGTGGCTGGTTGCACCATATTGCTGGAACTATTATGAACGAAAAGACAGATTTCAAGCACGACAAAATCTCCTGAGGTCTCCTATAAAATGATCAAGAATGACCCTATATCGGTCACGATTTACAGTAAGATCAACAAAGTATGGACCAATTATGCCTCTCCCTGACATAGAGCACCAAATGGTTGCACTTACTATGCTGTGGCATCTATATAACACTGTCAGGACGTTCAAACCTAAGAAAACATATTGTCTGCTTGTTTATAAAACCATTAAGGTGCACATGACATTCATCTGAAAACCATACATTACTTAGAAACTCAGGTTCTCCATAGCACATTGCTAACATAAAACGCAGTACTAAACTCTGACTGTTTTGTTTATATAGTTCAAAGGTTGCCCAGTTTGTATCTTATAGGGAAAACCACCATTGTTTTTAAACATTCTTCTCAATAATGTATTGCTTATATTCAGTTTCATAGATGTTCAGTTTAGGCTTCTTTTCAGTGACTGTAACACTTGCTACAACACTCTTCTTCCGTGGTTTTCATTTGTAAAAACTTCCGCTGCATCAAAACGCTACCTGTTCTTCGAAATTTTTGAACAAGATTAATAATCACAGCATTACTAGGCGGTTTTTGTTAAAATGTTCCTGAAAACGTAATGCAATGTGTGACAACCTTGGCCCTCACGCACGTCCAATTCTGTATGAGCAAAAATAATGCTCTATGATAAAAGCTTTCTTTGCAATAGTTAGCACCATGTCAGCACAAACTAACCTCAAATAAGAAAGAAATAATAATCACGAATATTTGGCAACAATAAAAAGTAGACACAGCTAATCGAGAAGGCAGCTACAGCTTATTCAGTTTCAGTACTGTATTTCTTGGTGCATATCGTATAATAATACATTTTCCAGCCACTAAGGGAATAAGGGAAATTCATTACATTTTTTAATTTATAGATATTCTGCTCTACAATGTTCCAGAAAGATGTATTTTCAGTTGGTATATGGAGAGAGGTGTGCGTGTCATAGCCTGCTCTAAGACATTTCAAAGGATTGAGTACTGACAGTAGCTGCATGAAGGCGAGGGATTACAGGCGAGTGATAGAGCAACAGAGTCTTACGGGTAACGAAGGTGCTTTTTAGATCAGCTAGGGAAAAAAACTCCTGAAGCCATAAGAGCATACTTATTGGGAAAATGCAGCTCTTAGTGTGACTAGAAATTTCTGTCGGCAAAGGCAAACTAGAGAGGCCTATTAGGGGAATTTATGGTCGACGATACTGGGCTTCAACCTATTCAAACATTTGGTTAGAGAATGCAAATCAGTAGAAACTGATTTAGCATTTTGGGACGAAAATGGAGGGCAAGGAGGAGGCCACAATCCTTTTTGTGGGGGAGGGGGAGGCCACACCCTTTTTGTTGGTTATGTGATCTAACCTAACCTTTCCGCCTTTTTGTTTTTGGTTGCCATTGCTCTGACATCACAGCCTTAAATTTTTATTTTTAAGAGGGATTCTAACCTATGAAGTCTAGATTTGAAGCCAATGACTATACCGACTGAGCTATCGTGATTAGTTATAATTGTTGTACTCTGAACACTTATATAAGTCACTAGAGTGTAGTCATCTGTAGATCTATGGTTTATAGTCATACTTTTGGCTACCAAAGCGTGCTTCTGTTGGTAATAGTTCCAATGTTTGCTCCAAGACATGATAGTGTCAGTAATAGTTCTAACGTTTGCTCCTAGAGCATGCTAGTGTCTGTATTAGTTCCTATGTTTGCTCCAAAAGCATGCTAGTTTCTGTATATTAAATATTTTTATGTATGTTTGTGTTTGTTTTTATATTTATTTGTATTTATTATTTATATTTCTATGTATAGTTGTGTATATGTATATTTTTTATGTATGTTCGTGTGAAAGATTATATATATATATATACACATAAACATAGCCTATATACCTCACATATAAAATATATTACAAATCCAACATATAGACATATACACAAATATTCACAAAATCATACACATGGACATAAGGAACAAACTAAATAACAAAACAAGATGGAAGTCGTAATGCCTCTGGTAGTGACAGTGGTAATGGCTGTAACAATAATGTATTAGCAGTAGTAATGGCTGTAGCACAAAGATTAGCATTTATTAGAGTGGTACGGCAATTACAGATGGTAGTGGCAGTGGCAGTGGCATTGGTAGTGGATATGGCATTGGCAGTGGCAGTGGTAGCTTTAATGTTTTTCTTAATAGCGGTGGCAGTTGTAGTGATATTATCAAAGAAATTACCATTACTAGCCAGACTATAAAAAATTTATTCAAGTGTTAAATGTGAGTGTTTTGAAATATGTACTTTAAACAAATGTATAGACTTGTAGTACGGTACGTGACTTGAAAATAATGGATGTGTTTTCAGTGATAATGTCGAGATGGCATTATGATATATATACAAGACTATTTTTTGTAACAAGTATTGAACTATTTAAATTGAACGAAAAACTATTTTTATTTTTGATAGATAGAAAGTTAAAATGAGTTCAGAAGAGAAGAGAGAGGGAGACAATTCGATAATATCATCACAATGGAGGGAACGCGTCCACGAGGTGGAATTATGGCGTCTTCTACAATAGAAGCAGTCAACCAAAGTGTTTTCAACAAAAAAACAATAACGTGTTTGGTATCTACATTTAAGAAACTCTTATGATTGAATTATATATGTATAACATAAGTCGTGTTGTTTAATATTAGATCTTTAATCGAATCTTTTCATTTTGAATTTTAATAAATAAATAAATCTTTAACTTTTTAAAAACTACAGAAGATATCTTTATAAAAGCGTATGAATGAAATAATATAATTTGCTTAATTTCAAAGAATCTAATTCTTGTTTCAATTAAATTCATTTTTCTCTTTTTTTGTAAGTTGCAACTAGTAAAATAACGTCAATAAATAAATTTTATTCAGATCTTTTGCTGATCAACATTATTTATGAGTGAAAATTGATAGAATCTATTAGTATAGAATGTTGAATATGATTATTCAAAATGAAAGTGTGTTTATTATAAATATGTATTTATAAAGTTATGTACAATTTCAGCATAAAAAAGGACTTCTGACTACTTGAAATATCCTATTGAAGTACACTGTTGAAAGAACTTGCGACCCTAGAGATTTATAAAGTAAAATTAAATTAAATTTCATATAATAATTTGGTAATTATTGAGTTAACATGGCGCCCAAAATTACTAGCACTTAGCTATCTTTTTATAAATAAGTAAATTCAAACCCTCATTTATTATATAGTTACAAAAGTAGGGCAAAATGTTGGGAAAAGGGTCCTGAGCTCCTGAGGAGGCATATTCGACATCTTTTTAATGCATAGAAATCCATGCCAAAACTGGAAGGCATATCATTTGGCACTTACCAAATTTGGAAAAGGCAAACACAAATTCTGGAGGGTGTTCACACAAGAGCTGGACAGTCTTAAGTATGCAACAAGATTACAACGAGTTTTGCCCCCTCATTTCCCTTGGTCAAGGGCAACATCAGAAGACTGGCTGTTTGGAAAACCCATTGTGACATTCTCCGATGAAAATTGGACAGTGCAATGATTTAACCAATTTAAATCACCTGAAGGGGACAGCATATTCTCTGCTTTGTCGCAGAGAAGGCCGGACTACCAATTTCTCAGACTTTTACAATATCTTCAGAGTTAGATGATTCCCAGGTATATATCTGACAAACCCCAATTAAATATAACATAGTGTATGGCTATATACAGCGGGCCTAAAGATTCAGCAGAGTAGTTTTTATTCAAAACTATGGTCATCTAGTTTATGCCCATCCTATAAATTTGACCTGTAGTTTTTGTTTAGGAATGTCTTGGAGACCTTTTTCTAAGTCTCAGTATTTTGCATCTAAATAGACCTTTTCAGTGATATGTCACAAGAAATAGGTTCCCATTACAAAAATATCTAGTTGACCCTTTACCTACCTTTAATAAGTGAAAGTAATATTTTATTCCTATAAAAATTTGCAAAACATATTATAACAGTTATGGTGGAAATCTCCCATTGCTATCTCAAGCCATTTAAATTTTAGCCAGGTGTATCAGAACTTAATTTACATTCTGTATATATATAAACAATGCTTAATAATCAGTATTTAAAAGTAAGCCATCGAAAGATATACAAAATCTTTTATAATTCTGTTTATTATTTTTTTATTGCATTTTTCTTTTCATATACCATTCAAATATCTAAGTTCAGTCTTAAATACGATTCCCATTGGTTTTTATTTTTAATGAATTCCTTTCGAAGTTATGTAAAAACTATAGTTTTTGGTTTAATAGAAGAATTAATTTTACACTTTGTGAAGGTTAAACTCTTTTGCAATGCTGTAATGTGTTGTAAATAAATTGAATCTATTTTTTAAACTCTTTCAAAACAAAACAAGTTGCTTAACAAACATCTAAAATTATAAAAAAAGGCTTTTGAAATAAACCATGTCATCTTAATTCTAGGAGAATAAGGTTACAATATAAAGTCACACTTGTGTTACCTACCAACAATTTGCAGATGATGAGTAAAGAAATGAATTAAATTCCTCTTTCTTTAGTACTCAAACAATTCTGCAGCAACAAATATGACACTAAAAGACTGTAAATCACATTTTCTAGCCCTATTATTTAGTGACTTAATGAATAGATGACCCTAAAAATTTTGCCTTCTTTTTATACTCTCACTGATTGAGGAAAAGAAGAGTGTTTACGAAATATTTCATAACTTAGTATTTTATTGTGTTTTTTCTATTTGTGTAGTACTAGATAATATCAAGACCACTTTCCAAGGTAATCCTATGTCTCCTATCCATACTAAACATAAACTACACTCATGAATAAATACTATTTTCAATCTTTCATTTATCTATTTTTTTATGTTAAAGTAAAATATGAGATTAAGTTAATAAAAGTAGACACAGTCATTGCCTCAGATATTTATAGAAAGTAACCTTTATGCAAAATGATTAAGAAGGACTAAATAAGTTTAGCGTTAGGCTGAAAATTGTCACATATTATCTCTCGATAAAGGAATATTCAAATTTAGATGACTAAGTAATATATTTTAAACAAGAATAAAAATTATTAGAGATTTTAATGGAAAATTTTATTAAATCAAGTTACAGATAACACAATTCCAAAACAATCAAGAAATTGATTTTTCATGAATGGACATCATCGACTTTATCTCAGCCTATTTTCTACGTGATGATTTCACAATATAATTAAGTAATCACTTAGTCTAATTACTTTCACCAAACAATTGGGTGTGAAATAAACATTAATTTATCCTAGCACCTACAATGTTATTACACCTAATCTTCATTACCTCTTTATAATAAAATTATAAAAATAAATAACCCAACTCAAACTGTGCATATTTAACAAAAATACGTTCAATTTTACAACAAGATAAAGCCGTACATTGTTTTTATCATAAAATAAATAACCAATAAACACAGATACGCTATATGAGAAAATTTAGTTACACAATTTTGAATAGTTTGAATACAAAAGGTATAAATATGCATGTAGTGGTGAAATGGATATTTTGTCCAAATTCAATGTCTATTGACCAGATGTATAAAGTGTTACCATTTTTACAATTTTATTGCAATAACCTTGTATAAATATAAACAAACTATTTTGTACTCTTAATTGATTCAATATTAATGTAAAAAATTAGTGTCTTATGCCATTTCCTTTTAAATTTAAGTTTATTAGTCTATTTTAGTTTCTAATGGTTGAGACTCACCTTGCCATTAGCGAGATAACCATTGTTCTTCTTTGCAATGGCCTCCAACTTCTTCATGTAAAATGGGAGTGTTTCACCTAGGCATGTTTTTTTCTTGGATACCTTAAGATTCTCATCAGGTTCATAGTGGAATCCTAGAATGGCTGTAAAAAGAGTGTGTCTTTATAAAATTGAACATTAAAAAAAAAGTTTTGTGATATAGACATTAATGTTATCACATATAATATAAGGAAAGTTATAATGTAACATAATGACAAACTATGTATTAATTAATGAATAATATCTGAAAAGATCTTCTTCAATTGTTTATTAAATATATCATAATAATATATTTTTAGTAACAAAATTAAGGGGTTCAATTATTAGACCATGTTGTTAAAATAAAAAAGAATAAAATATCCTTTGAAGATACCGGTACTTAAGGAAGTAAATTTTTTGTAAATTTTGTTATCAACATTCCAATTATTTACAATAATTAATTATATATGCCTTACCATCTTCAGCTTTTTATTGATTGGATAGTTGATATATATATATATATATATATATATATATATATATATATATATATATATATATATATAATTGTAGTATTTCTACTGTACTGTCACAATTCTTTTTTACTTCTATCTTTACTTCTTTACTATCTTTACTTCTATCTTTTACTTCTTCTTTCTTTTCTATCTAATGTGTTTCTCGACACTTTGTGTTGCGATCTTCAGAGTTATCATTAATCTATCTTTTTTAGATGTCATTAGACAATTTAAAATAGTATACACTTTACAATTACACATATAACAAACATAATTAAACATTCACTAAAACATATAAATACGAAAAACACTGCATGTATCCATGGTCCTCTGTTTATCTCTTGTATCCTAAGACTGGCTTATCTCCTTTAGATAAAACTTCATGGTGAGGTATTTGTCCTTTTTTATATTATATTTTTCATTTGAGCTGAAATTGAGTTTATCATTTATTATTGAGTTGGGCTTTGACTTGTGTGCTCTGTATATTTCGTATTGTTCAAGGGTGTTGAGGACTTGTCCTTTTTGCATGTTAAGAATTTGGGTTTCCTCAGTGTTCATTTCAGTCTGGTTCGCTTCTCTATGTATGTACTTGAATGGTCAGTTCACCAATTTTTCGTGTGTTTGTGAAGAAATAAAAGAAGAGGAAATGGATCAGCTGGGTTGAAGCAACAGACGCATTAAACAAGTCTATAACTTTTGCTGAAGCAAACTCACGTTATAACTGTTCAGAAATAATTGATTTGCATATTGTGAGAAATAACTTTAAAAAAAAAAAAAAAAAAAAAAAAAAAAAGATTCTAGAAAACAAAAGGACATTAGAGATTTTTTTAAATGAGACTTGTAAAGTTACAAATTACTTTAGCACTTAACTAATCTCTAATATACTGTATTTCAAATAAAAGTTCACTATAGGCCTTCTGTAATTATGTCAATGTATTGCTGTAGTTGTACGTACATACATAGATACCGTATTTAAATAATTGTAGAGTACAATAAAAAATAACTTTTGTCCTATACTTTACAATATTTTTTTTTTTAGTTAAAACATTTATCAATGGTTTACTGGTAAAAGATAACTTACAGTATTTGCTTTCTAACATCACGTTGCAGCTGTATTCACGTATGAATTACGATTCAGCGATCATGCACAGTACCACCCAATAATTCGGTATTTCCGGTAATCCAGTATCCGAAAAGTCCCAAACATGCCATATTATGAAAAGTTTACTGAATTTTATAGACAACTAATATGACTTAGGTCATGCTAAAAACCTACTCTTCTTAACAATGTTTTGAAACTCCCACAAAAGTCTGTAAACATCTAGAGATTTTTCTTCATTGCAAGCAGATTTTAATGGTTATTCATTAACTTTCATTAAGCTGCATTCCATATTGCATAAATAATACTTTACACTGAAAGTAGAACTCTAATAAAATTGATTTCCATGGTGTATAATTAGACTTTCTTAATGATGCAGAGAACAAGTAATAGAATGGCTAAAATTTCAGAAAATGTTCTATTGTTATTTGTTAATAGTGGGATTACCGCCATTTATATTGATAAAATTAGACGGGGGTGGGGGTAATGTGACAAAAAGATGCATTTTTATATCTTTGTTGTCATTAAATATGTTAAACATACAATAGATATTGTCAGTAATATTATTAAACAAAGATGGGATTTATTAGTCTTACAAATCTCCTAAATTTAATTCTGTATCAATCATAATGTTTGCACTAAGGATTTCATTTATATCATACATCAAATGTTCCTATAGAAATTTATATAATTTAATTTTAAATAACTTTATGGGGATGTTTTTAAATTCCAAAGTTAATTTATTAGATAGACTTAAACCTAAAATATTAAAATTTATCATGCCACACTAATCTACTAATTAACCTCTATAATGTGATTATTTCTAGTATTGTACCTATGAGCTTGTGAACTGTATTTAGTATCAGTTTGATAGTTTAATATACATCAGGAAATAAAATATCTATAAATATATCACAGTAATAACTTTTAACTTAAGAAATATAGGTCTACAATTTTCCTTAAAACCAGTTCAGCTTATTAATCTATTAACTTCTTTGTTGACATTTTAATAAAATGCCAATATTGTTACTGTTCGTCCATGTATATAACCCATAATTGATATTCAAGACTTTAATTTGATCATTTATTGATTATGTAAATTAAAAAACCTTGTGCAATATAAGACCTTACTATTTAATTGAAATATTCCTTAGAATTAGAAACATTTTAAGCATACTTTAAAAGCTTTCTTCTCTCAATTATTTTTTTTTGTAGCCTGTATATGTAGGCTATATTTTTAATCGTGAATTTAATGTCAACTTGAAACAGAATAAAGGAAACACTTCTTTCCTGATGACAAATATATATTTTTTTAAATTGCAAAACAAATGTAATAGTAATTTCACTGCATTTAACTGTAGACTACGCTATAACAAACAGATTTCCGAGCTATGTTAATCTAAATATAAAAGAAAAAAAATTAATCCTTTGAATGTATCTTTTAGTGGTATACTCAAAACAGAAAAAAATAGTGACACCATTACATTTTATATTTTGATGAAAAAATTGATTTATCCAAATTTTGTAACACCCAGTATATTAAAATTAAATTATTTCTATTTTCTGAGGAGCTTAAACCAAAAGCTATCAATGAGGGGTCAGATAATCTTTTATCTTTCTTCAAAGCTGAGAAATCCAGCCATTTTCATACTTTTTACAAACCCTTTGAATATATATTTTTTGTAAAAACAAACAATTTTCTTTTCATAATTACCTTGGCGTAAATCTCCAATAACATCAACTATCATGTCAATGTTCAAGTCTTCTAAATAATCTTTTCCAGCAATGCCAGCTTGCCTACCAAGATAACGGCAGATTGCAACAGATTGACAGAGTTTAAGTTTACCACCATCTACTTCCAACACTGGTACTTTACCGAAAGGAGTGGCTGAAAAGGCAATGATATTGTTAAAAGTAATCAAAACAATAATATTTATTAAAATAGATGATATATAATGTTTTATGTATCATCACAGGACACATGTTTTTCTAAATAACCTACCAATTTTTGATTAAATTTACAAAACAGGTGAAATTTCCAAGAGGAGCAAATTATATTTAAAGTAGTTTTTAAGAGTGAAAAACTGAAATGATCATTGGTTTGCTTACTATTTAAATTGTATTTTCATTATACTTAATTGTTTATATATATACAAATTAATTATTTCAGGCAAGTGCTGTATACTTTTATCACAGTACTTCAATAGAGTACCTACTTCAATATAAACTTGACCCTCCAACTGTCAATGTTAATTTTCTTCATTTGTTTAAAAGTTAATAAAATATATTATTTTTATACAAAACCTAACTTATAAGGTATCATTTTTCTGAGAAAGTTGCATAGAATTCATCTATGTAATTTATTATTTTTTTGAAACTGTTTTAGACTAAGTATGTTAGATGTCAAAAAATGAAGTTAACTTTTTTCAGAAAAACCTGTATCATCCAAAATCAATAGTTTACCACCTTTTTCCAAGATATACAAAAGTTTTGTGTAATATTTGTGAATATATTTTAGAAAAATAAATAAAATAAATTTGTTACATTTTCAAATATATATATATATATATATATATATATATATATATATATATATATATATGTGTTATGCAAAAAGGGGTTTTGTTAGACTTATTTTCAAAAATTCACCAAAAATAGTTACATTTATGGAAAACACAACTTCTAATCATTATGTTCAGAAAGGTGCATAGAATTTAGCTGTGTAGTGAAAAAAAAGTTAGATGTAAAAAGTTTAGAGTTATAATGTCAAATAGCCAAAAATCGGAAAGTAACAGAGGGAAGAATTTCACAGAAATGGTAATGTACACCATACAATTTTTTTTTTTTAATTTTTTCAACTATAACTAGAGATTTGAAATATATTTGTGAATATATTTAGGGGAAAAATATTGTTACATTTTCAAAAATACAGAAATTGCTTTACGAAAAAGGGGAATTTGTTGAATGTATTTTCAAAAATTCACCAAAAATTGTAATAATTATGGAAAACCAACTTCTATATATCATGATATTCAGAAAAGTTCATAGAATTTAGTAGTGTAATGAAACAAAAGTTTGAAAAATAATTTTGGAGTCAGTATGGCAAAGAACAAAAAACACCCAAAAATCGAAGGATAAATTTCACTTCAAAGTCCAATTGAACATAGAAAATTTTGTTTTACATTTTTTTCAAGTATTACAAACGTTTTCTAGTATAAATGTGAATAACAATTGGTAAAAAAAAAAATCAAATTCTAAAACTTTCAAAATAGAAATAATTTTTTCCCGGAAAAAGTGGTAATCGACAAAGTGAGGTTAGGTTTGTAACCTCGACCATTTAGGCCTAACAATCTAAAGCTAGGCCTAAGACTAAATCACTAGATTTCACTAAAACAATAAACTTTACAAAGAACAACACACATATTATACACTTGTATAATCAAATAAAACACTCCATATAAGAAAATTTGTTTTTAAGCCTAGGCTTGTAACTTTTCTAGGTTAGCCCAAATATAAACCATTCAAAAACTAGAACTTCACTCAAAAAAATAAACTTTAGAAATAAAAACACATATATTGTAACTTGTATACACAATTTATATACAATTTGTATACACAAACCTTCAGAATCACAGAAATATATAATCCCACATCAAAGTGCCTCGCTTTTCCATGTAAATTTATATCACAAACTTGGGTATATTCAGAGTTAAAAACAAGATCCTGTAAATAAAACTGTAGGATATATCAAGTAATACCAACTTGTAGAATGAAATCTTCTCTTCAACATACTATAAAGATCGGTTACAAAATATAGATTGAATAATCGATTATCTTATTTAGTAAAATGCACCGAATGCCAAGTGAAATTCCTTCCGTTGGTACTTCTTTGGTTAGACAGAAATATCTCGCGATCTATGACATACAGAACAATTTGTAAACCACAGAAGGAAACAGAAAGTTGTGATCTACAGAACAGTGTTTTGTTCGACCTGTTTGACAGAAAAATAGATTTGTGATCAAATGAGAAAAAAATGGCTTCGCTTTTACTAAAAACCGCAGACTTGAAATCTTTGACATTACGTATAAAAAATATGCGAACTTCAACAATTTTTGGAATATTATTTATAACTTTTTGTAGTATTTTTTTGCATGATTATTACGGAACATTGACTACGGAACATTAGCTTTCCAACAGTATTTTATTTATTGCGATAGGATGATTCTAAGTGGGCAAAACGTTGAATTGCAAAATACGTGCAAAATATATGTTGAATTGCAACGACGGATGGGTCGTATTGGGTCAGTTGACGTGTGGAGAATTTACTCGAAAGAGATCAGGATGCAAAGCCAACAGATTCATGTGAAATAAGAGCCATGTTTGGTATTTTGTATTTGGCTGGTGTTTTGAAATCGAGTAGAAGAAATATTCTTGACATGTTCAACATGCAATCAGGAACTGGTGTTGAAGCTATCTATGTCACCATAAGTAAAAATCGCTTCCTTTTTCTTTTGCGCTGTTTACGCTTTGATGATGTACACGTTAATTAAGAGATCAACACAAGGCTGTAGATAAACTAGCAGCAATTAGGGAAATTTTCGATTTATTTATTGCAAACTGCAAAAAAGCTTTCAACCCAAGTGACTACATGACAATTGATGAACAATTGGTTGCATTTCAGGGGAATTAATTGTACATTCCGTCAATACATACCAAGTAAAGTCGCGAAGTATGGAATAAAAGTATTTGCACTTGTGTCATCTTCAAATTTGTACTGTAGTAACTTAGAGGTTTATGTTGAGGTTAAGCCAGTGGGGCCATTCAAAATCAGTAATAGACCTAATGATTTAGTGTTACGTCTAACTGAACCATTATCTGACTCAAAACGGAATATTACAGTTCATAATTGGTTTCATTGTTGCTTGCTAATTAACTTCTTGAAGACAGAAAACTTACTCTTCTGCGGACTATAAGAGGAAACAAGAGCGAAGTTCCTGCAATATTCTTGGCAGACAAAAATAGGCAAGTATACAGTAGCTTGTTTGGATATCAAGAGTGTAACTATCTAAAAATATGTACTTTATGAGTTCATACATAAAAGTTACAAAAAATATATATATATAAAATGAATTTAATATTACTATATTTAAAAATTTGCACAGCAATTATGGGCGCCAGGAAGCTCTCGCTTCCAATTTTGAAAAATGAGTTTAATTTTACTTAATTTAAATTTACGAATTTGCATATCTATATCTCAGGGCATGAGTTCTTTTTTCTGTGTACTAACAGTGATTCCTGATTAGAAATGAATAACACTTGCAACTGAAATTTTGACATAAACATTTATTAAACATAAAATATATTAAATGCATGTAACAAAAATCAAAGGAAAAATTCATATAAAATGTCTTATGCTAACACATCCTATCATTATTATTATCATTACTCAGATCTCAAAAGAAAAAGAATTTATTCAAATTATATTAATAAATTTATATTATTATTTAGTTGCAACTCAAAAAAAAAAAAAAAAAAAAGATTTTACCTTATTTCTCTTGGTAAATATTTTAATTAGTAAAAAAGTATAATTTTTTATGAAATTGAAAATTAATTGATTAATTATTAAAAAATAACTTTACTTTAGCATATTGTTATACTTTAAAACTCAAAAACAAAAGACATTGCATCTTATTGATGAAATACATAATTTAACAATATCAAACATATAACTTGAAAGTAAAAAATCTAAATTATTCAAAATACATATATATTGTTAGATAATGAAAGTCTAAACGTGTTATACCAAATCACGTTATATTTTTTATTTCAAAAGCACTTTTTCTCAAGAGATGACTTGCTTCCTTCAATGTGACTGCTTGCTGATTCTGCAAAGTTGCATAGTTTTTCATTTTTGCACCATTAACACGTTCACCCGGATGTTTGCCTCCACTGGTACATGAATTCATTTAAACGCCTCAACAATTTTAGTTGTATAAAAAATTAAAATTTTAGAAACATAATTCTGCACAGCAGGCCCGTTTTTAACCCTTGTAGCGCCCCTGGGCAAATTAAAGAGATGCCCCCCCGATTAATTCATCTTTGCCAGTTTTGGTTCGGGTGGGATTTCTCCCTTAACTCCACCGAACTCCTTTTATTTGATGAGTCGGTAAGTCTTTCCAATATCCACCACCTATGGACCCGCCGTGTCCCGGACTGGCAACCGGCTACTGTAAAAACTTGCAAGTATTATTACTGCAGTTACAGGCGTAGGTGTTATGATTGACGTCACAACATAACAACCTTGTATTTTACAGTATCACGGACCACCCACCCACCCTAAAATATAGTTATTAATTATTGCAAACGTTTATTTCTATACATAACCATAGCTCATTTTATTTCAACTGTATGTTCACTTTTTAATTGAGTCTTGTAAAACAACTTTAATACTTCAACCATAATATCTCTTATTTCCTTTATACTTTCTTTCTCTTATTATTATACTATATATATTTATACATATTTCCCTCATACTTTCTCCTTATATCCTATTTACATTATTGCTTCTTTTTTCTACTGATCTTTGATGTAGCAAAACTATCAATTATATCTTTAAAGTCAAGCTTCAGTGTAATATCATTCTGCATACATAACAGCATTAAGCTATTCAGCTTTTCATCTTTATTGTAGAACGATTTTATGAATGAATTTATACGAAACGAGGTGATTTTTGCGATGCGTGAGTGATGAGAGAGCAAAACGAGTTTTCTGTTTCGGACGCTATTTTCTAACCGATAAGCATGGAAATGTTACCAAATTTTTCATAAGATCTGAAGAATGGTTGTGCTACCTTAAAATTTTGATTTTTCAGCTCTATAATTTTTTATAGTTTTTTAAATTTATAAACTTTTATCGACATATACAGCCTTAATATGGTTGAAATTTTTTCAATAAAAATTTTTTTTTTTATGGCCCAAAACCCTTGCGCCCCTAGTACGCTTGCCCCCCTGGGCAAGTGCCCATGTTGCCCAGTTATAGAATCGGGCCTGCTGCACAGATAAATAAAATTACCTATGTATATAGTGTATCATCACTGGAGCATGATCAAGAAACATTTTAAGAATAAAAAATTTAAAAAACATAAAGGTACCGTTCCTTAATTATAAGAGTTTTTATTAAATATTAAGATGTATTCTTAAACATTTTGATAGTAAAAGAAAAACTTTTGATTAAATTTTTTTTAATGAATTAAAAAAATGTTGATTCAAATTATTTTGATTTAAAACACTTTCCTGGTGTGTGCAAATTTATTGCAAAGCACAATAATGTTTGGATGAAAACAAACAAACAAATATTATTATCTGTTGAGAAACAAATGTTTTTGTGTAGGCAGCCATTTTGTTTTTTAAAACAAGTCCAGTCCTTTAGCACCTAACACAACTACTAATAAATTGAAAGATAGATGTTTATAGAAGATTATACAAATTCCACAAGTTTGCAGTACTATCCAGATCAATTACTATGAAACAAAATGGGTTATAAATGACAAAAGTGGATTGAGCTTATCTGATTCACCCCCCAAATCAGTATGTATTTTATTCGACCAATCACATTAATATTAATCGACCAATCAAACATATTTTTACATTTAACACCAGTGGCACACACATAAAAATTTTAAATTTCCCATAAAAGTACTGCATTGTAATTATAGAGTATTACTCAAAAGGTTTAACTAAAAAAAAAAAAAAAAACAACTAATTCTATGAAGGGTTAAAAGACAGATTTCAGAAATGCAAAGCATATTGTTTAGCTGGAGGGATTTACATTTGGGATATTAGGCGATACAGGTTGAAAAGCTTTTAATACTTACTTTTTAGAAATAAGTAAAAAAATATAGAAACAATAATTTTTGAAACTATTAAAATTTTTTCCTACTGACTGTGGCTGGATTAGTCAGGTATTTGGACTAGTGGGACTCCATTGTACTACAGAATTTTAAAATTTGATCATTATTAGTAACAGTTACCAAAATAATTTCAAGGAAGTAAAAATCAAAATTCCACAGACTAATAATTTAATTTCTCTAAAAAGCTTTGCATTCTATACGATAATATAAAATTAAAACCAGGTTCCATACTGGAATTACTCTCTCCTCTCTCCATAATTAGGCATAGTTATAGAAAAATAAATTTGAAGATAAATTAATTTTATTTCCTTTAACTAGGCTTAATTATAGAAAAAGAAATTTGATAAATTTTATTTTATTTATCATAATTAACCAAAAAACTATTTTATATATCTAAATTTTCCTATATGAATATACAATAACAAAAATTAGGCAAATATAAAGGAATTACTTACTTGGTTTTATTTTCGGCCAGTCTTCTACATTGAAACGGTAGTCTTCAAAATCTTCGCCCAAGTAGGAAAGCATGAACCTGATGGGTTCACCTAAGCCCTTAATGGGAAAATAGATCAACTTGTACTTGGGTGCCATGAAGTGAAACTTACAGAGAGCAAGAGTAGATTGTGAGCTTTAATCAATGAACAGTCATATACATAGCCTTGACAACTTTTATTGCATCACTACACAAAGAGTATACCTTCCTTCAGTAGTACAAACCTAACTTTTATTATGTAAAAGAAAATCCTTTGCTTTTGAATATAATATAGATGTGGTAATAACATATAATAACATTTTTGATAACAGACCATGTGAATTGAATTAAACCATCACATTCTAGTTAAATCAAATATAAAATGTAGTTAAAAAATAAATAGTGCTATAATACTGCAAAACTTGAAACATATAAAATATTTACAGGGAAAACTTAAATTTTAGGAAATCTGACAAAATCAAAAATGAAAATTCCAATTTTCTCAAATTCAGCTCAAATATTTTAATCAAACATAGTTATAATATTATGTCTCAAGACTCAAATAAAACCTATTAGTCATCAGCATCTCTCTTAAAATTGATTTTCTGGAGTTATAGGTTAAAAAATAAAATGAATAGCAGATGTTGTCATAAAAGTTGGAATATCCGAAAGTCGGCTATATCAATTTAAACCACATTTTAGTTAAATGTGAATAGATATATCCTAAACTAACGTGACATACTCCAAATTTTTTAAAACATTACAGTTTACAATGATTTTGGAAAATACTGAAACAAACTCGGTAGCAATCTTGTGGTAACATCCACCCATTGATTAGTATTTTGAGTTTTAGTCCAATTCATTTTATATATGAGAAATTTGAACAGGATTATTATTATTTCTATGGTAATTACCACAAAAATTTGACAGATTGATGTTCCTTGTATCTCCAATGAATGGAATGAAAAATAAATGTTAAGGATCTCTAATACTCTCAAGACAGTGGTGCATTTTTTCTAATAAATAACCATTGAAAATATATTTATTTCATTTTTAATATTGAAATAAATTGACTGCATAGTTCATAGAGAGAAACCTAACAAATATGTTTAAAAAAAACCTTTATACAAAAACCAAATTTAATTTCTAGCAGAAACATAAAATAATTATTACAAAATCTCAGTTCATTTTATTACAATTCAATATTGGCTCATTTTCATAGATAGTATTAGTGAAGAATTGGTAAATATTCATTAAAAATTATTTTCTCAACCATATTTATTTATTAGAAAGATTTTTACAAAATATTATTATAGTCATAAAATAAACAAGATAACCTCTGTGGTATTATTTTATAATAAGATAAAGTTTTTGAGTAAGTCAGAAGGTCATCAGAAACATTCAATTATTAATTTACACTTTGGCATTAATGTTTGATAACATTCGAGATCTTATCTAAACTTAAAGGTTATTATGTTAAATGATAACTAATTATATTAGGTTATTAAGCTTAGTTTTAGCTCAACTTTTATTTTATTTATAACTGAAACATTTGGTATCATTTTAATCTGAATCAATTATTAATTTAGTAATAATTGTTATGTTAACTTTGTTTAAACAGTTTAATAAGGACAACTCATTTTATTAAATGATTTAGGTCTCAAATTTAGCAAATATGTTAACACTTTCTAATAAATATTCAGTATACAATAGAGTTATGTAATAAGTCAGAAAAACAATGCCAAGATTTCAGTGTATAAGTTTTGAGATAACCTGACCCAAAAATAGTGGTTTTTGGAACAATGTTTATCATCTGTGTAATGCTCTACAGCCAAACGAGAGGACTAATTTTGATAAAATTTGATATGAGGGCATTTTGGCCATGTGTTTCAAAGACATTTTTATAACTCACAATTTTCAATATGCCATAAAATCAAAACTCAATATTCTGATTTTCTCAAAAGGGTTTAAATTTTTTAAAAATAAAATTGTATTAAAATGTGCCTAAAACAAAATGTATTGGTTGTTTAAATACAACAACCAGAAATGCCTATTCAAGAGGTATTGGTTTAAAAACCAATAAATTGATTAAATTTTGGTGAAATTTGAAGATTAATAATACAAGCCGATGTGTCACATTGCAAGTAAAAGAAAATTATGATTCAGGAATAATGGTGTAATATATTTAAACTGTGTTCGTTTAGTTCTTTGCAACAGACTTTTTGAAACAATATAAATGTACGTTATGGCGTGATGTCTACGTCATAAATTATTCCAAGAGATTTAAGTGTATCTGTGTGTAATTCAATTTCTATACGATAAATGCGCACATTTAATAATTTGCAATTGGCATAATTCACTAACAAATATTACGTATCATTAAAGAAATTGCACATCACAATATTCAGTATTTTAAAGTCAAATATAAGTGTCTTGTACACAATGTTTATAAACAAACAGTACACTTAAATTCTACAGTCCATTTTGCAATTAATTGGTTATTAAATTGTTCTATAGTTGGAAGTGAATAGTTTGTATATTTTTATTGAAAGCCTTTTGACTTTTATCTAAGTTTTGCTTAAACTAATTTTAGGATGTGTCATTCCGACGACTAAACAGGTTCTGTATTTGGTGATTTGTACAGATTGTCATTTTTATTTCAAATGTTGCTGGTTACAAACTAATAAACTATTTTTATAAGTTACGCTATACATTACAATTAAGAAGATGCAACTTTTGAAATATAATTTTCTATTTAGTATACACCAATTAAAATAATTATAATGTTCAGTAAAATGGGCACCACTTGTAGAATCTTCAATTAACAAATACATGTACAACTCAAAACAACATACACTTAATGTGTTGAAGATGAAGTTACAATGAATAACCATTATCCTCAGTTATTACTTGTACAAACTTTTTGAATAGAACTAATAAAGATAAGATAAATGTGTCACAAAAATAACAAAATACTACACTGCTTTTAAAAAGTCGACTTGATAAAAAAAAGTGTTTATTGTTGGGGGTTGTGTTTTCATTTATTAAGATAACTTATCTAAATAAAACTTACATTACTTGATTGATTACAAATTATTCTTTTCAGAGTATCATTGATGTATTTGAACCTATTGGTTAAAAAATTGGAAGACACAAGAAGAGGATGAAGAATAACAGTATTTGGTAGATCTATTCCAAGAATGGACAGTTTTCTAAATAAAGTCAACCAGTAAACTTCAAAATCAAATGCCAACTTTGAAGAGTAGAAAGAAGATATTGTAACACTCAGAATAGCAGATATTAATAACAAACACATCGCTTTAGATCTTTCTGATTCCTTGTACTTTATATCTAACATCTTCATCCTGGAATCTATCTTATCCATTTTATCCACAAGGGTTAAAAATCTGTTTCGAGTAATGAAATAAGCTGTCAGAACAGACGAGCAATGCATGTAACATAGTAAATAATAGGGTTAAAAGACACGACGTGATTGGATCTATAGAATATAGGTCAAAGATCCTGATTGGTTCCTAGCTCATGCGAGTGTAGTAAAATTAATTAAAGAAAGCCGTAAACTATTAATAAAAAACTTCCAAGAAAACAATTTAGTAGAGAGTCGGGCACTTGGGCACAAAAATCGGGTGGGGGAAGGTGGGGGTGACCACGTGACCTCCCCCACCCCCTTGCCCCACCACCCCACCCCTCCCCTCCCCCACCACCCCACCCTCCTCTCCCCCTTGCCCCCTCCCCCTTGCCCGCCATTTTGTTGCCCCCACCTGGGAGACGCCATTGCGTTACCCCCGCCCCTCCCCACGCCCCCGAACGCCATTTTGTTGTTTTACCCAATCCTTGCCCCCACCTATGACGTAAGACGCCATTGTTTTCGACGTGCAGACACGGGATTCGAACCTGTGAAGTTAAGATTTGAAGGCAGACACGCTACCGACTGAGCTATCATGCATAGTATTACACATTGTATATTTAATGTATTATATGCCATGTTGTTGAGTACACCCATAAACCCTCCCCATACCCACCATCCATCAGTGACATAATGCATTCGTCATATAGGTAAGAAAGGGGGGTCGCGTCGCTTTCGGCTATCTCGTATCGGCTACCATTCCAAGGTCATATAGGTAAGAAAGGGGGGTCGTGTCGCTTTCGGGTATCTCGTTTCGGCTACCATTCCAAGGTCACAGGAAGGTGTGTTTAGATAAGACAGAGAGGTTCTGACTGGTCTATGTCAGCCGGATTGTGTGAAGTTCGGAAGGCAGACACACTCTGAGCTATTACACATTGTAGTCGTTTGTTCAACGTCGGTTCCACCGAGCCACCTGAATAGAGTGCATCCGAGGACACAAACACAAATCCGTACCGTAAGGCGTACCGAGTTTTTCGCGCACGTCAAGCCTTTTGTACCTTAAAAATCTGTTACAATTCGATCAAAACCAATTCTAAATCTTCCATTCTCCGGTTCACTGTCCTTATCTATTACAATGAATCCATGTTTATCTTTCCACGCGGTGGCACAAATGTTTTTAAATGCACTAAACACCATGTCGGTGTTTACGTGATCATTGTAAATGTGTCGTAAATTGAGATCGTCCTGCTTGAAAAGGACCAAGAGATTGGCATTGTCTCGAATCAATTGTTTGGGAATCCTGCTGTACGTCTGTCCTAAGTAGAAGGAATCTATATTATTGTGACGTCCCATGGTGAAATAGTTACGTATATTGTCGTGTTTCTCGCAAGCTATGTCGTCAAAAATTATTATCGAATTTGGCTCCGCTTCACTAGGATGGATGACATTTTCGTTGTCCGTGAATGTGTAATAACCAATTTCTTTGGTATTTCCCAGTATAGTTTCCAAAAACTTGTACTTTGGCTGCTGGAGTGATTTAGAAAATACGTAGACGTTGGAAAATTTCAGGCCATTTGGGTTGAAAAGCAAATTAAAGCACATTAGTCTTGCCACTGTTTGATGGGCCGCACACTATAGATCGAACTGTGTTTGGTAATAAAGAACTGTGACGGTGCATTGTTGAGCCGTCTCCTGCAACAACGTCAAAGTTTCTTACACGTAGTTTATCCACTGTGTTTTTTAAACGCATTACGCAACGTTTGTCTAAATACTGTGGAAAACTAACAGTGTTATCCTATTAAATACCTAAACAACAAGCTTGGTTTTATCAATCCAACTATCGTGTTCCTTGTCAAACCCTAACCACCGCACCAGTACTTTGTTACCCTTTTTGCGTAATACTTTTTCAACAAGATATGCGTTGCCGATCTTTGACTCGCTTAATTCTTCGGCATGGAATCCTCCTTTCAGAATGTCACCTTTCGAGTCTTGTAGAATGTACGTTACAGGATTGGTCGGTACAACAGCGTACACGGTAAACACTTCGTTTGTCCAGTTGGGTAGATATCCTTTAGCAAAAGTCTTTTTAAATTTCGATATTCTAACTTTGTTGTCCACTTTAAATCGCGCCAGTGCTTTTGTACTCTTGCGTGCTATTTTGTCCAGTAACATTTTCTCGTGCTTTTACAACACTTGAGCGGGTTTCATGCCGATAGTACTATGCACAGTGTTATTGTATGTCTTTACTACGTTTTTCAGCAGCTCCAAACACTCGTAACTACCGCATGCCGTAAATTCACACCACATTATATTTTTCAAAGTACGGTTCAGACGCTCCACCATAGACGCTTTTTTGTCTGAAAAAGTGGCGTAGTGATTTATATTGTATTTTTTCATTAATCTCTTCACATGCGTATTGAAAAACTCCTTCCCCTGATCGGTCTGAAAGTTATTCATAGGATGTTTTTTCAGTATCGGTTCTAACGCTATAGATACGTCTAGAGCAGACTTTGTCTTTAGTGGTAACGCAATCGCAAATTTTGTTAGACAATTTATCATAGTCAGTATATATTTGTAGCCTTGGTTTTCTTTAGCATATGGAATCATTTCCACAAGATAGGCTTGATAAAGGTCATTAACTCCTTTCAGCGTCACACCTCGGGTTTTGAAATTTCTTCGCGCGGGCTTGTGAAGTTCCGCCGCAATGGCTCGCCTTACATCCATTATGTAAATGAATGTGTTTACAGTTTCGTGGCACTATTTATTTCCTGGAGATACTCTTGTGCACGTAACCTCGAAATTATCGCTGCTTGTTCCCGCCTCACCGTTGCTTTGGATTAATCCGCCAAAAATTGTCCATAAAAGATCCGCAGAGATGTCGGAAGCTTTACGAAAAGCAACGTATCCAGGTGTCTTTGTTTTAAAATTGAGACTAGTAAACGTAAAGCCCAACAAATCACCATCAGCTGTTCCATTTTTCATTTTGTCCACCAAACATTCAAAGCCTCTTTTTATCCAATCAATTTCCGTGACATTCTCGGGTGGTGGATGAAATTTAAACTGAATTTTAGTCCTTACAGTACGAAATTTTTTCGTCTCCCTACTTTGCGAGGAAACAATGTAAATTGGCTCCATAGTTCTTTTCAAGTAGCCGTGTGAGTCACCTTGTTTTAACTTTGGGTGTGCTACACTCTGGTAGCCAGTAACCCGACTGTGGACACTACTTTTGTGTTGGGGAGAGTCAAGGGATTTGGCCCCGGGCGAGTTATTCCATCACGTGACCGCTTCTCGTCCGCACCGCCCGTCCAATGCTGCACCGTCACTTCCAATGCTGTCACTTGAACGCCCACCTGGTGGTGGTGGGGGTACTCCCAAGGGGGGAGCAAAGTCTGTATTTGTAAAAATGGCTGGATGCGGGCAAATCCACCGGTCGCTAACAGGTTACCGATTGGATGTTTGGGTTGGCAAATCGGTTGCTAAAAATATATTTTGGTTGGTAAATCGGTTGGTAAAAGTATATTTTGGTTGGTAAAAATATATTTCGGTTGTTAAATAGTGACCATAATAAGACTAACACCCGTGTGGGCTGTGGTAAGCATAGGTTTAGACAAAAGTAGGAACTTTAATAGACATAAGTCTAGGTTAACAATCTTTTAGGTGTTAGGTTTAACACGATACCTAAACACATGTGCTACACCCTGGTAGACAGTGAGTCAACTGCAAACGTTGGGTCGGCCCGAGGAACCTCCGGCCCTTACCTTACACACACAACGCGCGAAAAACTCGGTACGCCTTATGGTACGGATTTGGGTTTGTGTCCTCGGATGCACTCTATTCAGGTGGCTCGGTGGAACCGACGTTGAACAAACGACTACAATGTGTAATAGCTCAGTGTGTCTGCCTTCCGAACTTCACACAATCTGGCTGACATAGACCAGTCAGAACCTGTCTGTCTTATCTAAACACACCGTCCTGTGACCTTGGAATGGTAGCCGAAACGAGATAGTCGATAGCAACGCGACCCCCCTTTCTTACCTATATGACGAATGCATTACGTCACTGATGGATGGTGGGTATGGGGAGGGGGTATGGGTGTACTCAACAACATGGCATATAATACATTAAATATACAATGTGTAATACTATGCATGATAGCTCAGTCGGTAGCGTGTCTGCCTTCAAATCTTAACTTCACAGGTTCGAATCCTGTGTCTGCACGTCGAAAACAATGGCGTCTTACGTCATAGGTGGGGGCAAGGATTGGGTAAAACAACAAAATGGCATGCGGGGGCGTGGGGAGGGGCGGGGGTAACGCAATGGCGTTTCCAGGGGAAGGGGAAACAAAATGGCGTCTCCCAGGTGGGGGCAACAAAATGGTGGTGGGGCCAGGGGGAGGGGGCAAGGGGGAGGGGCCAAGGGGGTGGGGGAGATCACGTGGTCACCCCCACCTTCCCCCACCCGATTTTTGTGCCCAAGTGCCCGACTCTCTACTCAATTTTGTGTTATAAATAGTTTTAAAATGATTTTATAATAAATGTTTTATAGTAAAACGTTGTAGATGTGTAAGATGAATAATTAAATATGAATTGATGTGTCAAAGGGTTTTTGGAGAAAACGCGGGAGAGAAAATCTCGTGGTTTAGTCAGTCTTAGTTGGAATCTTGTAGGTGATGGTTGTGTTAAAAAGTCTTGGAACAGAGCTTGGAGGTGAAGGTCGTGTTAAAAAGTTTTGATAGATGTGTTGTGGAAATTGGAACTATGAAAGTTTGAATGTGAACGTTTTGTTAAAAAATGTAATATATTAATATTTAGTCTCAAATAAAGATTAGAAAAGTAGAAAATGGTTAGAAAAGTAATAAAGAGTGTTTTTAATGACAATGTAAACGTGGTTAACAGTCTAATAGACTTTGTGCAAACAATGGACAAATAAAGTGAATGACTGGACAGTTAATATCAATCTTAATGAACACTAGAGTTTGTAAGATTAATAATACTAAGAGACTATGTTCTTTATACGCAAGTCTTAAACTGATCATTTACCACGTGGCGAAAATCGTGTATTAGAATGAACATTCCTTTTATAACCACACACTATGAACAATTTTAACAAAAAACATTTCTAGAGTGCTGTGCAAAATTATGCGACATGAACTTTTTGGAAAACAACGCTTGCAGTAATCTACAAGATATAGGACATCTTGAACTACTATCTTCGGACATTTTTTATGAAAATTGGTGTTGTGGTATAAACACCTTATGTTAACTTAGGATTAAGGACTTATATTATGTTTTGATATATTTTGCTATACATGTTTGATATTTTTAATCTGCTTAAAAAATATTTTAAGAAAAATAAATTAATAAAATAATGAAATTTTAATATTTAAAGTAAATCTCCATCAGAGATCTACAAAGTGATTTAAATTTAAATTAAAAAATTAACTTCCTGTTGCAACATTTTTTGAATAGAAAAAGAAAAGTACAATAAAGAGTTTTTATAAAATTTATAACATGTGTTTAAAAAAAAGAATATAATTGTAGGATGTTTAATAAAAAATAAATAAATATGTACAATTTCAGCAGAAAAAGACTTGGATCTTTCTTTCATCACCTATGCCAAGTATTTTTAAAAGAACTTGAGACCTCGAGATATTTTGATAATTTAAATTCATGTTTTTTTCAAAATTGATGTTAATACATCTGGCGCCCTAATGACCGAGCAATATTTAAAATTAATTATAAATAACCTTCTTAAACTTCACTTTTTTAATTTTAATAATAAAGTAATTAAATTTATAAAACCTTAGGTTTTATAACTATTACATGCAATACATCAAATAAAATAAAAAATTATCTCCTTTCCAATTTTCATATAAAATATAAATATTGGAACATAAATTATACTGTAGAAACATATAGTGTGCAAATCACCCCAGGAAAGTAAAGGGTATTTACAATGCAAACTATTTTGGCTAAAAACTTTGTTTAAACAGGATATAAACAAAAAATAAGATTTAATAAAATCGGATATTTAATTTCGTTATAGAACATACTTTTACTGCGATAGTTTTTAGCAGTCAATCAGAAGTAATAATAAGTTATAAAGAAATTTGAGAACACCTTTGGAAATATGTAGAGAAACTAACATTGTTTGGTTTAAGATTCATTACCTATGATTGCATAAGTTATACTGCCATTTATTCTGACTGACAGATTAATACATTATTCAGATACATTTAGAGTAAATTTTGTAAATATTCTTAACAAAAGATATAGTAAATATTGATACGATAACTTTGACCTCACGTTGGAGTGCCAAATTGTAATATATATATATTTTTTTATTAAACTTACTTGATATCCAATACAGTAAGGCTGTATTATTAATTATTAGTATTTAATTAAATTACCAGTTAGCAATAAGTACTCATTTTTTAGAATTAATAAAAACATTTAACAAACTTTATTTTCAGAAATTCAGTATAAATAAATAGTATTTGCAAACTATGTAATTGTTCATTTCATTTAATTAATATCTTAGAATGTTCAATGATTCTAAACTTTCTATTAAATGGAATAATAATTACAATAGAATAATGTTTATTACAATCATTCATATAGTCTTTGGCACATCCAGGTATTGGTTTCGATTTTATCGTTCATATATTCTCGGGTTCTTACATTATAAATTGGGTTAAATAGTTCATGTACTTCACAAGATCCTTAATGTTTACTCAATCAATTATCAATATGTAAGCATTGTCTTTTGTCTCTATTTACAAGTAATCTTAATCTCGGGGTGGGGCACTCGTGCTGACTAGACCTCTCTCACTCTTAGGCTAGTAATATTTTCATAAATGCTTAAAATATAAGGTGATTTAATAAATTTGGTTTTATTTTTGAAAAGTTAATATTTATAAAAGTTAATAAAATTTAGTTAAATTTGAAAAGACATTGTTGTCAAACTATGGTACGGTAATGGTTTAATCTCACCCAAATCCTATGTCTCTGAAATGATATAGTTTTTATTCTTCTTATTTAATAAATAAACTTCCCGACTTTAGATTTCTTTACTGTTCACTGTTTAACTCGCAATTATTAAAATCAAACTAATTCCTCTCTTTAAAATTGGTTCGAATCTTGTCCAGGCCTAGCCTGCAGCTCAGCGTGAGTCCTCAATTTTTTTTTGAATCCAGCTTCGGGTTTTTTTTTCATTTGTAGGCGCTGCATGGTAGTGAAAGTCGATATTCTATTGGTTTTCACAGAAATAGTCGCGGATTAATCTTTGTAGTTACTTTCAAGATGAGTGAGAAATTTTGGTTTATCATATGTAAATATTATAATTAATTTAGAATAAAACTTTAAATTTTTACTAACTGGTTTGAAAAATATTTCCTTTAAAACTTTAACTAATTACATTCTTATTCTTAACTTAAATACGGCACGCGAAAAATAGTTCGCTAAACAGATTTGCGTCATAAGTCACAATCGACTATGGCGCGATTTATTGTCGATTTCCCTTTGGCTTAGATGTTTCAATATTCTCGGAATTTTCATAATCATATGGGATGAGGTGTTAACTAAATCAGATGTAGCATTTCATGGGCTAAATTTTGAGATATTTCACATCTCTCTACGTTATTTGGTTCCGTAGTAATTTTAAATTCAATACGGTAACATCATGGCAATTCTCTCATTTTCGCAAGGACGGCCGATTTTAAATCATTATTTTATGGTTTTCCCGATTAAGTTTCATGTGGAACATGGTATCGTTGGATAGGAAAATTAATGGAGATTATCGTGGTATAGGTCGTTCATAAATTATTTCTTGTAATAAAAAGTACTCCATGCATTTTGGTGGGTCGTAATCAATTTCTATAATTTGCTTTAGGCCTAGTTGGTAGTTGCAGTTTTCCGATAATAGAGTTCGCCATGTGTCTGTTTATAAGATTCCAGCAGAATTTGAACCCTACTTACACGTTCAAATTGTCTATTCGTTGGTTATGCCTATTTTAAATAATAAATTGGTATGATTGTGAGATGAAATATTACAACTATTTGACAGGATAACACTTTGTATTGAATGAATGTTTATTTTAGCAAATTAAATTATCCTTTTTATTTTATTAGATTTATTTCATAACAGAACATATGTTTTAAAGTGTAACAATATGTAAAAAAGGAAGTTACTTTACTTACAAATTGCCACACGTTGTGCAACAATTGAAACAATTTAAAAAATAAGGGTTTTGAATTTTATTATTTTGTAAAAGAAAGAAGCCAAGTACTATTAATTGTTGGGCGCCATGGCAATTCAATAATAATTACCAACTATTATAAATAAATTTAATTTAGAAATCTCCAGGGCCGTAAGTTCTTTCAAGAGTGTACTTAAGTAGGATATTTCAAGAAATCAGAAGTCATTTTTTGTGCTAAAATTGTACATAACTTTAATAATGCATATTTATGATAACACATATAAGTTTTGAATAATCATATTCAAACATTCTATGTTAATACATCCTATTAATTTTCTATTTGTTTGAGTCTTATTGATAAAAAAAAAATGATCTGAATAAAATTTATCAAAGGAAGTAATGTTATCTTATTAGTTGCAACTTACCAAAAGAAAAATGAATTTAATTTAAAATGAAAAATAATTTCTTTTATACTAAGCAAATTATGTTATTTCATTTTTAAAATTACCTAATGCTTTTATAAAAACATTTTTTATAATTTCCAAAGTTTAAGTTTTACTTATTTATAAAAATTCAAAATGACATTTTTCTATATCTAACATTGAGCAATACAGGTTATATTAAGTACATATATATAATTCAAAAATAAAAGTTTCTTGAACGTGTATACCAATCACTTTATAATATCGTCGTAAATACTTTGAGTCGATGGTTTGGATTCTTATGTTGTCCAAGCCACCAAAAGCTTGCCTCGTGGAAAATTTCCCTCCAACCATGAACTTGTCGAATCGTCTCTCTCTCTGCTTTTCTGAATTCATATTAAAGTGTTATCAACCAAATATGTAAATTAGTCTCTTTTTTAATATACATTGTTCAATACTATTCACAAACTGTACTTTAGTATACATAATGCCATCTCGACATTAATACAGAAGACACGTGCACTGTTTTTTAGGTCACGTCCTACTAGTCTATACATTAATTTAAAAGTTCATAACATTTACATTTAACAAATTGAATATCGATTTTATAATCTCATTGTCCATAATACATTCAATGCTCAAAACTTTGAGTCATGTGAGCATTCGCAAATAACCGCATGTGCTTTTAACATACAAAAGAATTTTTTGTCTGTTCATTTCTAAACAACTTTTTGTACATTGTTATACACTAAGTTTGTTTTTGACCAACGTCAAACCCCATTGTTCACATTAAACCGCATAAATCACACTTCTACAGTTTTTCATTGTCCCATTTCACAAACATTGAAATACTCAACACGTCTGTCTACTTCGAGCCTTCCAATCCAACTGTCCTGTTATAACTAAACAAAATATACTTAATGAAACTGTTCAATATATTTTATCACTATTAATACTTCTTTTTACTAATATTGCTCTGTCCCTCTTAGGACTCAGCAATTTAAAGCGACTGAAAACTACATGTTCCCCATGATAACTCTCAAAGCCAACTGGACTGTTTGTCTACTCAAAGAGACGCTATGAAAAAAGTTCTATTACATTATCCAAACTTCCGCCTAGTAACCCATATTTCACAACACATGTACATGAAAATATTCTTAATTATTAATTCTATACTTATTCTAATCACATTAACATTCAAATATTTTTCTCTGGCTATTTCTAACATTCACTTTTCTTTTAAAATTTTGATTCCTTTTGTAGATTCTCCTAGACTCCGTCATTTATTAGATAATTCTAAATCAATCACTCTACTTACTCCAATTCTATAATAAACAAAAACGATAAAAAACCACTCTAAGCACAATAATACAAAAGACAATGTTAATTATAACTAGGGTTCAATAGATGAGATAACCTGGAGTAGGTTAGCTGACTCATGAAATATACTGTATAATTGATTACATATTTCAATATTGATATAAACAAAAATGTTTATTCAATCATTTTGTTTCTTTACAATCTAATTATATTTAATTAGTAAAAAATCATCAAATTGTGATAAATATATCATAAACCAATCTTAAAGTTATTAAAAATAAAAAATCATATTCAAATAAATAAAATAAGAGGAATAGTACAAACATGTATCAATTTATTGTTCGATAAATTCCAAAAAGTAGGTTATTTGCAAGAAAAATTATTTTATAACATTTACACAATTAATGCACAATTGGGAGAGATGAAAAGAAAAGTGTTTAGGTGACACCTTATTTTAACAAGTCACTAAAAATAATATAGTCCACCACTATATTAAAAAAAAAAAGATAAATAACCTGAATAAGTTTGTAGTACAGTACTTTGGTTGCCATATGATTTTGCATTGGCAATACGGTACGATTCACTAAATTTTGCAGTCTTTAACAACTTGTAACTAAATACATATTCAAAATATAACTGAACTGTTTTTATTTAACAGACACTTTACTATAAACATTTTAATAATAATAATATAGTTCAAATATTTGTTTCATAAATATGTAAAAAAAATTCTTAAGTACCTCTAAGTACTCGCGCCCATTTTTATAACGAGAGTACTAGTGCCAAATATTGGTGGAGAGTACTCCACCGGACCCCCAAATATTTTTTTAAATGTATAGACAACTGAACAAAATTTTGTTTGAATGTTACTTTTAGCTTACTTTTGTAGTTGTTTTCAAAGTAGGCCTACTTTCAGCATTTAGAATTTTTTTAACCAATATTTAAGTTGTTTATAAAGGTTTTTTACAAGAACTGGATTATTTCAGGAAAAAAAAACGTATCTTTCTATTTGTAAAAAAGATATTTTAAATTAATAATATTATATGTTGTTTCTGTTATAATATTTTTTAAATACTAATGAAACTATAAAAAAAATTTAAAAAACTCTTTTAGTTTGGCACAATACATATCTTATCATTCTTACTGGAACTTACCTTAGATTCGTGGAAGCAAAATCCCCAACATACAATGGGGCGTCCAGTAAGCAACTGTTGATTTGATCAAACACAATTTTTAATAAATTTAAATGGTATATTCGATATCTTCGTTAAATTCCAAACAATATGCGGTATTGTTACAATAACAATTAGGGACTAACAGGTTTCTTTTAGAAAAAACGCACACAAGTCCTGTGATTTAAAACAAGTTTATTATCATATAATAAGTAAATCTGACGAATAGAAATCCAGTATAATTGCAACGCAAGTCAACAGCCTATGGTGAAAGGAATTTTTTAAAATTATTCATAATCTATACAAATTTCATTTCGTTTGTAAACGTTAGCGAAACATCACTAGTGAAACTTTTTATAATCACCAAGTCCTTATTTAAGTTATAAAATAAAAAATAGCATTTAAAGTGTCAACAAAATTTATCCTTACGTTTATATGCATATATTATCATTTTAAAAAAAATTTAACAAAGATTTCAAATATGCCATTTAAATTTGTAATTTATCAAATCAGCAAATACTTACTGGATGTTCCAGTGTACGAGTTATCTGCCTTGCCACGGACTGTTAGACCTCGTACGAGGGTCTAGCGTAACCCCAGTCCACTTTGTCTCAACCTCGTCCAACACAGACAAGGCAGATACTGTAGAAAACTGGTTTGACAGTTGTCTCATAGTCATTTGAAGGTACTAATCCGCGCCTCAAAATTGCCAACCTACTCCGGCCAGCAGCATAAACTCTCTTCTAGGGGGTCTGTGAGCACCCCGCGCGAGTACTTAAGGGTTAAATACTGACATTTTCGGTTTAAAACTAAATTGTAAAATTACTATTATTATTTTTTTTAAGAAGAAAAAGATTATAGAGTAGTAAAAATATTGTGAGATATACAAAATGTATATCTCTCTTGTATGGTAGATCCTGAAACATTCCCTACACTGTCCATACACAGTTAGTCACCTAGTAGACCTTCCTGTTGAGATTTCTACTTTTAAAAACATAAAACACAATGTTTCTATACCAAGTCTTTTATTTTAGGAAAATTCCCCCCTTCCCTCCCCCCAGAGACTAGTATTTTTTTCTTTGCAAGAACTGTATAATTTTCTTAAACAGCCAATAAATTCTTCACAAATTTTAGTCAAAAATATCATCATTGACGTTAATTTTTATTCTACTTTATTACATAAAGATTTATTTACTTACCTTTGTAATGTTCACCCAAACAATCACCAACTCTGCCTCACTATAATTAATTCCTTGCTTGTTCAAGTGACATATTAAGTCACAAAACAAACTACTAAAAGCCTATAAGCATTATGCAAAATACAACAGTAAAACCATTATATTCTCAAATCGATTTGAAAGTACTGTTAAAGAACAGTATTAGAAAAGATTTTAAATTGTAAATCTGCAAAAATAAAATGGCGGGGGGATTGTACGAGGCACGACGTCAGCACGAAAAGTGTTAAATAGGTAATTTGTAATTAAATTATTATGAATTTGTACTCAGTTATAATATATCAGATCCAATTTAGTTTATCACTTAGTCATTGAAATGCATTATATGAAAAGTGTATAGCATAACTAGATCATTAGGTATTTATTAATTTCATGGGATCAAACTGGAGTGCTCAAGATCACTTATAAATTATACAGAATTTAATCAGTGGATTGAAACACTCAAGTTTTTGTCCAACCAAACTCTCACAGACAGGGCCGGTTTAAGGGGTAAGCAAAGTACGCGGTCGCGTAGGGCGCCAAGCAAAAGGGGGCGCCTAAGCGCTCTCCAATGTTCAGTATTTAAGAAGGAGACTAGAGGTTGAAGTTGATTTACATTGCCAAATTGTAGGAGTAAAGAGTTAGGGTAAATCGTACATCGTAAGGTGGGAAACTTGCGCATACTCCTACTACTTTATTTATTGCTATTCCCAAAAACAATAACCACAAATAATAACAAATGGATTCGTCCGTCAGGCACCCCTCCGTTATCTACTTGGACTAGTCCGGCAGACGCCCCACCCCCTCCATGGCGTCTTGCGTCGCTCAGTCATCTACTGCCTCTTGCCATGCGTTATAGTAACATTCTATCGTTCGAGAGTGAGGGTGAACCGATTCAAGCTGGACTGGCATCATTCAAAGTGAATTTTTTCTTTGTGGTGCTTGATACGGCAATCAACTCACTTAAAGAGAGGTTTGAACTAATGGAAAACCACAGCAAGAATTTTAGTTTTCTGTATGACATTAGGAATCTTCAGACATGGGACAAGAAGACTTTGAAAGACGCCTGCATACAACTTCACAATGTTCTGAGTGATGGAGAAGAATGTGACGTAAACGGAGTTGAACTATTCGAAGAGCTAGACATTTTTGCGCCAATGTTGCCACCCGGAAGTTCTCCAAGTACGGCCTTGTCGTATATAACAAAAAATGATTATATGGACACATTCCCTAATGTTTTTTGTTTCTTTAAGAATCCTTCTGACGCTCCCTGTTTCAGTAGCAAGTGGTGAAAGAAGTTTTTCCAAGTTGAAACTAATAAAAACTTACCTCAGATCCACCGTTTGTCAGGAACGTTTGATGGACTGGCAACAATGGCCATTGAGAATGATTTGTTAAACCAAATGGACACTGACTACATTCTCAACGAATTCGCCAAAATGAAAGCAAGGAAAATCTCTTTCCAGTGTTAAGTGTAAACGTTTTAAGTTTGTCGTTTTTTTACGAGTAAATAAATTGTTTAATTTCTTTAAAACTGACTGTTGTATTTATTTATTTATTCACACTTAATTAACTTTGTATTTTTATATATGTAATTGGTTTTTTTAATATTTTAAATGTTACATTCAATAAATAAGGGCGAGTATGTCTAATACATGCTGATAATTAAGCCTCTATGTTTATTTATATTTCGCACGTTTCGGACATTCTTAAACATTTATATTTACTCGTATTTTTAAACGTATCCAGAGATAATCCTTACAACCAAATAAGTTTTTTAGGGGGGGGGGGCGCCGGAATGTTGTTCGCTTACACTAGGAAAATGTCTAAAACCAGCCCTGTTCACAGATATTAAACTCTCCGTCTATTTATGACATCACAACTGTAAAGGATATTATCAACTCTTAATATTTATTCTTCATTTTGTATACAAAAATGATTTGTTCAAATAAAATATAATATTTTCAGTAACAATTCAAAATACACAGTTCTATGTGAACAATTTATTAATTGATAGTATGTTTCCAAGTTTAGGTACTTTCAGGGCGCTGGGCTATATAAGCTTTGATTTTTTCATTGGAATAGACTTTCTCTGCAAGAGATTTTAAACTAGGATAAGGTTTGACAATGTCAGAACCACACATGTAACTTAGATATTCGACAATTCCAGCAAAGAAAACGTCAGCCCAAGATATCTGAAACAAAAGTACAAATGGTAAATTAGTCAACATGTAAACATTAGACCAAACATCTTCAAACATAGGCACCATTATTACTGCCAAGTAAAAATTCTTGGTGGCCGCTTTATGTTACCCATATAACTAAGTTTAATAAACATGTGTAACTATTATACATTTTTAGACCAAAAACATTATTTTAAGCTTACAGTAGAACTAGCAAAATAATTCATTTTATTTGCATTTTACATGTAAGACTTGTTTTAAAAGTATACATGAGAAATATCTTTTGTATCATTAAGCTCAAAACTTACATACACATACACATATTAATTATGTTAATTCGTTTCTATGCACTGAATATTAGTATCCAGTATGTATAATTGTGTTTGTCATTGGATGATTATATAAGGTATACAGAAACGGCTGTAATGACAGAATAAAATAACCTCCTAGATCATATTCTCTTACTATGAAGGTCAGAGAAGAAAAGAAAAGTACTTTAAAAAAATTGATTGTGAAGATGTACATGTTTTTTTATTAAAGTGTAAAAGGTGTTTAGCCATACACAAATGGAATTAAAATAGAAAAGTATTCATTTAAAAAAATAAATATCTCATTGAATCAATATGAACGAGTGTGTGATGAATGGAACTGTGTTTGTGCTTTTAAAAGTGTCTCAAAATTTGGTTGTAGATTGCATGATCTCAGGAGTGTAGTTAAGTGTTCATCTGTCAAACTGTTTCAGAGTAGAAAACACTTGTTCACAGATGTAGGATGATGTAAACATAGCAGTTATCTTCTGGGGATGAGATCTCAAATTTGGGAAGCGTGATTTCAATAGTGTATAATGTCATGTTGTGTATAATGTTAAAAAACTACTGCTTTCAAATAAGTGTTACACTTCAAATCAATTAATTCAAGCTGAAATTCAGTTTTCACCGTCTCACAGTCTTAATTGGTATATGGAAAATATCTAAATCTTGTTCAATATTTCTAAACTCTTGAAGTCTCCGTTCAAATTCATCATGGAGTCTTCTCACAGCTTCCTTGTAGCTTACAACTTGTCTTTCACCACTGGGACTATTGTTATCACTCCCAGGAAGTGCTGGTTTCAGTCTCACTTCTAGCTAGCTAGCTGGTTTTCAAAAATATTTAGTTTCATTTTAAATCCTTTCAAAATGACCCTAGATATCGTTAATAAATTGGTTTATTCCTTGTAGATTTACATTCAACTTGATCTATGAAAAAAGTGTAGTCGGAAAGCCATTCAGTATTTTCAAAAATTTCACAGCCTTCAAAACATGTTTTCCCAGCATGAATACAATAATTTCCTCTTTCAGATCCCAAACTCGCTTATAAACATGTTTTGCCACCTTATGTATGTGTCTAAGGCAGATTTACACAGACTGTCTTGATGTATGACACAGTATAAAATACAACTTTGTTCGCAGGATATGTTTGGTTAAATATACCAACAAAACCAGATTTATTCCCTGTCATACTTGAGTGTCCCATCAATCGTAATATTCCAAATACTGGATATGGGTATTTTAAAATTCAATAGGCCTTCTTGAAATTCAGAAAAATTGTCTGATCATTTTGAGGTCCTCTTTAATGATCGCATGCATGCTAGTTCTTCAATAATACAGAAGTTATCATCAATGCCAGTACTCTCATCCATAGTAATACCACAGAATTTCAAGTTTGTAGATGTAAATTCTTGATTCTAGATGTAACTGTTTTTTTAAAAACAAACAGTCTCAAAATCCTTGGTTTTATCAGGACATAAAATATCACTCACTTGAATTAGCCATTGTTTCACAAACTCCCCATCAGAAAGAGCTTTGTTGCTTTTAGCAATGTTGTATTATACAATTTAACTGGCATGTGAGCTTGCTGAGAACTGTTTACTTTTTTTTCCTTTTTTTAAATATTTTGCTGACTTGAGAGCTTCTTACGTAAATCCTGTTTTTTGTTTCCTTACATTTTCGGTCATGGCTTCACAATGAGCACTGTTATGCTTAGATATAAAATCCCAGGAAATGTTAAATTCTTTGTAAATGGCCACAGTTTTGTTGTCAGGAAGGCACACTGGTTTATCCTTAAAAGCTGTGAAAATACATTGCCAACTTCCACTCATCTTTAAAAATACACCATTCTAAATCAACTTTACGTTTTCTAGTTGCCATTATTCCAAATTATCTTACATCTTTAATTGCAAAATGTCTCACAAATACTCACTACACTACAAACCCAAACAACACTTAATGCTATATTCAATTTTGAATTGCAGAAGGCTTTGTAACGATGACGGAATAAGAGTAGCAACTGTAAAGATGCCATGTATCCACCCTTATAGGTGAAGCTACACTAGTGACGTGTTTGTCTTGCTCTTGTACGACTGTTGTGAATGCTCTGACACCATTCTATTAACACTTTTTATGTACATAATATAGAGCCAGAAACAATACGATAAAATGCAGTTTTGCTTTTGTTTAACAAACAGTTCTGTCCTGGGAACATGGACATAGTAAATGTGTGTAGGTAAGTTGTAATTCAGAAATCTGTCACAAAGCTGATTACACCAGTGTTGGAGCCAGATCTGTCCCGCAAGCTGTACTTTGCCCATCACTGTACGAAATAACGATGGCTTGATGAAAGTTAAATAATATTCATTATATTATAGCAAGTCGTAAGGCTATATAGAAATTATGACACAATAAGCTTGAAATAAATACCAAGAAAAATGTTATTTATTGAATTTAACCCTCCAACTGGTTTGTGTACAGCAGCAGTACACAAACTCTCGTCCTGTGCATCGGTAATCACTTTTTTTCAATCCAACATTTGGCTTACTGAAAATCACCATATCACAAAAATGTATATACTGTTGTAAAGGTAAAGATCCAAACATTCATATTCATAAAACAAAAGTCCATAAAACATTCCCATTCATACCAACATACACACAAACAAACAGACAGACTGTGATTTTATTTACAAAATACATTTATTTTAAATTAGAATACATTGCAATTCAATTGGCCTATACAATTCATTCATACATTTAATTAGGTTCAATCAAACTCAAATACATTCACCTTACCAAACACAATATAATGCCCTTTATTGTCATTCACTCAGAACAGTCATTGAACAGTTTTAAACATATTTTCCAAAGCCACTGGAGGAAGAGATTAAACCTATATCTAAATTTAACCTTGAAATGAGTAATAATAGAGATATTCCTTAAAAAATATAAAGGCAATAAGTTATAAAATTTTGACCCATGAAAGAAGAAGGTTTTTTGAGTAAAGGTTTTGTGACACTTGGGTAACATTACAAGTCCCTTGCTAACCTGCCTTGTGTGGACTCTATGGTTTAATATGGCCCCTTCATTACCACTTACCCTATAAAACATTTCTAACACTTTAAATACACAGAGATAACGAAGAGGAAGAGTCTTTTTAGCAATAAACCACGGGAAATAATTATGGAATCTGTCTTTTTAACACAACATTCTAACGAAAGATTTTTGGAGACGGAGACTAAACAAAGGAATTAAGTGTGAATTATACTACTTCCCCAAATCAATAAAACCGTAAGCCAACTTATAATGTACAAATGCAAAGTAAATTTGTCGCTGTACTTGTTCAAGTAGATATGTTTTGATAAATGAAAACTTTCTTAAAAACATAAACATGTATTTTTTTAAATTGGAAATGTGTTCTCGAAACGATAGTTTTTCATCCAATTTGAAGCCTAGGTATTTAGTGCTTTCTCTTTGAGTAACTTCACTACACTATCGCATAACTGGTTACAGCAGCTAACACAGTGATACTTAAGCAGAACTTGGAACTGAAATGATTTAGAAATGGAAAATTTTATAAACATTGTCTTAGCTACACATCCAAAAAAAGCCTAATATAACTAAACCATGGGCTCAAAAAATACAGGTCTTGTTGAATTTTTTATTTGCAACTGACTTGCCGCCGAATGTGTGTAGGCCAGAGCTGTATCATCAGCAAAGGCTGTCATAATGCCATTGAATGGTCTTGAGAACAAGTCATTAATAAATATAAGAAATAATATCGGACCCAGTACCAAACCTTGAGGTACACCAAATGTCAACAAACGCCATGTACTCTCTGAGGAACCGATTTTTACAAACTGCTTCCTATTTCCAAGGTAAGACCGAAATAAAGTAAAGGCCACCCCCCTTATTCCAGCTGATTCCAACTTTTTCACCAAGAGCTCATGGTTTTCTATATCGAATGCTTTCTTGATGTCCAAAAACAAGCCTGATACTTTCATTCCCAAATTGAAAATGGTATATATATATATATATATATATATATATATGTATATATATACATATATATATATATACATATATATATATATATATATATATATATATATATATATTAGACATAAAACTATGTAATGCTAATTCAGTGCTAAGACCCTTTCTGAATCCAAACTGACTATCATGGAAAAAAAAATACATTTATTTAAAAAAGACATTAATCGTTATTTTATCAATTTCTCAAATATCTTAGAAAAATACTGATGGTAAAGAAATCAGGCGATAATTTGAAACCTCATCCGATTTTCAAGATTTAAAAATAGGAACTATCTTAGCTATTTTCATTTGTTCTGGAAAGATTCCTAATGTTAAACTTTTATATAAATATGAGACAGTACAGGTGCTATCAAACTTCCAATGTCCTTTAGTAAATTATTATTTATATCAAGTCCTGATGATGTCCCCTTCTTTAATCTGTGTATGCAATCTACAATTTCTCTTATAAAAATATGACCTCATTGTACATATATTTTTTGTAAACGTTAATACTTGTCCAAATACTACAAGATGACAATATTAAATAGTATTTTTCTTTCTCTTTTGAACCATGTATTCAAAATTATTGTAGCTCTCATAGTTTATGAGATACATACATTCTACAAAGATAAACTGCTCCCGTTTATGATTTCTAGTCCTTAACGAATAGCAAAGAATTTATCTTTTATACTGGTATTTTTTGATGATCTTCATATCTTTAGAGTGGATAATTTCATATTTGTTTTATTCCATTCCTCTGTTCTACTAATATTTGGAACAGATTGTAGAAGGCAAATGAGTCAAGTAGAATGCGGGACACTTGAGGAAAAAATTGGAGTGGGGGGACGGTGGGAGGTGTGGTGGGGGATGGTAGGAGGTGTAGTAGGGAATGGTGGGGGATGGTGGGAGGTGTGGTGGGAGGTGTGGTGAGGATGGAGGGAGGTGTGGTGAGGGATGGTGGGATGTGTTGGGAGGTGGTGGTGGGAGGTGTGGTGGAAGGTGGTGGGAAGTGTAGTAGGAGTTAGACCCGTCACTCCACCCTCCCCACCGCAATTTTTATCGTCACACGTTGACGTCATGCTCAGTGACGTAAGGATTTGAAGGCAGACACACTACCGACTGAGCTATCGTGCATAGAATAACTCGTTGTATATTTAATGTAGTATATAAGTCGTCGAAGTTTACATTTTACGTAACCAGAGCGCACCACCATCGGTTTGACAAACACCTGTGTGATTTATCCATAGAGCAGGCAAATACACATATGTTTTTATATTTTATGTTAAATGCAAACAACAATCATGGAGGCTGGACACGTACCCCTTAGGTACGGGTCTAGGTCGTACCTCTAGGTTAAGGTTACTCTGAGGTGATGTACAGTGTATACAACAACAAATCAATATTCCAAATACAGAGAAGTGTCCACAGCCAACACCGGTACATTTAAAGTACCATTTAATAGTTATAGTTCCTCCGTTGGCTACCAGGGTGTAGCACCGGTCAATCACCCAAACTCTGTACGTATAAAGTGTTATATATTTATATGAGTTATAGTTCCTCCATAGGCTACCAGGGCTTAGTACCGGTCAATCACCCAAAGTTTGTATGTATAATGTATGACAAGTTGACTCACATGTCTAGAGCTACTAGAGCACAGACAAATCTATGCTTACCACACCCTACTTGTGTTAACCCTCCAACCGGCACGGCGACCTACAGTAGGTCGCCCACGTGCTCCCAAGTGATTTCACCAACTCTTAATCACGTATTTTGCCATTCAACGTTACGCCCACTTAAAATTGTCCCATCGCGATAAATAAAATACCGTTGGAAAGCTAATGTTCCGTAGATGCATATCATGCAAAAAAATTACCACAAAATGTTATAAATAATATTCCAAAAATTGGTGAAGTTCAAGTATTTTTGATGCGTAAAATCGTAATTTTCAACTCTGCGCCTTTTCGTATAGCGCGGCTCCATTTTTCCTGATGTGATTACAACTCTATTTTTCTGTCATTTAAGTAAACTAAAACACTGTTATATAGATCACATGTTTCTCTTTCTAACCGTTGATTACAAATTGTTCTGCGTCTAACAGATCCAGAGATATTCGTACTTGAACATAGAACAAACCGTAGACAAGAAATTCATTTAGCGTTCGATGCGCTTTACAAAAAGACGAAGTTGATATCTCTCTGTTTTTAAAATTATTTGTCTTTTTACTCTATGTTGTAGGGGAAATTCCATTCTATAAGTTGGTACCACTTGAGTTGAGGAATTGGTTACTAATAATTTTTTGTAAGCAATTCCAAACGTAGTAAATGTCTGACGTGAACACTATAATATTTGGCGTGGCAAATATTGGTTTTGGGATTAGATGTTTTGTTATTTTGAAGGTTTGTGTATACAAATTGTATATAAATTGTGTATACAAGTTACAATATATGTGTTAGTATTTCTAAAGTTTGTTTTTGAGTGAATTTCGAGTGTGTATATGGAATAACCTATAAATAACAATGGTAAATTTAGGCTATAAGCATATTTTCTTATATTTAGTGTTTTATATGAGTATACACACAAGTGAATATGTGTGTTATTCTTTGTAAAGTATATTGTATTAGTAAAATCTAACGCTTTTGTTTTAGGCCTAGCTTTAGAAAAATACTAATTATGCCTAAAAGTTTGACGTGTCACCCTAACCTTCAAGTGCCAGAATACAAATTTTTGAAAAATCGTCATTTTTATTTAGAATATGTAACATATTATTATTTTTTTCCCCCTAAATATATTCACAAATATATTAGAAATCTCAAGTAACGGTTAAAAAAAATTGCAAAAATGTATTAGTATGTTTTTGATCACCATTTCTGTGAAATTTCTGCTTCGTTACTCTTAGATTTTTTGGTATTTGACCAAAAAACTCCAAATGTAATACATGTAACTTTTTTTGCACTACACAACTAAATTCTATGCACCTTTCTGGACATATTGATATATAGAAGTTCTGTATAAAATATATTTTACTATTTTTTTTGTTTTTTGGAAAAAATAAAGAGAAAATTCAGTTTTTTCGTATATATATTTTTTAAATTTTTAAAATGTAACATTTTTTCTCTTTTTTTCCCCTAAATATATTCAAAAATATTACACAAAACTTTTGTATATCTTAGAAAAAGGTAGAAAGCTATTGATTTAGGGTGATACAGATTTTTCTGAAAAAAGGTTAATATCATTTTTGACATCTAACATACTTACTCCAAAACCGTTTCAAAATTTTTTTTTTTTATTACATAGATGAATTCTATGCATCTTCCTGAGAAAAATGATGTCTTATAAGTTAGGTTTTGTATACAAATAATATATTTTATTAATTTTTAAACAAACGAAGAATATTCAAGACAATTAACATTGCCGGTTGGAGGGTTAATGTATCATATACGTGTTACACCTAAAACCTATGACCAAAGATAGTTAACCAAACCTATCTCTAACTTAACTATGTCTATTATAATGTATGAAATGTTTATGTTATTACTTTTGCCTAAACCTATGCTTAACACAGCCCACATGTGTATATGTATCATATACGTGTTACACCTAAGCCAAAGATAGTTAACCTAACCCTAGACTTAACTATGTCTATTATAATGTATGAAAAGTTAATGTTCCTACTTTTGCTTAATGTCAAGTGTTCCAAAGTTCAATCTAGAGGACCATCATAGTTCATACCCCCATCCTCCAAATAATCATAGTACCTACCCAAAATTAACCGTACCTACCCCAAAAATAACCGGTCCAGTATCTGGACCTGTCCAACCCTTGACACAGTGCCAAGTGTTACACGAGACTCTGTGTTTAACCCCTTAAGTGTTTTATTTTTTTTGCCTAAATCAACCCAAAAATGCCTATTTTTTTATTTGATTATTTTAATGTTTGTTAACTTGGAAGTTAAAAAATAGACATTAAAAGAAAATATAAGCAACATCAAAAGTATAAATGTCATGTTTAATATAATTTAAAAATTTTCTGCAAATACATTAAAAACACATTTCCTAACAATTAAAAAAAAGTAAAATGTAATAAAACCATTGTTAAAAATTAAAGTACACACAATAAAGATGGTTTACAGTTTCTTACTAATGTTTAGTAATTTTTTTGGGTGTGATATATTTTAAAACATGGGGCAGCACACAGCCCAACATCACATTCGCTGCACTGGTATCGCGACTCCTTGCGGACATATCGCGACTCCTTGTAAATATAATGTTCACGGCGGATCCAAAGAGAACAAAAATAAAGCGGTAGTTTTATAAGTTATGCCCTAGAGAGCATGCCAACACTATCTAGCGCCAATACTTATACTAGCAACTACAACGTAATATTTTGACAGAGAACGAAATAGAATAGGGCAAGTTAAGAGCGTCGGCTTTAGCCGACAGCGGCACTTTTTATCGATATTTGTAGCGTCGGCTTAAACCGACATAAACACTTAAGGGGTTAAGGTGTGTGTGTGTGTCTGTGTGTGTGAGAGAGAGAAAGAGAGAGAGTGTGTGTTGTCTTATTATGGACGATGTTTCATAATGTTTTTGCAAACTTTTTAACAACCAAAATATATTTTTACCAACCAAAATATACATTTAGCAACCGATTTACCAAACAAAATATACTTTTACCAACCGATTTACCAACCAAAACATACTTTTAGAAAACCGATTTACCAACCCAAACATCCAATTAGCAACCAATTTACCAACTATCGTGTTAGCAACCGATAATCGGTCTTTGAGTTTGTATTCCAGAAATTTGCCCGCATCCACTTGCAGCCATTATTTGCAAGTACAGACTTGTCTTTGCTACCCCTCGCCCACTGCCGTTATCATATTAATAGAAAATGCCAGAATATTTGTACTACTTCTGTGGGAACAATTGCCGTGTAAAGAGCTATGGAGCCAATTTACATTGTTTCCTCCCAAAGTAGGGAGGGGAAAAAATTTCATAGGTACTCTAAGGACTAAAATTCAGTTTCAATTTCATCCACCACCTGAGAATGTCACGGAAATTGAATGGATTAAAAGAGGCTTTGAATGTTTGGTGGATAAGATGAAAAATGGAACAGCTGATGGTGATCTGTTGGGCTTTACGTTTACTATTCTCAATTTTAAAACAAAGGCTGCTGGATACGTACCTTTACGTAAAGCTTCCGACCTTTTATGGCTCAGTCGATCTTTTATGGACAATTTTCGGCGGATTAATCCAAAGCAACAGTGAGGCGGGAACAAGCAGCGATAATTTCAAGGTTACATGCACCAGAGTATCTCCACGAAATAAATAGTGCCACCAAACCATAAACACACTCATTTACATAATGGATGTAAGGCGAGCCATTGTGACGGAGCTCAACAAGCCCGCACAAAGAATTTTCAAAACAAGAGGTGTGACTAAGAAAGGAGTTAATGACCTTTATCAAGCCGATCTAATAGAAATTATTCCATATGCTAAGGAAAACGAAGTCTATAAATATATACTCACAATGATAAATTGTCTGACAAAATTTGCGATTGCAGAACCATTGAAAACAAAGTCTGCTCTAGACGTATCTATAGCGTTAGAACCGATACTGACAAAACATCGTATGAATAACTTTCAGACCGATCTGGGAAAGGATTTTTTCAATATGCACATAAAGAGATAAATGAAAAAATACAATATAAATCACTACGCCACTTTTTCAGGCAAAAAAGCGTCTATGATGGAGAGTCTGAACCATACTGAAAAATATAATGTGGCGTGAATTTACAGCACGCGGTAGTTAAGAGTGGTTGGAGCTGCTGAAAAACGTAAAGACATACAATAACACTGTGCACAGTACTATCGGCATGAAACCCGCTCAAGTGCTGAAAAAGCATGAGAAAATGTTACTGGACAAAATAGCATGCAAGACTACAAAAGCACTGGCGCGATTTAAGTGGACGACAAAGTTAGAATTTCGAAATTAAAAAAAAAAAAATGCTAAAGGATATCTACCTAATTGGACAAACGAAGTGTTTACCGTATACACTGTTGTACCAACCAATCCTGTAACGTACATTCGAAAAGTCTCGAAAGGTGACATTCTGAAAGGAGGATTCTATGCTGAAGAATTAAACAAGTCAAAGATCGGCAACGTATATCTTGTTGAAAAAGTACTACGCAAAAGGGGTAATAAAGTACCACACACCACTCCCACCACACCTCCCACCATCCCCAACCACACCCCACTCCAATTTTGACCTCAAGTATCCTGTACGCTACTGAGTCACAACAAAGTGTCTGGGGACTCTCTGTTGTCAGTCTATGGTTGCATAATACTTAGTGTCTAGTACAGTTAGTGTTAGAAATTATTGTTTTGAGAGTTTTTTGCTTTGTAATTTATTGTGAATTATTTATTATGTTTTGTTGATATGTGTTGATATAGATTTATCTCCACAACTATATTCTACAACTAACTATTGTAAGTGTTTGAGTACCAAGGAAGACAGTTAAGATAATTTGTGTTCAAACCATTTTAAGTGTATAATTATATCCATAAACAAACAAACAATAAAGTAAAAACAGGAAGGAAATATTTAGCCATTTGGTAACTATGAAATGAAACAGGTGAGTGAACTATTCCATACTGAACTTATAATTCCCTTGTGAGTATTAATGAATTTTATATACAATAACCCTTCTTCTAAATTTTAAATGAACAATATTTCAAAATAAAAACAAAAATTTCCTCAAAATTTTAACCTACCCCAATTATCCATTTAGTAATTAAGAATATCGATAATAAATTCTAATTTGTATATGTTAATGGTTGTTTTTAAAATATTGTGAACTTAGTAAATTAGTTCTCTGCAGATAATAAATCTGACTTTGGATCCATATTCTCTGCCGATTTGATTTGTTTTATTACAATAATAATAAATATAATAAAATTGACACATTAACGATTGGGCCAAATTAAAGGACCACAGCAATAATTTCAATATTCCAAATTTTAATTTAGACTCTCCATATTTAAGAAAGAAAGATGCCCTAACAGAAGTAAAACCTACGTTCAAATCCTAAACCATACCTATTGACGTTGCCATGAAGATGGAATCAAGCCCCAACACAGGCTTAACAGAAGAAATTAATCGCGATGAAACCACTGAAATGGAGTCAACACTAAACAAATTTCTACCAAGCATTGAGAATAAGCTTGAAATTGTTAAAGACACTGAACACAACATTGAAATAAATACAACACTTTCACAAAATTACAAAACACAATTTTTTTAATTGATACACCAAATAACAATTTGGAAGACAAATTCAGAGTTAGAAACAAACTGTACAAAATATGTTTCAGAAACAGAAGCTGAAGTTGTCTGAACATCTCCGAACATGGACGTGGACAACAAAATACAATCACCCAATGACCAAACATAGCAACTTTTACATCTGTTGTTGAATAAAATTGGAAACGTCAAAACTCAAAATTCACAATTAAAATATGATATTGAAAATCAAAACTTACAATTAAAACATGAAATTAAAATACAAAAATCACAAATTAAAGAAAATCTTCACTTAATAAAATCCTAATTAACTTATTAATTGAATCTCAATACAATTGGAATACGAACTGTGGATCAATCAGGAATCAAGTGCGGATCAGAGAATGCATGTTGCACTGATCAGTTGGTTACTAAATACTAGAACTTAAAAATTCAAGTGTGTAATAACACAGGGGTCCAACAAATATTCCAAATATATTTAAATAAGATACAAAGTAATTACAACACCAAAACACATACAAATAAGCACAAAATGGCGGAAATGGAGAAAAATCTTAATAATGCAAAAATTAAATCCACCGAAATGATGACACACATTGAATCACAAAATAACATAAACTTGCAACACTATTTAAGACTACAATGTGTGGAAAAGGATTTAAAAGAGATATCCAACACTACAAACAATATCTAACCCAAATATATAACACATTCACGTCACATGCACTGGAAACCGTACATCTACCTTAAATTGCAAAATTCTCACGGTAACATCACTGAAGCTGTAGGATACCATGAAAACATTAGAAACTATACCATAAAAACATTAGGCCTATCTCAAACACAATTATCTACACAACAAGACCTATCATTATACAACATTTTGGAAAAAAGCTTTACAAAGTTCTGCTCAGCAGTGGTATCAAATGATAAGAGAACCCGTCACAAATTTAGATACATTTTACTCTCTTTTAGAAAAATAGTGGAATACCACAATTTGCACACACATAAAACAGTTAAAAATGAAAAAAATACAAGCATGGGATATTGAACCACTGTGTCTATTTTATAGAAAAATTCAATATTCTAAAGTCACTACCAAAAAGATAAGTGACGAATAAATTATAAACATCCTAACCTGACATTATAATGACATAATTCGACAAGCCCAACATGTCCAAGGAATAAAAACAATCAGCGATATGCAATACTTATTGGCTGAAATAGACGAGGAGAAATTCAATAATAACCTACAACACTCACTGAATCGATCTTAATCAGCAATTAACTATAGACCTAATCTCAAGCACCAAACACAAATGGGCTAATCCGTACACTAACCAATCTTAACAACGTTAGACTTTTTACAATCAACCTAAGCAACACAGGCTTGAAGCAAGTGTACATCGCCGAACACTACTACAAACCCCAAATATACCACACCAATACAACAAACTTCACAATTACATGCATCAAACCAGTTATTCCAAAAACAACAACCTATCTCATAAAACTCACCTCACAACAGACCTAACCTCAACCAAACACAAGGATATAGTAAACATACTGGCTTTATAAAAATATCAATGCAGATCATTCACAAATCAAAATAATGCATCACACTTACAAAACTATACAACAAATACTGCAAAATACTAACATCATGGAAAAGTTAACTAATAGCCACTGAGAAATATAAAAAGATGGCCTACCAAAGTAACTCAAATCAGACACCTAGACAATTCTCACTGAAAACACTATCACGCGAGAGACATAGGCCTAGCAAAGTTACTAATCCTATAATGAACCCAAGAAGGACAGACAATTATAATAATTGCAACCATACTGAAATACATCACAACACTCAACACAAACTACATCAAAACAGTATATACAATTTACTCTGCGATAAAGAATTTTTAATGAATGATGATGATCAAAATGAAAAGAATACAAAACAACACAAGATACATAATTGTCTCGAATTAAACGTGAAAATTGGAGGAATCATAACACAATTACAGGTAGACACTTGGCTATGAAGTTTCAAGCTTGTCATCTGAATAATATCATCACAAAGCAACACTAAATACATTTCCTACACTACCTGTCACTAACCTATTATTAATTACAACCAATGGATAAAGAACACAAAAATCACACACATTATATTTGTACCAATTACATTTAACAATATTATTTCATACATTCATTTTCTCATAGTCCCTAAACTATCAAAGCCAGCAATCTTAGGCATCGACAAAAATGTACACATTACACATGAAAATATATTTTACACAACACACAATTTCCATTCAATATAATGGTTTAGAAGACACCCAATGCAGACACACACTTACATACAGAAATAAATCTCAAAACAGACACTAAACACAACGCTTTACAAACATACAATATAAAAACAGATGACCGACTACTATCTTCAAATATACACGAATGAAAATACACTTCTGGAAATATAAACATATATTTTCAGAACTTACAGGCCTAAACAACAAATAGACCCACAAAATCAAACTCAATCCTATGAGCAGTCAACGAGAATATACAAGAAATAGAAGAAGTAGGAATCATAAGAAAGCTGTGATAGTCCATACGTCAATCCTATCATAGTAGTAATAAAGAAGGATCAGACCGTCAGACTCTGTCTACATGCTTGAAAATTAAATTCACTAATCATTCCCAATTTTGACCACAATTTGAGCATCAAAATGAATTGTTAGCAAGGTGCAAAAATAGCAACTGGCTGTCAACCATCATCCTCACAAGTTCATACTGGCAAATACCCCTAAAAGAAGAATCAAAGAAATATACTGCTTTTCGGCATAAAAACAAAACTTGCTGTTTTTTAGAGTTTCATTTGGGTTAAGTACATCACTAGCAGCATTGGTGAAGACTTAGGAGAGAATCGACAGAAAGCGTACTCATTTATGTCGATGACATACTGATATTTTCCTCAAGTTTGACAAACACCTGACCCACCTTCGGAATTTATTCCAGCGTTTCAAAGATGCAGGAATGACCATTAACCTAGAAAACTGCTCATTATGCCAACAAGAAGTAACCTTCTTAGAACATAAACTTACAACCCATGGACTATAACCAGATGATAACAAAATCAAGCCATAATACATTTTCCTTCTTCGAAAAATTCCAGACAATTAAAACAATTTTTATAGATGCGTGCAACTACTATAACCACTTCTTGGACAACTATTTCTTGTTTATACAACCACTAGCACCCACCACCCACCTCACATCAAAGAGATAAAAATTGGACAAATAAGGAGGAAACTATTTTTAACAGACAAAGCAAAATTCTTACAAACATATTTTGTACACCACCTCGACTACCAGCAGCGATTCTACTTACAGATTGACGCAAGTGACACCTACTTGTTTCTGGTAAAATACTTTCCCAATCTCACACAGGACACAGCACTAAAAATACAAATCACACAAGATAAGGAGAACAAAGAGTCAAGAAATAAACAAACACAAGTTGGAGATCTAGTACTACTCAAGGTGCACAAGGCATCCAATGCTGAAATAGAGATCACCATTAAGTTGTTTCAGTTGTATAAGGGACCATATGAGATTGCTGGGAATTAGATAAAGCCACATACCAGCTTTGAAACAAAGAAGGTAGAATAATGGTGGGAAAACACCACACTGCAATGTTGAAGACTTACCACATAGCACACACCTAAAGTCCCACAATCAAACATAAAAAAAATAATATATATTACGGTCCTTGAATCCCATTAATTCAAGATATTAGAATTAGAATAAATTCTTATATCAACAATTAAAATTCGAGCTTGACACTCAAATCATGAGCTCTATGCAGCCTACAAAAGGCACTGTTATTATAATTCAATTATATAATAATAATAAGGTTTTTTATTGTGCAACTAATTACATACATTTCCAATTAATCATTACAGTCTAATTTAGGTCTTCTATTTCAACAAAAAATGACTTTGAGGTGCTTATAAAATTAATATTTTAAGAGGTGCAAGATATTTGGTAAATAAACCATGGGTTTTCAATGTTGAAGACCTACTTCGACTTTTCTTTCATACATAAAAAAATAATTAACCAAGTACAAACTAATTAAACAAGCCCAATTTGAAAAAAAGGGGAATTTAATTCTCCAACACTATAAACAAAATTATGGTCTTATATTTTCAACTAGCAGAATTTTAAGCAGTGATATACAAAAAGTTGTTGGTTCTTTAAAAAAAAAAAAAAGAAGTTATATTTTTTGTTGTTAGCAACTACTAAGATATTTTATGATTTGATTTAAGTCATTGTAATTTAGACTGTAATGGTTTTTATTTTATTTTTTCTTCATAGATTTTTTTCTTATTAGAAGCCTAGTTGAAATTTATAACTTCACAGGCCCAACCTGGAGCCTATATTATTATTACATATTAATATTTTTTCCCTATGGGATACATATTTGAATTATGATTAGAGATAAAATATTAGATTCCGACTAAAAAATTGGGATAAAATATATTTTGCTTATTAATTTAATAGGATAGGACTAATAAACTATTATTTATTTGGTTTTCGAATGGATAGACTATAAACAGCTTAATTGATTTTCTGCAACTAGTGTAAAAAAAGTGGAGTTTACAAGCTGAAGTTGAGCAAGGTATTATATGGTAAGGAATAGGGAACAATACCCTTAATGATGTGTCATCCGAAATGAGGACCTAGTCAATTAGAGGTCTTGTGAGAGTTTGTTTAGTACAGAGATAATTTTAATTTTGGTGGTGTTATAGATTTTATGTTTTTGGTGTAACAAATGTGTTAACTGTTAAATAAGCATAATGGCAGAGTAATGACTAAATAATTAAAGTTGAGTTATGACCCACTAACATATTTTATATAGGATAAAGATAAATTATTTTATCAAATCAGCTTTCATAAGAGTAAAATGCTGTAGTCTTGACCTTCATGTCTACAATGGAGGTTAACCAATCTTGGTTACATTTAATATATTGTTTGTAAATTAAATTAAATTTTTAAACCTTGTCTATAGTTTGGAGATATTTCTTTGATAACACCTTATATTGGAACTGGTTCACCCGATAACATTCTTCTTAACTCACAAGAAATCATGTCTAAGCCCACTGAGCATCTACCCTGGCCTTAGTTTCGGGAACTTATTTCAATATATGGACAAACAAAGATGGTGTTACTTGTACATAAATTATTATATTACATGTCTTAAACTAAAGTTAGATCTCCTTGACACCATTTTAACCTGACAAACATAAAATTATTAATACCATTATTATTCACTATATTTAACTGTTACATAGTTATAGTTTGATTATTGATTATAACTCGTACATCACTGAAGATGGTGATATTGTCGTTGAAACGTGTTTGAATTAATTAAACATATTACACTTGAGAAATTGTTCCATGTTTTATTTTCATGTTATATAATATATTGCTGATAGTTACTAACCTTTTTCAGTTTTTTATTATCATCAACATACTAGATTTGCAACTATCAAGCCTAAATTTAAAATGCCCAACTTACCTTTCTTACAATATTAAAATAAGAAAAGGAAAATCAAACAAACAGTGAACAAATATATATTTCATGTGGAGAATGATGGAATTTAAAAAAATAAAAAAAACTGTCTTGGAGTGGTATTTGTGTCAAATTAGATTAGGACAAATTACAAATCAGTCTTTGGCCGTTTAGCGACATAAGCCTGGATTTTTGGCAATGCAAAAACTCTCTGTTTAAGAGCCTTTAGTGTAGAATACGAATCTGTGAGCTCAGTTCCACACATATGTCCCAAATATTCACCCATAGATGCAAAGTAAATATCGCCCCAAGACAACTGAAACAAAAAATTCTAGTAAATTCCTATCAAATAATTAACTTGACCTTCGGAAAACGCAGAAGCAAGAGTCAACAGATGAGTCAAAAGCCAAGAATGGATTAGATAGAAATATAATTCAACAGGATTTGATCCTCAAAAAGCAGCATATTTACAAACATATAATCAGCCAACAAACAAGCATCCTAGGTCAAATATTGTTTAGTATACAACAATCAAGAGATATTAAAGAAACATTTTAATAAAATACTTGTACCTTAGAGATATAACTTTAATGTACAGGAAGTTATAAAGAAGCTTTTAGTTACACATACTACAAAGTTGTCAAATTATTAGTTTATTGTTTAAATCGTAAGAGATTATAGGATATATAATAGTAACAAAAGTATTGAACTTCTGTAAGCCATAGAAGCTGAAAGGTTGAGGAAGTGATCACTCCTCTCTAGGCCCTCCGGGGAAAGAGATGGAAACCATCCTAGACAACCCTATCGGTAGTATCTGTTCCTTCATTAGGATGACGGGTATTACTGAATGGGTGTAGGAAGGAAATTGGGGCGGCAAAAGACCTTTAGGTCGACGCCGGTGAGGCCTCTGATGGAGGTTATCACAGCCCAGTTTAAAAAAAAAAAAAAAAAAAAAAAAAAAAAGTGATCACTCAGTTCAAGTTTGGTCACTCCCCTAATCTGTAATACCTAGAAAAGGTTGGTCTAATTTAAATAATGGGATATAAGCGGGAATCGAGATAATTGAATAGAAAAGGATAGAACAAGAGTCAAAAATGTGACCTATGTCTTTTAATATTAAAACGAAGTAACTTCAATCATAATAGATTTCCAAACATAAATAAATAATGATGTATAGCTTTTAAGGTAATTTAATTATAAGAAGTTTTATAAATTGTGTGTGTAGTTAAATTGAGAGATTCGGACAATTTATGAATTGCGTGGTAGTAGAATAAAGGACTAGATCAGAGTTTTGGAACTGGACAAGAAAGATATTGCTTACACAGTGATATTTGGGAGATGTCCAGGAGACCGGATATTGGAAAAGCACATGGGATTGCATCAGTCTGAGAGCAGAGTTTGGAGGTAATGGTTGTGTTTTGTAAAAGTCGTAGAATGGAGTCTGACAAGGTCAGACCTATAATAATTTGTACAAGTGGTGTTTTAACAAAAATGTAAAATGTTTTAAAATCAGTCTTAGTTGGGAAGTTGAGTTAAAACCATGCGTTCCGCCCAGTCTGAGTTCAATGCTTGAAGGCATAAGACGTATTTTCAAGGTAAAGAAACTTTTCAAAAAGGTGATTCAAGAGTTAACAAAAGTGTTAGACAAGGGTTTAATGTTGTCAGATGTAATCTGCACCAAACTAATTCAAAGACAGTAGTTTTGAACAGTATAGTGGAGTGTTTTTTAAGATAAAAAGTATTAAAAACCGGATAAAGACTTTTATGACGAGTAACGTGTTATGTAAAAAGACAATAGCGGTATCTCGTGTCGATCGGTTGAATGATGGACAGTATTAAGTGTAAAAAAGAACTAATAATGTTGTTGGACAATTTTAATATGAACATTAGTTTGAGCGATGGAAATGGATCTGATGGGCATAGTTTTCAAAGAACGGATAAGCAACTTTACGCAGTTAGAAGCACGTGCTCATCAAGTTGTATTGTACCTACAGACTGGTAAAAATGTGTTATACAACACAAATAATTTAATTCATGTATAATATGAAATATAATTTGTCTCATGTTTTTTAAAGATAATTCGATTTTTTATATAAATTGATATTTAAGATAAAGAATTTTTATATATAATCAAACCAATAAATGTTGATTGATTTAATTTTTACATTCAAATAAAAGTAAATTAATGGTTAAATAACAGATATTTCGATCTGTTCTTCTTTTTTGTTTTTTTAAATAAATAATTTTTGTTGCAACATAATTTAAATTCAAGTTCTTTAACAAAATATACACCTTCTTCAAAGGTTAAGTAAATATACTAATAATTGATAGGATGTTAGTTATAATAAATTTATTTGATGTATTATTGATGATATACTTCATGTAATAATTTTGTTTTTTAATAAACTCATGTTAAAATTTCAGCTCAAGTGTTCTCATTTCAAAAGACAAAAATCACTGAAAGTACACTTTTTGAAAGAACTCACACCCGAGATCATAAATATTTAGAGTCACCTTTTTTCAAAATTGACGAGAATTCGTCTAACGCCCTCCAAGCTGAGCAATAAAATAATAAAATCATTTCTTTTTATAGTAAAATTAAATTCATTTTTTTTTTTTTTTTTAAAGATAATATTTATAAATGAACCGTAGAAGGTCGTAATTTATATTTATCACAAATCTCAGAGGTATGATATATCCATGCTCAAGAACGACAGATTGGGACGCACCAATAATGCAATGAAAAGCTGTACCCTGCTCATAGTTGGCCTTGCATTGGATTGTTAGTCCAGGCTAAATCCATTGGATCAAGGGTAGTAAAACCGGATTCAAAAATCCAAATTTTACTATGGAGGCTACCCATGCTAAAGACATGAATGGCACATGTACATGTCCTTAACCAGTGAAGCTCTCTTGAGATACTGAGCTCTCTCTCTTAAGTATGAAGAGAAATACTTGTTTCTCTTCATTCATTCTATTACAACTTAGATGTTGTCCTATTGAAGGCTGTGATAAAGCTGTGCTTAGCAAGCAGGTTTTATCTAACCTTATGACAACAGAATTTAACATATTGAAAAATGAAAAAACTTTGTCTTTGAGACATACATAATTATTAATTATAATGAACTATATACATTTTTTTAAAACTTAATACTCTAAAAATGAATCATGAAAGTTTTTACCTGATTGAGAAAAATACACCTGAGAAATGAATCTATTCTCACTAACAATATCTAGACGATTAAGAGTTTTATCTCAATACAACTCTCAATTTTCATGATATGCTTCACTATTGAATGTTGAATATAACAAAATAAATTGAAACAGTAAAAATATGAGTTAGTAGAAAACCAGAACTTGCACACTGTACAATAAACACTATTTAAATAAATTATGTAGTAGCGAGATATTCTTATATATTTACTAAGTATTTATAATGTGATAAATCATCAGAATTCTTAACAGATATATTTTAACAAAACCTCACAAAATATTATGAGCTTATAATAATAATGAAGTAAGTACAGTTGTATCAAGTAATGCGAGAAACTGAATACAAACATATGCAGATGATCATATTCGTAAAACCAGACACACAAAATATAAATTCAACTGTATCCTATTCACAACAAGATAAAGCAATACATAATTTAGAGAACTAATAAAAACAGATACGTTATGCGAAAAAATTAGTTAAAAACTTTGAAACTATAAATAATTTGAATACAAATATGGATATAGGCATTCTATAGGCGAAATTGACTTTTTTTTTTTTATTTTTTTTTTACAATGTCTACTAACCAGATGTATAAAGCGGTACCATTTTTACAATTTTATTGCAACAACCATGTATAAAGATAAACAAAATATTTTGTATTCTTAATTGATGCAATTATATTCTAAATCTTATACCATTTCCTTTAAAGTTTTAGTTAATAGTCTATTTTAGTTTCTAATGGTTGAGACTCACCTTGCCATTCGCCAGATAACCATTGTTTTCCTTTGCAATGGCCTCCAACTTCTTCATGTAAAATGGGAGTGTTTCATTCAGGCACGTTTCTTTCTTGGTTGCCTTAAGTTTCTCATCAGATTCATAATGGAATCCAGCAATGGCTGTAAATGAGTAAGACGATAAAATTGAATATGTTTTTATATTTTGTGATATAGACAATAATGTTATTTCATCTAATATAAGGAAAGGTATAAGTTCTTCTATAATTGTTTATTTAATACAATAATAATATATCTACAGTAACAAAATTAAGGGGTTCAATTAGGATGTGTTATGAAAAGTAAAAAAGAATAAAATTTGCTTTGAAAATATTTAAAAAAGACAATTTTTTGTAAATTTTGTTATCGTCATTCCAACTATTGACAATAATGCATTATAAATGCCTTATCATCATCATTCACCTTTTTAACAATTGATAGTTGTATCAACTGCTCAATAGTTTAGGTTACATCCAATATAAAATATCACTAAAAATATATTTAAACAATTATATATTATTTTTTTAGTTTATGACAACACAAAATACATTTTATAAATATAAAAATATACATAAAAGCTTTATTTGCTATATCGAATATTTACTAATATCTTTAACATGAAATTTAGATAAAATATGAGAAAAATAGAAACAATAAAACAATTAAAATAAAATAGAAATGTGTAATTGAAAATATCTGCAGTTGTCTCTGTTCATATGGCCATGGAGCATGAAAAGTTTCTTCGTCCGAGAATACTATTAATATAAAAAAGTTGTTATTTTCATCATATTTATTCATCATGACATTACAAAATTCAAGTCCCCTATTCATCCTCTAAAATAATCTTCATTAAGTGAATTTAGTAAGGATAATAATTGTTATTTTCAAGTATCTTATAGACAGACATATGATTTATGTCATGCTGAAGGCCACTCTTCATAACAATGTTTTGGGTAATTCCACAAAAGTATGTACAACATCTAGAGATTTTTCTTCAAACAAGCAGATTTTGGTCTTTACTATGACTACGATTGCAAAAATTACCTACTTGCTCTGTAAACTTTTTGCATGGTAGGATTTTTGTCTGGAAATGTTGCATTAAACAAATCTGCTGTTTTCTGAAAAGAGTGAGTATGGTCATAAAAGCTTCTCATTACTATGGGTAAATTATTTAACTTTCAATAAACTCCATTTCATACCGAATAACTAATACTATGCACTGTAGTAAAACACTAACTAATAAAAATTGATTTCCACGATATATTAGTTAAACTTTATAATCATGCAGAGAACAAGTAATAGAATGGCTTAAATATCAGAATTTCAGAAAAGGTTCTATTGTTACTTGTTAACAGTGGGATTACTGCCCTTTATATTGATACGATGAGGAAAGGGGAGTTAAGTAATATGACAAAACGATACCTTGGTAGTCAAGATTTTACACTGATTAAGTCATGAGAACACACATTAAAAAACCTTGTGCAACGGATGTAAATGAAAGACCTTACAACTTATACGAACAATTTTCTTAGAATTAGAATCATTTTAAGCATACTTTCAAACCTTTCTTCTTAAACTTCTTTCTTTGATACCATGTATATGTATATTTATAATTGTAACTATTTACTTTACAGTGTTAACTTGAAAGAGAACAAAGGAATCACTACTTTCCTTATGACAAATATAATTTATACTAATTACAAAACAAATGTAACAGTAATTTCATGCCATTTGACTCTAACATACCAATTTTCTGAGTTCTGTTAATCTAAAACGCAATATATTTTTTAAATTTTAATTCTTTGAATGTATCTTGTAGTGTTTTACTCAAAACAACAAAAATAATTACACCATTACATTTTAAATTTTGAAGATATAATACATTTTATGAGAATTTCAGAACACCCAGTATATTAAAACGAGGTTATTTATATTTTCTGAGGAGCTTAGACAAAGATCTATCCAATGAGAGGTCAGATATTTTTTTAACTTCCAGTTAAACTGCTGGTAAGAAATCCAGCAGTTTCCATACTTTTTTATACCCTCTATATAATTGTTATGTAAAAACAATTTTTTTCCATAATTACCTTGGCGTAAATCTCCAATGACATCAACTATAATGTCAATGTTCAAGTCTTCCAAAGCATCTTTTCCAGCAATGCCAGCTTGCCTACCAAGGTAACGGCAGATTGCAACCGATTGACAGAGTTTGAGTTTACCACCGTCTACTTCCAAAACTGGAGATTTACCGAATGGAGTGGCTGAAAAGACAATGATATTGTTTATAGTAATCAAGACAAAATATTTATTTAAATAGTAGATATATTATCTCTTTACGATATAAATCTTTATATCTTACATATAATGTTTTATCTATTATCAAAGCACACATTTTTTTCAAATAGTCTACTAATTTTTGATTAAATTAACAAAACAGATTAAATATATGAGCAGCAAAATATATTTAAATAATGAATTTCAGTAGTTTTTAAGAGTGTAAAACTGCAATGGTCATTGGTTTACTATCTATTTAAATTGTATTTTCAATATAGCCTACTTATTTTTTTTATTATTATATATATATATATATATTATTATTATTTTTTTTATAATTAATATCAATTGTGCCATAAATCTAATATACAAAATAATTATTCTAGGAAGCTACTGTATGCTTCTATCACAGTACTTCAATATAGTTGTTGATATAATATACTAGAAGTTTGGTTATTATAAAATTATTATATAATTTACTCTACTTAACTTATAATGGAGTACCAATATTTTATTATATTATTGCATCAGTACTGTGGCCATTTGTTCACAGTTCACAAGCAAAGAAGGCTTCTTCGAAACCTGGTGCAGTCAAAAAATTAGGGTGTGGCAGTATTTACCAGCCTCAATACATGATTTCCCACTGAATCATTATATTTCAAAATTTGTATCACATTGAGAAAAAGACAAGTATGCCTTATACACTGTTTCTGTAAAATTACACTAATTTTCTAATTATTTATTTGTGAAATAGTGGTAGGTAGATTGTCACTAACAAGTACATCTAAATATTAATGAATAAGGTAAAAAACCTTTAGGACATCAGCGCCTTAAGGAGCATGAAATTTGATGCCTTGTACTAATGCTTCAGGATCACCTTCAATGATTATCCGTAAATCAGCTAAGCTTTTAACATTAAAACCCTTCCAGTATATTACAAAAGTAAAAAAGATCCTTAGACAGATAGACATCTTTTCAATAAGTAGTTTCATGATCAATTTGTCCTAGAATTGAAATGATTCAGCAAATAAAATATTTACCAACTAGTGTGATTCTCCTTATAGATAATGCGCCCACCCACCCTGATGTTTCTGTGCTAACATCACAGAAGGAAGCTTTCTTATCTCCTAATCTAAAGCCATTATTATAACCTATGGACCAGGGGTATTACAGTCTATAAATCATAAGTATAGAAAGATATTTCTAAAGACCTTGATAGAAGACACCAATTCACTTTCCTTACATCAGAAAATGAAACCAGTAAACATAAAATTTGTTTCATATTGGGTTGCCAAGTCGTGGAAGGTGTAACCAAGCAGTTTTAAAAAATAATTTCAAAATATACGGCCATCTCTCAGCTCTGTCGAAAGTCCTGAAGAAGATAATCAGGCTCCAGCTTGTTCCAAAAAGTCCTGGATGCAATGAAGCAAGCGAAACTAATGTTAATGAATGGATGGTAACAGATGAGATAGAAAAACCTGTCAGATGAAGAACTTGTAGTTGCCGCTATCCAAGAAGACTCGGAGCAGAAAGACACTGGCTGTAGTAGAGCAAGTGTTACAAAGTAGAAATGGCAGCGGCCCTTGATCTCACACCAATGCTAATTCTGCAGACTGTATGCTTAGGACGTAGTGGCGAAACATTTCTTCTTACAGCCAATTGTCATCATTACGGCAAAAGAAACTAACAGATTTTATTAGTTTCGATAAATAATGTTTATTCTTACAAACAATGTTGTCATTTTTAATGTTCCAAGTCTGTTTTCTCTTTGTTAAATTATCTCTTAGTTATTTAACACACTGTATTGTATAAACCGTATAATTACTACCAGACTATAATGTTATATTGTTTAAGTTCAGAAGGCTTGTTATAGAGTTAGAATATATTATTATGAACATTAAATTTTTCAGTGTAAAATACTGATTTTGTGTGTGTATAATCCACAGCTTTCTTAGCTTTTTGCAGCACTAACATGTTCAGCCAGGTGGCAGGTGGAGTTTTTTTAGAAATCCAGGTATGCTTCATCAGTGGTTCATTATTCATTTAACAATCCGAGCATGCATCACTGAAAGTATCAATTTAAACTTCTCAATAATTTTAGTCATCTTAGACATTTTAATTTTGGAAACATAATACTGCACAGACCACTAAAATAATCTATTTATGGTGTGCCATCGGTGGAGCATAACCGTGAAAAATTTTAGGGATATAAAAACCATAAATGAAGCTCTAATTATGAGTTTTTCATTAAATATTATGACGTATTCTTAAACATTTTGTTAGTAAAAGAACATCTTTTGTGTAAGTAATTTTTTAAATGAATTTAAAAAATGTAGAGTAAAGTTATTTTGATTTAAAACACTTTTCTGAAGTAAAAAAAAGCACAAATACTTCATATTATCAAATACATCAACGAATTAATAAAAACAAAAACATCTAAAAACCCTTATACAGCAGAAATATACTTTGAAAGAAAAGAAGTTGACACTAAAGCACAAAAACTGCATAATTATGATTTGAAATACAAGAAATTTATCACAAAGCACAATAATGATTGGACGAAAACAAACACTTTTCCAAATTACAAGTTTGGTAAATATCTGTTAAGAAACAAATGTTTATAAGTATAGGCAGCTAAGCTAAGAGCTGCTGCCTAAAAACAAATCCACTGCTTTTTAAAACAGGTCGAGCCCGTAGCACCTAACACAACTAACAAATTAAAAGATACATGTTTATGTATGTTTAAACAAATTCCATGAGATTACAGTCCTACCCAGATCAAATACTGTGATAGAAAATGGCAGATATAAGAAAAAAGTGGTTTTGGTTCAAACCCCCAAATCAGTATGTACAGTAGAGTCCCGCAAACTCAGCGTAATGTGGACTGGAAGTGTGCTGAGTTTGTGAAATACCGGGTTATCTGGAATAAGGGCCAAAAATAAATTGTAATTGAAACAGCAAAGCGGCGGCGATATCAAACGACTTTGTCAATAGCGATATCCCATTGTCAGCGGTGTAAAAACACTGCGGCACCAAAGCGGCGAGTCAAACAACTTTGTCGATAGCGGTATCCCATTGTCGGCGGCGTAAAAACACTGCGGCATTGGCACACGTCGGTATAACAGACATACACCTGCAAAAACTTTGATGGGCCGTTTTTTTTCCACAAATCAATTTAGTAGGTATACATTATGGAAAATATAACATTTCTTTTCAGATTTCTTTGAAGGGTTATGATCTACGCACAGTAATTACAGTAAATAAAAATGAGCGAGTTACAAAAACGGAAGCGTGTGTTGGTTTCGTTTCAGACGCGGTTAAATGTGTTAAAAAGACTTGACAGAGGGGAATCTGTAAAAAAGCTTTGTGACGAGTTTAACGTGGGAAAAGTACCATCAATGATTCGAGCGATCGAAGTTAATGCCCGCTTTTTTAAGCAATATATTTTTTCCCGTCGGGGGCGCCGAGTTCGCAAGACTCTACTGTACTTTATTTGAGCAATCAAAATGTTTTTATGTGTGCCACGAATAGCACAAAACGGCTTGAAGGTATACTACGGTATAACCACGAGTCATCATGCACTATCAGTTTGTTCACACATATAAAAAAAAATCACAATTTTCCAAAAAAAGTAATGTAGTAATTAATGTACATATATCATTCCAAAGGCTTGACTAAAAATAATTTACTAATTCTAAAAAAAATCACAAAATAAAGTAATATTATGCAAAACAGTACTTCAAATTATCATATCCTTCAGAAAAGTTCATAGAATTTAGTTTTGTAGTGAAAAAAAAATTAGATATAAAAAAATTTTGATTTATTAAGTATTTTTTCAAGTATTACTAGAGATTTGTAATATATTTCTGGATAAAAGTTGCTAAAAAGAAAAATCAACTTATAAAATTTTCATTAGACAAAATTATTTTTATATGTAAACAAATGGAAATTCGCTAAAAAGGTTAGACCAGATATAAACATAACCTATCCAGACAGCCTCAGTACAGTACTACCTCGTTTATCCGGACTTCATTCAACCGGATGTCCGGATTATCCGGATCGATCCGGAACAAAAAATAAAAAAATTAATCAAGGATAAAATAAAGCTTAAAGTTTCAAAATATTTTAATAATTACTGTATTTTGAATAATATTTTAAATAATATTTATAATGTTTTGAAACCTAAAGCTTTTGGTTTATTTTATCCTTGAATATGGAGTTTCAACAAGAAATATCTGCTATTACATTAATGTTGATAAAAACGTGATTTCCTCAACACTACAGTGTCGCCTCGAGGTATTAGGGCGGGTTTTTGATGCACTGGGAAGAGAAAGTGGAGAATCAATGACCTTGTCTATTGTCTATGCCGGCAGGTAGTCTATCACGTGCTAGCGACCGGAATACATCATTACCATATCGTGCTGTGCCATGTTTAGTTTCTTTACATTTTTGATCGGATACGGTTAATAGTATTATCAGGGTGTCTAGCGACGGGGAAAATCGGGAAAACGGGGAAAAGTCAGGGAATTTGAATTTTCTGGAAAAGTCAGGGATTTTTAAAAAAACCGGGAAAAAAATAAAGAATGCCTGATATTTTAGAAAGTGTAATACAATGACGATGCCTGTAACGGTCCTTAAAGAAAATGTACAACTGTGAAATAAATACAAACCAGGTGCATGTTTACAACGCATCATCAACCATCATGTCATTTTTACAACTTTATTGTTGTCGGGTTGCTAAGACTCAAGGGTGTAAATCAGTAAATGTAAACATTTTGTCACATCTTAAAGCGGTGCCGCCAGCTTTGGGAACCCCCGTTATTTTTTTGTGGCAGTTGGCACATCAAATCCCCAGTCAGGAGTATCGAGGACGTGAATGAGAATCGGCATAGTATTTAGAGGGGGGCATTGTTACTGCTATTTATTTATATTCGTGTGTTAGCGTTTGTGTGTGGAAATGGCGACGAAACGAAAACGTAATGTGCTTACAATGGCTCAAAAGTTAGACGCATTGAATCGTATAGACAGGGCCGCATTGAAACGTCACACCAAATTAAAACAGAGGAAGATAAATGACTTTTTTGTAAATAACAACTAAACCCTGTGTAAATTAAAAGCATGTGTAAATATTTCAGGTGTGTAAATAAAATGTTTTTCGTCATTTACAGTACATTGTGTAATTTTGTGTATTGTGTAAATTGAATGACTGTGTAAATATTGTGTTTTTTCATGACTTATAAATGGTAAGTTATCATTTTATATTTTGTTTTATTTATCTTTCTATAATTTCGGATTATCCGGATTTTTGATTAACCGGATCACTTCCGGTAACAATTAGTCCGGATAAACGAGGTTGTACTGTATACATGATTATGAAAGATTGAAACCTCACCTTTACAATGATATATTATACATTTTGATAAAATAATATCTACTATACCCTATTCCACCAGCCGTGGCACCTAACGGATTAGGAGACCCTTCCTCTCGCACACGCACTTACGAGCACCTTGGTCTGACTGGCCCGGCCAGGCAGATGACTCATACACTGGGGCGTCCAGTAAGCAATTGCTGATTTCATAAATCACAAATTTTAACAAATTTAAATGGCATATTTGAAATCTTTGTTAAATTTAAAAGAAAATGACACCAAACATGACATGATTATGACAATATATGTATTTAAACGTAAGTAATAATTTTGATGACGACACTTTAAATGGTATTTTTATTTTATAACTAAAATAAGGACTTGGTGATTATAAAAAGAGGACTCCGACGAAGATATCGGATGCTTCCCACTGTCTTAAGATTTAAAAGGTATGAACTGAGCTATTTTTTTTTATTGATTCAGATTCAACACATTTGTGAAGTAGTTAAATCAGCTATCTAAATAACATTTGTAAAGAGTGTACAGAACTTCGGAACTAAAAATTGAGCCATTTCAAGATGGCATTTGAGGCAAAATTTCGTGAAAACTGTTATAAATATGAAATATTTACAAGATAAATAAAATATTAAAGTTTTTAAAACAAATAATTATTAATGCATTGTTTTTTGATTGTCACTTTTGCGTTTTTAGACTATTGCATCTGTTTCTTATCAATATCACTATTATAATATAATGTTACTGTTTTTGAATTTTTTTAAAGTTAATGTCTCTTTTTTTAATATCTTTATCACTATTATCTGAATATTGTTGTTGTAGCGTGTTTAAATAAAGTTTATCTATGGCATCTATGTTCTATTATAATTTTTGTATTTGTCACTGAAATTGTTTGTAAATAGTTTATGCCGTAAATTAACAAATAAATGGAGTAAACAATATTTCTGGTTCGTTTGTCAATATTTTTAAAACATCTAAATGTTCACTAAGTGTTAAGTGTGTCATGTAAATAATGTACATATACAATTTAATATTTGTTCTAATTATACTAGATTTTCATTCTGATTATTTGTCAGATTTATTAGTAATAAATAATAAACTTGTTTTAAATCACAGAACTTTGCGTTTTTTCTAAAAGAAACCTCTTAGTCCATTTATTGTTATTGTAACAATACAGCATGTTGTTTGGACTCATTACTATGCATATATTATCATAATCATGTCATGTTTGGTGTCATTTTCTTTTAAATTTAACAAAGATTTCAAATATGTCATTTTAATTTGTTTGATCAAATCAGCAGTTGCTTACTGGACGCCCCAGTGTATGAGTCATCTACCTGGCGGCCGGGCCAACTGTGTTTGTGTGTGTGTGAGTAAGGGTCTCCTAATCCGTCAGGTGTCACAGCCGGTGGAATAGGGTATAGGATAAAAGTTGAATTGAAAAAAATGTGATTTTTAGCATGTAAAAATGAGTTAAAATTCTCGATTTTATTTAATTTTTATATAATAAAAACTATAACAGGTAGAGAGATTTGTAAAGCACTGATCGAAAGAGGAAGATGTGATCTATAGAACAGTGTTATGGTAGATTTGTTTGACAGAAATATCGATTTGGGAATATTAAAGAAAGATGGCATTATTTTTATTTACAACCGCTCAGCACAAACCTTTGATGTTACGTAACAAAAATATGCAAACTTTACCAATTTTTGAAATATTATTTACAATGTTTTGTGGTTAATTTTTTGCATGATTATGCATCTACGAAACATTAGCTTTCCAACAGTATTTTATTTATTGCGATAGGACCATTGTAAGTAGGTGAAATGTTGAATTACAAAATACGTGTTTTAGGGTCTAACAATTAACTGCTTTTCCCATTCTGTATTGTTCCTATGGTCATTGCCCAGGCCGGGTATTTCCCCACCCTTCCATTCATTGTATCCAACTCCACCATCTAGTTTTTAAGGTTCTCTGTTTATCATTTTTCTTCAGTCTCTAATACAGCCTCGTCAATGCCTTAGCAGGCGAAACCATTGGTCGGCTAGACTAATAAAAAGTGGAAGTTACAAAATAAAAAATTGAGTTTTTTTATCTTTTGATCATTATTACTAATAGTAACCAAAATATTTTTCATGGAAGTAAAAATCAAAGTTCCACAAACTAATAATGTTAAAAAGTTGTAAAAATAATTCTCTAAAAAGTTGCACATACTCTATATTACAAAATTAAAATCATATTCTATTCAGAAATTACACTCTACTCTCTCCATTATTAATTATTCAGCTATAAAAAGAAATCTGATAACAAATTTTATTGTATTTTTCATACTTAACCAAAAAAGTATTTTATATATGTTAATTTTCCTATAAGAATATAAAAAACAAAAATTAGGCAAACAAAAAGGAATTACTTACTTGGTTTTATTTTTGGCCAGTCTTCTACATTGAAACGGTAGTCTTCAAACTCTTGGTCCAAGTAGGAAAGCAAGAACCTGATGGGTTCACCTAAGCCCTTAACAGGGAAATAGATCAACTTGTACTTGGGTGCCATGATGTTAATCCTACAGAGAGCAAGAGTAGATTGTGAGCTTTAATCAATGAACAGTCATATACATAGCCTTGACAACTTTTATTGCATCACTACACAAACAGTATAACTTCCTTCTTGACACAGTAGTACAAACCCAACATTTATTATATAATCCTTTCCTTATCTTATCAAATGTGGTAATAACAATGAAATAACATTTTTGATAACAAACAGACCACTTGAGTTGAAGTATACCATCTCATTATAGTTAAATCAAATATAAAATGTACAGTAGTTACAAAATAAATAGTGCTATAATACTGTAAAACTTGAAACATATCAAACCGTATTGATTTCAAATTTCAATAATTTTAAGAACAGAAATTTTTTTGTTCAAAATCAATTCTTCAAATGTAGCGTACATTATATTTTTTCACTGATGACTCTATTAAGTTAAATTTCTTGATTACTTTTCACAATAAGTACACACCGATAAGATCAAGTTGTTATTATCTTCAATTGTTATGTATGCATAATACTTTGCACACAGAATGTCAGAAGGTTTGTACGCCAGTATATCAACAAAGAATGGTGATTTAATCATTGAAACTTGCCTTGCTGATGTGTTTGCTTATTGTGGAAATAAAATTATAAATAGAATATATTTCATAAACAGTTGATTACAACCTTCTGTGTCTATATTGTCAATCATTTCCCTTTTCCACTGTCAGCCTAAGTAGTAGACTAAAACTAGAAGTCATCGATATTTTAAAGTTTTATGGGTTTTTAAACCTTTTGAATATTTTCTTTAAACTTTTAAGGAAAAAATTGATAAAAAATGTTGGCATCGATTTTGAGAAAATTCAAATTGTGTAATTTTACCATTTCTGATAAGTCAAAATGTTGAGTTTTACGCGGAAATATCCAGATCTCAAACTTGTCTCAAAATGATGTCTGCCGTCTTTGCAGTGCATTAGAGCCCAAACAAATAAACCAAATTTTATATATAGAAATTTGGACATATTATGGTAATATTTCGGGTATTTAAAAAAATAAATAATTCCGCTAGCTTAAATTTTAAGGGAAATCTGATAAGACCAAAATTGAAATTTTAATATTCTCAATTCACCCTAATGATTTTAATCAAATTTAGCTATAATGTTATATCAAAAGACTCAAACAAAACATATTAGTCAGCATCTCTCTTAAAATACATTTCTGGAGTTATCAGTTTAAGTATTAAAGAAAACTAGATGAAGTTGTAAAAATTGGAATATCCCAAAATCAGGTAAATCAGTATCAACCAAATATTGGTGAAATGTGAAGAGATAAAGCCCAAACCAATGTGGCATACTGTAAAGACATTATAGCATTATAGTTTATGATTAATTTGTAAACTACTGAAATAAACCCTGATAACAATCTTGTGGTCACTTCGATCCATTGATTAGTATTTTGAGTTTTAGTAATTCAATTTGTATATAAAAAGTTGACTACGTTTATTATTATTATTATAACTACCCTAAAAATTGTACAGATGTCTCTTTTATCTTCGTGGAATGGAGTGGAAAATGTTTGGGATTTTATAATAGGCCTATTGTAAAAAAAATAGTAGAGTATTTTTTACTAATAAATAACAGTTAAAAAAATATTAATTTATTTTATTTTTTATATTGAAAGAGTATTTAATTTATAAAGGAAACAAAACATGTATAAGTGAAAAGAATCCTTTAGATGTAAAAACCAAATTTTAATATCTAGCAGAAATATAAAATAATTATGGAAAAAAATATTGGCTAATTTCCATTGAGAGCATTAGTGAAGAATTGGTAACATGAGCATTCATTAAAAAAATTAATCTAAAACTATTTTCTCGGCCATATTAATTGGAAAGATTTTTACAAAATATTATTATAGTCATAAAAAGATAAATCATAAAATGGACAAGATAACCTCTGAGAGATTAGTTTTATAATAAGATAAAGCTTTCGAGAAACCAGAAGGTCATTAGAAGCATTCAATTATTAATTTACACGTTGATATTGTCTTAATGAACTTAAAGGCAATTACATTAAGTGATAACTAAGTCTAGATGGTCGTTGAGCCTAATCTTACCTCAACATCTTTTATTTATAATTGAAATATTTGGTACTATTCTAAATCTGAATAAATTATCAATTTAATAATAATTGTTGATGTTAACATTGTTAATTGAATGATGTCTATTAAGGAGGACTCATTTTGTCACATGATTTAGGACTCAGATTTGACAGACACGTTTTTATCTTCTCATAAATATGCAGTCTACAGTAGAGTTAATGAGTCGTAAAAACAATGCTAGGATTTTTGTCTATATCTGGTTTGAAACAACCTAAACAAAATAAGTTTTTGAAACAATGTCTATCATCTGTTAGTGAGCTACAGCCAAATGAGAGGACAGATGTTTATAAAATTTAATATGTGGACATATTTTGGTCATATTTTGTCTTAAGACATTTTTATAACTTAAATTTGGTGATACCCCCATAAAACCAAAATTCAAAATCGTTTAAAAATGTGTATACAGTTGTATTAAAATGTGCCTCAAACAAAAGTATTGGTTGTTATCTCCTCAAAAATACCAATTCAAGAGTTATTAGTTTTAAAATGTTAATATAATAGTATTAAAATGTGCCTCAAACAAAATGTATTGGTTGTTATCTTCTCAAAAATACCAATTCAAGAGCTATTAGTTTAAAAACCAATAAATTGTTCAAGTTTTGGTGAAATGTGAAGATTAATACACAAACCAATAAGCCAAATTGCAAGTAAAAGAAAATTGCAGTTCAGGAATAATGGAAAATTAACCTTCATTGCTGTGATTAAAAAAATAATTTCAATTAAATATAATTTACTTTAGACGAGTTATTGGTACAAGCCAAGCACAGTAAATCAAAATTTCACAAGTAGTAGTAGTAGTTTTGTGAATTGGTATTTGTGAAAGTTAGTGTAAAATTTTGGGACCTTAAGAATAAAGATGCAGTCTTTTAAAGAAACATTTAGAAACATATGTTAGGAAAATTATACTCTTTGTGCTTTGCAAGCCTTACTTCCTGTGCTCACTTCCCTCCATAAAGAGACTATATGTCTTTGGCCTTGCTTATATTCATTCACTCAACACAGTAAATATGATTAATGAATCTAACCTCAATTTAAATTTATATGTCTCAACTGCTCTAACATAACCCCACAAAACCAGTGATTTAACATTATTTTATTGTTTAATCAGTTGATAAGATAATTAAGGGCTACTGCCATATTGTCTTTCAGTTTCCTTTAAAATAATAGACTTATAAAATATAAACTTTCAATAGTAGTAGTAATAATAATGATATTTATAAAGTTTTGTGTATATAGTAAATGATTGTATGTGGAGGTGTATTATATCTACAATTTTAAATAATATTCAACAATATTGAAAAGTATACTTTATAGTTAATGTTTAATATCTTGGATAATTTGTAATTTGCATTTATATTATGCATTTGTATTTTTAAATAAATGAAGATAAATTTATTATTATTATTAACTAATTGAACCTAATTTACATCTATATTAACAAAATATTAGAGGAGTGGCATGGCGGTTTAGATGATGGAGGCGGATACCTATATGAAGAAGATATTGAAATCATAAGTTCATGGATTCGATAAATAATGGCAGTGTTGACTTTTCTGCACACTTTCGCTATTCTGTTCGCTTTACAATCTATAATTCAAGATAAAATGAGAAGAATAAATAAATTTAAAAGCAGTTACTATTTTATCATTGTTTTTTTATATTTATTAAACGAAATCATGAAATGAATAAACTTATAAGCTCCACAAATATTCAAACACAATTTCTCTCTTTTAATATAATTTATTTCTTATTATGTCTCACTATTGGTTTTACTTGGTTTTACAGATCTTGTGTCTGGTACAGTTTTATTCTTTACAATCTCTATGAAAATTAGACTGTGGAAAATCAAAAATACAAATAAAAAAGAATGTTTCTTACTTATACCGCGTGTCTGGAATGTTTGGGGACATCTTAATAAAGATCACTGGCTTTCACAACGAAATGTCAGCAAGCAAGATCATAAAATAATGCAGCGTTCCACCTCGAAATATAATTTTAATAAGCCTGAGTACGTTTTTATTTTAGCTGTTACAAATAAAAAGTTGAAATTTTCAGATTATTTTGGATTATTTAAACTATACTTTTAAATATAGATGACATTTTCCCAAATTTGGGTGCAGTAAAGAGTAACAACATTTTCAAATACTAATCACTATTGACTGAGATTGTAAAGGTCTTTTAATATCACAAAAATGGTGTAAAGAAAAAGTTTAGTGTGACCAATGTAACCAAAATGGCAGCAATATATCGTACGAGTATTTAATAAATAGAATAGAAGTTTCCACAAAATAGTGTTTAATTATTAAACACATTTCAATAACAATATCAACATCATCAGTAATAAATTAACTACAAGAAACAACTTATAATTGACTCCTTTGAAATATTATTTATACTCTCTATATGCATGCATACATATTCACAATGTTTTAAGTAACACGGTAACATTTTATACAAACTCAAAAAATTTTAATTACTATTCTTAAGAAAAATTTATTTTTCTGATATATTCACACATAAATATTGTCTTACGGCAATCGATAATGTAGTACAAAAGTACAAATAACTAATATCAGTTTAATTAAGCTCATTCTGAGTTACGAACTCAGACAAAAGTAATTTATATATTTATTATATATTATTATGTATATTATGTATATATATATTATTTATATTATAATTTATACATTTATGACACATATAAACTAATAATAAAATTCATATAAAAGCAGACATGTTTTGTAAATCTTATTTTTGGTACGATTTAAATATCAAATCTTATTATGAAAACACAATTCAATGCTATCTTATACCACACCTGTAAAAAAGTAAATTACAGCTCAGAAAAATCAAATATGAAGGAAAAACTGTGTTTTTGCTTAGTAAACACACCAAATAGTAAAATTCAAGATTAAGCAGAACATATTTAAAAACACTTAAGTAGGCCTATGAATAGAAGTAAATATAGCATGTTAGTTATGCCAACCAAGGTTAGTTGAATAATGCAAATATATACATAATGGAAGAAGTGTTAAAACATGATTCAATGGACATTCCTCTCTGTATAAACATAATTGCATAATGACTGTGTAATTGTAATGCAATCACTATTAAATTAAGCATTTTAACCATTAAACAAAATTAAAACTAACTACTACAAGAGCAAAATAGAGTCTAGCTCTAATAAAAAAAAGTCTATAAAAAAGTGAAGAAGATGTCCTTCCATGAAATTTAATTGAACACAAATTTATGTTATGAATGTAAAAATAATGTTATGAATGTTATTTATGTATAATTTAAAATTTTAGCTTCTTTAGAAACTTTGTTTATAGGAATGGGAAAGTAGAATAGATGTTACTAAGTTTACTGGATATGTGGCTGGGTAGGTATGGAATCTTTTTAGTGAATATAATGGAGCTAGGTTTGCTAGAAGGCTTTTCAGTCAGGTAATATGTGGCTAAGACATCGAATTCCCATTGGCGATTGTTTTAGCATTTTCAACCAGCGTTTGCTACTAATTGTAGCTTCTAAATTTTTCTCAAGATTCTGGCTCAACACTGTAAATTTGTAAGTCCCTCAGGGCTTGAACCCAGAACCTTTCACTTGTAAAACAAGAGCACTAACCTAACCACCTCTGCTCCTAAAGATAACCCAGAGAAAATCTATTTAAAACCTGAATACATTACATTTTTTCTTCTCAAACTTATTATAATTTCAAACTACTATATATATATATATATAAATATATATATATATATATATATATATATATATATATATATATATATATACTATAATCTTCTAGTATAACTTCAAAACTTTGGCTTATATTACTAATACTAGTACCTCTACTATCAGAATAAGAAACACATTAAATAATGTTAAAATTCTTTTAATGTACTTTTCTTAATATTGTATTGCAATTAATTTTACAGATATTTATTTAGCTCTTTCCTCTTACTCTTATCTCGGGTTCTTTACATGGGTTGGTGGCCTCTATTTAATATGTAATTTTAAACAAGGTATAATTTCCATAACTGCAGGCTAAATATATATATATATATATATATATATATATATATATATATATATAAATTGGTTCTTAAATTAGGATTTATTAAAGTTCAAATTAAATTCTAATATTATTTAAGATTCAAAAATTTATACAGTTCTCATAAATATTAATTAATTTTGTGGTTTCTCCTTGTTAGAAATGAAATGGATTATTATTACCTCAAATTCTGTGGTTTACTTCAAATTGATATATTATTATACAAATATACTTGCAGTTCTCTTATATTTGATACTTATATTCTTCTGTGTAGAATTATTTTAAATATGGTTATTCCACAAGAAGTATAAATACATGTAACATTTACCAAATCTGTACTGGTACTGATTTATTTTTATTTTTAAGAATAGAAAATTTTTAATTGTTCTCCCGGGTTCAACTGCCTCACTTATCAAAAGTCTGTGATTCGTCTTTACAACGGCATTGGTTTTATATAAAATATAGTTTTTTTTAAACATGTTCACCTTTCTTTTCACTAAACTTGTTTTACCATTATAATTGGTGATAGTTCTTCAGCCATATAAGACTTTTTGTGCGCTTCCTTATCTTAGGCAATCCACTTTAGTTCTAAATCCTTCGTGAGTCTTAGAACTTGTGCAGCTAGGTCGTCTTCCTTTGTAGGTATGCCTGTGAGGCCGAAAATCTGTAGTCTTCTCCTCTCCAGAGCTTCACAGTACAAAAGTATGTGTTCTGCTGTGTCTTTATATTGGTTACACAGTCTACAGGTTGTCCTGCCTTGAGTTAGACCCATGGTGTTTAAGTGTTCCCTGAAAGCTCCATGACCAGTCATGAAGCTTATGACTTTCCTTAGGTTGTTTCTATTCAATGATATTACATACCTAGAGAGTTTCTGATTCGGATTGTACAGCGACCCGTAGAGTTTTCCTCTAGAGGCCTCTCTCCAGCGGTTGAGAGTTTCCTGTTTGACCCATCGTCTCAGAGTGGTTCTTGCGACAGATTTACTGATACCACAAGCAGGTTCTGGTCCGATGAATGGAGTCTGTGCTCCCAACTTAGCCAGTTCATCAGCTTTCTCATTTCCCTCATAACCTCTGTGTCCAGGTATCCAGAATAGGCTTACCTGGTTTCGGGTCGAGAGTTGGACTAGAGCTTGATTACAATCCCACACTAATTTGGAGTTGAATTCGTGTGAACAAATAGCCTTTAAAGCGGCCTGACTGTCAGATCTGATTGTGATATGTTCGTCGTCATATCCTCTTTCTAGACACAGTTGTGCGCAACCAAGTATGGCATAAACTTCGGCCTGAAATACCGTTGCATATCTACCTAGGGCAATGCTTATTTCTACCCTAGGTGATTTACTGAAGATTCCTGCTCCGACTCCTTGGGCGGTGCGAGAGCCATCAGTGTAGAATTCTAAGCTCTTAGCTGTAGCCTCTATTCCTTCTATCATGTCCTCCTCGTGTGGAATACACATATCGAAGGGCTGTGTCCATGAGATTTTATTAATCATATAATCTTGTCTCATAGTTAGAATTGAATCGTAAGATTTAAAGGTACGGATTGTGCCATGCCCCTTAGGCCACCGGCTATCTCTCCACATTCCAGAGCAATGTACTCTGTATGCTGCCAGACTTGCTTCTGCTATGATGCTGAAGTTAATCGGGTCTATTCCCAAGAGAGTTTCAAGAGCTGTAGTAGGTGTGCTTCTGAAAGCTCCTGAGATGCATAGACAGGCCAACCTTTGTATACTCATTAGCCTGTTAGTTGTAACGGTTTGGAGAGCTTTTGTCCACCACACCAGCGATCCATATTGAAGTTGTGGTTTAACCACTGCTTCATATAGCCATCTAATCATGGCTGGACGAAGTCCCCAGTTCTTTCCCAAAAGGCGTTTACAACTCATTAAAGATTTCGTTGCTTTTTGGATACTATGTTCTACATGTTTGTTCCAAGTAAGTCTTTTATCCAGTATCACCCCTAGATATTTGACCTCTTCTGATAGGCGCAAACGTGTTCCTCCTAGACTGATATCAATGTTATCTAGTTTGATTCTCCTTGTAAAGGGTACTATGATGGCCTTTTCCGGATTTACGGCCAGGCCCTCATCCCTGCACCAGTTATGAATTATCCTCAGAGCTGTGTTCATTAGGTCTGATATTATGTTAGTATGTTCACCTTTAATTATCACGACAATGTCATCTGCGTAACTTTGCGTGTAATATCCCATATTATTTAATTTTGTAATTAGGGAGTCTACTACCATATTCCACAGTAGAGGAGAAAGTATACCACCTTGAGGGGTACCTTTAATGGCGGACACATCAAGTTCCTCGCCATACTGGATTGCTCGGATGGTTCTACTACTGAGCAATGACCTAAGCCAATTGCAGGTGGTCATATCCAGTCCTCGGGTTTCAGCTGCAGTAACAATTGACTTATAAGCCGTGTTATCAAAGGCGCCCTGAATATCAATAAATGCTCCAAGGGCCACCTCTTTAGACGCTAACGAGTCCTCGATCCTGCTAACTAGCTGATGCAGTGCTGTTTCGCAGGATTTTCCTGACTGATATGTGAATTGGTTACAATGAATGGGGTTAACTGATATTACCTCATTTTGTATGTGAACTTGTAACACTCTCTCCATAGTCTTCAATAGAAAGGATGATAAGCAGATTGGACGAAACGACTTTCTTAAATAGTTTCTTTAGTTCTTTATACTTTATATATTATATATAATTTATTATTACATTGATTTGCAATTTCTGACTTGCATTGGAACAGCTGTTGTGTGGTAGTCTCCATTTAATATTAATTTGATCTATTCATTTTACTTTTAGGCTAGTTCAGTTTAAAATAGTTTTGTTCATAGTAACCATTACCATATATAAAATATCCATTTCACTAAACACTTTCCCCTTTTATCAAACTGATTCTTAATTCAACCTAGTTTCACAATTTATTTATATCTATATTATACCACCATGAAATAAAGTTACATCAAAATATTTACAATGTTTGTATTTTAGGTTACCAATGTTATTAACAAATTGTTTATCAAATTAGGTAGGTATAAATATCTACGGTAAGTTTTAACTAATTTAATTCTTATTTATCTAATAATGCTTACTTCATAATTATTTATTTAAGTTACTTATGGTTATTTTAAGCTCTAGACTTTTAGTTAACTTTTGACATTCATTTATATAGGCCTAGCCTATGTTAATTTATATTGACATTATTTATGCTCTTTAATTCATTTAGGCCACCAAATTAAGTTATCAATTTATATAACATTTTGGCTAAAGAAAAATGAGTTATAACAATCCTGGCTATCAGTGTAAATATGAAGAGATATATCATGTAAGTAAACAGAGAGAGAAAGAGAATAGACAAAGAAAGAGAGAAGATAGAAGAGCTATAATATATGGCCTCAACCTTGGATGAACACATTTTCTGATAACCCAATAGACCCCTGAAGCCTACTTGTTATTTAAAGACAAGCTAGCTCATGTGTGATAGAGCACATATGGTGCACTGAGGCTTTACTTTGATTATATCAACTTGCCAAAAAAACATAATACATAATGTTTATCATGATTTACTCACAAAAATATCCAAACTTCATTTTAGTTTCTCACATAATTTATGGTATAGAGGCAATTTATGTGATGGATAAAAAATTTACGTATTGTTTTTAAGAGAACTATCCCTTAGTTCAAACAAATGGACCAACTTTAATCAAATATGGTATGTAAGAATATTTTGGTCACATCCCAATACATGTTTTGTCATTGTCCAATAGTTTAAAATTTGGAGTTAGCTGTCTTAAAGACAGATAAACATATTAGGATATTCTGCAAATCATCTCTAATGATTTTAATTAAATTTTGATTCATTGTAGGTTTAAAGGACTCTTAAGTAAAACACAATTATTGTCATTGCCCAAAAATGCCACTTCAGGAATTATCTGTAAAAATGAAAATGGAAAATTTCTATGGGTTTTTATAAAAGAACTAAAAAGTTGGCTTTACCAATTTTGTTCACATTTTGATATAATGTAAAGAATAATAACCAAAATCAGTGTAGGCCTATAAAAAACATTTGGTAAACATTTCAAAAGAATTAAAATTTACCCTTTTAACTGATTTATCTTCCGTTGTAACTTAGAGGTGACCTATGTAACTTCAGAGGTAAAAACATGAAATCTGTATTGATTCTACTCTTTCAGAACAAGACTTAAGTAATAAAAATCTTATTTCAATTTGTTGTTCGTTTTACTGGAAGCTTTTAATTATGTGAATTACCTTAATTGGTTTGTCAGCTTTCCTTCTTTGTCTTGACAATACAAATACAAATAAAATAAAAATCTGTTGTACTTCTTAACGGAAGGGCATAATTAATACAATGTCAATCTGACTATTTTTTAGTAAAAATATAGCTTTTGTGTACTTTTTATTGCCCTTAAAATTTTTTAAATAAAGCCCTAAAATCAAATACATTTTGCAGAGACCCAACTTCAATTTTCCAACTAACAAAATAATGACAATGAAGACTTTTTTAGAACATATTTCTTAAATTGATGATATAGCCTATCTTTCGGTCCTCAATATAATGAAATGTAGTGTCTGGAATGTTACTGATTTCAGATGTTTTTTAAAATAAATAGTCTTAGAATAAAATGTTGCTAGGCTTATGTTAAAGAACTATAAGAATATTTAAAATTTATTGTAATATTTCAAATTTTAGCCTACTCTTTTTCAAATCAAACTCCAAATGAAACAGTAAATTAAATAAATCCTTAGCCCTGCTAGGCGCTTTTCATCAGGTGTTGTGTGGTCTGCACATTGAGTTCCCATTGCCTTAATTACATCTTTCGGGACCAAGAATCACTACTAATCGTATCTCCCCACTTTTCTTCATGTCGGGTCAACATCATAACTTTTTAACCTCCATAGAGATTTTACCCAGAACCTTTTGCATACAAGACCAATGGGGGAGGGGGCTAGAAATAGTTGTATTTAATAATTGAAAATCAGTCCTTACAAATAAAAAATGTTCAAAAATTGATAGATTAAATGATACTTTAACATGATGATAGTCCTTATTGGACACTGTTCTATAAAAGTCAAGATAATAATTGTAGACCATATTCTACAAAATATAAAATAAAATAAAATAAAACTAAAACATATTAAAACATTTACAGGAAAACTCTGTTAATATAAAAATTGTTGATAATCTGAACCAAAATATAATTATTGTACAGTCCAAAAAGTACAAAATTTGTCAACTACAATTCAAATTTTGTTTTAATAGATAAAAGTCAATACTGTATAGTTTCATTAAGGATCAAAAACCATCATACGAATTAACATCAAAAGAAAACATACATAACAAACATCATGTGAAATCACAAACCAAATAAGCTCCATACAAAATATGGAATTTTCATACAGTGGATAACACTAAGCATAATATTTCTAACACTTCAAAAAAACATATTTTTTTGTTCTTTAGTTTTAAATACAATTAGGACGTGATGTGAAATGAGCAAAAATTAAATGAATCTATTTTAGTTTGTATAACAATTATTATTCAAATATTCCTAATTATAGTACATGTTTCCTTTCAATCTCGTGTGCAAGTAACTTATAAATTTCCGTTTCATCTAACTATATGCAGGCTTGAGTTTTCTTATTGCTCCCGATAATCTTAGTAAAATGTCACATATTGTGTTCCAACATTCTTCCGATAATTTTGGATAATCCTGAAGCGTCTCAGGAACCAATTAATTTCTATTAGCAGAGTTATACAATACTAGAAAAAGGCCACCTAACATTAATTAGTGGTACTACCACAGATAATATTAACAGAGAAGTTTATAGTAGTTTGTTGTAAATATACTGGAATATAAAGAATCATTAAATAAAATAACCCTAGCCTAATTTTATTTGTATGCAATACTACAAATTCTATAAACATGATTTGTATAAGTCTAAGGTCATGGCTTGTAATTATTATTAGGAAACACCAGGATAAGTTGTAAATTACAGTATTGTATGTCATCACAAATTGCAATGGGAAAATTCCATTTCACAGGAAAAGTATAAAATACCTCCCAACTTATTCTAACACTGTATAGCATTGAATTAACAGGAAGCAGACAATTTATATTGGCAATGTGCCACAACCAATTGAATCTATACAAACTGCACAGAGCAATCAGTATCTGGAAGGCACTAACTCATTGATTTGATTCTCTTTTGATCAATTACTTCCTTGTAGCTTTGGTGACTTTTGTACTAGCATAGCACCGTATGTTGTAAATTAGCACAGTTTTTACATAACATTAAAAATAAAAAAATTTGATAATTTTTTTCTCAGAAGTTTTTTTTTTTTTACGTAGCAACTTATTGCACCAATAATTCTTACATGACCATCTTCCAAATCAATTACATTTTGTTTCCTAATGAGGTATAATAAACTTCAACTTACATTTAAGATAACCATGTGTAGTAGCAAATAGATAATACTAAATACCTATTGTTAACAGTTCAGCCAATTCCATGGTCTTTTCACCATGGAATATGGTGTAGATATTGTTTTGTAAACATTAAAACTATATACAGGGTGGCTGAAAAGAAACCTGCACCCCCCTCAACGTTTTTGTTATTTGAGATATTTGAAAGCGGTTTGCGCCATTCTATTTTGGAGGTAGGGGACACTTTTTATGACAAAATAATTTTCAAATTTGGGTCCCAGGGCCCAAAGGGGGAGGGGTAACCCTGCAAAATATTTAAATAGGACAGACATGTGATACGTCATTTTGTTCGTAATGAAAAGACGAGAAATTATCTGTAATTGAAATATCAATCCGATTATCCTAAAAAAAATGGTGGCCCAAAAAGTAAAATGGCTGATAAATAATTGCATTCATAGTATTCCTTTTATTGTTTGAGGTATTTAAATACTCTTGTATCACAAATGTTTTATAATTAGGGTCCTTGTGCCTTGAGAGGTGGTTGGGGTAACCAACATTTTATGATAAAAATTAATGTGATACTCCGTTTTCTCCTAGAAATGATCAATAATCCTTATTTTTCCTACAACTAAATGTACTTAAAATACATTTTTAAAATGAAGAATACTTTATAAATTATAATGTGATATGTTGTGGTAAGTTTCCTGATAAGATAAGAAAAACTCTTCCACTAAAACTAAAACTGTTAAAATATAAACTTAAAAATTTAGAGTCAAGACCGGACTTTAATAACATGTTATCAATAGTTCAAATATTTGTTTGATAAATAACGGGAAGTATGACCTTTGTCTTCGTTTGCTTTTGTTATCTACGGGAATTCCAATAACCTGCAACTTTCACTTATGACTCATACTTCCGTATGAATTATTATTTGCTCATTATTAAGCATTTTGTGAAACAGAAAGGTTTATATTCTTTGTTGTGCTCTTTCATATCGTTTTTTAATATCTTTCCTAAAGAGATTATTTGTATTATGATTGGTTGACAAACACACTTGAAATGGTTTTATCGTTAGAGGAAAGAGTTGAAATAGTACTCTTATTATATGGTCAGGTTCAGACTTATCAAGGCACTGTTATGTTGTATAATAAAGACACCCAGAACATACTGTTTCTCGATCGTCATTGACTATTTAATAGTAAAATTTCAAAGAACTGGTAGTGTACTGGATATCAAGAGATCAGGGCGACTTTGTGTGGAAGAGGATGTTGAAGAAGGAATTTTAGCTCAAGTTGCCATAAATCCTCAGCAATCAGCAAGAGCATTGGCTCGAACCAATAATTTAACAAGATGGTCAGTACAAAAGACATTAAAAAAACACTAGTTTCATCCTTACAAAATTATTCTTCTACATGAGCTTAATAGAAGATGATTTTGATAGACGTCTTTAGTTCTGTGAAATAATGACAGAGAGATTGAACAATAACTTGCTGTCAACTTTCAACATTTTTTTCACTGGTGATGAAGCTTCTTTTACATTAAATGGAACTGTAAACAAACATAACAGTAGATATTGGTCTCAAGAAAATCCACATTGGTACAGGAAAAGTCACACACAGCATCCACAAAAAACGAATCTGTGGGCTGGGATATTGGGTAACATTCTTATAGGACCGTTTGTCATTAATGGAAATTTGAATGGCAATATTTATATGGATATGCTCCGAAACCAAATAGTTCCGGCACTGAATCGTGCTGTGGCAACAGTGCAATAACCCTGATGGAAGTGCAATATTCAACAGAAACCAAATAATGTTTCAACAAGATGGAGCACCTCCACATTATGATCGAAATGTAAGAGATTATCTAAACAAACAGTTTCCCAACCACTGGATAGGTCGAAGAGGTGAAATTGAATGGCCAGCTCGGCCCCCAGATCTAAACCCACTGAATTTTTTTCTTTGGGAACACTTAAAATCTGTCGTTTATAACACCAAGCCAGCATCTTTTGAAGAACTTAGAAACAAAATTTTTGAAGAATGTCAAAGGATTTCCCTTCAAACTTTTGAGAATGTGAGGAATGAATTTGAAAACCGCTTATATTTACTGCATGGAAAAACAAGGCAAACAGTTTGAGCACATGATTTAAAGTAAAGTACATTTGTTCAAATTTGATGATTTTGATTTCAAAATGAATGTGAGAATAAAAAACCTACCAACTTGTACCTGAATTAGTGTATAATGGGAGGAAAAGTAGCCTGCATTTCCAAAATACTTTACCAAAAATGACATGGATTTAGACCAAACAGCAAGAGATATTTAAGAAAAAGATAAAGTTTGTGCTAAAATAGTAAGAGGACCAACACAACATATTTATGTAAGGCTTGTCCTAGTGAACCTGGACTATATATATCAAAATGTATTGATATTTATCACAAAAACTAAAGGTTTACATAAACATTTATGTAAATAATTGATAAAATACAGAATATTTGTTTTTAGAATGTTTTCCTTTATTTAAAAAAATTGTAGCTCACATTTTTAGGTAATATTTAGCTATATGAATATAAACAGACGCGAACTTAGTCAGTGTGAGGCATATAGTGGACCAATCCGCCGCAATTATGACATTACATAAAAAAATGTATATTGCAATTTTAAACTGTTTTAAACACAATTTTTAAACTGTGAGAAGATTATATATCAGTATTTTAGCACAAAAAGTGTATTGTCAATATTTTCAACAGTGAATGTCTTAAATGGTACAAAATTTAAAACGGTTATTAAAAACAGGGATTCGTCACAAAATTAAAACTAATGACGTTATCATAACAAAAGCTGACAAGGGCAATACAACGGTAATTATGAACAAGGCAGATTATGTAAAGAAAACAATACAGTTCTTTAACGAAAATAGTATTGTTAAATTAAAAAAGGACCCAACTCAGGATTACAACCAGCAAATTAAAAACGCTATCAATACATCCAAATATCTAATAAGTAATGAAAACAAAAAATATAACAAAATGATAAAACCCAGGGCACCTTTTCTAACATCATTACCAAAAATTCATAAACCCGACAATCCAATTAGACCACTTGTAAACTTCAAAAGTGCACCGACTTACCGAATAGCAAAAACTCTGGATAGAATAATTCGCAAAAACATACATTTTGACAAGAATTACAGTCTAAAGAGTAGCTACGATTTAATTAATAAAATAAAAGACATGCATATTAAAACCGGATCAAACCTAGTATCGTTTGACATAACGAATCTTTACACAAACATCCCTGTAAAAAAAACCACCGCCATATTGATAAAACTATTAAAAGACAACAAAAGTTTGGGAGAAAATCAAATTACAGAATTAACCAATCTACTGAGCATTTGCTTATCACAGAATTACTTTCAATTTAATAATGAATATTACAGCCAAAATGACGGCCTAGTTATGGGGAGCCCATTGTCATGTATCATGGCCGAAATATTTCTGAATAATATCGAGAACAATAGAATAATGAATAAAGAAAACAAACATCTAGATAAAATTCAATACTACCATAGGTATGTTGATGACATATTAGTATTATACCATGGCACAAAGAGACAGATCCACACGTTAGAATCATACCTAAATAATATACACCCAAACTTAAAATTCACAACTGAAATAGAAACTAACAATACCATTAATTATCTCGACCTTACCATAACAAAATTAAATAATAAACACCAATTCAAAATATACAGGAAACCAACACTAACAGACCACACTATCCACGCTACATCAAATCACCCGATACCTCACAAATTAGCAGCATATAATAGCCTAATACATAGATTAAGAACCACACCTATGAACCATGAAGACTTCCAAGAAGAATTAATAAATATTATAAAACACATAGCCATCAGAAATGGATACGACCCATATATGGTCGACAGATTATATAAAAAACAGGAAAACAAACACCTAAACAAAAATAAAAAAGAAAAAGAAGAAAAAAACGTTGTGATAGATTATAACAAGGATTTAGAACATATAACAAGGAACATATTTAGAAAACAGGGCTACACAACTACATTTAAAACTAAAAATAATCTGCGAAAAGCCTTAAACATAAAGAAAACCCATGATAACAAATTTGAGAGCACGGGAATCTATGAATTATTATGCTCTGATTGTGTAAAGACATATATGGGACAAACTGGAAGGTCCTTTAAACAACGATTTAAAGAGCACATACCAACAGCTTCACAACTGACTAATCCAGCAAAAGTCGAGTCTATGTTTACCGAACATATAATCCAAACGGATCATAAATACTCAGTCATCGAGGAAACAATGAAAATACTTCACCATTGTGAGAAAGGGAAACTTATGAACGCATTGGAGGAGTATGAAATATATAAACGAACAAAAGACAACAGTAGTTCACTATTAAATGAAAAATTAAAATTTGACTCGCATCTAATTTATGACACAATCATAAAGCAATTAGATAGGAACTACACCACCCCACCCCATGCCTACCACCGATGCGCAGGAAACCAACATTGACAGTACGCGTTGTGACAGTGGGCCTACTGCATCATGTTTTAAATGTTTAAAGAACTTGTGTGTTTGTTATGTGTCGTGTGTTCGTAATTTGTGATTTTAAACTAAGACAACGGTAATACCCGCATAACACTTGAAAATGGCTGAATAGCCGAAACGGCCGTAGTGATATAACTACAGACAATATAGACTATTGTGACGGTAAGTCTTATTAATATATCTAATTATTAATATATCTAGTTATTAAAAACTTTTAATTAATTGTGCATACTATTCATGTTAAGAATATATATCATGCTTGACGAGAGCTTGAACATTTTATAAATACACACATGTGTATATTACATTTTGTATTTGTGTTTACAGGCTGCTTCCTTGTTTATTTCATCAGTTTGATTATGTATCTGATGGTTAAATTTTATCTTTGTGTTTCTGTCTAATTTATTGTGAATGTATTATTTGTATTAATTATATTTTCTAGTTGACCAATCTTCATGTACCTCAAATTGACCAATAGACCTATATGACAAAATGAAATTTCTTAAAATTAATATATAATTTTAATTTAACACAGATTTTCTCTAAATTGGAGCTAACAATTATTATGGTTAAATTTAGCTAAAATGTAATCCCAAATAAACATGTGGTTCCTTAAAATCTCTCTAAAAATTCAGAATGCAAAAGATGTTGCTCAATGAAAATGAATCTTGAATGAGATCTATAAAAGACCATAGGCTAACTGATTTTGCTATTTTTTCAAATTCAGAATGTAAGATTTTTAGTTTAGAATAATATCCTTATTTTATGTTTAGCATAACTCAAAAGTTCAATGTACGTACAAACCATAAAAAACAAAAATAAACAACCGATTTTTTCAACATCAACATTAACAATCTTGATAAAATTTTGCTCAAACATTCCCCTTAAGGCATAGTTCCATAGGTACCTTTCGAAATATAAGTCGGGATCGAGTGAAATTCGTCAACCCCCCCCCCCCCAAGGGTCTGTAACAGCATTTATAAGGGATGATTTTTCATTAAGGGGTGGTACTGATTACAGCAATATTTTTTATAAAATGAAGGTTTAAATAAACCAAAGAATATTATAGAGACAAAAAACAAATACGAACACTGACCACTGTTGAAATTTGATTTCATACAAAGTTGTTTTCTTTAAACAATGGTTGTATAAGTATATCCTTGTGTTGTGTGTTCATTCATTTATAACCTAATAGAAGGTTTAAAATTATTAGGGCCTATATACCATTTATTTTATAAACATAAATCATGCCTTTCCCTATCCTAGAAAGCAGGTAGTGGTTGTGGTTATCCACAAAGCTATCAAATTCTCTTAAGCCAAACCTACGGGAAATGAAACTTCCGGTTTATTATAGATTGATAAGGCTAATTTTATATAAAGTCCCTACTTTAGTTAAAAAAAATAAATTAAATAAAAAAAGTAGAACAACTTCCTATAATCATTTTCAATCTTGCATTAAATAAATTACAGTTTAGAAAAACTCCTATCATAATTTCTTTTTTATTAGATTAAGGTATCTTATTATTAAATTAATTACTTATAAAGAATATTACCCTAGACCAGAATGAATAAAACTCGAATAATCGTATTAGTTATGTCTAGAAAAATATGGAAAATTAATATGTAAACATGTAAATATTACTATACTATGATAGATTCATGTGAACAAGGTCTCGGCAGGTCAATATGTAGCCTATGTATGTATGTGTATATATATATATATATATATATATATATATATATATATATATATAATATATTGATCTAGCCAGACCTAGTAAAGAAACTAAAGGTCTGGTAAGGTATATAAACCTATATTGACATTCCAGACCTTTACTACTAGGTCTGGTTAGGTAACCATATATATAATTAGACCTATTTGCGCAGATGGACATAAATATCAAGTGATGAGACACTCACCAGTCACCAACGTTAATATACGTAGACAGATGTTCTAACCTCATAAGATAAGGATTTCATACTTTTAAATTCTTGTTTTAGACAGAAATAATGAATTTTGATACCTCAAAAGGGTCCTCCCAGCCAAAGGATGATACAATTGTTTAAAAATGAGGTAGGCGTATATGTACACCAAGATATCATTTAATTTCACTACAGGATCTACACTGCGCATTTACCAATTCTTCATAGGTTTGGTTACAAATTTAACATTAAATAAAAGGTAAATATGGAGAGAAGTCCGATCAATTTGTGTCAGATCTTGGCAATTCCTCTTTAAAAAAGCGTTTCTTCCATCATTTCGATACTTATTAAATAGGCTTAAAACTTTTTATCTTTCACAATTCATTATTTCTATCCTAAATCAGCAATTTAAAATGACTGATTAATGCATTTAGAGGTTATTTCGACACATATTTCATCATTATATGTAAAAACAATCAATGTTTTTTTTTATTCCGTGTAGAACATAGTTGTTTTGAGAACTGTCTCTATGAAAAACTGTCAAACTACATATCATTTATTATCAATCATGTCGGTTACAAGGTCAGGGAAGGTAACTATATATATGGTTACCTAACCAGACCTTGTTAGAACTACAGGTCAAGGAACATCATTATCTTAACCTGTTGAAGAGTACAGGAAAATACCGATTAACGAGTACGGCCGTTCTTGAACGTCCTCTGTGCTGTTTGCGTAAATGAGTATGGACGTTCCGGAACGTTTTATGTTACGTCTGAGCAATAAAAGTATTTATCATAAAACAAATTAGTCATGGCTTATTGTGTTGTCACAATTCAACAAGAAATAGTATTAAGAACACATGAAATCAGGTTTTTCACAATTGTAAGGCAGGACAACTCCAGGGCGCGTGGTTTCAGGAGAATTCACCATGCGTATTGATTGGCGCGTAAATGTAGGCGGTGGCATCGTCTTCTCCGCGGTTGTTTCCCCCCTACACACACCTGTGCCTATGTTCCTTGTCTAGTATAAGTGATTTGTATCATTATATTATGTTACGTATATTATACATCAAACATGAAAAATTAAACACTACAAAGCTTTTTTACAGATTCCCCTCTGTCTAGTTTTTTGACACATTTAACCGCGTCTCAAACGAAACCAACACACGCTTCCAAGAAAACTGAAAAGAAATGTTATATTTTCCATAATGTAGGCTATACTAAATTGATTCGTGGAAAAAAAAAGCAGCCCATCAAACGTTTTTGTCTGTGTATGTCTGCTATACCGACGGGTGACAATGCCACGGTGTTTTTATGCCGCCGACAATGGGATACCGCTATCAGTAAAAAAATTTATCAGTGTAAATTTTTATTCTTACAAGTTTTTAACTCAATATGATATTATTATTATACATTTGTAACCAATAAAACAACTATTTTCAAATTTTTTTTTCTTACTCCTTGACAACAATTTTCTTGTAAATACTTACTAACCAGCTGGTGGCTATTTGGGACGTTCAGGAACGGCCGCACTCATCAACAGGTTAAATAGGCTATATATATTTACCTTACTTGACCTAGGCTATAGTTCTTTTACTAGGTCTGGGTTTCAGAGACCTAATCATTCGGAATCTTATATCATCATAGAAGCGTAGTAATATCAGCGTGTAAAAGTGAATGGAGTGCATATGCAACCCCATGAGTGAATTCAATATGGCTACTCAATTGAATGTTAAAATTTGTCAATTTCATAGATTGTTAAGTAAATAATGAATTGTGAGAGATAAAAAACCACTAGCTTTGTTCATTAAATTCTATTTGATTGAAAAAAATGCTATTTTGAAGCAGAATTACAGAGATTTTGCACAATTCGATCGGACAACTTCTCTCCATATTTACCAAATAAAATTGGTTAAAAATGTTATACTCACTGTGTCCCAAAAGTCCTTCCCCCCTATTATTATTTTTATTAATAGAAATAGACAGATTTGGTTTGGGGAAATTTTAGATAACCAAAGGAGGAGTTTTTTGAAGTATCAAAATTTTCAACCCTTACCCCCAAAATGAGTGATTCTCATTAAAAAGGTCATTTAAAAATAAGAATAATGGCGCAAACTAGAGGTCTCTAAGTTAATCCTACCCAACATAGCGACCAATCGAATTGTGAATGTTAACCTACAAACTCTGGTTGTTTTTATTACATTACAAATTGCTCTATGTTGGTAAAACGATGGTAAGAGCCTTACCTTCTTTTTTTAGCTCAGATTAAGTTCTCTAAATGGCTACCATTTACTTCTTGACAGAAATAGATTCTGGACTCAAAAGCTTGTTGTACGTTTCGTAACATTTCCTGTGTAATTATTAACGTAACATTCACAATTCGATTGGTCACTATGTTGGGTAGGATGAACTTAGAGACCTCTAGTTTGCCCCATTATTCTTATTTTTAAAAGACCTTTAAAATGAGGCATCACTCAATAGGGGTTGCTATTTAAAATTCTTGACTTACCCCTAAGCTACCCCATTTTGGGGGTAAGGGTTGAAAATTTTGATACTTCAAAAAACTCCTCCTTTGGTTATCTAAACTTTTCCCAAAAAAAATCTGTCTATTTCCATTAATAAAAAAAATAATAGGGGGGGGGGGCTGAGACTTTTGGGACAAATGGTATAGGCTAGTTAAAAAAGTTTATTATTACAAAAGTGTTGACCCCTGTAATAGAAATGAATTTTTCAAAAAATAACAATTAGGCCTATAATCAGAACTTAACATTTTATTCCTACAAGTTACCATTAGATTTAACATAGATCAATCTTTTGTTTTAAAGTGTGTATGTGACTAATGTATGTGAATTTTTATATTATTTTGTTAAAAAATCGACATCTCTTTACCAAAAAATTGGGCAAATCAGTGTTCCAACTGAGGCTAAAAAAAAACGGAGGACAACTGTATTAGGACATCAAAATCCCCTTACATAGGAACAGCAATATAAGCCTAAACATAAAAATACGGTAATTAGACTCAAATATAAATTTTAAATTACCTTAGAAATGCGCGCCCAAATGATTTCTTACAGAATGCTCTAGTAGAATCCGAAGAACCAAATAAAAAAAAAAAAATGATTAGGGTGAGAAAAGTTTAAAAAACCTCCCCAAAACCAATTCAACTGGTGAAGCCTGTATGACTACGACTACGAAATCAGAAATTTAAAAGTAATATACCAACTCTTGTTAAGTTTCCAACAAAAATAAAGATAACAGTTTACATTTTAGTTTGCCTTTTTAGTCTATGCAACAGAACTTACCTTATTACAAGACAACTTCTAAAAACTGCAAACAGCCGGTTTGTACTAAATACAATTAATATTCAACAAGCAACGACGGCAACGAGCAAGACAGCAAGATAAGGATGCACGATGCGACATTTCAGTCAAAGTTAATTTTTAACACATAGATTACACACCTACATAGATACACACCAATTATAGATACAATACCAAACAATGACCAATACTAAATATCCTAGGAATATTTCCAGAATTTTTGATCAATTTGACAATTAATTATTTGTCTTAATTTTTGCTCATTATAATTACAGTACTTTATAAGAGAGAGCACGATAATACTAAATAGATTTAAGACCACCATTTCCTTCAAAATATTTTAAAAATTTGACACACACACACACACACATATATATATATATATATATATATATATATTTTCTTGTTAATATTTTTTATTCTTATTCATATTGTGTTATTTGTTATGTAAATATTGACATGAACAGTGTGAGTGCTATAAAGTCCAATAAACTATAATTTAAAAACCAAAACAATAAACCATGAAACCACTCATACTATTTACTCTAATCTAGATATTATTTACTTTTATTTTTTCTCTACTTATGTGTTATGTTTATAACTTCATTATTTTAAATATTTTAACACTATAAACTAACTTGCTTCAAATGGTATAACTCCAGGTTTAACCAAATATTAAAAGAGAACAGTACCGGTACACATATCAAACAGTAGAGTAACATTTAAAATACCACATAAAAATACAAATGTAACATGAAACACTAGTAGCATCAAAATCACGTGTTGGTGTTTAAATTATCCCAACACATTATTAAATAGTTATCTTATATTTTTGGCAGTGATTTCTAGTACCTATATTAGATATTTCCCCGGAGTAGCCCTTTGTCATTGCTTGTATTAGTTTTAATACAGAAGTTGGAAGTATAAAAATTCAAAATTAATTTGGCCTTGGAGTATTTTAAATTTGGAATCTACCTCTATTATTTTTTGTTTTTAAGTCGAATACTATGTAAAAGCTAACTAAAATGTACAAGTCTACTTTAAAAGCTAGGCATTAATGCTAAACATCCCTGAAAAAGTTGTGTTTCTGACCCGGTAGATAGCAGCACCTCTGCGGCAAAATTGTACTACTGATAATTAATTTGCGTAATTATAGTCAGATTTTTGTTTTGTAAGTTATTTTGTAAATAATATCAATAAAATATTTACGCTACTGAGGTGAAACTTTTTTAGATTTTTTTATAAAAAAGTTGTTGAGCAAAAATATTAATATTATTATCATTATTTTTAATCGCAGGTAGTCATTTTGTAAATAATAATTTTAAATTATTTTTGCCGTTTTCAGATATGAAATCGGTCAAATGGTACAATCGGAATAATTGTGTTTTAAAGATATTATCATTATTTATCTCACGCCCCGCGTGGCGCACCGCCATACTGCCCAGCCGCTGTAACGCGCTACCCCTTCCACTTGCTGTAGCGTAGGTCAACTCAGTACTGTACTCGCATTTGCACTCTGGCCGAACACACTAGACTAGACTACTGATTATGGCAGGTGTTTGTTATCAGTTAACGGTATTTTCCGTAAGCAGAAAAGAAACATCTACTGCAAAAGAACAATATAGTTACAAGGCAGAGGATTTATGAAATTAGCTACAGGTTCATTGTTCCATATTAACATTATTCAATAGCATGAGGTTAAATTGAATTATAAAATAGTTAAGTTATTTGTTTCAATTAAAACTTACCTTTTAATACATGAAAACGATAAATAAATAAACAATAAACAGTGCAAAAGACCTTAATTTACTTAATGCAGCTACATAACAGTCACAAAATTATACAAAACATTTTTACAAGGATCTATGTTCCATCGTTTAGGCGATTTGTAAATTGCATTTACAATTCACGTAATATTAATCTGTAAAGTTACATTTAGTTAGATATACCTAGCACAGACAGTAAATGAAAGATACATTAAGTTGAGAGTGACAAATGAGTAAACTACCTGTAATTGTTCAAGTTTTATATAAGTATCGAAATATGAGTGAATTTATTTTTAATCGTATTTATTTATGTGAGTATAGTCCCAGTTGGTGTATTAATCCTCTCACTTCTGTAAAGGTGTCGGGTTCCTGTAAAGCGTAAGCGCTTAAAAAGTTACGTTGTTATCCCAACTTCGTGAGATTAATGGAGGGTTGCGAAGACTGGAATTACACTGACGGTTAAGCATATTGCTGATCACATTTGCCGACTGAAAAACTGCATGTGGTGTTATTATTTACATACAGACTTATTTTTGTACACCACTTTTTTAGCAAAACTATCAGATCGGAAAAATTTGAATTACTGTATGAAAGAATTTACCAACTAGTCAAAACTAATGAAAGTAATTTATAAAATGGCGCTCAAAAAATTGAACAAAATTCACAATTGTTTTCTTTCACCTTTTCTATCTTTCTTGACAAATTTTTGTTCTCTTCCGACCGTGACATTAGAGTATTCTAGGACTAGGGGGTCTTTATTTTACACTCTTTTCTTTTTTTATCAGACGATGATGACCGAAAGATTTTTGCTTTTAAAAAGAAAAATAACATTAAATGTTTTGCTAAATCGAGTAAGTTGGTGTCATTTTGTAGAATTGGCTAAACTGATTTCATCTCAGATGTCGTAGAATTTCCTTATCGAATTAAATTTAAGATATGCACAGCATATGTATGAAGCATTACAACGATTGGTTGTTTTCACTATTTCACAGGTAAATCAGAAACAATATTGAATTATTTATATATTATATTAGTTTAAAAGTCATTATATCCCTGCTTCACGAAGGGTTTATCAGGGTGTCATTTGACAAGAATGTAATCCAAGAAAAACTTCTTTTTTTTTTTAATAACACTAATACTAACTTCTGAAATTTAGCAGTGAGCAGAGCGAGAGGCAGTCTGCGCTACTTCCTCTTCGTTGAAAGCTGAAGTTGCTTTTTAGATTTGGTTGTTCCTTGGCGATCCATGGAGAACATAAAAGTTTAACAAAATAACGTTCCCAATAAAAATAATAAAGAGACGACGAAACAAAACTGTAAGAAGAATCACGGTAACTAATCACCGAGAGCACATGGGTGGCAGGGCGGGAAAGTCGTCATCCAGCACAAGGAGTGTACGACGAGCGGCGACTGATCGACGTGGTGGGGTGTGCCATAGTGAGTCACCTCTGCCCTGCAGGTGATTCGTGTCTCTCACGCCCTCATACCCCTAAGAGGAATTATTTTTAATGTATAAAACATGATACCGATGGAAACACTCGGGCGATAATTTAAAATTATTGTCTACAAAATGACTACCTGCGATTTGCATATTTCTTTTTTAACATGAAGATCTTATTAATTTTTTTTTAACCAACAACTTAATTAAAATTAGGCTTGCGTAGCGTAAATTATAATATTATTCTGTTTACAAATCAGTTTTTCAAATAAAAATTGGACGAAAATTCCACCAATAAACAGGAGTACAAAATGACTCCATTTTCTGCGCCATGGTGGCAGAATTTGTAACTAATCCTGGGATGTTTAGCCTTAAAACTATGTTAGGGAAATTAGATTTTTATATACTATTGGACTTAATATGTTTCGAAAGTTGTTCTTAATGTTGATACAAAATGCACATATGATTTTCTAAATTACCTAATATTTTAATGAAAATTTTGAGCCATTAAGCTTCATGATCAAATTTACCACAGTGTTGGATCGTTATATGCTCAAGATGTTGATAGACCTGTTTACGCTCAACTTTACACTTATGACGTGAAGGCAGCTGTTCAGAACATATGGGAAATCCAGGTAGTCAAGGTTGTGATTTGCATGTAATGGAAACCTTAAGTCAACATCTTGCAGAAATCAATCCATATGCTCAGTTATTTAAAAAAATGCATGATCTAATTCAAGAATCACCAGAAGACACTGAATCTGTTACGATGGAAATTATAAGTACTAAAGAAAACAATACAAGAAGATACAACACACCAACTGCGCAGTCAGCTAACGACGTGGCTACATTCTTTCAAGCTGAAGACGGACTGCCTATTGGTGAGTGAAGATTAGTCGTTCATCCTTTTAACTGTCAACTGAAATCTATCAACATAATGGATTCATCACTTGATCCCCTTGCCTATCCGTTATTTTTTCCATATGGTGAACCAGGATGGCACATTAATCTAAAACATTTCCATTGCATTCAACAACCTAGAGATCGAATGTAACTTTAATGGAATACTCAAAGTACCGATTAGCGCATCGACCACAATCAAGATTTATTCAAAGTAATGGGGCATTGTTTCTTCAATGGATAACTGATTTGTACTCCCGTATGGAGGAAAATAACCTAAACTTTCAACGAATGAATCAAAATAAACTTCGAATGGAGCTAAAACAAAATTTAATAGATCATTTAATTCACCAAGCAGATCAATCAGACATGAATATCAGAAAACCTATTCTACATGCGTCGACATTCAAAGGTAGCCCAAGAAACACGTTTGAACTTTACAACGATGCAATGGCTATTGTTAAAGAGTACGGCAAACCAGACCTTTTTATAACTATGACTTGCAATCCCGAATGGACTGAAATAACTGAAAGTCTGCCAGATGGTTGCAAATGGAATGACTGTAATGACATTGTTGATCGAGTTTTTCATGAAAAGGTACAGGAATTACTGAAGGATATCCAAAAGCATTCAGTTTTTGGCAAGGTAACTGCTTTAATCTACACCATCGAGTTTCAAAAGAGAAGACTTCCTCACATTCATATTTTAGTTTCACTTGAAAATGTTTACAAAATTTACACATCAGAACATGTTGACAATGTTGTTTCAGCTGAAATTCCATCTGAAGTTGATGCTCCAATTTTTCGTAAAATCATTCTGAAGCACGAAGTCATGTCATAATGATAAAGAAATATGTAAGAAGAACTTTCCTAAGCCTTTTTCAAACATAACCAGAGACTGTAACAAAGGCTTTCCAACATATAGACGACGTGATAACGTAACTCATATAAGAAAAAAGGAAAAATCATCAATAACTCATGGGTAGTTCCATATTCTTTATACTTTCCCAAAAGTACAAAAGTCACATCACTGTTGAATTTTGCGCATCAGTTCAAGCAGACAAGTATTTATATAAATATATTTTTAAGGAATTTGATGCTCGCGTTGTCCTATTTAAAAATCAACAGGTTCAAAATGAGTTAGTGTACAATGAAATAAAATCATATTTAAACGCTCGATATGTTTTTCTCATGAAGCATGCTGGCGATTATTTGGTTTTGAAATGTCTTACATGACACACACAGTAATGCATATGGCATGTCACTTAGAGAACCATGAGCCAGTTCTTTTTAAGGAAGGTAATGAGGTAACAGCTGCAAATGCTGATCATCGCACAACGTTAACAGAATGGTTCAAAGCCAACCAAGTTCCTGATTCACCTTCAAAGCACTTGCTGTATACAGACATGACGCAAAACTACGCTTGGAATCAAAAAGAATGGCGTGTCAGAAAGAGAGAAGGGGATAAAGTTGTGACGCGAATTTATATTGTTTCTCTTAAGAACATTGAGCTTTTCGTGGCGAACTGTTTCTCTTTGAATGTTCGTGGCGCAACATCATACACTGATTTGAAAACTGTAAATTATCTTACTTATCCTACATTTCGTGATGCGGCGATTAAACTTGGAATTGCAGAGAGTAATGATGCATATGTTAACGCGATACAAGAAGCTGTAGACTTTAAGACGTCTGCTAAGCAGCTGTGAGATTTGTTTGCAATTACAATCGCTCTTAACACGCCTGAATATGCAAGAGAACTCTGCGACATGTTCAAAGATTGTATGTGCGACGACTTGAAAAATACAACTTGATGAAGCTTACAATAGGGCTTTGATTCATGTTGATGAAATACTAACGACTCATGGAACAAGTTGTGAAGAACTAAATTTACCTTCACATGTATTTGATTTAACTTCTGTTGAACAGGATGATGATGACTTGATGGATAATCAGTTCGATGATGTATATCTGAAAGCTAATGAAGACCAGAAGATGATAATTGATGAAGTCTGTAACTGCATCCAACAAAATATTCCAAGATTGTTTATGGTCGACGCATCTGGAGGCTGTGAAAACATACTCACAGAGCTTGCTCTGATCGCTTGGTGTAAGATAAATAGAGTAGGATTTTTCCGACTGTTCACTCTGGCGTAGCAGAGAGTTTACTTCCACATGGACGCACTACGCATAGTCAGTATAAACTACCTATTAATTTAACTGAAAAGTCACGATCACATGTGAAATTAGTTACCGCATTGGCAGTTAAGTTACAAAAAGCACGACTTCTAATCTTTGACGAGTGTTCAACAATTCCTCGACATTCAATTACAGTTATTGATCGTTTGCTCAAGGATTTAGACACCTCATAAATAATCAATTCGCAGGAAAGGATGTAGTTTTTGTGGTGACTTTCGTCAAACCTTGCCAGTTGTGTCACATGGAGGACGTGCAGAATCTGTTGACATATATTATATAAAGTCGAGCGCTTTATAGCAAAATGTCACATTCTGTAAACTTCATAAAAATATGAGAGTTGATAATGGAGAAGAGTTTTAGGAATTTCTTCTATCAATAGGAAATGGCACGTTACCAATCGTTTCTGGAGAAGACTTTGTAATGCTGCCATCTCGACTAATGGGGGAAGGATCTCCAATCGATTTGGTTTATGACCGCTACACTTTAGCTACCTGCGAGGATATTACCGAACGAGCAATACTTGCACCAACTAACGAAGACTGTGATCTTATCAATAACAAAGTCATGGAACTACTTCCTGGAGAAGAAAAAGTGTACCTTAGTTTTGACAAGGAAATCAGTTATGGTACAGAACAACTTAAGTATCCAACAGAGTTCTTATATACACTTCTAATTAGCGGTCTTCCAAGATATAAATTGGTGCAGCAAGGTGCTTTTGTTATGTTGATTCGAAATTTGGATGCGAGTCGTGGACTTATTAATGGAACGCATTTGAGAGTTGAGATCATGAGTCAGAACCTTATTGATTGTACAATTTTTTTCTGGAGCTTCAGCAGGTGAACGAGTTCTTATTCCAAGAATAAAACTTTCTCCCTCAGACTCTTCTATCCCAATAAGTTTCTCACGTACTCAGTTTCCACTGATTTTGGCTTTTCCCTTGACCATCAACAAATCACAAGGTCAATCTTTGTCACACATCACACTATTTTTTGCCACCCCCTGTCTTCTCCCATGGTAGGCTTTATCTAGCTCTCAGTTGATGTCGTTCGTTTTCAGGAGTGAAAATCTTTGTTCATTTAATTGAAGGACAGTCGATTACAGCTGTTGGTGAAATAATCAAACGGAACGTCGTTTTTAGAAAAGTATTATGAATATTGATAAATACATTTATAAATATGAACCTATTTTATGTATTAATAAACGGTTGAACCTATCACTGTTATATATTTTCTTAATAGTTTGAACTACTGAACAAAGTTAAATTAGTTTTAGACTCATTGTAATCGATCACGTGAAATGACAGATGATCAAATTTGAACATTTTTATAAACCAATTTCGCCTCAAGATTAATGAACTTTTTAAAAATTATTTTAGCCGTGGTAACACGAGTACGCGGATCGCTTGTATTACTAGATTACCGTTTAAAACTAGCTCTTTATGTCTTGGCAAAACTCCAAAAAAGATTTTCTCACTTAGAAATTAAACTTAGTGCCGACCTTCAATTAAAAAATGCTCACACAGAATTCATTAGTGATTATATAAATTCTGGTCACATACAAATCACAGCACAGCCACACTGTTTTTTACCACATCATGCTGTCTTTAAGGCAACTTGATCAACTACAAAATTAAGAGTTGTATTTGATGGAAGTGCTAAAACCTCTAATGGTCTGTCCCTTAAAGACACGCTTCATTGTGGTCCAAAATTATTACACAATATATGTGATATTATTTTTCAATTTAGAAGAAATAACGTAGTTTCTTCCTGTGACATTAAGTAGATGTACAGACAAATAAGGATTAATCCTATCGATCAACTATATCAACTTATCTTGTGGCGAACAGACAACTTGCAACCGCTTTCTATTTACAAATTAACCATAGTTACTTATGAACTTAGGTCTTCACCTTATTTAGCTTTTCGAACATTGAAGCAACTGGTTATCGATGAAGGTATTGCTCATCCTGACGCCTCTGAAGTCATTAAAAATAACATATATGTAGATGATATAGTCACCAGGTCTAACGACAAATCTTCTGCTCTTAAACTACAACAAGATATAATTTCCTTGTTAGAAAAGGGTCAGTTACAACTTCAAAAATGGTTATCTATCGCTAATGAATTATCGCACGCAGTTTCCCAAGACTATAGTAAAACACAGCTTTATTTTCAGACTCCTGATCAACCGCTATTTAATATTTTAGGTATGAAGTGGCTACCAGCGATAGACACCTTCTCTTATACAATAGAAATTCCAAATAATGTATACACAAAATGATCATTACTCTCAATAATCACAGGAATTTATGATCCTTGTGGTTGGCTAACACCAGTCACATTCCACGCAAAGAGTTTAATTCAGTTTCTATGGACCATGGGTGTTTCATGGGATGAAACATTACCCGCAGCTATCATAAAGGATTGGCAAACATTTATTAACGATTTACCATCTTTAGATTGATTGAGAATACCTTGCTGTCTCGAATTGTGTAATGAAAACAATATTCAATTAAATGGGTTTTGTGACGCTTCCGAACAAGGCTACACAGCAGTAGGTTATCTATGCACTAGTGACAATCAAAATATAAATAACGCATCTTTGCAGTTAATCTTGTACGATGTTGGTCTAATTCCACTGTAACTTTAGCATGGATACGAACATCACCATATTGATTAAAGGTCTACATAGCTAATAGAGTAAGCCAGATACAAGATTGGAGTCCACCAGAGAATTGGTCTCACATACCATCTAATTACAATCCAGCTGATTGTGCAACGCGTACAACTTTTCCTTCCGCATTACTGAAACACCCTTTGTGGTGAACGTGGTTTAAACTTTCTGTCCAAGAATGGTCAAATACACTGTACATGGTGTTGGACATTCTTCCAGAACTTCGAACTAAACCCCTCCTCATAGGATTATCCACCATCACAGAGTGGGACCTATTCAATAAATTTTCAAATTGGTCAACCTTAAAAAGGATACTGGCACACATTTTGAGATTTATCACAAACTGTAGACACAAGAAAACCGCTATCATTAACTGAACTGAAGTCAGCAGAACATTTCATTATCAAATCAGTACAACAAACTCAATTTCCTGAAGTCATCAGGCTATTACAAGCACAAAAACCTTGCAAAACAAAATTGCAACGTCTTCAACCATTCATATACGATAATCACATAATCACGGTTGGGGGAAGAATTAAATTCGCATCAGTCAATTTCAATTCTAAACATCCTATGTTGTTACCAAAAGACCATCATGTAACTCGATTGATAATCAACCATTATCATTTAAAATATTTACATGCTGGACCATACTAGTACAATCACTCGTAACTCAAAAGTTTTGGATATCATCTGCAAGAAGCGTTATACGTTCTTGTATTTTTAAATGTATAACTTGTTTCAAAACAAAACCGTACAACCAATTTCCTCTAATGGGTGATTTACTTTCAGAGAGGTAAATCACACCTGCAAAACCATTCCTGAAGACAGGTATCAACTTCGCAGGTCCATTCTATGTTAAACTTCATACTTTACGCAACGCTAAGATCAGCAAGGTATATTTATGCATCTTCGTTTGTTTTGCCACCAAAACAATCCATTTAGAAGTTCCTATGGATTTAAACACTGAAGCCTTTTTAGACACTCTAACTAGATTTATAAGTCGGTGAGGATTATGTTCTGACATTTATTGCGATTGTGGTACCAATTTCACGGGCTTTGCTACAAAACTCAATCAAATCAGGTCCACTTTATTGAAATTAGGCCTACCTTCATTCAAAGAAACGTTAACAAAATTTATTTCAGAACACAACATGAAATTTCACTTTCTGCCTCCTGCAGCTCCACATCAAGGAGGCTTGTGGGAAAGTGCTGTAAAATTTGTGAAACACCACTTAACATGTACCATTTTTAACCAAAATTTGCCATTAATGAGTTTCATCACTTTGACAACTAAGGTTGAAGTCATTTGAACTCTTGACCTCTTGTACCTCTTTCAAGTGATCCATCTGATCTCACCGCCTTAATTCCAGGTAGTTTTCTAACTGGACAAGCATTAGTAACTCTACCTGAAGACAATTTAACTGAAATTTCTCTCAACCGTCTCAAACAATGGCAGCAAGTTCAATCCTTCACCCAAAGGCTGTGGAAACTTTGGAGCATCGAATATTTAGACACACTACAACAACGGACGAAGTGGACAACACCATTTGAAATCCTGAAGGTTGGGGATTTAGTCCTAATCCACGAACATCAATCTCGCCCACTTGACTGGCCTATGGGTCAAATAATCAACACATGCTGGAAGGGATGGAATTGTCAGAGTGGTCACCATTCGCACTTCTTCCGGAATACTCTCTCGGCCGTCAGTTAAGGTCTTCAAGCTACCACTTGAAGACAGTGCTGCTAAAAATTATTACAGCACTCTACATTTTCATTTTTTAGTTTACATTATTTCACTGAGTAATTTAAATTTTGATATCTTTTAATTTTTTTTTCTTTCTTGAAACATTGTTTCAAGGGCGCCGCTATGTTCAGTCTATTAATTCAGATAAAGAAAACGGTTGTTGTTTGCTCTATACAAAGGGGAAACACGCTTATCAGCAAGTGATGGGCAGGCTCGACCAGGAGTCGGTTGGCTAGTTGTCTTAGGTCGCAGACTCGTTTGTTATTTTTCACAACTCGCAGTTTCTTAAAACCATGTGCATCACCTTTTCTTGCCCTTGTGTCCACCACTTTATGCATTAACTACATAACTAAATTATACTTTTAAACATAGATTTGCTTTGTTATTTTTATATTAATAATAATTTAATGATCTTAGTGGCAATTCTTAAATTGTCTGGTCCTTCGGAAATTAACGCATTATTCAACATTATTCAACATTATTCAGTCTACAGGACGAAATGTTTCTTAATAAAGTATTTTCGTTCAAGAAACCTTTGATTGTCAGAAAGATTAGCACTCGTGCTTCACAAGCGATAAGAGTCAGGTTCAATTCCCACAGAGGCCAAAGAATTTAGTCAGGTCAAATTTATATACAGTATGTCACAATAGATCCATTTGGTGTCACAGTGGAGATACACTACTAGTGTCTTCTCCCCCCTTTTTTTAGTTTATCTAATGTTATTATTATGAACTATTGCACAGTATTCATTTCTGGTAATTACATCCTTCTGGTTATTACCTTCAACAAACCTGCTTTGCAAATCAGCTTTGGCTTGCTTCAACAAAACTTTATCTGAAATTACAAACTTACCTAATCTTACCGTGTTAAAAAGAATCTTGAAGTAATACAAGGCAAATTCAAACAAACACTTAACAATATATATTTTTCATATAGAAAAAAAATTAAAAAAATAGATTATTACATATTATATATCAGTCTTTGGGCGTTTGGCAACATAGGCTTTGATTTTAGGAAATGCTAAAACTTTCTGTTTGAGTGCCTTTAATGTAGGGTATGGGTCTGTGATCTCACCTCCAGCTATAACTGACATATATTCAGTGATACCAGCAAAGTAAATATCAGCCCAAGATAACTGAAACAAAACATATAATTATATCTTTAATCATGGTAAAATGTTTATGTTAAGTTAGATTGGGTTCAGAAGGGAGAAACAAATTTTCCCACATAATTCACATTACAAGGTAGTAAAATGTTTCATCCATTCCGGAGAAGTTGTACTATGTCATAGTTAGATTTTGGAAGTAGATATCTCCCCATCTGTTTGATTTTCGTTTTTTGAAATGGGAATCAGAAAGACAAGTTCAATCCTCTACAACATGTTTTATGCAATGTAGCACTTTGCAAAGAAAACTGTTATTTGAGTTATCATGCAAGATATGAAATTAATTTGGGAAATAAGGCAGGCAAAATTTTAAAATTTTTAAAAAGGAATTACTTTTTTGTAAATAACAAAAAAAAACTGAATTCTTTTATTGTAATAGTTGAGCAAATCGTAAAATAGTGTTTATTTGTGAGAATTTAATTATTTTCCTGTGCAAACTCCACCTCAAACCCATCCTCTAATTAAAAATTTGCAAAAAATTATAAATTTATTATTCTAAAAAAACATTACCTCACACTTTTTACTTTCCTTTTTGTCATTTTCTATTATTCCCTTCTATGGTCCCCCCGCCCATAATTTATATTAAACAAAAAACAAATTAAATTCTAGTTTGTACCAAGATTACTTTTAATTTGATATCCCATATGCAATTTTTCCTTAAACACTAAAATGACATATATGAATAGTATACTGAAAACCAGCTCAGACTGACCAGATTATATACAGGAGAGTTAAAAAGATTTTTTAAACTTTTTTGGATAGAATCAGGAATTGGACCTTACAAATCAGTATATTTACAAATAATTAACCACCCACCATGAAAGCATAGTTGGACAAACAAGCTTTAGAGTAACTAAAATATATTAATAACAACAATCTTTAATTGCCTGAACCTTAGAGCTATTAAATGCATATATCATTTAAAAAAAGTAATAATAATAAACTTTCCTATATAAGCTAAAATGTTGTAAATATTAGTTTTCTCTATCTAGATTGTGAGAGATAAATGATAGAAAGTATAATAGTAGTTAAAACATCCAAAACTATTTAAATATAATGAAGTCCTGATTAACTTATAAACTCTTCTTTCGGAAATAAGATAATAACTTAAGATTTATCTTTTTTATTTAATAATAAGAAATAATCAGTATTATTTTTAATCCCATAACCTTAACAAGATATCTATTACTCAAAAAAAAGTATCAAGATTTATTTAATCATAAATATAAAGCAGTTTTGAAACTATTTAAACAATCAGGAAGTTTTATGACATATGTCTTCTTCATTAAATCAACCTACAGATTTAATGTTTGTATAATGTGTGTGCTCTCAGAGAATTAAAACATATTATACAAAATGTATTATAGCCCCTATAATATGAATCTTTCTATATTCTTCACAACTACATTTGTACAAACTATTTTTGACTATTCCAATCCTTTTTACATCCACTGGTTTTAAGAACAAGCCAAACTTATTTTACATAAAATGCATGAAACATTTAAATAATGTATGCACTATTTAAATAAAACATTTTTATAAATCTATAATAGGGTACATTGAGAATTGTATAATGGACTAGATGGAAACAGTCTGAGTTCCCTTCTAAGAAAAACGTGATTCAATTTTTTTTTAATGTGTAACTCTTTTACTACATTATTTTTTCTTTAATTCACATATGTGCCAATAACTACAAAATTAGGCAAATGTCATTACATTATAAAACTAGATAACATTTACTAATGAAAAGAATGGATGACCTTTTTCAATTTTGAATTCAGCAACAAATTTAACCACTACAAAACAAGTAAGAATAAAAGTAAAATTTACGTCTGTACAGTAGTACTATTAAAACAAATTATCTAGTGATGAGGTATTGTTACTTGTTTACCAAGACATTGGAATATGACAAATTAAAAAAAAGAAGATATCTTTTATCAATAACTCATAGAAGGGTCTTATTAAAAGATAGGATATTAGTTTGAGTTTATATGTGCCTGCTTACTAAATCTTTGAAAAATTCATGTATGCACTCTTTTTTTTTTATTTTTTTTTTTATGTTTGGCGATGGATGAACAATTTGAACAAAATACTCCACAAGATCCATAAATCATATTATCTCTCTTCAATTTAATAGACCAGTTTGTTTAGATTTATAGTCCCAGCATAAGTCCCAGCATAGTCCCAGCATATTTGTCAACTTAAACAATTTCCTACAGTAACAAGAGAAACTAAAACAGAATTTGTAAAAATATATGTTTTTGGAACACAATTGTGGTTTATGCTATGACATTCTGAAGGTCGGTTTATTTATTTATTACTTTAAATCAATTTTATTTGTATCTTTTACAAAAACATAATACAGCACATAACTAAAAGAGAAAAAAACACAGCCTCAAATAAATCTAAGGAAAATAATTACAAAGAAAAATATTGATTAAAATATTTAAATAACCTGTACTTGTATATAAAAGTGTAGATACCATATTTTTTAGGCCTGTTTTGGGGCTAACCTACTCTATCTACTTATTATTTTACTAAAGGAATATTGAAAATTAACATAATATAAAAAATATATAATTTGTAGATAAAACAACAGGCAATTTTAATATTTTAACAATCTTAAATAATAGGAAAATATAAAAATATTTGAGACAATTGCCAGTGTAATAATATATATACATATATACACATACATAAAAGATATAGTCAGTTTAACATTTTTTTTTTTTTAAGCTAATTGAAACTTTTGTTGTTGCTGTAGATTATACATTCGGTGGGTGAATTTTGTTCAAGAATGTTGTGGATTGGAAACAATGCCCTCACTCTCTCCAATAAATATTGCTCAGTATTTTAATTACATTTGTTATATTTTAGTCTAATCGATATTATTTATTCAGGTGGAATTTGTTATGTTTAATTTGTATCTTCTTTTAATGTAATGTGATTGTCAACATTTATATAATACAAAAAAAAACCTACCATATTGAACTTAATGTTATTCCTTTATATTCAGTAAAGAAAACACAGTGTTTTTTTTCTTTCTAAAAATAAAATAATGTATTAATACGAAAAAATAACATTAAAACTATAAACCTACTCACAACAATGAAAACCTTAGAAAACAGCTGAATGACAAGGGCTTTTGTTGTATATATATACATATTAATATTTTGTCTGAAGTACAGTTATTGAACAGCTATACAAAGTGTTACAATTATTACCATTTTATTTCCATAGCTATGCTTAATTATAAACTATTTTAAATTTTTAATTGGTAGAATTTTATTCCAAATGTTTTATAACATTTCCTTTAACATTTTAGTTTGTTAGTTTCTAACACTCACCTTCCCATTAGCCAAGAAGCCATTGTTCACCTTAGCAATGGCTTCTAACTTGTTCAAGTAAGATGGAAGTGTTTCCTTCACACAGGTTTCTTTCTTGGATGCCTTCAATTTTTCATCGCTTTCATGGTAGAATGCATCAAGGGCTGTAAAATAGTGTGATGTCATACATATAACGTAATTATAGTTTGTGATATAGTTAATGGTGATATATATGTAATATAACGAAAGATAATATAAGAGTAATAAAGTTATACCATAAACTAACACAATTAAAGAGTTTGTTGCCTATTCAATTTGAGTTTTGAACGAGCACTTCTACAATTACAAAACAATAATTCCCCAATTTTTTATTTTGTAGAATTGTAACATTATTCTTTTAGTCATAAAATTAAGTGATTAATTAAAAACTATTATGGAAAAAAAAATAATGTTCTACAACGGAAAAGCGTTGTATGGGATTTTATTTTAGTCAAAAATGGAAAACCAAAATATAAATCTAATGGAAGGTTTGGATAAAACGTAGCTAATTTTGTTGCTTGAAGCGAGTTTGTGAAATTGTACTATAACCAGGAGTAACGGTAGTTTTCGCAGACTAGTTTTGACAGAATAATTGTGTGTTAGTCAATTTTGAATAAAAATCTTATATTTGATGATTTATGAAAATATGAAATAACTATTGTGGAGGATATGTATTAGTAGTACAAAGTGTATGCAATGCATGTCTAGCACTGGTACTTCATATAAAGTGACACACGCCAAAATATAATTGAAGTATAAAAAAAAACTTTCACAGTTGGTCAAAAAACCAAAAATCTGGATACTTTCAAAATATCACAAGAAAATAAGAATAAAATGTTCGTGATAATTTTTGGGGAAAATGAATATTGTAGAAGTTATAGCTTATATTGATAAATTTCAAAATAGTATAAAATTTGAATAAAAAAGAATTTGAATAATGTGTTTTATACAATTAACTGATATATTAAAGTTATAAAGGTAAAAGAATAAAAAAAAATGTATTGTAATAGTAAGATTTCTTTTAAATGTCAATTCTGTATGTGAATTATTATATTAAATTGTAATATAACTTATTTAAAAACATATTTTTTTATTGTTGTATAAATATAATTAAGATTTGCCAATCTGCTAATAACTAAAATGATATAAGTTAAAATATTGTTTTGTATGTCAAAAGTGTTTATAAAAAGATTGCTTGATTTTTTGATTAATTAAAAATAATATTTAGCATATTAAATTGAAGTCTTATTTTAAATTTGAAATCCACAAACTTATCATGTTTTCAGGTTGCAACTAAGGTAAAATATAGTGTGATACATAAAGTATTCTCAAGAATTTACTCCTGAGGGAATGAAATTTTTTAAAATTACTCATGGTCTACCTGAACAAAAGGGAATAATTTAAATATAATAACTGCAAGGATTTAACAAATAGGGGAGTACTAGCAGTTTGAGGAAACTCAAACTGTTAAAGGAATTAAACAATCCAGTCCAGAAAAAAGAAGTCGAAATGTCCAGTGGCTTGTGCAATTCGTTTTGTATTCGCGTGAACAGATCCTGTAATAACAAATTACAAGGTCTGGGATTTGTGGGTGTTTAGAAATAAAAAGGGAGGATGCGTACAATCCAACTCAGAAAACAGAGCTGAGTTTTCTCATTGTAGTTCTTAAAGATTTTAATATTTTTTTAACAATTAAAATTGTATTAAATATTTAATAGTTTTACTACAGCCAAGGCACGATTTCAGAACCTTTTAGTAAACAAAGGAAAATCATAGAGGTTTTTCAAACATCATGAAATTCTATATTAAGCCACACTAATAATTCTAGACAATATATTTAATTGACAAATTTATGAAAATATGAAGATTTCTTTTTTCTGACATTATAATATTGACGTAATAATAAAATGGTAAGTTAATCTCTATATTTTTTGTTTTTCGTTCATAAACAAAACATCACTTATGATGTTTTCTAAGAACAACCGAATAAAAAAGAAAGTACATATTTTTTGGAGAAAGAATATATACAATCAAAATTAAGATAAATAATACCTCACATGTAAAATTCCACAAATAAACATATAGAGGGTCATCAAAAAGGAATGCTTAGATTTCAACTAAGTGCAACTCAAAAAGTATTAAATATAATTAAATGATTTTACATTGACAATGTACAGGAAAAAAAAGAAGTTTTTTTGATACCTTAATAAATGTTGATGTGACATCCATTTGTTGCTCTGCAGACATCTAATCTGTAATTAGTAGGCAACTAAAGTTGCCTGAAGATGCTTAACCCTCAATCTGGCACATGTTATTGTGTCTTAAAAATTCTTCGTTCGTTTAAAAATTAATAAAATATATTATTTGTATACAAAACCTAACTTATAAGATATCATTTTCTCAGAAAGATGCATAGAATTCATCTATGTAATAAAAAAAAATTTTGAAACGGTTTTGGAGTAAGTATGTTAGATGTCAAAAATGATATTAACTTTTTTTCAGAAAAACCTGTATCACCCAAAATCAATAGCTTACTACCTATTTCTAAAATATATACAAGTTTTGTGTATTAGGCCTATTTGTGAATATATTTAGGGGAAAAAAAATATAAATTTGTTACATTTTCAAAATGTAAAACAATATTTTACGTAAAAACTGAATTTTCTCTTTATTTTTTCAAAAAAACATTAAACATATATTTTATACAGAACTTCTATATATCATTATGTCCAGAAAGGTGCATAGAATGTAGGTGTGTATTGAAAAAAAAAATGTTAGATGTATTACATTTGGAGTATTTTGATCAAATACCAAAAAATCGAAAAGTAACGAAGCAGAAATTTTACAAAAATGGTAATGAATAACATACTAATAGATTTATCAGAATTTTTTCAACCATTACTTGACATTTGTCATATATTTGTGTATATATTTAGGGGGAAAAATAATAATTTGTTAGATTTTCAATATAAGATGTAATACTTAGAAAATGTTGGTTTCATTAAATATTTAAAATAGAGAAATGATTACGTCTATTCGTAAAATGCACCGAATGCCAATTGAATTTCGTCTCGTCAAGTTTGTTCTATGTTCAAGTAGGAATATCTCTGGATCTATGAGACGCAGAAAAATTTGTAATCTACGGTTAGAAAGAGAAACATGTGATCTATAGAACAGTGTTTTAGTTGACTTAAATGACAGATAAATAGAGTTGTAATGATATCGGGAAAAATGGCGTCAAATTTACGAAAAGGCGACGGTTCAAATCTTTGACGTTACGTATTAAAAATACGTGAACTTCAGCAATTTTTGGAATATTGTTTATAACGTTTTGTGGTATTTTTTTTGCATGATTATGCATCTACGGAACATTACTTTTCCAACGGTATTTTATTTATTGTGATAGGACAATTCTAAGTGGGCGTAATGTTGAATTGCAAAATACGTGTTTTATAGTTTGGTGAAGTGAGCCATGACTAATGCCGCGACCACTTTTAGGCAAAAAGTGGTCGAGCACCAGTTGAAGGGTTTTAATAGATGAGATGTGAATTCAAAAGAAGCAATAAGAATTCAAAAGCACATTTTTGAAAGGGTATCTTCTCATGAATTTAGGATAAAAATTTGGTTATGTGATAACAATAAAACTAACTGTAAAACACTAATTTTTGACATTTTGGAACACTCTGTAAGATAAGTTAAAACTTTTTTTCCAAAATGATCAGATAATAGAGACTTTTAAAATGTGGCATCACTCGACCTACCTTTACATTTGAAAATTTTCCTATTTCAATGTTAGCCCCCCCCCATAAAATGCACATTTGGGGCATTTTTGAGATTTGAAAACATTTTATGGAATTCTGTAAGGTCGAAATAGAGGGGTTGAAGTTAAAACAAAGGCTGTAGCTCATTTGTTTCAGTCGCTATACATTGCACACGAGTGGTCTGATTCATGTTGTATAACACTCCAGTTGTCATAACACTCTAGTGGAATAAATAGTTTTGTAATGTGATATATGTTTGTGTTATGTGTAATGTACAATATGAATAAAAAAGCATCAAGTTAAGACCATTTGAAAATAACCTTGTGAGGTTGAAATTGCAGTCGGGACACCAATGAAAAACAGCATTAATAAAGGTAAGTGTATATATTTAATTATATCAAATTATCCAGTTCAGTAGGAAACTAAAAATGAATAGGTGTTTATTTCTTTATGAAGTATTTATTTATGTCATAGTGATGTAGTTTATATATTATTTTAATTTGTATATATGTTATGTACTATTTTAATGTAAATATGTTAGCATTGAAATTTTAAGACTTTATTATACTAGACTTTGCAATACATTTGTAAAAATGTCTCTGTAATAAACTATAAATTTAATGTATTATTATAAACTTTAAAACCATTTCCAGTAGTCTCTATTTTCATTTTACACAAACTGTACCCCAAATGATGTACAATGAATTTTAATTAGGGGTGGAGGTAATCCAAGCTCTGCACATTCCCCAGTCACACATCAATCTATAATAGGGACACTATACATGTAGGCTATTCTAAATAATTAAGTTATACTTACGTTGACGTATATCCTGAACAACATCAACTATTATGTCAATGTTTAAGTTTTCCAAAGCATCTTTCCCAGCAATTCCAGCTTGCCTACCAAGGTAACGGCAGATTGCAACAGATTGGCATAATTTAAGTTTACCACCGTCTACTTCTAACACTGGTGCTTTACCAAATGGTGTGGCTGTAAACACAATTACACTTTTTATAGTACTCAAGAACAAAATTTCATATTTTATTTATTTAAAATACTCAACAAAGTGTATCACTTAGTCACAACCAATATTATTTATGTACTGTTAACAAATTTTTAAACACTAGTTTGTGATTGAATTTGTTAAATATCCCAAAAGTGATTAAACTAGCACTTACCCAAAAATATTTTTAAATCCAATGTAGGCCTATTAGTGTTTAATTTTATATACTATTTTTATCAATCAATAATTCAGACTAGAAAGTTTGAAAAAAACATGCAATGTTGTGAAAATATACTTATTTACACTATTGTATTCCTGTTAGTCTATCAAAATTTTCAACATGATCATGATCTAAATTATTAAATATAAATAGCTGTTGACTTATGAGAAAAATGAGTGACACAACATCAAAAAATGGTTTTCAAGAGATTTTAAATGGCCTACTTTTAATTTTTCATTCAGTTGAAATCTTTTTCATTTACATTCATCAATCAGATTTACCATTTATTCTTACCCATTCTCAAGAACCAGCCTAGGGTTTTAAAAAGGTTTGTTGAAGTTTCTCTGATTTACTTGAATAATATTTGAGTTGATATTCAGGCTATTTGATATAATGGTTCAGGCTATTTGAATTCTTGGCTATTTCTTTTTTTGTGTAGCAATTCTACCATAAACTGAAGACAGGGACAGAGCTGATACTCATTCAGTTTGTAGATACAAACTTTTAGTTTTTTTATTCATTATCTCCATTTTAAAATTTTGTGTATAGTTTTCACCTTTCTGTCACGTGTTTAAAAAAAGCATGTAACTTCTTCAGTTGCGATAAGTCCACTTACATTGTTTCTGAATGGTGTGGTTGAATCAACAAAAAAGTTTGTCATGATTGTGTATGAAACTTACTATGTCTTTTTCATTCTGTTCGACTCTTTATAAAATTTCCATCTGCATCTCCTAATTGGGTCTTCAAAACTCGAAAATTGCTGGAGTGAATGACAAATACCTATACTGTGCAAAAAAAATTCCTATTAGTTCACCTTGCATGTTAAACGAATGTCAAAGACTGTTCTAAAGCACAATTTAAAGTAACATTATTGAATTTTTCTGCCTGAAATATGTCCCCATTAAAACTCAATTATACTTGATGGAACATATATTTAAGGTAGAGATTGAATCCATCTTAATAGTGGTAATGATTAAACACTAAAAAGTAGGAGTTCATTTTTGGTATAACACTCGAATGTTTCATAACATTCTGCCTTGATACAATTTAGTAGATCTGCCTATTTTTAATAGTCACACCCATATTTGAACGTTTGTTAATAACTTTTCGTTTAGGAATTGCTCAAACTACTGAAAAAGCTAACATCTTCTTTATGTATAATTTTATAAATATCCGAAACATCTCTTCCCATGGTCATCATAGATCCTTGTAGAATTTGTACTTTTTGTATTACTTTCAAAATTTCCCTATTTTTAGTATCATTCAAAAATAAATTCATTTGATGGCTCCTGCAAGCTTTATACATTAATTTATGTAAGAAACTAACAACTTATATCCACAAATGAACATTTAAAATGTAATAAAAAAGTTTTTGAGTAAAAACTTCACCTCTAGTCAGGAAAGAGCAGTGTCAGTGATAAGCTATAAAGAGCCACAGAATATTAAAAATTATGATTGGATTAATTGCGATTGGAGTTTTCTATTTTTGAATTAAAAACTTTCAATTTGTACATACAGGCCATAAATCATTCTTGTCCACATTTTCAATTATTTGAATTTTAAAGTACCTATCATAAAAGTTCAACACAAAATTATAATTTTAGCAAAATCAACTGAAATAATTGACACTAAATTTTCCTGAGTTTTAGACATTTTGTACAAAATAAAATGCTATGGAACATTGATCTAAAAATTACAGTTTAATAATAATAAACAATTCTTTAAAAAATTGTTGTTACACCGTCATTGCATTTTATACTTTAACAATTTTTATGATTTTTTTTTAATGACATTTATGTAGTTAGTTCTAAATGGGCTTTAAAAATATAAAAATGAATTAATAATTAAAAATTTGTTTTCCAATAATATTTAGGCTATTACCCCAATCATAGGTCTATTAGTTTTACACTCTCTTAACCTCTTCATCCGTAATTATTTCTCTAAATAAATAAATTTAAAGATAGATTTACATACTTTATCAATAGATCAAAAAATATTTGAGTTCTTATCAGTTTTTCTATCTGAACTTAAACTTACAAAAATGGATAAACATGAAACAGGTACTTACTAGGTTTTATATTCGGCCAGTTATCTCGTGTAAAACGATAATCTTCAAAATCCTCACCGGTGTATGAAAGCAAGAATCTGATAGGTTCGCCTAAACCCATAACGGGAAAGTAGACCAACTTGTATTTGGGTGCCATGATGTTATTCCTACAGAGCAAACTTCGATTGTGAGTTTAATTGAACAGTCATGCTTATTTATACTTAGGCCTACCGGTAACATTATTGCGCAACTAGTCACTACACATTATCTCTGATATTGATACAACAGTAAAGTTATCAAGTGAAAGGGAAAATAACCTGTCCTTATAACCTTGTATTATCTTAAGTAGCCTTTATCTAAAGTTACATTTAAATGTTTTTTTTAGTTACTTAGTTTAATTTTATTTAACATTGCAATAATATTATCTAAAACAAAATATTTAAATTCAATTAAAAGATGTATGATTTAATTCTAGTTTCATATACTGAATATAAATACTGTATTGTATAGCTTAAATTAAATAATTTTATAATATTTATTGTAAGTCCACAACTTACAAGCTATAAACAATTTCGCACATTAAACTCCCCCCCACCAACAAATAATTTTTGTTACCATTTTATAAACCAATAATTTTAGGAGAAATAAATTGTATTTATTTTAAATTAAACCGTCAACTCTTAGTTAAAAGTGGATCGCTCTGCAACACCTCCAAATGCCTAGACTGGGGGACACTGGGATTTGAGTATTGTTTATCTAACCACACAAAATGAAACACAATACTCAAGTTTTCAATTTCTTTTTTTAATATCTATTTGTAAATACATGTCGGTTTATTTTACTTTCAAATAAAATATATAAACATAAATGTTTATAAAACAATTATAATTTTTTTTTTTTTTTTAATAGAAAATAATTATAATGCTTTTTTTAAAATCCACCATGTATATCACTTTTAGAAAACTATAACAATCAAGTCCATGGGTATTTTAAAATAAATTAATATCAAATATACCGTAATAATATGAAAATATAAAAATAAATAACTAGTAGCGCGCGGTTGTTACTGTCCGCGAGAGTAAAGAAGTCCCCTCAGCTAGGACGGTATGCACCAATGTGTTGATGTAACCGCATGTTATTTGCAGGCGCTCGGCTTGAGGGCTGGGCTCCGCGCTGTCCAAACATTTCGTGTCGCATTGAGTTTTATTTCTGCTAATATGGCATCCCTGTACAACGGCTGTTGAGTGACCCATCGCAGATGCAATTAATTATAGTTGTGGAACGGTCGGAGTGAGGCATAGATTTGGTCAACTGGCTTAGCTTGCCCGGGCCCGGGTACCATTGTTGGGGCATCCTTACTGACCTGCGGGGAGACAATAGGCACTGACTCATAATATATTATTCCAGTACAAATATTTAGCTTAGACAATTTTTAATAATTGACAAAAACAAATATCACTACGACTTTTGTCATAAAATGCTGTGAATTTTGATATAAAATCTCAAATAAATCGGTTTATTTTTACTTATACAAGCATATACAACAAGTATTGTTATTGACAAAACTGAAAAATTATTATTAATTTATGTGGGAATAATAATGTAGTCTCTCCAATCATAAACGCTTGTTTTGCCAACTTTATGTTAGTTGGTGTCTAAGCCTTTTTTACAGTGTGGCCGTCAGAACACCAAGTTTCATCCAAGTAGAAAATATTTTTTTGTTGCTCTCTATATATACTCCTTTATTTTGAGTAGGTATTGTCTTCTCCATTGCACTATGTCTTCCCTTTCAATAAGGATCGACCTGCGTTGCCTTTTCACAAACTTAAAGCCTAGATCGTGCATAAGTTTTCTCGTTGTACGAGCACTTTTGTTTGGAAGATCGGCATCAGCGTTTATCATTGCAGTGATCTAACACAATTAAATAGATACAATGAAGGAAAATGTCACTTCGCCATTTTACATGTTTTGCGACAGTTAATGTGAGCACAGAATGTCGTGTGCGACGTGAGCGACGGAGCGTGGCGCCGACTCAAGTAAGCGCCTGCAATTTACGGATAGGCCAGAGCTCAGGGGACTTCTTTACTCTCGCGGACAGCTACCAATATCTTGCAATGCTAATAGAGTTAGTTGCCCAAGTAAATAAGTAGTTTTTTATAAATTAAACTATAGTTTTTTTTTGTTTTACTAATTTAAACAAGTTTAGTCTAACTGATACATTAACGGTAATGACATAACGGTACATTAGCTGTACTGACATAATAATTTGTTACTATTTTTTGCTTTAACGGTAATAGTAATTATCTCATCTTTAATAATAGTAATAAACCAGTACAAAAATAAGTATTTGTTTTTAATTGAATTTTTATAACAATTTATGAGGGGAGGTTTCTATTACATATATTTATTTAATCGGAAAAAATGGTTTTCATTGAGAAATTTCTAATAATTTGTTTACAAGGAAGGATGGTAACTACGGATGTATTTCTCTTTTTAAATGTGCATTAATATTATTTGTCTGCTGTTTCTAAATTAATAATTGTAGGCGAAAAATACTTAGGACAGGAAAGAAATGTAATGAACCTTTTTACCTACTTAACAACGAAGGGAACCCACCTGCCCTTAACTGGTTATGCCACTGAGTCATCGAATACTGGAATTCTAAAAAAAAGAATAAGAAAACTAAAATAAAATTGATTTTTAATAAATCCCAAATATTACACTGTCACAACAAACGCTTGGGACTGAGCTAAGACACATTCTAACGGAGATATGTGGGGGGGGGGCAGTTGTCGCCATTATGGTTTCGGGGACGGCACAGCTTGCTCTAGACACCTACATCTACAATTCTACCGAATTTGAAGTTTTCCCGAGTTATTTAGTTCTAGACACCTTTTTATACGCCCTAATGTCAGCAAAGTTAAGATGCATACGGACTGATCACACGCGAAATTTAAAATACTTGGTTTCACATACTAATGAATAAATATTTTATGCATGGATAAATATGATATTTTATAATTTGGTTAAAAAGATGTTTAAAAGAAGCATCAAGTTGTGTGTGTCCATCACACGCACGCTTTGTCACCCAAACGTTTAATGTACATAGTCTAAATATTAAGTGGGTAAAAGCTGGCCTTGACCATGTTTTAGTACATCTTATTACCACAAACCAAATAATTTTAGTAACTGATAGTTATAAATAGCCTACGTGAAGAGTTTTATATGAATCCTCTACTTGTTATATATTTTGGTTATAGTAATTTCCAACATCATATGAGATATCTTTTGTGTATAAATAAATGATGTATTGTAAAGTGTACATTTGTATGACCTACAAGAAAATAAATATAGGGTAAAGACTGGATGTTATTTTAAAAGCTTTTCTTAGGTTTGAAAGAGTGTTTCTTTGTTTACTCTTTCAAACCCAATCAACAGTTCACTTTTATCTTTGTCAACACTTGTCTCCTTCTTTACATACAAAACGAGTTTGTTGACTGACCATTAGACTTCACATTAGAGTTCTCTTGCCATTAGACTAAAAACCAAATTTCTCTAAATTAGTGGCAACAATTTTTATACCATTTCAAAATTTTACTTTTATCAATTTTTTGTTTGACGTTTTGTTCAATATTTTGATTAGTTTAAAGCAGACTATCAATAGCTATCATTTCCTTGTGTACCTGACATCTGGTTGGTATAAATACTGGAATGTTTTACGTTGATTGTTTCCAGACAATAGCAAAGAAAATAACACTTGATTTTAATGACACAGATTAATTAGTTTAAATTATAAGAAATATTATAGACATAAGGAGAAACAAAACTTCATTAAAAAATATATATAATTTTTAAAGTCCGTCTTATTCCTAGTGGATCTGAATTATTTATTTTTTACCAAATGAAAACAAATCGAATTGATTGAATTTAAAATTTTTAGCTAGAGTGAAAAATAGGTTATAATTGGCTACAAACACCTTTGATCGTAGGCTTACATAACAATTTGCGATAGAACATGTAACATATACAAGTCAAGTTTTAAAACATCCTAAAAAAACTGAAATGCAAGGATCAAAATGATTCGTTTCTAGTTTGACAATCATCGATTAATTATTTCCAATTGGGAAATAAATAAAATAAATCCTGAACAAATGCAGTTTTCTCGTCTAATCTGGTTGTATACCACTCATGATAAAAAACTATGAACATTTTATTATACTTCAATTAATAATGAAATAGGACTGGGCTGCGAGCATAGACTAGAGGGAGAGCGTTGTGACGTCTGAGCTAATAGTGGCTGTCTGGATGAACCATTGCAACATGGTCTACAAAAGTGGAGTTCTTGTCACATAGTTACAACTCGCGCTGTCATCGCAGCCCATTCGGTCACTTTAAGCGAATGAAGGGGTTTCTGATGTTTGCGTTTCGGATTCGGTACACTCCAATAGCGGCAGTTCTGCGTATTCACGTGTCCATTGAGATGAAAATGAGCTTCATGCGAAAACATTGTAAAATGCTCAATTGTCTGGTTTACGAAGTCAAGCCTCTGACTGGCATCCTGGGGCTTTAATTATTGCACCAATTGAATTTTATAGGGGTACAGCTTTAGGTCATTGTGCAAAATAAGGTGTAACGATGATCTATGCACATTTAAAGCACTTACGCGCTTACGAATTGAAAGGTTCGGATCGTCATGAACATACTGATTAACACTTTCCACGTTTTCTACCGTTCTTGATGATATTGGTCGCCCCAATTTTGATTTTCCAGTGTTGTACCGGTCTCTTGAAACTGTTTGACCCATTTTCGAATGTTAGGTATGCTTGGCGCATCATTTAAGTGGCGAAAAATTCTAATATTGCAGAATCTTTTACGCGCTACAGTCGCCGAATCACCGTTTTTGTAAAACTTTCGCACGCACAGCGCGCGATTCACTCCCGAGAAACGCTCCATAGCGACTGAATCCCCGAGAGCCAGGCTACAGATTGATACCCCCCCCCCATCCCCTCGGATTCGTTGCGTTCATGCAGTAACACAGACAAGCATAAACTTTGTAAATAAATATACCTAAATAAACATAAAAGCTAGGGTTTACATTTGGACGATATTATTTTAAAGAAATAAATTCCCAAATCGTGTACTTTAATAATTAATAAACATTTCTTTAATAGATAGCGTACTTTTATTTTAATCGGTCCATTAAATATAAACTTTCTTTTGAGACACCATGATCAAAGGCGACTAAACACACCTTTACTCGGGCTCTTGCTTGTATTAATTTACGATGGAGGGTAGTTTGAACATGTACTGAAAGAATAACAAGTACCATCAAAGACTTTGTGGTAACATTAACATAATTTTATTTTATGTTTATTGTTGTAATGTCCATATTCTATTGTATTGTATTATTAATGACTAATTTTGTTTTTGCCTGTATAATTTAATGAATAAACCATATTTTTTACTCTTTATTTTTATTATGTTCATTAGGAAACTAGGACATCACATGAATATTAACTTTAAATTGTTTCTTAAATAACTTGATTAGGCTTTTGAGAATAGTTACAATTACCTATACATGGTGCCTAAACATAGGCAAAACATGGTATTATTTCAAAATTTGCAGGCTCTAGCTTCGAAACCATTGAGTTTAAACAAAATGTCAAGAATAAAAAGTCTTGACAAATTGTATGCTATTCATAAAAAAAAAATATATAATAATTTTTTTTTAATACAGAGCGTTTCATAACAAATTTCAAAGTTGGCCGCCATATTGGAAAATGGCAGCCGATTTAAAAAATCTAAATTCATATTTTTAATGGGAATACAAAATAAGACGAAGTCCCTCCATTTAAAGTTTCCTGTAAATCTTACCGTTTCCAAAGTACCAAAGGTGGCACAGTTAAAAAAGACACTCTGTATATTGTTTAGTCTTTATTAAAATATATGAATATTGTTTAAAATAAACTACAAAATCTATGATCGATCGTGTCCATGGTTTTTATCAGTTTTTTACTTAAAACTATCGAACTGACATTTTAGGTGACAATAGTTTGGATTGATTGTGTGAGAAAGTCTGTGCAATATGTTTGCTCCGTTCACTAATTACTTATATCTTACACTTATTTTTCAGAGTTACAGCAGGATAATTAAACTAAATGTGTGATATTTTAACCTGAAAGTTAGAGTAAATATACTTTAGATGTCTTTGATATTAATATCATGCTTGTGAAAAAACTAACTCGATGTCTATTATTGTTGCAACCCTTTTTTCAACTTTACATAGTCTAATGAAAGGGAGGAAGCTATTTGACAGTCATCTGTTTAAGTTTATTATTGAGACAGGATGGGATAATCTAACAACTACAGTACTTTCTGTGAATCTGTTATAACATACCTCTTATTTATCTCACCACACACAATAGGCCTACATTTAATCTGAAATTGAAGTAGGAGAGATAACCTTCACTCAAGTCAAAAGCATGACATTTGTTGATAACCATTAAAAAGAACAAATAGATTATAATAGTATTGAGTGAAATAATAATAATATCATTAATTACCCTACAATAAATAATAATAACCTACAATAAAAAAAATAATTACCGTAACTTTGGAAAAAACATTCCACATACAGTACTTGGTACATTCTCAAAACAAAATATAAACTAACCAAAACTAATCGTTACCAAAAATGTTATTTTAGTAGTCTATTTGTCAATCAAAAAGTGAAAAAGCATCATAGACACAGATTTAAAAATGTATGTAAAGGCGTTGTTTACGCCATAAACACATTCTTAGTCTAAGTCGATTAAAACAATACATTTATTTTTTATTTTAATGTAACAGCAGATATTTCTTGTTGAAACTCCATATTCAAGGATAAAATAAAGCAATAAAGCTTAAAGTTTCAATTAAAGAAATAAAGCTTAAAGATTTTGACTCAGTACATAGGTCAATCAGGTATAAAAGTTAGGATTAAAGAACATGTAAATAATTGGAAACATACCTATAGAAACTCTAACTTTGCTAAACACCTTTTGGACTCATGTCATAACTTTGATCCTAAATTGAATGTTAAACTCTTACATATAGAAAATAAAAGCAATAGATTAAAATAATTTAGAATGTTTAGAAATAAATAGATCTATGTTTCACTTAGGCCCATTTTCAGCTTAAATGATCAAATTGTAATAAATTCACCACCCCATATAAAACCCATCCTTAACATAGTTCATCAACCTTCATCTACCTGCTAGGTCATTCCCCCTACCTTTCCCGATTTCTCTATTGTATTTCATTTTCCTGTTACTTGTGTATGTATAAATAGTTGTCAATACCTGTTAATTATCAGTTGCCAGATGATGCCGCAAGGCGAAACAATTGTAACTCATTTATATTATTAAAATATTTTGAAACTTTAAGCTTTATTGCTTTAATTTATCCTTGAATACATTTATTTTTAGCTTAAGGCCATAATGGTTAAATTCACGAAAAACTCAACATTGATTTTTTTGCTTATCATAGAACTTTTTCTAAACTGTGTGAAAAAGTCAAATTAGGTAATAATAATTTCATGTCAAGTAATGTTCATGACATAAATAGTTGCTGAAATCACTTAAAAAATATTGATATTATTATTTTGTAATATTTTTTACTTTCATTAGTATTCTTTTATTATTATTATTATTATTTATATATTTTGTAGATATATAAAATATAAATACAAATAGCGATTTTTACAACACAATTAGTCCAGCAAAAGGTTTAGTGTTAAAAATCGGTTTACCCATTTGTTATGTGGAAGCACTGTTTCGTAATACACATTTCATCTGAGGGACAAAAAGGAAAACAAACAAAAGGTTGGCGCCAATGAGATATATTTTTGATAAGTACGGAAAAAATAATGTTACATGCTTCACATTGAGAGTAGGCAGATAATCAAATGGAAAATTCTTAAAAGAGTAGAAATATAGTTAGTTGTAATATAACTAAACAGATAGTCATAAGTATTTTAAAACTAAGAGACGGGAGCTTGTGAGTTCAAAATATTTTGAAAATCTAGGAGTCCAATAAACACTCCGACATATCGGACTCGCTGATAGGTTCAAAATGCTATGAAGGTCTCTGAGCCTTTTGAAGTCACTTACCAACATTGTGTCCTAAACACCGTGGAGAAAGACAAATGTGTTTAATCCATTCTGACTCTTCTTATAGATATTTAAGTGTGTGTGTTTTACACATATGATAACACTAGGATGAACTTATACTTCTTATTTTAATTTAGTTATTCAAAATATTATTATTGAGAAATATATTTATGTTAATTGACCTACATGGAATATCACATTTCCTATATTTGCATTGCTGTGACAAGAAAGAAGAACAGTTGTTTGAGTCTTTTGCAATAAAGCTGTTAACAAAGATATATATATATATATATATATATATATATATATATATATATATATATATATATATATCTTTATTATATATATATATAGTTTAAATTCACAATTTACAATTGTTACTTTATATAAAAACCACTTTCAACTGTTTCCAAACCATTTTTAAACTTTTGCATTCAACTGATTTAATAAAAATGAGACGAATGACAACTCATACTATATGCAATGCATCCAAAGTCTAATGATTTCAATGCTTGCAATTTTCGTTTTATCCAAAGTATACATTGTGGAATTCATTGTACATTGAGAATAGTGCATTGAATTGAATGGGAACAATTAAAGTTATTTAATTATTATGTCACTACACTACTTTTTTAATTCATACATATATGTCGAAAACAATAAAATTAGGAAAATCTGTTCACATTTTCTCACTATACAACTTCTTAACTAAAAAATAATTAATGAAAACGAATGATTCAAATTTTAATTTAGCATTCAATTAAAGCAGTGTAAAATAAATTCTGCACAATAATGACTATTACCATAAGAGTATTCAAGTAGTGGTGATTTATTCTTACGTGTTTACCAAGTCATTACAGAACATCAAATGAGAAGTTTTTTTTTTATTTTAAAACTTAGAACTTTAAAATATAGAGATATTAAACTATATGGTTTTTCGTTTTGAATGTTGGTATGAACCAACACATAACTGTTCAATTGTGTGCCAGCTAATTTTAATTCAATAATTTGGAAAATCCAATTAATTCATAGCTAATATTAAACCTGAGATTTAAAAGATGTAAGTGTAAATGAAACAACATAATTTAATGTTAATAAATAACAAAATACACACAAGTAAAGATTATGTTCAGAGTTAACTTTAGTTACTTTGGTAGATATAATTCCTTTTAATTAAATGTTTAAAGCAACAAAAATGTATTAATTCTTTTTTTTAATTTTTTTTTTATTATCTTTAATTATTTTCTAGTTATAACACATTGCTTTGACACAATATTATAATGTTCCCCTTTCTTCATTCCATTGTTTCACTCTCTTTGACTTTTTATCCCTTTCACAAAGATTCATTTCACATTTTAAACTCGTAGTCTATTTCAAATAATTATGTTTTTTAATTGACAGATATTTTTCCTTTACATAAATATACATACAAGTAAAAGATGAAATGGACATGAATATAACTTCTTGAAAATGATTATTGAATAGTGTAAATATTTTGGTTAGAAAATTTATATTGACAATTAAAAATTCTTTAATTTTTTAATGAATGTCCTAAAATCATTTCATACCTTCTGATACTGTACCTAGAAATGTTATGTCATTATAGTTTCATATTTAAAAACATTTTGTCTGAATTGCAATATATAATGCCCAGGTGCATAAAACAATTTAAACAGTTTTTAATTTTCAATTTACTTAATCACATGCGTAAGAACTAATAATTGAAATATTTACAAGACTTCCTCTAGTATCTCAATTAATTTATTAGTTATTGTCTACTTTGGTTTTAAATGGTTGACAATCATTAGGTTTAGTTGGTTGACCTTGTCATTAGTCAGGTAAAGGAGGTAACCATTGTGTTTTGATAATGGAATCCACTGAGGACTGTAAAACAGAATAATTTTAATTTAATGGAGGTTTGTGACATAATAATTTGATGACATTTATAAATATAAATCGGAATTATTATTATTTTTAATATCTGCCTAATGATACTTCTTCAGTTTGTAGAACTATATTTTATTAGTTACAAAATTAAGGACTAGAAAATAGTTAAGGAGTTCAACTAAAAAGTAATGGAGAATAGAAAAAAATTCTAATTTTCTTACAGATATTTAGCAAAGCTATTATTACTATTTAAGAATTAAAATTGTCAATTGTAATTGTAATTTTGATAATTAAAATCGTATTAATGTTCAATCATTTAGGATTTAGGTTATAAGATTAAATAGAAGTTGGATTTGAGTTACTAATTATTGATATCAAATAAAAAAAAAGTCATATCAAAATAAATAGGTTTAATTTTCTTAAGAAGGGGTTGTAAGATTATGAGATGTTCATTGGGTTGTAAAGGTGTTTTATTTCATTATATTCATTATACATCCACTGTTCATTTCTCACAATATAATAGACTAAATAGAAATTTATTCACTGGTTTTTTTTTTTTTTTGTTTGTTTTTTAAAATTATTTTTGAGCCCTCAATTGGTTTCAATTCTTTATTAATTATAATGATACATACAGGTCTGGAGGTGTTATTATTTACTAAAGGGATTGGTACAATGGAAAAATATCAGAAGGAAATTAGATAACCGCTGACATAATATCCTAGTTAAAGTAAATCTTGACCTTTTATCTTGTGATAACTGCTGTTTAACATCACATTATGCAATACACCTTTATTTGTACTAGTAGAGTACCGGGCGGTTGAGATCAACATGGCGGCTGTTGACGGTGGGGGTACCCCCCCTTTGCCCCTTTGCCCCTCCCCCTTTGCCCCTCCCCTTGGCCCCTCCCCCTCCCCTTTGCCCCTCCCCCATGGCCCCTCCCCCTTTGCCCCTCCCCTGCCCCTCCCCTTTAGGCCCCTTCCCTTCCCCCATTGGTCCCCCCACCTCCTCCCCCTGCCCCTCCCCTGTAGGCCCCTCCCCTTTAGGCCCCTTCCCTTCCCCCATTGGTCCCCCCACTCGTGACGTATTGTCGAGACACACACACACACAAGACGCCATACACACATGACTTCATACACTTAACTTTTTTAATACCAGCGGGATTCGAACCTGTGAAGTTTGGATTCGAAGGCGGACACGCTACCGACTGAGCTATCGTGCATAGTATTACAAGTCGGATATTTAACGCAGTATATAAGCCGCCATGTTGTAACCGCAATAATGTGTTATATATATATATAATGTGTTAAGATAGTTAACCTAACCTATAAGTGTCCTACTTTTGCCCATCCACAGCCTATCAGCTGTTACAATAATGTGTTATATAATTATATAATGTGTTAAGATAGTTAACCTAAAGTTTCCCACCTTTGCCCATCCACAGCCAATCAGCTGTTACAATAATGTGTTATATATATAATGTGTTATATATTTATATAATGTGTTAAGATAGTTAACCTAACCTCATAGTATTACAAGTCGGATATTTAACGCAGTATATAAGCCGCCATGTTGTAACCGAACGTCAGAACATTTCGTAGAAGTTCGGACACGAACCCCTTACCGTAAGACGTACCGAGTTTTTCGCGACCGCGAAAAACTCGCGTACGTCTTACGGTATGGGTTCTGAGTCGTACCTCTAGGTTACTCTGACAACAAATAGTAGTGTCCAAATTGTAATGTGCTTGTGTTAACCTAACCTATAAGTTTCCTACTTTTGCCTATGTTCACCACAGCCTATTTGTATCATATACCATACTTAAAAAAAACCTATCACCAACCTAACCTATTATAATGTATGAAAAGTTACTACTTTTGCTCGTCCACCAATTACAACGTGGACAGATTAGGTTAAACTAGAAGGTGTAACCTAGGGTAAATATCTACCAACTCTATAGAAGGTGTAACCTGATGTACATATTTACCAATTTTATAAATGGTGTAACCTAGAACACCTATTAACCAACCCAATAGAAGATGTAACCTGATGTAAATATTTACCAAATTCACAAAATTGTTTTGAGATTTACAATGTTTTGAGGGTGCTAAAGGAAGGTTATATCTGAGTTGACATAAGTGTTTATTAGTATATATTAATATAATGTGTCAAGATAGTTAAACTAACCTATTAAAGTTTCCTACGTTTTGGATATGTTCACCACGGCCTACTTGTATCAGCTGGTACATTTAATGTGTTATATAATGTGTTAAGATAGTTAAACTAACCTATGTATGAAAAGTTTTTGCCCATGTTCACCACGGCCTATCAGCTGGTAAAATTAATGTGTTATATATTTATATAATGTGTTAAGATAGTTAACCTAACCTATGTATGAAAAGTTTTTACCTATGTTCACCACAGCCTACTTGTATCAGCTGGTACAATTAATGTGTATTTATATAATGTGTTATATATTTATATAATGTGATAAGATAGTTAACCTAACCTATAAGTTTCCTACTTTTGCCTATGTTCACCACAGCCAATCAGCTGGTACAATTAATGTGTTATATATTTATATAATGTGTTATATATGTATATAATGTGTTAAGATAGTTAACCTAACCTATAAGTTTCCTACTATTGCCTATGTTCACCACAGCCTACTTGTAACAGCTGGTACAATAATGTGTTATATATTTATATAATGTGTTATATATGTATATAATGTGTTAAGATAGTTAATCTAACCTATGTATGAAAAGTTTTTACCTATGTTCACCACAGCCTACTTGTAACAGTTGGTACAATCAATGTGTATTTATATAATGTGTTATATATTTATATAATGTGTTGAGATAGTTAACCTAACCTATAAGTTTCCTACTTTTGCCTATGTTCACCACAGCCTACTTGAATCAGCTGGTACAATTAATGTGTTATATATTTATATAATGTGTTATATATGTATATAATGTGTTAAGATAGTTAACCTAACCTATAAGTTTCCCACTTTTGCCTATGTTCACCACAGCCTACTTGTAACAGCTGGTACAATAATGTGTTATATATGTAATGTGTTATATATTTATATAATGTGTTATATAGTTATATAATGTGTTAAGATAGTTAACCTAACCTAAAGTTTCCTACTTTTGCCTATGTTTACCACAAGTTTCCTACTTTTGCCCATCCACAGCCAATCAGCTGTTACAATATTGTGTTATATATGTAATGTGTTATATATTTATATAATGTGTTATATAGTTATATAATGTGTTAAGATAGTTAACCTAACCTAAAGTTTCCTACTTTTGCCTATGTTTACCACAAGTTTCCTACTTTTGCCCATCCACAGCCAATCAGCTGTTACAATAATGTGTTATATATATATATAATGTGTTATATATTTATATAATGTGTTAAGATAGTTAACCTAACCTATTAGAGTTTCCTACTTTTGCCCACCACGGCCTAGGTACATTTAATGTGTATAATGTGTTAAACGTAGTTTCCTCCGTTGCCTACCAGGGTGTAGCACATGTGTTTATGTATCGTGTTAAAATATTGTTAACCTAGACTTAATTCCTACTTTTGCCTATTAACCTAACCTATAAGTGTCCTACTTTTACCCATCCACAGCCAATCAGCTGTTACAATAATGTGTTATATAATTATATAATGTGTTAAGATAGTTAACCTAAAGTTTCCTACCTTTGCTCATCCACAGCCAATCAGCTGGTACAATTAATGTGTTATATATATATATATATATATAATGTGTTATATATTTATATAATGTGTTATATAATGTGTTAAGATAGTTAACCTAACCTATAAGTTTCCTACTTTTACCCATCCACAGCCAATCAGCTGTTACAATAATGTGTTATATATATATATATAATGTGTTATATATTTATATAATGTGTTAAGATAGTTAACCTAACCTATAAGTGTCCTACTTTTACCCATCCACAGCCAATCAGCTGTTACAATAATGTGTTATATATATATATAATGTGTTATATATTTATATAATGTGTTAAGATAGTTAACCTATAAGTGTCCTACTTTTACCCATCCACAGCCTATCAGCTGTTACAATAATGTGTTATATAATTATATAATGTGTTAAGATAGTTAACCTAACCTATAAGTTTCCTACCTTTGCCCATCCACAGCCAATCAGCTGGTACAATTAATGTGTTATATATATATATATAATGTGTTATATATTTATATAATGTGTTATATAATGTGTTAAGATAGTTAACCTAACCTATAAGTTTCCTACTTTTACCCATCCACAGCCAATCAGCTGTTACAATAATGTGTTATATATATATATATAATGTGTTATATATTTATATAATGTGTTAAGATAGTTAACCTAACCTATAAGTGTCCTACTTTTACCCATCCACAGCCAATCAGCTGTTACAATAATGTGTTATATATATAATGTGTTATATATTTATATAATGTGTTAAGATAGTTAACCTATAAGTGTCCTACTTTTACCCATCCACAGCCTATCAGCTGTTACAATAATGTGTTATATAATTATATAATGTGTTAAGATAGTTAACCTAAAGATTCCTACCTTTGCCCATCCACAGCCAATCAGCTGGTACAATTAATGTGTTATATATATATATATATAATGTGTTATATAATGTATTAAGATAGTTAACCTAACCTATAAGTTTCCTACTTTTACCCATCCACAGCCAATCAGCTGTTACAATAATGTGTTATATATATATATATATATATATATATATATATATATATATATATATATAATGTGTTATATATTTATATAATGTGTTAAGATAGTTAATCTAACCTATAAGTGTCCTACTTTTACCCATCCACAGCCTATCAGCTGTTACAATAATGTGTTATATAATTATATAATGTGTTAAGATAGTTAACCTAACCTATAAGTTTCCTACCTTTGCCCATCCACAGCCAATCAGCTGGTACAATTAATGTGTTATATATATATATATATATAATGTGTTATATATTTATATAATGTGTTATATATTGTGTTAAGATAGTTAACCTTACCTATAAGTGTCCTACTTTTACCCATCCACAGCCTATCAGCTGTTACAATAATGTGTTATATAATTATATAATGTGTTAAGATAGTTAACCTAACCTATAAGTTTCCTACTTTTGTCCATCCACAGCCAATCAGTTGGTACAATTAATGTGTTATATATTTTATATAATGTGTTAAGATATAATGTGTTAAGATAGTTAACCTAACCTATAAGTTTCCTACATTTGCCCATCCACAGCCTATCAGCTGGTACAATTAATGTGTTATATATAATGTGTTAAGATATAATGTGTTAAGATAGTTAACCTAACCTATAAGTTTCCTACTTTTGCCCATCCACAGCCAATCAGCTGTTACAATAATGTGTTATATATATATATATATATATAATGTGTTATATATTTATATAATGTGTTATATAATGTGTTAAGATAGTTAACCTAACCTATTAGAGTTTCCTACTTTTGCCCACCACGGCCTAGGTACATTTAATGTGTATAATGTGTTAAACGTAGTTTCCTCCGTTGTCTACCAGGGTGTAGCACATGTTTTTATGTATCGTGTTAAAATATTGTTAACCTAGACTTAATTCCTACTTTTGCCTAAACCTATGCTTACCACAGTCCAAACGGGTGTTAGTCTGGCCACTATTTAACCGAACCGAAATTACCAACCGATTTACCAACCGATTTACCAACCAAATCCAACCGATTTACCAACCAAAACCAACCGATTTACCAACCGAAATATACTTTTACCAACCGATTTACCAACCACAATATACTTTTACCAACCGATTTACCAACCAAAACCAACCGATTTACCAACCAAAACCAACCGATTTACCAACCAAAACCAACCGATTTACCAACCAAAACCAACCGATTTACTGTCTGGAGTTAATATAAAACCACTAACTCCGCTTACAAAACCATTCCGCGACAACATAATGCTTGTTAAAATAACCGACAGTTCGGATTGCGAACAAGGGAAGAGCCTCGTAAAAAAGAATATCTGTGGAGTATTTAACAGTCATCTTCGTGGGAAATTTACGGATTTTGTTTCCGCAAGACATGGCGTAAAAGTAAAATTACCATTCCCTTTGAATGGAAAGAGACCTATGGCGAAACGTGTATGCAATATTATTGGAGCAGATGGGATGCAAGCCATTGCAAAGAAATTTAAAAATCCCATTGCAATCCCCTACAAGGTAGAGTTAGCGGATGTTGAGTTGGCTACTCTACAGGAAAAAATGCCCGAAATACTATTGGCTTCTACCTTATGGATTTGGACATTACACAAGATTTTGTGGGGATCTTTAACAAGCGAGAGATGTGTGAGCATTTAGTACGTCATTAATAATAAATAAATAAATGTTTTAAAATAATATTCTTTGTAATTTGTTACCTCCATTCCACCAAAACTCTTTTTAGTAGAGATGAAGATATTTGATGTGACCTTGGAATTGTAGCCGAAAACGACACGACCACCCAACCCCCATTTTTCCTTTTTAAATATATAACGTCGTAACGTTTGTTAGGAACCGATTTACCAAACCGTAGATAAAATTACCAAGATTTGGTTGGTAAATTGGTTGCAAAAAGTATATTTTGGTTGGTAAATCGGTTGGTATTGGTTAGGTTAGGTTAGGTTAGGTCTGGTTAGGATAGGTTAGGATAGGTTAGGTTAGGTTAGGTTTTTAGGAGAATGGTTGTTAGGTTAAGTTAGGATAGGATAGGTTAGGTTAGGTTAGGTTAGGTTAGGATAGGTTAGGTTAGGTTAGGTCTGGTTAGGATAGGTTAGGTTATGTTAGGTTAGGTTAGGATAGGATAGGTTAGGTTAGGTTAGGTTAGGATAGGTTAGGTTAGGATAGGTTATGTTAGGTGAGGTTAGGTTAGGTTAGGATAGGTTAGGTTAGGTTAGGTCTGGTTAGGATAGGTTAGGATAGGTTAGGTTAGGATAGATTAGGTTATGTTAGGTTAGGTTAGGATAGGATAGGTTAGGTTAGGTTAGGTTAGGATAGGTTAGGTTAGGTTAGGATAGGTTTTGTTAGGTGAGGTTAGGTTAGATTAGGATAGGTTAGGTTAGGTTAGGTTAGGTTTTTAGGAGAATGGTTGTTAGGTTAGGTTAGGATAGGATAGGTTAGGTTAGGTTAGGTTAGGTTAGGATAGGTTAGGTTAGGTTAGGATAGGTTATGTTAGGTTAGGTTAGGTTAGGTTAGGATAGGTTAGGTTAGGTTAGGTTAGGTTTTTAGGAGAATGGTTGCCACACGCCCGGGAGATGGTAGGGGTGGGGTGGAGGTTGGTTGGTATGATACAAATAGGCTGTGGTGAACATAGGCAAAAGTAGGAAACTTATAGGTTAGGTTAACACAAGCACATTACAATTTGGACACTACTATTTGTTGTCAGAGTAACCTAGAGGTACGACTCAGAACCCATACCGTAAGACGTACGCGAGTTTTTCGCGGTCGCGAAAAACTCGGTACGTCTTACGGTAAGGGGTTCGTGTCCGAACTTCTACGAAATGTTCTGACGTTCGGTTACAACATGGCGGCTTATATACTGCGTTAAATATCCGACTTGTAATACTATGAGGTTAGGTTAACTATCTTAACACATTATATAAATATATAACAATTATATATATAACACATTATTGTAACAGCTGATTGGCTGTGGATGGGCAAAGGTGGGAAACTTTAGGTTAACTATCTTAACACATTATATAATTATATAACACATTATTGTAACAGCTGATAGGCTGTGGATGGGCAAAAGTAGGACACTTATAGGTTAGGTTAACTATCTTAACACATTATATATATATATAACACATTATTGCGGTTACAACATGGCGGCTTATATACTGCGTTAAATATCCGACTTGTAATACTATGCACGATAGCTCAGTCGGTAGCGTGTCCGCCTTCGAATCCAAACTTCACAGGTTCGAATCCCGCTGGTATTAAAAAAGTTAAGTGTATGACGTCATGTATGTATGGCGTCTTGTGTGTGTGTGTGTCTCGACAATACGTCACGAGTGGGGGGACCAATGGGGGAAGGGAAGGGGCCTAAAGGGGAGGGGCCTACAGGGGAGGGGCAGGGGGAGGAGGTGGGGGGACCAATGGGGGAAGGGAAGGGGCCTAAAGGGGAGGGGCAGGGGAAGGGCAAAGGGGGAGGGGCAAAGGGGGAGGGGCCATGGGGGAGGGGCAAAGGGGAGGGGGGAGGGGGCCAAGGGGGAGGGGCAAAGGGGGAGGGGCAAAGGGGGGGTACCCCCACCGTCAACAGCCGCCATGTTGATCTCAACCGCCCGGTACTCTACTTGTACTAAAGTTGCTTTTAATTTAGTTTAGATAGGAGATATTAATATTTGTATTTTACTACAAAAAACAACTGACAATGATTATTTATGTCTTGTGGCTAGCTATGGATTGAAACAACTTATAACTGAGCCTACAAGAATTATAATCACTCCAGTACCTATATTGATTGTTTATTTGTGAAAAGTAGGAATAAATTTGAAAAAAAATATGAACAATCAATCTGAGCATAACTAACTATAAACGGATAGTATACTTGTATGGAATAGATCTTCGTGCAAATACTGCTTCAAAAACGGACAAACTTTATATACCAACTAATAAATATCATTAATAAATAATAATAATAAGTATGAATTGAATCTCTCTACATAGCCAGTCCAACATGACGTCAGTATATAAAATATTTTTAAATAACTTAAACGAAAACTATTAATGTATTTGTAAACTCAGTGAAGGAATGTAGATGAAATTATCAGTATAAAATTTTTAAAAACTAATTGTATAACAAAGTTCAAAGCAAAGATTGAAATAATAAGATGGTATCTGACCTAATGGCGTGTAGAAAGTGGTGTAGAATGACTCATTCCATTAAATTTTAGGAACTTTGTAACTATAATAATTTTTCTTTTCCAAAACTTCAAGTCTCAAAGTTACTATTTTTTACCCTCACTGACTCGAATGAGGTTAGTAACTTTTTTTTAAAATTTAGAGAAGGGAAAGGTTCCAGATGCATATAGAATAATTATGTTTTAAAAGAAATCGGAGATTTTAATGCACCAATATTGTCTTATATTGTTAATTTTAGTACTGAAAGTGGTTTTTTACCGAGGCATATGAAACTGGCAAAAAATAATGGTTGTTTATATTTTTAAGAGGGATAATAGAAAGATTTTAGGAAACTATAGACCAATATCAATACTATTTACATTTTGTAAAATAAAAAAATTAATATAATATACAAAAATTCAATCCCTCTATTATTTTTTCTTAAACCAATCACTATGATAAAGAGAAACAAGAAACCAAAGATCGAGAGTAGTTTTGTAGAAAACTTTAGCAAGCGTTAAATGTAAATAAATTTGTTGCCGAATTCTTTATTGATAATATGAAGGATTTTGATTAAGTAGATCATGAGATTACGATAAATTAGCTTTGGGATGTAAGAATAAGAGGTTATGCATATGATTGGTTTTTAGTTATTTAATTTAAGGGTAGATTTAAATTTATGTTAATTTCTGGCTGTTTGATCTGCAGGGTTCTGTACTTGGTGCGATTTAATTTTTAATATGTAATATTGTCCCAGGGAGTGTTCAATGGCAGTCTTATGAATGTCTGAGTTTGGAGACGATATAGCATTGTGTTACTCCACGATTGATAAGAATTACCATGATACAAAATTTAAATCTGATTTAGATATGTTGAAATATTGACTCAATAAAAAATGTATGTTCTAAATGGGACACTCACTAGGCGGCCTACGGGCTGCGTCATGATTTTGTTGCGGCGCTCGGAGTGTGCTCGTAAAAAGATTTTCAGCAATCGAAACGATGGCAGAAATTATGTTTCTGAAATTTCCTAAATTACTTTACAAAAAACCATCTGCTGAATTGTATTATTACTAAAATGATCTAATTATAATTTGAATAGTTTTTTTCCCCCATCAAAATATCTGTCACTGCTTTCCAACTATGGTGGTTTAAAGTTTAAACGTAAAAATAAATTTAAAACATCGAGGAAAGTCGGCTTTTGCTCTGAAACAGAACATACCATTACTGAATTACTGAATTATTAGCAGTGTGGCAGATGTACTAATGCTTTACAAACGACTTAGCAGACAGTATCAGTCAGCTGTGTGATGACATACAAGTTACAACAGCTGATTGTCAGACATATTTCAACTGGAAATCTGACGCGCTTCACCAGTCAGTTTAGTTGAACTGTATTGTTCTTTTTTAGTGAGTCGTTTTTATTTGTCGGTTTGTGAGTGTACTTCAGTTTCAAAAGTGTTCTGGTTAGTTTTATTTTAATAACATTATAAGAAATATTCTTATATAAATATAGCAGGAGTGTTTTTCAAAAGGCAAGAAATGAAAAATCGAGGAAGAAAACCTTGAATTTCTAGTTGAGTGGGAACATATCTTCTTTGTTAAAGGTAAAAAAGATTTGTCTGCTCCAGCTTTAATATGTCGTGAAACAGTTATGGAGGACAAACGTTATAACGTGCATACACACCACACAACAATTCATTCAAATCTTGAAGAGAAATATCCAAACAAATCTATGATGAGAGAAGAAAAATCGAGTAGTTTTTGAGTTTTGCTTTTGAACGAAACACACTTTTAAGTGCAATGAAAAAAAAAAGAGCTTACCACCAAAGCCTCCTATCTTGTAACTGAAATTCTTGCACGGAAGATGAAGGCTTTTTCAGATGAAATTGTAAAAGAGTGTATTGTAACTGTTTGCAAAACATTGTTTTCACATTTACCAAATGGTAAACAACTATTAGAATAGATGAAGCGTCAAAATTACAGCTCTCTGATTCGACCTGCATGAGAAGATTACAAGATCTAGCAACTAATATATTGCTAAATATTGAAAAAGAATTCAAGGAAAGCAAATGTTTTAGTCTTGCTTTGGATGCATCCACAGACGTAACATCTATTTCTCAATTGCTCTTGTTTGTAAAGTATGTAGCAAATGATGGCACTAATAAAGAAGATCTTTTAGGAATAGTTCCAATGAAAGCGCAAACATGTGGTGTTGATTATTTTGACAAAGGGGTTAAATTTTTCAACAATCACAGCATTGATAAGATATTTTCTGTTTGTCCATCGATGACTTGGCGGAATTCAGGTTTTGTTCAATTGTTGAAAAAACACTTGGGAAATAATAACTTACTAAGTGTTCACTGCATAATTCATCAAGAAAGTCTTGCAGTAAAATTTGATAAACATTTTAAATCTGTCATAAAAACAGTAGTGAGGATTGTCAATGTTATTAGGTCAAAGCAATTGAATAACAGAATGTTTCAAGAGTTTTTTTTAAAGAACTTGTTTCACAATACGGAGATGTGCTCTACCACACGAGGTGAGATGGTTAAGTAGAGGTAAAGTTTTGCAATGATTTTTCAATCTTTACTTAGAAATCACTCTGTTTTTGGCTGTAAAGGAAAAGAATATTCTGCATTTCATGATTTTGGTTGCTGGCTTAAAGTGACATTTCTCACAGAGACCATGGGGATTTTTAATCAGACATTAATTATAATGCAAGGAGAAAGCAATATTGGTACCAAATTAATAAGTATTGTTTACTCCCATGAAACATTTTTTTGGTAATTGTTTACTATAAGGTGGCGTCTTATTTTCTGGATTTCTTTTTTTTTATCGTCTACTACATACCTTACTTCTTAAGAATAAATAATGTTTTCCAAAAAATCAGAATTTAAAAAGTATCAAAACCGACGTATTTATAGGTTAAAAAAGAATTACACAATGAGACTACGCTAGATCGCTATTTCATATCACAAGTTTGTCCTGGTTGCCTTTTGTATGTTTATTGAAGTTAATAATTTGCTTACTTTGCGATATAATTATAGATCACGACAAGTTTACAAACACCTGGCCAAATATTATATGTATTTAAAACAACCTGGCCAAACCTTTCGTAAGTTTATTGAAGTTAATAATTTGAAATTAGATTATTGATTTGGAGGATTCACAGCATATCACGTGATCTGTGATCACGGATGTCGGATATTATAGCTTGAAAGATCATTAATAACATATATGATAAGTAAATGTGAACATTTGCCATTATGTTTAATATATAAATACGATGTATTTGATAGTTTTTAGATTGTGATTTTTCAGTGAAAAATAGTGATCTGCGCAAGGAAAATATTATTTATTCCTAAGAAGTAAGGTACGTAGTTGACGAAAAAAAAAAAAAAAAATCCGGACAATAAGGCCCCACCTTTAAGTAAACATTTACCAAAGCTTTCTATGTACAATGTAATATATATATATATATATATATATATAACGATATAAATATTAAAATTTGTATAGAGTTCGAAATATTGTTCTGAATATCGTAGGCCTATTTGCAGCCCTTAGAAAATCTTGGTAAAAATGGCCTGGCTCTCTGTGGAATTCTGGTGAGTACACCTGTTCTAAATGATAAAACTAAATATTGTACATAATTTTTTATCTAAAAAAGAATGACAGATAAAGCTCAAAATGTACTACAATGCAACAGCTCTTAGTTATTTTATTTTCCTCCTCTTATGTGTGTTGTAGGAAAAGTTTTCTTTGTTTCAAAATTGTGCTATAATGAAACTTTCATCTCTTATAATTTATATTTAATTTACTATGAATTTAATGAATTTGCCTTTGCATCGCAGAAAGAATAAACGAAACCACTGGCAGTATAGGCATATATATTTTTGGTGTTTTAAGTTGAAAACCCATTTCATCAATCAGTTTTAATATTTGTTTATACTAACTAAATACCATATGTTCAAAACTTTCACAACTGTTAGTATGAATATAAAATAAGTGACAAATGGTGGCTCAGCGTTAAAACTATTTTATTCTTCAAATAATGGATTAAAACAATCTGAAAACAGGAAGAAGTATATAGCATGGAAGTAGAAAGAGAGATGCTAAGTGTATTCTGAAACATGGCTTTGACCTTGAATCAACACAATGTGTGATAACCCAACAAAGCCTCTGCAATTCACCCATTCATTTTTAAATTGACATGTACTTAAAGGCGTTGGCCTAAGTCGTGTTAACAAATGTGGTGCAATTTGGAATTAGCTTAAGATTTGATATCTATTTCCCCTTGAGATATTAAACTATGTAATATCCTTTATTGCCAAACACAATTTCTATAAAACAAAGAAAAATACATGACACATAAATACATTTATATTACAAATAAATTTCAATATTATTAATAAATTTAATTAAATTTTTAATTCCCTTAAGGGAATATTAGGACTGACTTGGAAGAGGTAAATGTTAATATAGATATTAAATCCTTTTTTTAATATATTTATAGCTTTGGAGAAAAGTCCAGTTAATGACCATTTTCCCGGGTAATTTGTCCAAGCAGCACTGATTTTCCTAAAAATTTTGATTTGAGTACTACTTACCCTCTACTTCAAAGTTGACCCTGTGCTGGGGGTTATTTTTCCCTGGAGGAGGATGCCCCCCTTCTCGGGGGTGAAAAATATTGCATTAAAAAAAGTCCGGGAATGAATAAATTAACTAATGTTAAGCAAATTTTGTTCTATAAAGTTTTTTCTAAAAGTCAATTCTTTTCGAGTTATTTGCAAGTGAAAGTATCGATTTTCAACCAAAAAAACCATGTTTTCATACGGTTTTTCGTAAATAACTTAAAACATATGCACTTTAAGAAAAAAATCATTAGAATCAAAAATGTAGCTTATAAAAAACAAAACAATGGTGTGTTTATGGTTTTTGTAGAACAAATACAAACGGAGTTATAGCTTGTTGAAATTTTGTTTTTATTTGTCAAAACAAAAATTGAAAGGTTAATCGTGAAATAACTAAAAAACAATGCATTTTTCGGGAAAAATTTATAAAATTTTTTTTAAAGTGCTTACAAAATGCTTTAATTTGGTTTTTTATAAAAGTCTATAGCATCAAATTTAAGCGAGTTATGACATAAATAAGGTTGCTTTCTATTGTTTTCGACAAAAAAAAGTACAAATCACCCCCTAAATACCACCCCAGTTGAAATTAATTACTACCACTTCACAAATCACTTTACTTACTTATTTCAAAAAGGCTCAGAAAGTTTGACCGGTTTAAAGTACGTAGTTTTGAAAAAAGTCGAGCTTCAAGAGAATAGTGTATTTTTGTAATTTTGCAAAAAATTGTCTTTTTTTTTTAAATAACTCAAAAACCATGAGAGATAGGCAAAAGTTTGTGGGTAATAAATTGTAGGTTTTGTTGTTATTTTATTTTTTGTATTTACTAATTTTTTTGTAGGATAAAAATTGATTAAGATATGACCGTTTAAAGTTTGTACATGATCGTAAATAGTACCATTACGCCGCCCTTTCAGCTCAAGCCCTTTCAAAAATAAGGGTTAAATAAATTTTCAATTTACATGAGCTTTTAGCTCTTAAAAAAACCTACAAATTGTTTTTTTTTTAAATTTTCGTAGCTTATGAGCTTAAATAAGCGAGTTATGATTAAAAAACAATCAAATCTTTTCATTGATAAATTCACTATTTTTTATGAACAGACTTACACCTATTAAAATGTGTACATATATGCATATATATAATTTCCTAGGTGAATGTAATATATATATATATATATATATATATATATATATATATATATAGACTCAGTCTTCAGTCTTCTTCTTAACTCTACTGATTGAGAAAGTGAACAGTGTTTATGAAATATTTCAAAACTATCGTGTTTTTACTGTGTGTTTTCTTACTTATATACTATTAGGTAATACCAAGGATCATTTTCCAAGGTGAGCCTGTTTCCTGTCCATACAAAACCTAACCAATAATATATATATATATAACGAGAGAAAGAGAGAGAGAGGGGGAGAGAGAGAGAGAGAGAGAGAGAGAGAGAGAGAGAGAGAGAGAGAGAGAGAGAGAGAGAGAGAGAGAGAGAGAGAGATAGTGAGGCATTTTGGCATGGGACGTTCAAAAAGAGAAAGTTGAACCTCATACATCTGCTGACGAACAGTATGTAATTGATATGTTAGAAAGCCGCCAGGATGTAGGAGAAAAAGCTGAAGTTTTTTACAATCCCTGTGCAACGATTGAGATTTTAATGGCTGGTCAGTACTGCACAGTGATGTTGTACGGACTTGCAAACGACACGTAAAATAACACTTGCAAAAGGATACTATATGAACACATAAAAAGAGTGTATTAGCAAACTCAGTTATGGCTGGGAAATAAAAATATTAAACCTTAATTCAGCTTGTGGTTGTCTAAGAATAGGACTTTTTTGCAACTCTGCATGTACAACATGAAGCGGAGACAATTTGTCAAAATTGTGTTCCTATTATAGACCAATAGGAGGAAGACGAGGATGAGGAAGAAAGCAAAAATGCAAACGAGAATGAAGGAGAAGTGGAAATGAATGAAGTTGAAGAGGAAGAGAAAGATGAAAGTGAAGATTTTAAATTATTTGTAGATTTTTTTTCAATTAGGCCTACTTATGAATTAATAAATAAATTGAAATTCATTCATGTACATAAATAAAATAAATGAATATTTTATTTTCCCTGTCTTTGATTAGTGATTGAAATTATTTATTTTTCCAAATTAAAAAAAAATTAAATTAAAACTAAATTGGTTTTTTAAGGCTTGATACAATTAATACTTTTTTAAATATCGACAAGATTCTACAACATAAAAAAAAAAAAAAAATTTAAATTTTTGCAAGGGGTAGTTTTTATAAGGGTTGATTACCGTCATAGGAGGTGGTTTTTAGGGGTTGAAAATTGTCAATTCATAATAATTGAACCCTCACAATGTCAACTGATCTTACTTCTTCCGACTACAAGCCCGAAATTGAAAAAGAAAAAAAAATTGCAAGGGGTAGTTATTATAAGACTCGATTACCGTCACAGGGGGTGGTTTTTAAAGGTTGAAAATTGTCAATTTATAATAATTGAACCCTCACAATGTCAACTGATGTTACTTCTTCCAACTACAAGCCCGAAATTGAAAAAGAAAAAAAAATTGCAAGGGGTAGTTATTATAAGAGTCGATTACCGTCACAGGGGGTGGTTTTTAAAGGTTGAAAATTGTCAATTTATAATAATTGAACCCTCACAATGTCAACTGATGTTACTTCTTTCGATTACAAGCCCGAACCTGCAATTATAAAATTATTTTCAAATAAGGGTAGTTTTAACGCCTAAAAAATAAAAAGCAACTCCCGGCACAGGGTCAAATTTGAAGTAGAGGGTAAGTAGAACTTGAATCCAAATTTTTAGGAAAATCGGTGTTGCTTGGGCAAATTACCCAGTTTTACCGTTTTTTTGCCTTCATTGACTGGACTAAAAAGGTTTTTTTTTTGTTTGTGTTTTTTTTTTTTTTAATTTATTTTTTTAACTGAGAGTTTTCATTTAATCTCCAATAGGTATTTTTCTATTTTAACATAATTGTTTTCTTTGGGTGTATTTTGAAGCAGTGTTTTTTCTCTCTTCTTTTAGTTATGTGTCACACTATGTTTTTGTAAAATGTATAAAGAAAATGAGTTTATTTTGTTTTGTTAAAGAGCAGGAATGGAAAAATCACTGAGGTGCCCTTCTTTCCATTTGGATGATATTATTCATGTATTGGTGTCCATAGTAATTACTTTTTGTTTTCTGTTAAATAAAAAATACTCAAATTTTTACATCTCCGTACCAGTCCTCTCATTCCATAAAGATAAATACTTTAGTGGTTTGATATTGTTCCTCTCTCCTAGTTAGTATCTGTCTGAAGATACTTAGTTGTATTATAGTGTACATTTATATAAGTTTACATTAGTACTTTTAAAGACCTACAGACAGATAGGAGAGGAAGAGAGGAATCCTTTCCATGCCCCGGACTGCCCCAAAATGTTTGAACTTTTTTGAAGTTTATTTTTTGAAATTATTATGAAATTTAATCCTCAAAATTAAATGCCTTTAATAAGTCACAGTAAACACGAATTGGGTTCCACGGGACATTCAAAGCTGTAATGACTTCATTACTGAACCTGCATGTATAATGCAGTGATGTTGATCAGCGCTTACATAATCCACATGACAATCTGAAGATATTGTGATTGTATTTTTTCAAATTTATTTGACTTAACACTGGTACTAGGATAATAATTATTAATGTCAGATGGATTTTATTTTTTACATAGTTTACATAACCACAATTTACTTAGAATACTACTACTACTAAAAGATTAATTAGTCTAAAGTGGAACTGGTATTTGAAGCCTACATATAAAAAAAAAAAAGATATATTATCTTGATAGAACGATTTTAATTTTTCAGTGAGGATATACCTTGATTAATTCTTAAAATATTTTAGGATTAAAAACATTGACATAAATTATTTTGTGATATTTGTATTTAAGTTATTCATTGTTAACCATAAACTTGGGGTTGAAGCTATGGTTGAGTGCTATTCCAGAAAATGATTCTTAAAATGCTTCTACATGATACTTGACATATGACTGATTATTTTTCATTGGGTTACATATTCTAAAGCAGGCCCATCATTTCTCTACTTTTTCTATATAATTACCGGATATTATCTTACAACTATACTCAATTGTTGTTTCCTGTTATCCAGCATTTATTTATTATTATTAATTAATTTATATTTCTTTTCTTCTCTGTTTTTTATAATCTTTATTGGAAATGATGTTTCAAAACTGGTAAGGTTAGGAATAATTTATAAATTTCATCAGATGAGAAACTTGGTTCCAGTCGATTGCATCTAGTTTAAATAAATGTGAGTATGTTAGAGTGGTTAATTATTAATTTTGGGATAGAACCATGAGGAAATCTTCCCAATCGACAATGAAGTCAAAATTGGTAAAGATATGCTAAATAGTCAGGTATACCAAGCTCAAGCACCTGCATTTCACCTTCTGTTAAAATTTTAGAATTGTGTATGATATAGTCTATAGTGGCGGTTAAATTATGTATATTGCTAGTTGTTTTTTTTTTTTTATGTGAAAATACAAACCAAATTAGTACAGAAAATTGATGGATCTTTGTTATGTCACAAAAAAAAAAAAAATCTTTAAAAATCAATAATTAATAAAAAGCACAATTGCTATTTTAAGTGGTCTGTACAAGTTATTCACTACTAGGGAAGTCTCACCACAATAACCTGTCACCTTAACTGCTGCACACTCAAACACCTTTTACTAAGAACTTACAATATCAGGTTCATCTCTGGCTTGAACATCATTCTTACTGGATTGCAAACATCCCTTCCCTTGCTCAAATCTGATATCAAATAATGATATTAACTCGAAACATTTTTTGCCACTCTCTGGTAGCCAGTATTTGCAAAAAATACATCTTTTATGCATAGCATGATAGACAGGTGGAGAGTAGAGGTTAAATTAATTTACTTTTGACATTACATTTTCTTATATTAATGTATTCAAAACAATTACATAATTATACCTCTCAAACACAGATTTGATCATTTCATTTTCTAAAATTGAAACATTTATTAAAAAGTATTAACACAAAATAAAATCTCAGTGCTTCAAATTCAGCAAAAAGTTATTGTTTTGCATTATGATGCATACGGAAGGTGCCATTGCAATCACTACAATCACAAAATCTTGCTTAGTGAAATCTTGAATTTATAGGTCTTTAGATCAATGGTCACCTAACTAGAGCGTTAAGTTTTGTGAACCCTCTTACAGCAGTTATTCTTTTAAATTATGGGTTTAACATATCTGGTTACATATCCATCTTTTATATGTCAGATATATGGTTATATCTGGATTTACTACATCCTACCATATTGCGGATTCAAATTTATAAGTGGTTAATAAAAAATTTGTTAAGGGATCTGTAGTGGAGAATAGATTATAACAAATAGTATTTCTTCAGACCATATAGTTTTGAAATAAGATTTTTCCAAATACAGAATTACAGTTCTTACAAATGTTTACACCCACATAGTTGATATTATCAACTTATTCAATCGACAAGCAATTAAAACGCACATTATTATCAGTTTACACACAATTAACACACCCAACAAAAATTTAATCAATATAATGTCAGCCTATTCATTGAGTTTAATTGTATAAATTTAGTTTTTGTTCTTCCATGCAGAAAATATCTTAGTGGTTAATTTGCAAAAAGCATTATTTAATCATTACTATAAGTTGTAATTTAAATATATTTCTGGCTGTATGGTTATGGAAAAAATGTAAATATTTTGAAAACTTCTATAAAAACGAACATTGCTTTATTTACTTTTACTTATAAAACTATTTGTCTACTTGTTCAAAGTAAGTACCGGTATATCACTTGTTGACACTAGTTACAACAACCGCAAAAAAAGAAGTTTAACAAAATTTAATTAAGTTTTTTTTTCTCAATTCTTAGATCACAGTGTAAAGATAACATTTTGCAGTAATCTCTGAATTTTATTAACTTTTCAATATATCGTCACCAAGATTGTTTTTGATAATATAATTCTAGATAGAAGAAAAAAACTAGGAACAAACGATCTCACAAAAATTATGTTTACTTAATCAAATGTGTTTTGTTATTGTTAGCTCATGTATCACTGAGGATGGCGACTTTGTCGTTGAAACACGTTTAATTGAGTAAACGTAATTTTTGTGAGATCGTGTGTTCGAATTTTTTTCTATCTAATATTATCTCACAAGTCAAGCTCATAACATTGAAAAACTACAGTCATAATACCTTTTTTATTTTACAACTGTAGCAAAATAAGTAGAAATGAAATTGTTTTCAAAGTTTCATGATTTGGGGGTTTTCAAGTACATGTAAGCTAAATATGTATAAAAACTCTGTCAAACTTGTTGTCCATATGTCAACATACAAAAAAATAACAAGTTTAATATAAAATCACGAAATTATAAGTTGTAGTAATATTTTCTTTGAGTTAAGGGAAGGCGTTTAAAAGGGCTGGGTACTTACAATCCAATGATCCAATCTCAAATTTGAATTCAGTATTCCTAAGGATGTAATTGTTATAAGTTCATAAACATGGTATTTACAAAATTTAAAGCTTATTAGTTTGTTTTTAGAAGCAAATGAAGGACAAAACGTACAAATCAACATGAAAAGTCAGTACTTAAAATTCTTAAATTATATGTTTCATAAACATCAGTATGAGTAAAATAATATATGTATCCTTTTTTTTTCTTTTTTTTCTTTTTTTTTAAATTTAGAGGGTTTTTGGGGTTTTTAGATCATCAGAATCTTTTCTTTTTTTTTAAATGTATTACTGTTATGAGAGTCTGTTATAAAAAATATTGGAAGTTTTTGATTTTTGGGTCATAAAGAAGTCAGACAAGAACACAAGCCTATTCCAAATTCAAACTCAGAAATTCAAAATAAAAATTCAGAATTTCTTCAAAATCTAGACATTATTATTGTTTTTGTAAATTTGTTAGTTTCACTACAACCTAATCACCCCTTGAAACAACAGTCTATTTAATGATTTTGAATCATTTTCCTTACCTGCACTTTAGATATGTGTGCCAAATAACTGTTTCACCCTTGCCTTAATTTTATCCACAACTCAAATGATTTTTTCAAAAATCTAATCATTCCACTTGTAGACTTTACGATGTGAGACTTATGTGCATATACAATGTCACACTTAGGATATTTTCTTTTTTGTAACTTAATACACTTCTATTTTTAAGTAAGTTTCACCAGATTTGATTCCTTGAATCAATATCGCTCTTGTATATGAGGTGTTTTAGAGTTATAGATTAAAATAAGTAAAGAGATTAGATTGAATATTTTAAAGTTATTAATGTATTGTTAAAACAAATTTAAAAGATTTTGTGATTTACAATGGTTTTATGTCTTATTAGTAAATCAAATAATCTTAAATAACAATGATATTTATCTTACAAAATAAATATCAGTTGTTTTACTATAAAAATGGTTTAAATCATGCTTCTAGGTAGAACTATGCATAATTGTTTAGATACTATTATTCATAATGAAAAATCTGATAATATTCGTGTATATACAATGTTAAATTTTATTTTATAATTTGAGATTTTAATAGCTTCTTTTAATTTTAGTTATAATTTTTTTTAAAATTAAGTGATTTTGGTTATAAGATTTCATAAATTTGAAAATTTTAACTACTTACATAGTTTTTTATTGATTTCACTTAGTACTTAAAATTTTATTTTAAAATGATTTTTACTGATGTTGTCTTTGAAATACACTAGTTTGTTTTATTTATGAACTTGTTTAAATTTTTGAAATTTAATATATTTTATTTTTGAAATATATATTTTTATTACGACTAGTTGGTTCGATGATTGTAAATTGACTGAGAGCGAATTTTCAAGCATCACCCCTTTTGTTTTTAACAGATAATAATTTCAAATGAGCATTGTTTTATCTAAAGTGTCATTAATTAATATCTTGAGAGCTTGCTTCTGATTGGATTTTCTTCTCCACGAGTTATTTGCAATGCCCACATAGATCAGAATTCACAAAAGTTTCTCAGGGTTTATTGTGAAGTTTTTCTTTCTTTCTGGGAATGTATAGTTCAATAAACCATATACTTACCAATGTCTTTATTGAAATCTGAACTTGTCCTGCACTCTTATGATCCTGCAGATCTTAACTTAATGTCATCTTAATGTTAATTCTCTATATTAATTATTTTAAGGATATTCATTTTTGAATACTTCTCTGACATATCATATATCGACTCCACATCAGACAAAAAAATTAGAGTTAAGTTAGATCATCCATTCTTGAGATAATTGATTTTAAAAAGCATTGAAAGCAGCGTCACACAATATACATGAGAAACCATTTTTACAAAATCGGCTGAAAAACAAAAATGTTAAAATTGTTTGCCACCATTTGTTTGTACTACAAGGTCAGTCGAAGACTAATGTGAATTCAAAATAATTTTAGAAACAAAATTGTATAAGTTGGTTTCTATCATTTTGTATTTTTCAGATCAAGATATATTTTACATAAGAAGTTTAATAATTTCGAATTTACCATTATATAAAATGTATAGGAAATAAGTTTGCTAAAAGTATATTTGAAAATAATAACCTAATGTGAACATAATTTTACTTTCTAAGCAGCATCTATTATTCCAACATGATATAAGTTTATATGATGTTAGTCAATATCATATGTTTAAAACAACACCATATAAAACATGTAGAAAATCAGTATCAACTAATTTGGTTAAGATATTTTTGGTTTGATATTTTTTATATCATTTTACTTTTTAGTGTAGAGTCATAAAATGCATATGGAAAATCATATTGATAAAGATCAGTTGACAAACAAAAAGGTTAAATTTTCAAAACTAAAGGTGTGGGTTTGTTCCAATGTCAAAAAATATGTTAGTAAATTCAAAACTACTTACGTAAAAAACATGCTAGACAAAAGTTTGATTAAATTCTTATAAGAAACTAAAGTGTAAAATTGCTGACTACCATATTGTTTTTTGATGGTCAGACTAATTCTTTTTACATACCGGTATGTATAAGGTGATAGTAGATATGAAATCAGCATTCAAATAGTCACATGGGAAATAAGTTTAGTAAAAATTGGTTAAAAAAAAAGATCATATTTTTGGCTGCCATATAGTTTTTCAAGGCTTAGGTATAAGTAATATTTAAAATATGATAGTAGGGCCTATATATTAAGTGACCAAAGATCCACAAGTGAGTCTATATGCTGTTGAGGAAAGAAAGAGTTCATAATGTTGGCTGCCTATTTATTTTATAAAAACAAGTAAATCCTTCTTAAAATTGAATAGTAAATTTGTAATCAGCAACCTAAAATCCACATAATGGTGATTTAAATTCAAATCTGGTGGGAAACAAAAAAAATGAAAGTTTTTGGCCCTTTTTGTTTCTTTTAGTTGGGAAATAATTGATATTTGACATATAGAAATAATAATACGTATAGACTGCATTCTGAATCATTATACTAATTTGTATCTTAAACTAGTACAGTGCTTATTTTTTGTCGTAATTATTCCTCATGTATTTTTTATTAGAGTTTTAGCTAGATTTCCTCCACTCTCCTCACCCAAATTATAAAATTTGTGTTTTCTAACATTTATCAGTGGTTTGACCATAGTAGCTATTTACATACCAAATATCAAGTCTGTATCATATCTGGAAATTCAAAAACATTTTGAGTCAGTGATGAATTGTAGCTTTAAAATGACAGTTTGATATTATTACATTAATAGATTTATGAAGGGTGAACAACATTATTTGTTTGGTTTTGAATGGATTGATAGTAAATATACAAGCTCTATGTGACAAGATTGTCATATCTACAAGCTTGGCAAAGTGAACACATCATGTCTCACTCATTGAAGATAGAAAAACATTTTACTTCAACATATAATTATAGTCTGTATACACTAATTTGGCATCTGAACCCTTGGCTACCTGCTAGCAGCTGGAACCATCCCCCCGTCACCCCCTTCCTCACCCAGCTGTTTCAGTGATGAGTCACCTACTAGCTTTAACACTGCACTTTTAAACTATTTTATGAGACACAATTTAAAATTTTTTTCAGCATAGTTAAATTTTTTAGGAAAATATAAGCAAATTGATACCAAACAACACTATTCCGTTTGTAAAAGCCGCCAGTAGAAAGCTCTTTACACAGCTACTATTTGCATAATCACATACTTATTATTTACATGTTTACGTACTATTTACAAACATTAGTTATTCAAGGTAGGTTTTAATTCTATGTATCCAATTTTAATTTAAATACTTCAATCGTCTGTTAACATTGTTATAAAATTGTATTGAATCTAAATAATAAAGTATTTTCTTCATGAGAAATTAAATTCAATCAAAAGAAAATTAAAGACAATACAATTACAATTTATTAATTCGGTAAAATTAAAATAAAACACGAAAATAAAACTGCACCAATAATTACACGATTTCACAGTAAAGTTGTCAACTTACTTACATACTAAATTAATATTTGCATACTATAATTTACTAGTTAGGTTATATTTCTGTGTACAACAGCTATTTTCAAACACTTTTGTGGAATTTTACATGTCTTACTTAAATTTAGAATGAAGTTAAATTAATCCAATACTAATTGTAAACGTGAATATGTGTACGTATATTTGAAAGAGTGTACATTATGTTTCGTTTAATTTAAGAGTTTGAAAATTGTAAACTAAATATATAATTGCAAACAGTAACATGTAACATCTTTATGAAGAATATGACGTATCTAAATTAAGTTAGCATACGTATTATGGCCACTATGTTTCAAAATAGGTTTTTTTATGACTGTATATAAAATAAATACAATTTCTAATGTTACATACCTGATTAATCTATCTAATGCCGCTTTTTTTCCCGAATCAATTTAGTATACATTAAGGAAGATATAACATTTCTTTTCAGTTTTCTTTGACTGGTTATGATCTACGCACAGTAAATAATAATGAGCGAGTTACGAAACCGGAGCGTGTGTTAGTTTCGTTTGAGATGCGGTTAAATGTGTTAAAAAGACTTGACAGAGGGAATCTGTAAAAAAGCATTGTGACGAGTTTAACGTGGGAAAAGCACCATCAACGATTCGAGCGTACGAAGTTAATGCCCGCTTTGGGATCTGCCAAACTTTTACGAACAATGCTGTTTTTAGCAATATATTTTTTCTAAGATTTATATAATAGCTAAGTTTTACGCTTCCAGTAGCCATCTTTTGTGAGATGCACACATTCAGTATTTGACAGGTGTTGCTATGAAAGCTAGAATACATAATACTGCACAAACAAGTTTTGAAGTTGATAATAATACATAATACATGCTTAACAACATTGTTGTTTTTATTTAATTTCCTGACAAAGTTAAGTGCCACTGCAGGTGGCCAAGGATCCAGACGCCAAGTTAGTGTATATACAGACTATAGTTACTATAAACAAAGTTTTAATTAAAGAATCCATTTTATTTAAATTATACTATATCTTTACCATCAAGTAGAGTGATCTTCAGAAAAATGTTTATTAACTCAAGATGCTACAATTTTAACTTAGAACTTACTCAATATTAAGAGGAATAAAAATGTCATTACTTGTTTACAAATTATCATATCACAGTATTTAATGTTTTTTTTCATTTATGTAATTTCATTATATTACATGTATTCTTAACTTAAATGTAGTCAGTATTAATTTACAATAGCCCTAACAACAATTACAGGTATAAAAATTAAAAACCATACTTCCCATAATTATTATTTAGTTTTATTCCTTTAAAGACACTGATGTACATTTGGATACCATAGTTATCATCATGAGATGATAGTTATTACATGAAAATTAGATTAGGACATATTACATAGTAATCTCTGGGCGTTTGGCATCATAGGCTTGGATTTTTAGCAATGCAAAAACTTTTTGTTTTAAAGCTTTTAGTGTAGGATATGAATCTGTAAGTTCACTTTCACACATATGTCCCATATATTCACTCAAAGATGCAAAATAAATATCACCCCAAGTCAACTGAAACAAAAGTTTCAATGTTATAAAAATGACATAGATAATCTAATATGATATTATAATATTTAGTTCATGAAAAATTGTAATTTTTTAGTGTAATATGTATGTGTGTTCTAATGTCCAATATGGCTAGTACGTCTGCAGAAGATCCACTTTAGACTGAATAAGAATTAGGAACAAGATGGTGAGGAAAGTTCATAAGAGAGTTATAATGGCCTTGATGTCAAGAAAGACATTCCTCCCTAAAATCAGCCAAAATGGCAATCTCGGACAGCTCGTTTACAAGAAATTCCCTATACTGGCAGTGAAGAATTTTGTTGCCCTATACCAAATGAAAATGATCCATCTGCATTTTTTTATTTATTAGTAGATGATGTGTTTTTGGAAACAATTGTGAAGGAGACAAACAAGTATGCAATGGAGGTTTTTTGTGGCCCTTCGATCATGCCCCAGTTTAAAATTCACAGGTGCAAAATCTGTTCAAAGGTGAGTTCATAGATGAGTTCCAAGTTTTTTTTAAACCTTATTGTTTTACACAGGACACTTTAGGCTTAGCCGTTTAGAAGGCAACTGGCGAACGGATGAATTATATAACCTTGGTTTTTTCGAAAACACATGAGTTGGGACAGATTCATGCTGAGTTTTAGATGTCTTCATTTCTTTAGTGGACAAATGCTTTCTTATTACCCCGGTGAACAAAAGACTAAATCTCAGGAGATGGTATAAGAAAGTTTTTGTATATGTCATGCAAATGATCATGGTAAATACATGGTTTATGTACAAACTGGCCTATCCTGACAAAACAGATAACGCTTTATGATTACAGACACCGGGTCATAAAATCACTTCTACCACCAAATGTGGAATTGCCAGTAGCTGTGAGCACCAGGAAGAGGCCTGTAATACCTAGAAAAGGTTGGTCTAATTTAAATATTGGGATATAAGCGGGAATCGAGATAATTGAATAGAAAAGGATAGAACAAGAGTCAAAAAGTGACCTATGTCTTTTAATATTAAAACGAAGTAACTTCAATCATAATAGATTTCCAAACATAAATAAATAATGATGTATAGCTTTTAAGGTAATTTAATTATAAGAAGTTTTATAAATTGTGTGTGTAGTTAAATTGAGAGATTCGGACAATTTATGAATTGCGTGGTAGTAGAATAAAGGACTAGATCAGAGTTTTGGAACTAGACGAGAAAGATATCGCTTACACAGTGATATTTGGGAGATGTCCAGGAGACCGGATATTGGAAAAGCACATGGGATTGCATCAGTCTGAGAGCAGAGTTTGGAGGTAATGGTTGTGTTTTGTAAAAGTCGTAGAATGGAGTCTGACAAGGTCAGACCTATAATAATTTGTACAAGTGGTGTTTTAACAAAAATATAAAATGTTTTAAAATCAGTCTTAGTTGGGAAGTTGAGTTAGTACCATGTGTTCCGCCTAGTCTGAGTTCAATGCTTGAAGGCATAAGACGTATTTTCAAGGTAAAGAAACTTTTCAAAAATGTGATTCAAGAGTTAACAAAAGTGTTAGACAAGGGTTTAATGTTGTCAGATTTGATGTAATCTGCACCAAACTAATTCAATGACAGTAGTTTTGAACAGTATAGTGGAGTGTTTTTTAAGATAAAAAGTATTAAAAAACGGATAAAGACTTTTATGACGAGTAATATGTTATGTAAAAAGACAATAGCGGTATCTCGTGTCGATCGGTTGAATGATGGACAGTATAGTATTAAGTGTAAAAAAGAACTAATAATGTTGTTGGACAATTTTAATATGAACTTTAGTTTGAGCGATGGAAATGGATCTGATGGGCATAGTTTTCAAAGAACGGATAAGCAACTTTACGCAGTTAGAAGCACGTGCTCATCAAGTTGTATTGTACCTACAGACTGGTAAAAACGTGTTATACAACACAAATAATTTAATTCATGTATAATTTGAAATATAATTTGTCTCATGTTTTTTAAAGATACAGTAGAACCCCTCAAACTCGACCCCCTCAAACTCGACATTCCGTCAAACTCGACAGGGCCAGTGACAAGGAGCATGGGATTTCCAAGGTCATTCACTGCATTGTTTTACGCCATGTGCGCCTGCCAGATGCCCGGAGGTTGAGGCTTGTTACTTTTGTTTATACAGCTGTAAGGGATGCTCCTTTGTCTAGCCACTTTCTAATCCTACTGTATAGTAGAGGCCAAAGTTAGAGATAAAGGGTCCAGGTAGACCAGGACAGCCCTAAACATTTGTTGTCAAAACATTCATACTGTTGTGAACCCAAGCGCCTAACCACCCGGATGCTACCGGTCATTAGCACCGATTCCATTAAAGTAAGCGGCAAGTCTTTTGTCATAACAATTCAACGGAGCGTCGTAGCACTTATATTCAAGTTTTGTATTAAAGGTCTTAACCATGTGAGAAAAATAATCCTACTCTTAATTATATGTGATCAGCAGTTCAATTTATAGCATTTGTATTGGACTGTGTTTGGTATGGACATTCTTTTTCTTTGGCGACTTCGAGATGAAGCTGCCAGACGTCCAGTCGAAAATGAAAAACAAAGATCAATCAAAAGTTTTTTCAAACAGTGCTAACTTTGCTCTAATGTTTTTTTATATATAAAATTGTTTTAATCTTTAAAAATATTTAATGGACTGTCTGTTTTTTGCTGTAGACTTTACTGTAAATTTTATTACAGCATATTAGGATAGGTCTTTTTAGTTTACTGAACCTATTGTACAAGGCCAACACTTTTTAAATCTCATTTGACCGATCGATAAATTTAATTTTAATGTGTGATTGAACACACTATTTTTTTGTTGTCAGGCAGGGACTTTTTTGCAATAAACGTTTAATCATTGATAATCAATAAAAATGTACAGTTATTTAAAATAATTTTGAGTATTTGTTGCAAACCTAACCATTAATACCAAAGTTCCCTAAAACTCGACAACCCCCAAACTCGACAACCTTAAAGTCCACATTGTGTCGAGTTTGAGGGTAATTTAATTTTTTTTTATATAATTTGATATTTAAGATAAAGAATTTTTATATATAATCAAATCAATAAATGTTGATTGATTTAAATTTTATATTCAAATAAAAGTAAATTAATAGTTAAGTAACAGATATTTCGATCTGTTTTTATTTTTTTAATAAATAATTTTTGTTGCAACATAATTTAAATTCAAGTTCTTTAACAAAATATACACCTTCTTCAAAGGTTAAATAAATATACTAATAATTGATAGGATGTTAGTTATAATAAATTTATTTGATGTATTATTGATGATATATTTCATGTAATAATCTTGTGTTCTTTAATAAACTCATGTTAAAATTTCTGCTCAAGTGTTCTCATTTCAAAAGACAAAAAATCACTGAAAGTACACTTTTTGAAAGAACTCACACCCGAGATCATAAATTTAGAGTCACCTTTTTTCAAAATTGACGAGAATTCGTCTGGCGCCCTCCAAGCTGAGCAATAAAATAATAAAATCATTTCTTTTTATAGTAAAATTAAATTCATTTTTTTGTTAAGATAATATTTATAAATGAACGTAGAAGGTCGTAATTTATATTAATCACAATTAATTGTCGCACAACGTGTGGCTCTTTTTATGTATAAAATAGTTTTTCACTTCCAGGTAATTTATATTTATTACAGGCCCAACCACGTATTGTCCAAGCTTGAAGTGTGAGACGCCACCGGAAAACACTGAATGTGTTCACAAGAGAGCAAGAGAAATGAAATACTGTTTTACTGTCCGATGTGTCCTGGTGAAGCAGGCCTATGTCTTGTTCTTTATTTTGACAAGTTCCACGACTCAATGTAACTCAACAAATAGGAACTCTGTAAATAGTATTAGTATCATGACTCTATACGGCAATCGGTAAGTGAATTTGATAATTTATATTTATAGCTATAGGGGATAGTATATATATTTTTTCAGCATTGAACATGTTTTAGTTCTGATTGTGATATGTAACTTTTTTTACTCTATTTGTCTTATTTATGAAATACTTTTTCAATGAAATATCCCTCAATAGGAGTTTCTCTTTTAAAATTTGGTTGGTGTCCCTTCTTTCCTCACCCACCTCCAAAATGGATAAGAACTTAATCTTTAGAAAAGTAGTAGTTTAAAATATAACTCAAAACATATATAGAAAGTTTTATTTTTTCTTTATAATGGTTAAAACCTCACAGACAGACACCTGAACATTTCGGAATTTTTGAATTCAGTATAATTGTAATGGAGAAGTTCAAAAACTTTAATCTCCAATGAAACTTATGATAAAATACACATTTTTTTAAACATGTACCATTTGAAGAAATGTTATTTGATTTAATCATGACCAATAAAATCACTCACATCAACCCTATTATTATAAGAACATATCCAAAGTTTATTTTTTATTAAATAAAAAAAAATCCTATAAAATGAATATAACAACTACAATATAATTTTTTTTTAAACAACACAAATACATCAACAACACTGTACACTAAAAAAACATCAATCTCTTTTTAAAAACAAAGTGCTTCATATGACTTCGAATGCAAAATAATGAATGGAAACGAAATAGATCATCATATAAGATGTTTAATTCAGCAACAAATTAATAATGCAATGGAAAATATTTTAGTAAGACAAAAAATGGTACTTATATAATAGCAACAACTATTTTAATTTCTTTTGTAATAATATGCAAAATGAGGGTTTTCATTTTTACTTTATATTGATTCTATGTTCTAATATAGTTGGGCGCCATTTGTAATTTAATAATTACAAAAATAAATAAAAATAAAAAGAAAAATTTAAAATTGAAAAAATGAATACCAAAATCTCTAGGATCATACAAGTTCTTTTGAAACAGTGTACTGAATGAAATCCTGGATAGAAAAGTAAAAATCTTTTTATACTGAAATGAAAATGTTATTTATTTATACAAAACAAACATAATAAGAGTACATGTAAAAAATCAAGTTTCTGTAAAATATCTTATGTTGATGCATCCTACACAGTTATTCTATTATATTCAAGACTCAACACAAAGTAAGAAAATTAAGTTTTACTGAATTTAGTCTTCAGTTGCAACTTCTTAATAAAAAATGACATGAATTTAATTTTACTTCTCATAAAATTAGTTGAATTTTTATTAAAGTAGGCCTATATTCTTTATAAAAAAAAAACCCAAATGAGTCTCAAACAGCTAGTCTTTAAGAAAGACGTTAACATATTATTTTATTTTAATATATAAGACATTGTGTCTTATTAATAAAAAAACATCAGGTAACGAATTCAAAATTATAACACTGAAAAAATTTATAAATTGCTACAAATACATATTTTATTTTACATAATAAAAGTTTATACGTGCTATATCAAGACAAGTTTTCTTTTTTAAAAGAAGCTTTTCATCTGAAGTCACTCATTCCATTCTCTGCAAGAACAAAAAAAAATTCAAGATTTAAACCTTTTACTGATCTTGAAGTTGAATTTAGAAGACATTCAAGGTCAAATTAAATATTTCAATTTGAATATTCAATTTTTGTAAAAGGAAATTGATAGAGTGGACAATCTTAACTTAAAAAAATATGTATTTGTTTTGGGATCATAGATTGATTGATTAACCGGACAGTCAAGTGTTGAATATTCAGTTTCTGAATACAGCAGTGTCAAACAAGCCATGAATATTGGATTTTTATTACATAGGCATCTTCCTACGATTAATAGATACACACCTGATGATCGCCATGAAAAGTATCTCAACAACTATGAAAATTATGTCAAAAAGTAGTGTAAGTGTATATTATACATCAAGGACAAAAAAATTTAATTTTTAATTTGTTGTTTTTAACACATATTTTTACCAGCTAGTATTGAAAATATAATAATATTTCAAGTGAAAAATATACAACCTTGTATGTAAATATTATTGTATTTTCAATACTAGCGGGTAAAAATGTAGAAGAGTTAAAAACAATAAATTAAAAATTAATGAATTCATTGTGAATTTTTTTAATTAATGAGCCAATGAACAATTTAAAATACCGGTATTGTAAAATATTGAACCTGATAGTTACATTAATATAACAACAGTTTTAAAAGTTCATGCTGTTTAACATGTACAATTTCCCCTACTAGTACAATAATTTGAAAAATTATTAATAAGTAACATTTAATATGTATAATTTACTTTAACTATAGCTTAAATGCCCATTGTTATAGTAATCAAAATGTCTCAAAAGTTTTTAATAGTAAATTTTACCTAAAGTTTACAATCCCCCTTTCAATCCTCTCATCTAGACTGCTTTTAAGATTTTAAGCACCCACAAGTCTTTATTGGTCGCTGTTGGACATGTATAAATTGAATATAATAAATTGACTGTAAATCACTGTATCATTAATAAATTGACTAAAATTTAAAGAACTTTAAAGTCAGTATTGATTTGCATTTTCTTACATAAATATTATTACTATAATAATACTCAAATGGTAAAGTGCAAAAAATAATGTTTTTATAATATTGTAGGTTTAATAGCAAAACTATATATATAGGCTACTGTTTGGATAAACTATGAACTTTGCTTTTGGTACAATTATTCTGGTAAAATAACATACCGTACGTCAAAGTTCTTATATACCAGGTGTTTCAGACCACATGGACACTATCTGTAGTGCCTAAACGAAACCAGATAAAAGTTTCTTCAAATTAGAACCCTCCTTTTTCGACCCCAAAGAATTCAGGAAAATTATTTTTGACGCTCCTCAATGACCCAAAAGGGCACTTTTTTGGAAAATTTTCAAATAGAAACATAGGTTGTGTGATACCTCATTTTAAAGGTCTCTCTTTCCTGAATATTTTGGAGCAAAAAAAAGGTATCTTTTCATTACTGTACAGGGTGTGATGAAATATTTTTTTAAAGTTTTTAGTGGCAAATGGGACTGCCAGCTCCCTAACAAAGATAGGGCAACCAATTTCTTTTCCTAGTTTTTACAAGAACACACCCTTTCAGGAGATATGAGGTAGTATGGACTTCTATGTAGTTTTCAAATTTTTAATAAAATTCAAACTTTAATAACTTTTATAGAGCAAAAAGTAAAAAAATTCAAATAGCAACCTAGATTGAAAATTGTACCATTTGAGAGACCTTTTGAAAACAAACATTTTTTGTATTGAAAGTTTGGTTCTATCTAGAACCATTGAATAATTGTAAAAAATGGCATTTTATTGGTTGAAAGCTGTAGCATTGTTGCGTCAATTTAAACTAGTTGATATTGCTGAAACATTAACTTACTTGAAAGTCAGCTTTGTTTAAGATGCTCAAAGTGACCACCGTTGTTTTCTAAACACGTTTCAATCCGCGTTGAGAACGAGCGCACTGCATTCACCACTTCCTCAACACTTAAAGACCGCACTGCATTGCTAATACGTTGCATCATGTCCTCTCGTATTGTGTAGACAATATCCTTTACTCGCCCCCATAAATAATAATCCAAACAAGTAAGGTCTGGTGATCTTGCTGGAAAATTTACTGGTCCACCTCTACCAATCCACTTGGCAGGATACTGTTGGTCAAGTGTTTGGCGAACTTCAAGAGCATAATGAGGTGGTGCTCCATCATGAAGGTACCACAGGTTTTGGCAAATTTGCTCAGGGACTACTATTAACAAATTTGGAAGAGTGTTCTATAAGAAGTTGTTGTACATTGCACCGTTCAAATTACCTTAAAAAAAATGTGGGACATTGATTGTATTATTAATAATTCCACACCACATGTTTAAACACCAATATCTTTGATTGTCCACTTCTCTAATCCAATGAGGATTTTCAAAGGACCAGTACCTCATGTTGTGCCGATTCACTTCTCCATTGGTACGGAAAGTTGCCTCGTCACACCAGAGAACATTATTTAAAAAAATATGGTTTTCCTGAAGCCCAAATACAGAAATTCATTCGATGAAGGTAGTCATCTTCTTTAAGCTCCTGATGTAAAGAAATCCGATAAGGATGGAGTTTGTTGTCTTTTAAGATCCTCCAAACCGTTGAGCTGGAAACAGCTGATTCAGAACTCAGCCTTCTAACTGAATCGTGAGGACTCATCAGAGCAGATGCCAACACTGCAGGTACGTGTTTATCCCTAACAGGTCTAGCTATCTGCTTACATTTGTTGTGATCTGGCTGAACATGACCAGTCACACGTACACGTTCAGCTAGTCGCTGGAACGCCTGTCTTGAATAGTGCTGTCTCTCTGGATATCGTGCATAAGTATTTGCAGCAACCACATAGTTTCTAAAGCACTCACCTAACACCATCAGCATATCAAAACCTTCTTCATTAGAATAAGGCATTTTACAAGAATTATTAAACAAAACTTGTAAGGCGACACTCACTCAACTGAGATAGGAACAGACTGACCAAAGAACCACTACTACATGGGAAGGGAATTTCAAACAATACCCAATATCCACAGTAACTTGGACTTTATTCATCCTTATCTCTGTACACTGATAAGGACGTACTCTGTCCTACAAAACGAAAGTGACGCAGGATTGAACATGGTCTGGTCTCAAAGAGTGGTGGTAAAGATCATGAAGATTATCTTTATTATTAAATATATGATAACGATTTCTGTCCGTGTTCATAGAACCAAGCTTTCAATACAAAAAATGTTTGTTTTCAAAAGGTCTCTCAAATGGTACAATTTTCAATCTAGGTTGCTATTTGAATTTTTTACTTTTTGCTCTATAAAAGTTATTAAAGTTTGAAATTTATTGAAAATTTGAAAACCACATAGAAGTCCATACAACCCCATATCTCCTGAAAGGGTGTGTTCTTGTAAAACTAGGAAAAAAAATTGGTTGCCCTATCATTGTTAGGGAGCCGGGAGTCACATTTCCCGCTAAAAACAAAAAAAAAAAAAAAAATACATATATATATATATATATATATATATATATATATATTTCATCACACCCTGTACAGTAATGAAAAGATAACAAAATTTTTTGCTCCAAAATGTTCAGAAAAGAGAGACCTTTAAAATGAGGTATGGTATCACACGACCTATGTTTCTATTTGAAAATTTTCCAAAAACACCACCCTGCCCGTCAGTTTGACAGACATGGTAGGATCAGAAGGGGTGAGGTTAATGAGTGGTATGACGGCAGTTTGACCGGAGTCGATCAATTTTGCTGAGATAGTATAGTTGCCCAAGTGAGTTACAACCAATCTGGCGCCATTAATAATTAAGCCCTGCTTAGCGTTTAGGTTTCTTATCAACATGATAATACCATGTTTTTTTTTTTAGTATGTGTTTGTGAGGTGGCAAAATTGAAGGGCTTAATGAGTTAAAAAATTCTAATGGATACACCTGAGCGTTTTCTGTCTCTTCGGAGGCAACTGTATCAGAACTGAGATAAACCGTTTCCTGTCCAGGCAACAATTTCGAAATAACGTAATCATTAATTGTGGTACAATCGTCATTTTTGGACATAATATGGCTGTTGAATAAAATTGGTTAACATTGAGTTCATTGATTTCTGTGACATTTAAAACTTTGGAAATGAGGCTGTTGTAGCCACAGTGGCAATGTTTTAGAATTGCGATGGCTTGGTTGAGGTATTCTGGCATAATATATGAATCACCGTTCCCTAATTGAAGCAACCATTCTGTGAAAACGGGGTTGTCATTTGCTCTCATGTTTTTTGTTAATTTGTGAGTTTGAACATGAGCCCACAAAGGATACCGCTTAACTGAAAGTTTGACAATGGCTGTTCTGGTGCTGTGTCTAAGAAATGGCAAAACTTGTCGGAAATTGCTTCCAAATAAAATAATTTTGCCTCCATAAGTTAGGTTGTTATTCATTATATCATGTAGAAGTCTGTCAACTACAGCGAGTGCCTCTTTCAGAACCATGGATACCTCGGTTCACGTAGACGTTGCGCATCCTTGGTGTGAGGCGCATCGATGAGACGGACATGTCTAAGATGGGTATGGGTAGTTTGAAAAGCGAATGTCAGGTTCTTCTGCCTGGTAGAAGTTGTGCAGCGATTCCTGTCCATGCTACTGGCAGAACAACTCTGCCCTCTCTGCGTAAAATGTGGCATAGTGTTTTGTAGACGAAAGTTTTCCAGATCCTCCAGTTATTATTCTTACTAACTAGATAGGTGATTGGTGGGTGAAAGATATGAAATGATTGATTCTTGTTTTAATTAGTTCTTGACCTTTGAGTTATGCAATATTATTAGTTGAAGTTTTATAAGAAGTTCTGGTTTATTGGATGTATCAAGGTTTCAAGGTATTGATTATAAATTTATTAGAAAATAGTTCACTCACCAATTGATTTCTTCTTTTTATTTTTAAAATATATTAAAGTCCTTCTCTTGTCTTTAAATATCGGGTTATTGATATATTGAAATATATTGTGCACAAAACATGTAATACCAAAAATGGTAATTTTAACCTAGATAACCAAAAAATGGTTATATTGAGATTTGAATATTTAAAGTAACCCGGGAAACGTTAAAGTTGAATAAGGGAGGGGGTTTTAGAAGTCAAAAAGATGACTCAAATACATATATTATTAAGACAAGGGAACAAAAAACTAAATATAGGTTTCCAAAATAATAATGTTATGTATAAAATATTAATTATAATTTGTAATGAAAATTTAGGTGGTGTTTGTGTTGTAAAAAATAATAGACAAAGCTTGTCGTCAGGCGAATATTTTGAACAGAGTCTGTGTTGCTATGTGAGAGTAATTCTCGCATACGTTGCAAGAAAAGGGAGGTAACGGCAAAGGAAGTGAAAAATACCCATGCGGTTAGTCAGTCTTAGAGAGGAGTCTGGGTGGAACGTTCGAGGTGGTAGGACGTATTTTTAGTATAGAGAAATTTACTCAAAATGTAACAAAAGTAGTTAAAGTCGTATGGTGACATTTAGTTAAATGATTGACGTTTTTCAGTGAAAGAAGTTTCAGAACATTAATGGTGACGATTCAGTGAGTTCAGAGACAGTTTGACGTGGTAGGACTTAATTTTTGGACAATAACCATTGGTAAAGTGATGAAAATTTTTGTACAAACCATGAATTTAAAAAGGACAATTGATCGTCAGGTATATAGATTGAGTCTGTAAGGTCTTTGCAACACAGGACGAAAGGAACTCAACACGTGGAGGCTTCCAATCTACTGGATCGGTTATGCGGTAACAAAAAAATAAAAAATCAGAGACACTTTCATAAAAAAAATAATTATGTAAAAGAAAAAGAAGTTTTTATATGAACTTTCTAAATTTATTTAAATGTATAATCTTTGTTTAATAATTAGTCATTTTGAGAACTTAATTTCATGTTAATAATAATAATAATAATCATCTTTGCTACGTGAGAATTTTAAAGCTCACCATAAAAAATAATTTTCTTTCAAGTTGCAACTATTAATTTTAGAATTATAAAAAAAGGATTTAAGCCTCTAAGGCAGAATTTAAAGTCAAAGGATACTGAGATTTCAAATAGTAGTAAGATATGCATTATGAATATGTAGGCCTATGTATAACCTTGTATAAATGTATAATCTTAATTTAATAAATTATGTTCAGTTTCAGCACAACAAAATAAGATTTTCTTTATTTCACCGAGAACCACTGAAGTACACTTTTAAAAGGATTTGCGACCCTGAGAAATTTCAATAGTAACAATTAACTTATTTTTTCAAAATTGGTAAGCTAACGTTACCTGGCGCCCATAAAGCTTGGCATATCTTTATAAATAATAATAATAAAAATTTATTTTCAATTTTTTTTGTAACAAAAAATAAGAACTCTTCAAGTTCAACAAGCTAGTATTTTATAATTATTACAAACAATATTAAACTCTTTGTCATGGTGTCCTAAGACCAAGTGATTGTTAATTGTCGTGGCTCCTCTGTCTGCTTAAGTCCTTCTTATTCTATTTATTTTAACTTCACTGCATTTTATCTTCTTATTTACTAAATGATTGAAATGGCTTATGTTGTGAAATAGGCTAATGTGATGGATTTCTATGATCATGACTGTTTTGAGTGAAATTTATGGTATGAGCTCTGATGTGACTTTCAAATGACTATTTACAGAGTTGAAATTCAATATCGTTATAATATGTATCTTGAAATGGTTAAAGCTCTGTAGAGTAGAGATGTGAAGATGTCTATTGCTCCAATTTGAATAGATTCTGTTAATGTGTACTGTAAAATGTCGGAACAATTTGCAGAGGGTGAGACAGAATTTAAAACTGAATGCTTCAATCAGCTCAAGGGAATTGATCTCTGTCCGTGTCAAATTGTAGAGGAAAGGAAAACTATGGAGTAAAAAATGAATGTCATTCTGTATTCAAGCTAAAATACAGAATTCTTTTTCTTATTAGTTACTTTTGATATAAAACTTTGTTTTGTAAACCTATTGTAATAGTAAAATACTGGTTACAATATACATGAATAACAACTTAGAAGATTGACTATCTCAAAATGTTATGTATTTATATCACTTTTTATTGGTGAAATGTGCAGACTTATGACTCAAATCAATATGCCAAACTGCTAGTAAATGAAAATTACAAGTCTTTAAATAAATTCAAGTGTAAATTAAAAATTTTATTAGTTTATAATTAATTATTAAAAAAAAATACTGTAGGAAATTAAATATGATGGTCCTTTAGTTGTTAGAATACACTGACTAGTTACAAAATAAAACTAATAAAAATATTACTTAATGTGTGCGTACACTGTAAGAAAAAGTTGAAATAGTGAGGAAACAGTGTTTTCAAATAATAATCCTTGCTCATCACTCTTTCCCACTTCAGCAATAGAACATCACATACTCTGTACATACTACAACTGTTGCACTTCCAATAAGCCAATCAGTACCCACAAACATCCAGCCCTTATTCATTGAAGCATAATCGTCACAACCAGAGCGATTTCACTCCTGAATTATTCTTTTTAAATATATGTATTTCACTATGTTATGTAAAAACTTCCATTTAAACTCATGATAAATGATAATAAAATCAAGTCAGTGATTTAAACATTTAACATAGGTTTAGGGTAGTTATTGTTGCAAGTTAATAAATTAAAAAATCTACAGTATGAAGCTGTGTACTTCTGATACTTATCCTGTATAAAAGTTCTACTTTAATTCGTATTGAAATGTCCCAGTAGTAAGACACATGGTTGCTCTCTAAACCCATCTCATCCACAGAACAATATTTTACCTTTTACCAAACGTACCTGATCTTTTTTTATAAAGCTTCTCATATTAAGAAGTCTGTTATCTTGGAGTTGTTAACAACAAATATGTCCACTCCGAGGTCTTCATATTCCATTCTACTACCCCATACAAATTCCAAAAAAATGCTCAACTGTTTCACCACGTAAACATAGATCATGTGCAGATAGATCTCTCTTCCCCATGATTGAGAGATGTCAATGTTGTAATATATATTAATTATTGGGGGAATCTACTTTACACATTAATAGCCACACAGTTGGTGCGACAATTGAAATAAATATAAATCTGCACCTTTTACGGTTTTATTTATAAATATTACTTTTTTATAAGAAATGAATTTAATTTAATTTTTACTTATGATTTTAATTGTTTTTTAAAGTTATTGCTCAGCTTATGGGCGCCAGATGTTGTTAACATCAATTTTGAAAAAATGAAGTTAATTATTAGAAAGATCTAGAGGCATGGCTTCTTTTGTAAGTGTACTTACAGTGATTTCTTGGTAGTGAATGAATAACTCTTGTGTAGACTGAAATTTTAACATACATTTATTATAAACAAATTATTTTTATACAGTAACATTATTTAGACATATCATGAAAATAAGTATGAATATTATTTTAGTTAATTGAATTTATCTTTTTTTTTATTTTCTCAGAAGGAGAACTGATTTATTATTCCATGAATTTAACATTTATTTTTTATGTTGCAACAAGAAGTTAATTTTTAAATTTAAATTACTTTGTAGATCTCTGAAGGAGATTTACTTTATTATTGAAAATTTCATTGTTTTATTTATTTATTTTTCTTGAAATATTTTCAAGAAGATTAAAATGATCAAACATATATAGCAAATATATTAAAACATAATACAATTCCTTAATCTAAAGTGAACGTAGGGTGTCTATACCACAACACCAATTTTTATAAAAAATGTCCGAAGCTAGCAGTTCAGAGGTCCCGTATCTTGTAGTTTACCACGATTGTTGCTTTCAGGAAAGTTCATGTCACGTATACTTGCACAGCACTCTAGAAATGTTTTTCTTAAAATAGTTCATAGAGTGTTTATGGTTTTATAAAGAATGTTCATCTTAACAAGATTTTCACCACACGGAAAACGATCTGTTTCAAACTCGCGAATAGAGAACATAGTCTCTTAAAACTAATGCTTTGGTTTTTTATTAATAATTCTTTGTCCCTTTTTATTATTAATCTTGGAAACACGAGTGTTTATTAAAATATTGGTATTAATTGTCCAGTCATTCACATTATACCAATTGTCTCACTATGTCTGTCCATCGTCTACACTGAGTCTATAAGTCTTTTATTCACGCAACATTGTCATTGAAAACACTCTTTACCACTTTTCTAACCTTTTTATACACTACTAATCTCTACTTGAGACTGAAAAATGAAACACACTATATTCTCGACAAACTTTTTTAATATAAACTGGCATAGGTCTAACCTTGTCAGACGCTATGCTTAGAGTAAAGACCGCATGCCGGAATTCTTACTTTCTGCTACTACAGGGTTCACATCGCCTGCTTCAAGGATTGCCTTTTTTTCCCGCTGACTTCGTGATAAAACCTCTCGCATCTCACTTAATGCACTGTTCAAATACTACGCTAATCACTAACTAGTCCTTTTTACAAATTTAATCACATACAAAATTATTAAGTTCTTATAACTAAAATTTTTTTAAATCTATACATTATTATTTATTTGTGTTTGGAAATCTATATTGAATGAATTTACTTTATTTTTACTTTAAGAGCCATAAGTCATATTTTTGACTTACGTTCTGTTCCCCTCTATTCAATACGATTTCCCACTATAGTAAATATTTAATTCAAATTAACTTTTTTTAGGTATTACAATGTAACACACAATAATCTGTTTTGGTACCTTCCACCACTCTGATTCATTCTTTCTAGTTATATTAGCTATCTTTCTCTTTCATCATCAATTCTGTTTTTTTTTTGTCTCTCCACTTGTTTAAATACATCTTTACTTGAGCAACTTTTATTCATAGTTCTACTATTCTGTTTTGAGACTGCCAAGGCTTGTTCAGGTCTAATGAACCACCCTGGCCAAATCATCTTTTTTCTTTTTTCAGCAACTCCACAATATTCTAGGATCGAGACTTGACTATCCCCAATGATTACAGTACGACATTTTAAGAAAAATTAATGTTGATCCAACTTTAATTGAATCATTATTATTTTACCCATCACATGAAACAGCACAATTTTGTCAATCATTGTCAGCTTCTGATTGTTACTAGTTGAAAGGTGTAACATTCAAACTCTCAAGCTTAAAATGTAATAACACACTCATAAACAAATTTAGAAGTTAACTTCTAAAAAAAAAAATGTTATACACAAAACATTACTTTTAAAATTATAAGTATTTGTAATAATTATCCCTGGTTATTTTACTGAATAATAGACATGGAATGGAAAAAAGAGTGTAAATTAAGCTCTAAGAAATAATTTTGAATATATACAAATAATTTAATTTTAGTAGTATTAGGAAGATAACTAGTATTCACAATATGATATATCTTTCCAAGTTTGGTGCAGTTTGGAACTTTGCTCTGGGGACATACTATCTGTAGTCTGGATAGCCTCCATAGTGGTAATCTGAAGGAAAACATTCATGATAACATTGAGTATTTTTATCATACCAGTTATTGAACCAATCCATTACATCACAGTTACTAACCCTACATGGATCTGCAGGGTTTACACAGACCTGTGCACCTATGAACAATCCATGTGTCTATAAAAATTATAAGATAATTAGAAGTTAAAATTGTAAAAACTAGGAAGATTTTTAATATTGTTTGATTTATGAAATATGTTGTTCTCAACTAAACAAAATTGTGAAAAAAACTCAAATATGTCAGAAAAAGTAGTAGAATTTATTTAATTGTTTTATGTTTGGAGCTACACGTCGTCCATATAGAAATAAGTATATACTCTCAACCTTCAGATAGTACAGGCAGGAGAAAACAGTAGGGGGATGGGCCATTTTACAGAACTATGTAGCACTATTTTCTCACCGCTAGTAAATTTTCATTTGTTACGTGGACAACATGACTTCACATGCCATCATACAATGTTAAGATGATGTCACAGAGATAATTTAATGTATAAATATAGTAATAGTAGCTTTATGTGACGTATAATCTATGTTAACATGTGACGTATGACCTAACATATCTCTGTCAGAGACGGGGTGACCATTATGACATAAAATGTTATTAAACTACCCAAATGTTTACAAACTGTTTGTAGTCGTAAACAACCAAATGACCAAGTTTCCAGTCATTGAACTCTTTACTCTGGTTGAAATGAGGAGAGTAAAAATTTTTTCAAACTAATTTAATATAAGGTTATTATAATACCTATAAAATAACCTGTTCGAAGTTTGTTTGGTTTTTGATCTAATAAATGAGAGTATATAATATGTTATATGTTATCAATTGACTTTTCATTGTTAATTTTTATGGCCTCTATGTTGAACGACGACTGACAGACGGCCAATCTAATGTCACTTTTTCGGTTACCTAAGGCCAGTAACATGAGGTGAGTCAAAAATTGAGGTTTAATATAACAATTATTATCATTGAAAAAAATCATTTACCTATTTTCAAAATAAAAATAAATTGTTATCTGTTATCAATTGACTTGTAACCTTTCTTCGATAGTAAAATAATTAATTGCTTTTACTTAATGTATTATTTTTGTACTGTGATGTAACAACCTATTGTAAATATATAGAATGTGTTTAGGTTAGAGGTTATATGTTTATAGTTTTCTAATTAATGTTTATTTTAAAAATATTATATTTTAACTTTTCGATTATTAGTGCAAAGTTATGCTTCAATGATGCAATATTGTGTTAAAAACATGTTATCCCATGTGTAAGTTTGGTCATTTGCAAGTTGACTCAACAAGTTCATTGAATTTTTATTTTCATTATAATTAAAGTGTTATAATTTTAATATTTGACTGTTATAGCATTTAGTTTTATGAGAAATTTTGTGAAATTATACATATAACAAAATGAAAATATTAATTATTCTCGTGTTTTCACTATTTATAGTACAAGGTAAGAGTTATAGGAAAAATAATACATAGGATACTTTAAAATATTTACAAACTTTTGGATTTTTGGAACCTTATAAAGAAACAATAGCTGTAGTAAATTCATCAACAATTCCAAAGCTTTATTAGCTTTTCAATAACACTTTAATCTCACTCTAGACAGTCACCTAATTGTTGGAACATTAGAATTAATGAACTCTTGAAGGTGTGGTGTATTTACTTTTCTACTACCTCAATAAAATGGATGAAAAATCATCTTTATTGTGTGCTTGTACTATTACAGTAAATTAGCATGATCAAAATCAGTGTTTAATTATAGCATTCAAACCTTAAATTTGACCATAATACTGTATTTATACTAGTTCAGATATTTTTATTTCATATGAATTTGGAACATTTAAATTTCATACATTAATTGAAAACTATTGTCCATATCAGGACACATGACACATATCGTTACTATAAAAGTGAGTGCACATTCTGGTTGGTTTGTTAATTGTTGTGTTTGTTTGGATGTTGTACACATGTATACATAGGTACATGTGGTAGTGAGAGGAATAGAGTGCAAATGAAGTGCTGGGTACAAAATGTATCCTTCAGTAGTGACAATAGAAAAATGTAGGAAGTAATAAATATCATATATCACTATTATTATTCTTATTTTATTGATATAAGAGAAAATTACAGTCCATCTGTTGGTGGAAAATCATATCAACAGAGTCAATATTTAGTAGACTTGTTGTTCTTTCTTCCTACTGTGTTTAAATATATATATATATCACATATTTATTGACCATGCAGGCAAATAGGATTTTCAACAGTTATTAATTATATATCATTCGATTTTCCTCTCTAAGTCTTTTATATGGTTATCCAAAAAATATTAATAATATTGGTAAAGCAATTGCAGCCAAGATTAATGGAATAATAATTAATTGGGGAGAACAGGAGGTGTTACGTCATAAATATAAGAAAAAGGTGGCCTTGACTAGTGTTGTTGCTTTCCCCTAATGAAGGTATGAGGAACTATATGCCTTCACCAACAGTTGTAAAGTTTCTTTTGACTAGTGTGAACTACTTTGTTTCAGCTCTAGTTTGTATGCAATATTTCTACTATATTATTTGAAGGTTACAATATTATTTATAATATTTATATTTTGTGTGTGTAATATTTGTGGTATAAGTTTTCGCTGTAATGCATGATAGTTTTTGTTTAGTTTGTAGAAATATTTTAGAAGTTCGATTACTAAATGTTTTTAATGACAACTTGGTTTAATTATAAGCAGGTCGGCCGTGATGAATGGTATTCCCTCTATTGTGAGTAGCATTCCCCCATAGGTGACATAGAGTTGTAGGAATTGTTTCTTCAGTTTAGCTATTTACTTACAATTTTAATTTATTTTTGTACATGCATTAAACTATCAGAGAAATACTGAAAAGCCCAAATGGACACAAGAAAAACTGAAGTAAGTAATGGAGGCATACTGAGCTGAAGAAAATTGAAAAAGTTGGTCAAGCATTTGGTATCAATGAAGGAACTGTGAGAACAAAACTTAAAATTGGACAGATGGGTCCACCAAAACTTGGCCAGAAACAGTTTTTAATTTAATACAGGAAAAAGGGTTGGCAGACCAGATAGTAAAACTGGCTTTATATTTCAAGGATTGAATGGGACAGAAATTGAATTTACAGGATTGCAGTGGTTGGGACAGTACTGAAAACTATACTTGGGACATTTGTTTACACAAATAATTAAATTTCGTGATACAAAACTGTTTCAAAAATGTATGTTAAGCTTTCCTGATAAATACATTTTAGTTTATAGTCTTACTTACTCTTACTTTAAATAACGTACATACTTTTTGAAATTTATATATTTTTCCCTAAATTTGTATTACGTAATGCAAATTTATTTTTGAAAATAATTTGTATACAGTATTTAATGCAATAAAGCAATTTTATAGAATCTAATGTAATCTGATGTAAGAAAGTGTGTTTAATACTCTCTGTCATGTGTACATTTGTTAGTTTAGAATAATTCCTAACCCCACCAAACTTGTTTATTACTACAAAGATTTCTTTTACAATTTCTTTCTCATACTCACACTCAAAATTACTTTGTTTACAAAAACTTTTAATTTCTTGTTCCTGAATTTGAAAGATACTCTTAAATTTTAACATTGCATATTTTTCAAAACTGAAAGTTTTATGATACACTTGCTTTTTTACATGAACAGCTGACTCTTTTGTTATTACCTCATTCACTTTAATTTTACCCTTGTTATTTAAATCGCTTACACCTTTTCTCACCCCATCAAAATTGTTAATCTCAACATTATTTGTTAACTGTTTTAAATTATTTTTCTCAAAAGACTCATTCTGACATACATTAGGCCTACTTATTATCTTAATTTTTAATTTTTCTTGTTCAAATTTTACATTTTCTCGATCAAGTTTTTCAATAAAGCTAACCTTATTTACCCCATCAAAATTGTTAACCCCGTCATTTTTCTTAATTTCTAAATTTGCATTATTACATATCCCATTGTTTACTTGTTGAAAAACATAATCTTTACATAATTGTTCTCTATTATTATTATTATTAAGTCTTTTGAAACCTTATTTACTTCATCAAAATTATTAATTTCAACTTTACCTATTACTTGATCTAAATTGTTATCCACATTATTAATATCCTCTATCAAAACATCTTCTACACTATTAACCTGTTTAAATTCTACTTTTTTCTCACAATAGCTTAATTCAAATTCTACCTTATTATTGTTTTCAACAGCATAGATACTCATACACACATCACTCGTTATTTCTTTCTGCACTTGACCTAACCTCTCCACTACGTTAATTCCCATTTGCCTAATTTCCCATTTTAAACTTTGTTCTAATTTTAAACAATCTTGTTTTAATTCTAATTTAGTCTGATCTAACTTCTTATCCAAATTATCTAGTTTCACATTATTTTGCTCAAATTTAGTATTTAACTCTAAATTGTTTTGTTTAATTTCTTTTAACTCTAAACTATTTTGATCAATTTTAGCATTAAAATCTTCAAATTTTGCATTAATCTCAAGTTTGTTTTGGTCAAACTTATTATTTAATTCTAAACTATCCTGTTTTGCTTCTAATCTATTTTGGTGAAATTTATCATTTATACATTCAAATTTTTTGTCATTATCTTGCTTAAATTTTAAATTATTTTGTTTAATATTAATCATTAAAATCTCAAACATTATCTTAATTTCTATACTCTGATCATTATTTATTACACCCTTATCTACTCTATCTTGTTTAATAACCCTAACACTTTCAGCCATTAGATTATTATTATTAGTACCCTCCATTTTGATTATTATTATTGTTATTTATTTTAGTTTTAAATTTAAATTTTAATTACTTTAATCATTATTTTAATATGTTTACTCTAAAATTTTCAAAAGAGAATAATTCTTATATCTCATGTCTTACAAATATTCTTACCTTGATTGTTCTCATTCCACCAAGATCACTGACTTTTCGACTTATCTTTGTATTATTTTAATACAAAGAGAGCCCCACGTTGGGCGCCAATTGTAACAATTATAAAATTATACGAACTTGCAGAGTTCATGTATTTATTTTACGTAAAAAAGAAATTAAAATGATTTTAAAGTCTATTATTTAATCTAAAAATTTTGCTCAGCAATAACGGGCACCAGGAAGCTTTCGCTTGCCAATTTTGAAAAATGAATTTAAATTAAAAATATTATCTCGGGAGTAAGTTCTTTCTTTAGTGTACTCTCAGTGACTTGGTAGAATGAATAACACTGGAACTGAAATTTTGACATAAACATTTATTAAACAAATCAAATTTTTAACATGAACATTCATCAAAAAGAAACATATCATGAATATCACTTACAATTAACATCCTACTAAAACTTGAATTTTAATGCCTTTGAAGAAGGTCTATTTTCATAGTCAAGAATTGACTTTAATTGAAAATTGAATTACTTGAAAATGAAACTTGCAAGTATTGAATTATTTTAATGAAGTTAAAGTTTTAAAATGATAATTTTACTCATTTGCCTGAGTACAAAAAATATATAAAAGAAAAGAAAAACTAATTTTGTCCATTATCTGACTGATATTTGGACTAATAAACCTTTTTTTTTTTTTAAATGAAATTAATCAAATTTACATATACTAAATATAAAGAAAAACATAGAACATATTATAAAAAATTTACATAACTGAATCATAACATGTTATGCACATGGTTTTACCAAAATTGTAGAAACTCATGGTCTTTTGGAGCAACGTTTCTTCAGCCTGTGTTTTTAGCGTTGAATTACAGTTGAGTACACCTGCATTTTGAATAATGTTCGTATTGTAATGCTTGAAATAAAGTTCATATAACGTGTTAACACAAAAGTTTATTGTCCGTCTTTTGAAAGCACATGTTCGAAATTGCACAATATAGTTCTTTTTCCTACTTTTAAACATATACGATCTTAAAAACATAGAACATTGTCTTTGATACTTTTCCGAATGTTAGTACAGCATGAATTAAACAAAATTATTACTTCCAAACATATTTTCTCTCTTCTAACGGGAAACTCGTAATACAACCTGATATAGGTCTTTGAGCCACAGGCTTCAAACTTCGACTTTTTAAAACACAACCATCACCTACGTTCCTCTCTGAGACTGGCTTGCACGTCTTGCCATCCCAAACCTGTTCATTCCGGTTAACACAGATCCAAAAGTCCAACACACTCCCCGAAAAATGTCCACTCATGATTTCACATAACACAAAATTAATAAACATTTTATTTCAACAATTTATCTTAAATTTATACATGATTATTTATTTTGTTTATTTGAAAATCTATTTTTATCTTAAAATTTACTTTGTTTGGTACAAAATATTACTTAATATAGTTATCCCAACTATTTTCCCCGCTATTTTTAAATATTTAATCAAACCAACATTTTTTCATTATTACATGCTTGGCATGTAAAAGGTTCAGGGTTCAATATCCATGTGGGATTAAGAATTTATTGATTAAAAAAAATAGTTACAGTGTGTAATAATTATCATAAATATATTCTGAATCTATCAGTAGGCAAATAAAAAAGAAAAGAAATAAAGCTGTGTATCCAAAATTTTTAATAAGTAAATCAATACCAAATTAAGCAAATGTAGTAATAATAGTAAATCACTAAGACACATCTACTTGTAAACTGACTGGTGAGAAAATTATATAATCAATTTCATAGTGTGATAGACTGAGCGACATTTGAGATCCGCACAAACGTAAACAAAGGGAGCATTTATTTTTTTATGCACAAATGTAAACAAAGAGAGCATTTATTTTATGGCCGTAGAAAAAAACAATTGCATAGCCATAGTCAATTTAAAATATTACTCAAACAATACAACAAATAAATCAACAAATACTGGTCAATAGTCAGTCAATACACAATAGACAAAATACAAAACACAAAACAACATTTCACAAAATAATCCAATAATCAATTTAAAAAAAGAGAAATAAAGTGACTGACGAAAGTAAATTAATATTCATACATAATACAGACACATTTAAATATAATTACAAGAGAATAATCATGTCCTATATATAAATTTAGATACAAAAGGGAGAAAGAGACCACATTTATCAAGTCAAGGACCTGGCAGGGAGTGCACAAACTCCTCCACAGAGTAAAAGGATCTAGACAATACTAGTTGTATAAGGCTGTTTTTAAATGCTAAAATATCCTGATGGTTTTTAATGCTCTGTGGACTGTTGCTGACTCCGAATGTCTAGTGTGGTTAGCTGTTTTTAAATGGTAAAAAATCCTGATGGTTTTTAATGCTCTGTGAGAGCTTATTTATCAATCTAGCACCAACCTAGGAAGAAAGTTTGCTACATAAATTCAATCTGTGCTGTCCAGCATGCTAATTACTAGCTTGTCTGGTGCTATAAGTATGTATATCTTTATTTTGGATATGCTCAAATTTGAACCTGTAGTAATCACTTCAAGTATATTTATATAGATACTCCGGAGTGTAAGAACTCCAAACTCTTTAAACACAACCCTACCATATTTGTCACTACACTGTCAAAACGTTGATCTCAGTGTTCAAATCCCTGTTGCTGACTCCGAATGTCTAGTGTGGTTACTTTTTTAAGATTTAGTATTATACACTTTTTAACATTGGTAAAAATGTCAAGTGTGTTCCAAAGCTTACAGTTGAAAAATGACAATAGTATAATAATATTGATGTTTGTTTAATCTACGTATGTAGATAATGGTCTTTTATTTTTGCTTCAGATATATGTAAAGGCACACAACAAAATGCAAATAAAACAAATATAACTCATCCAGTTGAGGACTTAATTACTAAAAAACTTACTGAACAGTTTAAACCAATTTATTTAGATGTAACAAACGAATCTCATCTACACGGTGAAGAAGTTGGATCTGAACGACATTTTAGAATTCTCGTTGTATCCGATCGTTTTAATGATAAAGAACGGGTAGAAGTAAGTATTATAAACTATATGCTTTAAAAATTAATTTTTTTTAGCAATTCTTGAAAATATATCAAATTAATAGCCTATAAAAATGTAGAATTTACTAAATATTGTGTTTTTTTTCCAGTATATTAATTTCTTAAATTTTGAAATCATTACTTGTGTTTTCTTACAATCTATAAAATTTATAGAATAGTGTGAAAATTTTTCAGTCAACTGACTACAAATAAAATGTACATATATTTTATTACAGGGATAATGTACCATTGTCAGGAAATTAAGAAAAATATCTGTTTTTTTTTAGTACCATCATCATTTAATTTTGTTTTCTTAGTTAAGGCGAGTACTCAAATGGGAATCTGAAACTGTTGGAGAATTTTCTAATGACAGTGAAACTTTAATTAGCCGATGTACTAAATTTAACACAAAAGTAAATGCGTGGTAACATTAATATCAAAAGAAATTTAATAATGGTTAAAAGTTGATTAAAGTAGATATTTGTAATCATCGTAGAGTTATTTATGGGTAAATTAGTATAACATTTCCATTTTTAAAAGTTGTAATCTTAAATGTCTTAAACAAAAAAGCTAAAATGAGGATAAAAGGTTAATTTAAAAAAAAAGTATTTTTAGGGAAATCAGACAGGGATAGGGTTTTACGAAAGGGTTAAAAGTATATTTTTCAAAATTAAATAAATGCATTCCAGTAATTTTTCATAAATAACCAGTCTTAAAACAAATAAATTCAAAATGTTTTCACAGGAATGAATAAAAGTACATAAAACTTACAACATGATGAAATTTTACCTAGTTGGCAAGTCAGGACATGAAATACGTCTTTGAGAAGAAAAATAACTACACGATAAATTATAAGGGATACAAATATGTATGTATTGTAAAGTAAAATGACTAAATGTTCATAAAGTAAAATATTATTGTAAGACTAAGAAGGAATAAGTTGAATTTTTATAACTTCAACAAATTTCAAGGAAAGAGTCAAAAACCAAAATCGTCATAGCTTCACCAAAAACCCTATGTTTCCAAATTTAGAAGAAATATGAACATTTTGAAAACAGAAAAGAAATACTAAAATTAATAAAATTTTCAATTAATTATTGTAAAAAGTGATTTATTCCCGAAACAAAAAAATTCTTCAAATGACCATAGCTTTGATAGTTTTCAGAAAACAAGTACGAATCAAGTTTTTACCTACTTTGGAGAGGAGGCAGAATCCAAAAGGGATAAAAAACAAAAAATTCAACCAGAGAAAGCGATATTATAAAGAATTTGAGAAAAATGTAGTTCTTTCGAATGTAAATTAAGATAACGGGATATCTGACCCAAAGTAAAATAGAGCACACAAGAGAAGGAGATAATCACACTCTTAGCAACTGTTCTAGTACATAAATAATAAAACAAAAATTAACATATTACATATCAATAGACTAATTACAGATATAAAGTCATAATCAAAATGAGAATGGGGTAGCATAAAAAATTAATATTGATATTCAAATCATAAAATTATACCATAAAAACTACTAAAACCAAAGGAAAAATTTGATGGTATAAAATAAGAAAGATTTCAATACTTTCTACCAAATATTCTAGGAGCTTGGGACAGACATTAATTAGGGGTTTTAATGTTTTTTAATTAAACTAACAATGGTCGAGAGAAGACATTTTAGCTTCGGATAGTCAACAGCTTAAGCTTCATACAGTGTATTAATTAACATGCAAGTTTGGAGATCAACAGCTTGCACTTGAAGAGCTATTTTACATAATTAAATAGATTCACCTAGTAGTGGTCAGGATCAACAATTTTAAATTTATAACACACACTGTTTGTGTGTGTGTGTGTGTGTGTGTGTGTGTGTGTATGCACGTGTGGGGTGTGTATGTCCTTGGTGCATTTGTGTCACAGCTTAGAGGATACCTTTTTAGTGTGATCAGACGATTATATTTAATCATATTCGTATGTAGGTTCAGCTTAATAATTTGATCAAGTTCATCAAACACAACTATACTTTCGTACAGGTCACTTGTTGAGTGTTGGTGTGGTTGATCCATATTGAAGAGTTTGCTTTTGTGATATGAGTAGTGGGTGAAGCAAGTGTCTCAGTGTTACATGATCTGTTTATAGACTAACTTCGCGTACTACTCTGAACAGTATAGCTTGTTTAAAATACTTATGATTTAACATTTAAAATAATTAACTACTGTAGAATTATTAGATAAACACATCATGGAGTCTTAACCTAAATTTATGTCAAATTATTCCAGTGATGCCACTGGAAAGAAAACAATTCTAACATTAATACTTTTTATTGAAAATCATAATAAATTTGAAAGTTTCGTAATAATTTCTTCGGCAACTGTATTAAGTTAATAACTCAGAAATAATGACTTACCTGTGGTATGTAGAGAATGTAGACAAATCCATTGGGGAAATATTAATTTAAAAAAATAGTGATTTCCACTATTTTCAAAAATAAAGGTCTCTATACAAATTACCAATTACAGTAATGTACAGACTGTACTTCCTTCCATAGTGATAGTCCTTATTACACTGGCTTAATGCCCTCTCTAAATTGTACAAAATCACATAAAATAACTTTTCATATCTCTCTCTGAATGTCGAGCTTGAACTAAAACCCTCCCAGTTGGCAACTGTTTTAGTCCTTTATGTTGAAATTGTTAACGTTGCAATTTTCTTACAACTAAATTTATACCGGTTTCTGTTTGTTTTAAATATTACCATACATATAATAAATTTCTCTGATCATTTTGTACTAATTATTTTATTTATTTACTTCATTCTTTATTCATTTTATTCAAAAAACAAAATACGTTTCCTGTTTATTGCATTGAGTTAAACGTATACCCCTTTAAATTTAAGATCACCAAACTGAAAATGTACACTATTACAGATTTCACTACCTACAGATTCTAATGCAAAGCTTTATTCTGATTAAAATAGAAAAGAATAAAACATGAATATAAAACCATTCGAGGTATTTAGGCAAAATTGTTGCTTTGGAAACCACTACAAAAAATGAGTAACAATTTATATTTCAATTAGTTATAATACTGCAAAAAAGAAGTTTTCATGTCCGCTAACATACTCTATTTTGGTAGTAAAAATTTGTATAAAAATACAGAGTGTTTTACAATGAAACAGAAAGAATTTCAGGACGAGTTCTACTGGTGAAAAAATGAAAAAAAGTTTTATAATCATGGGTCTGAAAACGATTTGTTGCTAACTTCCGGCTAGCGAATGATTTTGCCCCTGGTTCTGCTCCTCCGGTAAAATGAAGCCGTACTAAACCTTTTAGGAGGTTAATTAAGGAGAAAAATGGGTCTTTCATAATGGCTTTTAACCTGAGAAATTAAATAAATCAAGTCACAGAACCATACTTGCACTAGTTTCTGAGAAATCTGGGGTTAAACACAGAAAATTGGTGTTAAAACACGTTTCTATGTTTGACATACAAGAACTTTTTATACGGGTAAATAACACATATAACTTTTAAACAAAACTTGTAGAGAATTATATTCTGAGAAACGTGATGTAAATAAAGTCAACTAGAAAACAAAAATAAGTTACAAATAATGAATTTTATTATCATCATAATATCCAAAACGTTGTTGAAAAAATGCATTAATTTCTGAACAGAGATAAGAATAGTTTTAACATCTGAGAAAGTCTAGAAATAAAGTCATTTAACATAAATAAAACACTAACAACATATTAAGAACTTGCGTTTACACCAACTGTTCAAAATGTATTCCTTCAGTGTTAATTTAGTACTCTGCTCATTTTAAAATTCTTTGTGTGGCTCTTTTCAATGTATCTGGATTATTTCATAGAATTTAAATACATTAAACATTCTTGCTCTTAAATCATCTTTTATAGTTAGTGTCTTTTTGAGCGTATACTATTAATTTCATATGTCCCCACACATAATAATCCATTGGCGTCATTCCTTCTTGCCCAATCCAAATGTTCTTAAATGTAACATTCATATCATTTCTAACTTATCGACAAAATTGTACAGGAACACTATCTTTTTGAATAATAATATCTTGTCTCGTTATTAGTGAAATATCTTGTAAAAGCTGTGGTAAATTTTCTAAAAAAAGTAAATACTCATTTCCCATAAGGCGACCTTCAAAAATAAATGGTCCAATCATATGCTTATCAATAATGCTACACCGAAATATTAACAGATAACATGTGTTGAAAACGGGTTTCTATTGTTGCATGTGGATTTTCAAAACTTCAATAATGATTGTTTCGCAAATTATTAACTCCCGTCTCTTGTAAATGTTGCCTCCATAAATAAATAAAATAGAACTTACTTTATGACGGATTTCTTGAAGTCAGTTACAAAAATTTAGTCGCAATGGAAAGTCGCCAGGCAGTAAATTTTGAACCATCTACTCCATAAGGTGGTCGTACATACCACCCCGTGTGTGGGACTTCCCTTAGAAAGATATACCTCACTATACCCCACCTCCTAATTCCCAGGGCTCCTTGCCAAACCCGGAACTACCTTCCGACTATATCCATCATGTCGGCTGCCCTCCTTCCTTGCTTCTTCCTAGTTTACTTTCTTTTCATGGTTTTGAAAATGAAGTTGGCTATATGTTCCCACTTATTCATTCACTCCAGCATTAAGTTGACCATGTTATCAGCATCGGCCTCAACACCCACGTCTTCACTCATCTTCATTCTGTCTTCTTCTCACGCTTTGCATGTGAACAACGTTATGCACCACAACATCGCATTACTCATCGCAGAAGTCGCACGTGGAGACTTCTCTAATCTTGAAATGCTTTAGGTAACTATTGAAGCATCCATGTCCTGATAAGGCCTGAGTCAGGTAAAAATTTACCTCTCCCTGCTTCCTGCTAGTCCATTTCTCCACATTTGGTATTAACCGGTGGGTCCATCTTCCGGTGTCTTCTGCGTCCCATCTCAATTGCCATGTATAAAGTAGCGTTTTTCTGGCTTCTGTCTTTATTTTCCTTAGCTCCATTTCCGATGTCCTTGTTGCCACATGAATCTCCTGACTTTCCGTAACTAATAAATCCAATGGTGGGGTGCTGGATATCACCTGTAATGCACTCGTTGAGACCGTCCTATAAGCCATAGCTATTCTTAACGCAATTGGCATCTGTACAGCAGTTGCTTCACCACAGACTTCTTTCCAACCGTGCCAGCCCAGACTGGTGCTGCATACATTATTTTTGACCTAATAGCACTGGCCAATAGTCTCTTTCTTTCTCTTGGTCCGGCGACATTTGGCATCACCCGTCCTAGGCGGGCACTTACTTCTATACCTTTTTTCACCGCTTCGATGACGTGCGGAACTAAGCTCAATCTTCTGTCTAGCTGAACACCGAGATAGGTTATGTGGTTCTTTCACGAAATTTCTGCCCCATCGATAAAGAACTTTGGGCAATCAAATTTCCTTCTGTCTGTCACCAGCATTACCTCTGTCTTTTCAACTGCTATCAGTAGGCCTTTACTTTCCAGCCATCCTTTGGCTCTATGTAGAGCCTCGTTGATTCCAGCCTCCAAAATCATCTCGTCTTCCGCCCAAGACACAACAATCGCATCATCCGCAAAGCCAATGATGGTTGTGTCTAGAGGGAGTTCCATTTCGAGGAAGTCGTCATACATTGCATTCCACATGAAAGGGCCAATCTTGGAACCCTGTGGTGCCCCACAAGTCATTTCACCCCACAAGGACCACTCGTCATTTCCGTATAAGATCCACCTGTTGCTTAGGTAGTCATCTAGCATTCTTAACAGATATTCCGGGATTTTCTTCCTTTCAAGTGCTTCCATAATTACATTCCATTTAGCGGAGTTAAAGGCTTTTCTGATGTCGATAGCCACCAGTGCGCAAAATCCTCTTTTTTTGCCCTTTCCGTCTTTCCCGTTCTTTGCTAACTCAATTACCTCTGAGATAGCGTCAATTGTAGATCTACCCTTCCCAAAACCGTATTGACGTTCGGAGAGCCCCGCCTCATTTGTCATGTGGTTTACTAGCCTTCCGAGGATGAGTCCATCTAGCAGCTTTCCTAGAGTGTCTAGTAGGTATATGGGCCTAAATAAAGAGGCACATATATTGACTTAATGGGTTTTCTCCTTTTATCAGCAGGATGAACTTCTGCCTCTTCCAGTTCTCATGGAATCTACCCTCCCTAAGGCACCAATTAAAAGATGTTAGTATTGGCTCGTGAAACAATTTTACGGCCGCTCTAATACTTTCATTAGGTATTCCATCCATACCCGGAGCTTTGTTTGCCTTTAGATTCATCGCAGCTCTGCGTAATTCTTCAACCGTGAAAAGGTCTTCTTCCCTCATGTCTAAAGGCAACGGGATAGTTCTTTCCTGAGCTACATCCCGCGGAAACAGGGTTGTTAGTACTTGTTTCACCCATCCAGTCCTGGAATCCTTTGTCTTTATAATAGAGCTTGTGAACTTTCTCCTTGCCGTCAAACTAGCTGTTCGAAGACGGCTTAAATCATCGTTCCACCAGTACATTGTTTTCCTTCCTTTCCCCTCCTCTGTCCTTCTCAGAGGCATACTTTTATTGCATGCTGCCGTTAGCATTCTTATGATATAGTTAACGATTCATCCACCGATCCGGGGGGGCTAATCCACGGCATGCTCTACTCTAGCCTTGCTTCAACCAACAATCTTCCCAGTTTATCTGATCCAACTTCCTAGTATTCCAGGTAGGATTTTTTTTGCCTATTTCACTTTTGTTGTGCTGGTTGTGTTGGTATAATATCCGTCAGGAGCTCGAACTCAATATATTGGTGATCGCTTAGCGTCTCCTCCTCTAAAACCTTCCAGTTCTTCACTTATATGTTTCCCGAACAAAGCGTTAGGTCAATTATAGACGTAGACTTTCCTCTTCTAAAGGTGGGTTCATCTCCTGAGTTACAAATCACCAAACCACATTGGGCAATCATTTCACCATCGATTCTTCCACGCTTGTCCCATCTACTCCATCTACTCCATCCATCTACTCTCAGCCCATTCCGGCGATTTACTATTGAAATCTCCAGTAATCAGGACTTGTCTTCCAGCAGCTCTAATGTTATCCTCTAACCTTTTGAATTTCCTCTTCAAACTTCCATAGGGGGTCATTCGGTGGGTAATAACAGTTATAAATGCCTAATCCTAATAGCTCAATCCATGCGAATCCTATATTCGATCAGTGGACTCTAATTATTTTCAGGTTCTTGTTTCTTACTTCTATGCCTGCCCTATGTGTGTTGTCTTCGTACAAAGTTGCCGTATCCAGCTTCCTTGGTTGTTCAGAGAACGTCATTAAATCCACTGACCTATTACTTGCCGTCTCATTTAGCAGGTCTAGCGCTCTCAGCGCTTTATTAAAATTTATCTAGAGTATTTTCATTTCCTGATTTTTTTAAATTTCCTTTCCTGCAGTTCGGCAAAACTGGGACAAAGTCTACTTCTTAGAACATGCCTTGCATCCTTGCCTTTCTCGTCACAGGCTACACATTTTGGTATGTTTTTACAGTATTTGCAAAGGTGGTTAACATCCCCACATTTTCCTCCTATCTTCCCCTTTATAATATTTAGCCAGATGTCCAAAGTCTAGACATCTATAACATTGTGGGACATCTTTTCTATAATTCTGCATATTGCGAAGCCAATTTTTATCTTTCCAGCTTGTAACAGAGCATTTGCCCCTGCATCTGGTACATTCGGTACTGCGATCTGGGTATTTTTAGGCCTACTGAACATTTAGCAGTCATTTATCGAAATGTCCATTCCCATTTCTCTCGCAACCGCCTCCACAACTTCCTCCACTATACAGGTCTCTAATTTCTATTGGTTTACGCGGGACTACGGACTTTATTAGTGCTTTATCACAAACCATTTTCCCTAAGATCTCCCCTATCACTTTTGGGTCAAGTCCATCATTCATCACTATAACAATTTCATCTGCCATCGTGTGTTTCAATTTGAAGGAAGCTTCTTTTGTATCCTCCTGCGATATGCCTTCTTTCATGCCTCTAAGGATATCAGCATACGAGACATTTTCTTTTGCTGTCAAGATGACTGCATCTGACCTCTGCTTGTTCCTAGCCCTACCTGGCGTCCGCTTGACACTTGGAAACTTGCCTCCTTGATGTTTTTTTGGACTTCATTCTGCCGGGGAAGGCTTCTTTTTGCGAACTAGCTTCCAGCTTTCTGTTCTCGGCTCCGGATCTCTTTCCTTGTCTGCCCCTGCAATGGTCGAATTCTGCCTATCTCTAGGTTTTTTCCCAACCACCTGTCCGACTGGGCTCAATGTGACCCTCTTCTTGCTATCGTTCCGTCCGGTTTGGAATGATTCGTCTTTAGCGAGCGCCTTCCTTTTATCCTTATCCATATTTCTTTCCGCCAATTTCCAGGCTTCCCTGAGGGTCTTGATCTTCTGAAAAGAATTCTCCATCTTTGCCAATCCCTTTTTAATGTCCATACTAATGTTCCTTTGCCGCTTCACTGCTGCAAGCATTGTTACCAACAGGCCTGTACAGTGGGATAGGGCTTCCTCCTCCTTCCTTCTCACCTTGTCCACCTGATCAATAGCACTAAGAGTGCTATAATCACATAATCCTTGTGTGGCTCCTTTTCGCCAGACCTCACTCTTTCTGTCACGACATCCGATGCTGAATGGCTTCTTGGTCTCTGCGTTAGAGACATCTCTTTGGGACTTCCCTCGAGCCTATCTCCTCTTTCTGCATCCGAACTCTCCATTAACTTGCTGAGTTCATCACCAAAAGTTACCATTACTTTTTTTTAACATAAAATTGCCTACTGATGGAAAACGAAGTTTATGTTTTCATATGAACTTTTTGTATTATTTTCACCGGAAGTCATATTGAAATTCTTTCAGTTATTTCGTGAAACATCCTGTAAACATATTAAGTTTTGAAACCCTTGTGACAATGTATTTAAAGATTGCATTGATTAAAAGGATGCAATATGTGTTTAATCATAAACTGACTTATGTTCTATAGTATTTCTTTAATTTACCATCAAATTATTTGTTTCTAGCGACATAACATGGTAAATGGTGTCTTGGCTAAAGAATTGGAAGGTTCACTAGAACCTCCTTCAATGCTGGTATGTAGCAAAATAATAATAACTAATAACTCAAATGTAAATTAGGTTAAAGGCATAGTATTAATTGCATATAAGTTTTAATGAATGGATAGAAAGTTCTATAAAATAAAATAAAATTCCTTATTGAAATGCCAACACATGAGACCAAGAAATGTTCACCAATCCTACCATTAGAGTAAATTGGCACCAATTTTTTTTCTACCAATGTGTTTGTAAATGCTCTAGAGGAAAATTTCCATCCGGTTTTGTTTAATTTTTGTGTCTAGGTTAGGCAAGTTTTTTAAACAGGAAAATTAGTCGCAAAATTTTAGAAAATTATATGAGGTTTCTTTATCACCCGAATATTGTCCAATGTGTCACAATAGTTCATTTTCTATAGCTTTCAAATCTACTTCCAGTCATTTCTTAATGTGTTTTATACCATAAACAACAACTTGATGAGCCCCCTCTTTATCACCTAAATGTAATATAATGTGTCACAATAGTTCATTTTGTGTAGCTTTCAAATCTACTTCCAATCATTTCTTAATGGGTTTTATACCATAAACAACAACTTGATGAGCCCTCTCTTTATCACCTAAATGTAATATAATGTGTCACACAGGCGCGGATACAAGGGGGGGGGGGTCACGGGGGTCATGACCCCCCCCAAACGGGTCGAGCATACGTTTTTTTTTTAAACATTAAAACCAACTTCTGGAATAAACTCAAAACCATAAATGATTAAAAACATTAATTTGTCAGCCGAACAAGGCTACCGTACATAATATCAATAACGGAACGGCGGCTCCAAGACGAGACAAAACGGAATCGGCCTGGCTGGCGAGCTGAGCTGTCATTGTCCACACAATAATAATAAGTCGTCGGGAGTAGGGCGATGTGCGCACTCACACCGGCCACCGATACTGACCTTGGGGAATATCCATCCCTTGACGTTGGAGAATGTAGTTGTAGAAGATTATATGAGTAGTAAATTGGCTATACTTGAAAAAGGACTAAAAAGAGTATCGGAGTACAAATCGCGATCGGACAATGAAAGTAGTTCAGACGAAGCTAAACCGTCAGAAAGCATAATTGTCAAGAGATGTACTGTAACCGTAAAGAAAATAATGTAAAAGTGAATCTTTTTTAAAATAACCGTAAAGAAAATAATGTAAAAGTGAATCTTTTTTAAAAATGAATAAATTTAAATTTTTAAAATAATTGAAATTAAACACCTTAAAAGACATATTTATGCCTGTGGATGTTTCACAAATCGTGAAAGGCTGGGTTAATTTTTTGTTTGATATAGATATTTCCCAATAACTAAAGTTAAAACTAGGTATTTATTAACTTAATAAATGTATTTATATTGTTATTTCATACATATCAGTGATTAAAGAAAACCAAAAGTGATGGAACGAAACGCTTACCAGGTATAGGTCCAAGTCCAGGCAGCGGATTATGTTGATTCATATACTAACGCTTATCGGTTTATACTGAATAAACCAAACACTGTAGTTAGAAACTCTTCAAACAAAATATTTTTGGAATTTCCTTCTCTACAAAATGGCTAGTTCAGATTAGTTGCGTTTTTTAAAAAAACATGAGGTCATACAGGCTCCTTTAGTTAGATGTATAGTAAAAAGAATGGGTTATTAGAAAGCTAAGCAGAAGCTTTATAATTGGGCTTTCAAAATTCAAAGACATAGTGTTTTAAAGGAAATTTTATACTGAACACGAATATATACAGAACGTTGTAACTGCAAAAAGTGCAGAGTGTGATATGGCAGTTGGAGCGAAAGGCTGCATATTTAGTTACGGCTTCCGTAAGCGCGTCAACTTGGCGGGATGCGCACAACGGCTCTACACTCGTCACTCGTCCTCCCGAATGTCAACTGCGTCATAGATTTATCACGCTACTCTAACTTGCCGATGTTTGTTTTTATTATGTACGATTTTAATCACTGTGTTAAAGTTGACTACTAACGATTTCTAGATTTATTTACTATTGTTTACATAATAAGCCGATATCAAATATTACAAATTAATTTGGTGGTAGTGGAGAGGGCATTCTCCATAACTCTCGCACTATAGTTCTCCTACATACCACAAGCTGTGTATGATCTGTAATTCTATGATATATGATCTATGATACTATAATGTTCGACAATGCTTGTACTCTGGCACTATCTCAAATGTATGCATTTCTTACTATATTATGTACACGAAAAAATAGTTTTAAATAGGCAAGAAAATGAACATTAAAAAATTAAAAATCCATATAACACTAACATTTTCCTATTTCACATTGATTCAGCACACGAAAGTTATCGTTTACCTTAAGATAAATAGCGTTTTTATAGAAAAACAATACTGTTTATTTTTAATTTTTTTTTTTGTGACAAAATAGTGTAAAATGTGATTTCCAGACGTAAAAATATCAAAAATTTTCCGGGGGAGGGCACCCCGGACCCCCCGGTAGTTCGATGTAAGAAAATAGTCATAGTGAAGTATGACCCCCCCCAAAACTTTAGTCTAGATCCGCCCCTGGTGTCACAATAGTTCATTTTCTGTAGCTTTCAAATCTACTTCCAGTCATTTCTTAATGTGTTTTATACCATAAACAACAACTTGATGAGCCCCCTCTTTATCACCTAAATGTAATATAATGTGTCACAATAGTTCATTTTCCATAGCTTTCAAATCTACTTCCAGTCATTTCTTAATGTGTTTTATACCATAAACAACAACTTGATGAGCCCCCTCTTTATCACCTAAATGTAATATAATGTGTCACAATAGTTCATTTTGTGTAGCTTTCAAATCTACTTCCAGTCATTTCTTAATGTGTTTTATACCATAAACAACAACTTGATGAGCCCCCTCTTTATCACCTAAATGTAATATAATGTGTCACAATAGTTCATTTTGTGTAGCTTTCAAATCTACTTCCAGTCATTTCTTAATGTGTTTTATACCATAAACAACAACTTGATGAGCCCCCTCTTTATCACCTAAATGTAATATAATGTGTCACAATAGTTCATTTTGTGTAGCTTTCAAATCTACTTCCAGTCATTTCTTAATGTGTTTTATACCATAAACAACAACTTGATGAGCACCATCATGATACTTACCCAGTCCCATTATATAATATAATATAAGCAGATCATATAAAATGCCCAAAAGTTGGTTACTTGAACTTTGTAGGATATTTACAATGGTTATTATCCATTAGGATAAGTTTTTTCAAAACAGGTTTTCTAAAAAGTTTTTACCTGCTGTAGCGATTTCAAAAGCAATACTGTACAATAGTTCACGGATGGAAAACTGATCTCCATGGCCACACACAAAGTCTTCCACCTTAAAAAATAAACTACTGAAAGTAAAAATAATGACTTCACCTACCTTAATCGCAGTTGCTATGCTATGCTATATTTCCCTGCACATGATATTAGATCAACCAAAACTAAATTTTATAGACATGTACATACATACATATACATTTAAATAAATATACTATATATCCAAAACATCTTTTTGAACAATTATCAGATATAAGGAAATCAATCAGACAAAAAAAAAAAAAAAAAAAAAAAAATAGAAAGATTTAGAGTATGAACAAAATTAAGAAGTACAGTATAATGATTTTGTTATAATATGAAGTATGTTTATTTTATATTAATTAAGAGTATATATATATATATATAATTATATATATATATATATATATATATATATATATATATGTATTTAAGTATTTGTAAGTGCTCTGTGTGTGTTATTCCAAAAGTAACAAATAATGTAACACACAGTCTGGAAATTTTGCACATGTGTAGGAAATACAAAAAATTATATATATTGGGAGAAGAAGAGATTTACAATAGTTTATTAAGAAATGAGCCTTTGAACATCCTTAACATAATTATAAGTAAATTGCACAGCTAATCCACAATTTTTTTAGTTATTTTTGTAGCGAGCTATGCAGAATCAAATTCTACATGCAAAAATAGGAGTTTGCATGTGAATTAAGATTAATTTAGTTATTTCTTAACCAATTTTTACAAAATGTTATACTACATTTTCAACTTATTTTTGCATGTAGAATCTGATTCTGCATAGCTCACTACAAAAATAACTAAAAAAAAATGGTTTAATTTTTTTTAAATGATGGTTTTAGGCTAACTTTGGTTGTTGTAGACAATTACCAAGAAATTACGTTTTTAGTTTTTTGTCGGTAACTCGGTTATCCTTTGACGTACTGAAACTACAAAAAAAACATTGTGCCTGTTGTTAAAAAATAAAAATATTTTGTCTCGTATTTTTTTTGTAAAGTTAACTGTTTTCAAGATATTCCAAGTTAAAAATTTGTAACGGCCGCCATTTTGAAAATTATAAAAATAAATTCTTTGTGCCTTGTACACTTGTTAATCGTAACAATCATGTAAAATGCTTATTCCAAATTTGAACTCGATATCTTATCTATTTCCAGAGTTACAGTGAGTTTTTGTAAAAAAACAAAATGGCGTCTAGCTGCTAAACAAAGTGGAAATTGAAAAAATTTTATTCTTCATTTTCAGTTTAGAATCACACATAGAATATGAAAATACATAGCCAGCCCAACCTTTTTGTAACACTCTGTATTATAAAATAAATAGGCTGTCCTAACATAAAATTTACATTTGTAACTAATTGGATTATTTATTATATTACTAGAATAAAGGCCTTTTCACACCGGGGTACTGAACGTCCTGGACGTTTGGGACGTCCGGTACGTGCCCCTTCCACACCGCTCAGCAACGTACCAAACGTCCACTTGTTCGCTCATGAGGATCAGTCAAGTGCCACCTCTCACTCAGTGTACTTGTTACCTGTGCAAAGATGTCTTTTCCGCCAGTTCCTTGGTTTGAGACCGGGTTTTCTGTTCCGTGGATGAACGAGTCGAGTAGTGATAGTGACGACGACTTAGTATTATTATATTCGTTAACAAAAAGAAGTAAATGGATACATCCCATAAATAAAAAACGGAAGAGGTTTGGAGAATACCATTAAATTGAGCCTTTAGTAAAACTAATATAAAATAAGATCATTAATTAATTATACTATGATGACTTCCATTAAATAACAATATAAATATATAATCGTTGCTCTAATTTTATTACATTACAGTAAATGACAACTTACTATCTTTCTGAAGATTTGCAGCAATCTCCTCCCATGCTGCGTTCTTCATAACCCGGTCCCTGTATATTTCTAGGGTTGTGTCCCAGATTACAGGATGATCATGAACTTCCTCCAACAACGCTTCCATGGTACAAACGCACAAAACACCAGCAACAACAAACACACTGCAGATGACACGGGGTTTTGCAGAAATGAGGGGAGCGGAGCACGTGGTTCTGAAGTGTTCATTGCGCATGCGCTAGGCCGTGGACGTTCTGGACGTTTGTGGAAAATCACTCTCCGAGCGATCCTCTGAAAACCGTCGCGGACGTCCAGGACGTTCGGAACGCCGGTGTGAAAAGGCCTTAAACATAAACAAAATATATTAAAAATATGTTTATTTTTTACACAGCTAAAAACTCCAAGCGAATGGGTAGAGATGACAAAAGATGGCAAATTCCCTGACTGCCTAAATACTGTAGTCGAATCTGCCGAATAAGACAGTTTGTTATTTTTTTATAATAAAGGATAATGTTAAAAAGAAGGTGTATTTATTGCAATATAAAATATATACAGATTGAATTTATTTTGTGTGTTTTGTTAACCTTATTTGTGGGGGGTTTAGGCAGTTTGTTTTTGTTAGGAAACCTTATAAGCTATATTTTTTGTTATAATAAGCAACAAAATAATAATGTTCAAAGACCACATGTAATGGTAATACCTGGATGGTGGTTAATAAAATAGTTGATCTTAAAATCTATTATTTGGTTCTTAAAAATTTAAAAACACAATACCTACGTTTCATTGGAATGATCCTAATGAGCTTACTAAACTATTAATACTGTAGGTCGATTCTCAGCAAGTGTGTAACATGGGTCACATAAACAAAATAATTCTATAATCGAGGAACGAGTTGAAGCAGGAGTGGTAAAAAAAAGAATGAGTATGAATAAATTCGGACAGTATTCTACATTTTATGACATAGGAAGATGTTTTGAAATACTTTCTGAGGGAGATTAAAATATTTAAAATAAGAGATGATGTAATGTTAAAGATCCATTAGGTACTGATGCTCTTATTTTGAAAACAAAAAGGGACATAATATGTTTGTTTATAATTTGGTATTGAAGCTAATGAAAAATATTACGATGGTAAATATAGAATGTAATATTAAAATGGATGATCATGTAAGTAGAGTCTACGCTACTTTAGGACAAAAGTGGAAGGGGACTGGGAAAGTGGGAGTATGGGGAGGGGTAATATAACCTAACCTAGCTGCCATCTTGGCCACCATTTTGGTAGCTATTTTGTTTTGGGCAGATATTGCTCTGACTTCACAGCTTTAACTTCTTATTTTCAAGGGGGATTCAAACCAAAGAAGTCTGGATTGAAGCCAGAGACTCTACCAACTAAGCTATCGTGGATAGTTATAGTTTTTGTATTCTTAGCACCCATATAAGCCACTGGAGTGTAGTTATCAATAGTAATAGTTACACTTTTGGCAATTAGATTGCACTATACAGACATGTTTAATAATAATATAATTTATAATATATTTATATAGCGTGTATTATAATGTATGACAAGTTTATATGATTTATAGTTACACTTCTGGCTAATAAAGAATGCTAGTGTTGGTATTACAGTTTAAATAGTTTCACCATTGGCTCCTAGAGTGTACTAGTCTAGGTACAGTTTCAATAGTTTATCCTTTTGCTCCTAGAACATGGTAGTGTCGCTATTACAGATTCAAAAGTTTATCCATTTGCTCCTAGAGCTTCCTAGTGGAGTGCTCAGCAGGCTCAGACTACCAACTTGTGACCTAACTGGTCGTTATCATGTTTTTGTTAATATACAATGCACAAGTCTGGCATTTTTCTTTTGTCTGTCAACAGTATTGCACAACACCAGCTGTCTTAGGAATACCTGATTTTGGTTAAAACTTAAATATAATACATTAAGCTAGGTTATCTCGGTATTAAATTATGGTTCAAATTTTTTGATTAAATTGAGTTTAAAATATAAATAATATAGTACTTCAATCTAATATATATATATATATATATATATATATATAAATTAGTAAATACTAATGTTTGTTTAGTATTGGCACTATTACAATATTAGAGATAGTAAAAATCGAAGTTGCAGAAACTGTGTCATTTGTAGTCCTAATGTCTGTGTTATTAAATGTGATAGTGACTGTGAACAACAACAGTTGCAATAGTATTACAGTGGCAGTGGCGGTTACAAATTACAGTAGGAGAGGCATTGTCAGTGGTAAAATCATGGTAGCACCAGTTGTAGTGGATGTAGCAATAGTATTAAAGTACAGGTGCATAACAGATGGCAGTGGCAGTGGTAGTGTCTCTTGAAATAGCAGTGGTAGTGGCTGTAGCATTAGAATTACAGTGGCAATGGCAGTAAAAGGTGGTTAGAGCTTGTCTACCTTAGTGGTAGAGGTTATGCATTTTGTAGTAGCAGTATTATTGTTTGCAGTAATGGCAGTAGCAATAGTATTACTGTAGCAGTGGCAGTAGTAGTTGACAGTGGAAGTGGCAGTGGTGGTGCTAATATCTGTGATAGTAGCAGTGATAGTGGCAGTAGCAATAAGTGTATCCATATTATTGCAGTGGCAGTAACAAATGACACTAGTAATTGCAGTGGTAGTTTTGTAATGTCTATGGTAGTAGAAGTGGTAGTGGCTATAGTGATAAGACCAGCAATATCATTGCAGGGGCAGTGGCAGTAACAATTAATTAGCAATGACAGAGGAATTGACTGTGGTTGTGGTAATGTCTGTGTGGTAGTGGCTGTTGCAATAAGAATACCAATAGCAATGCAGAGGAAGTGGCAACAACAGATGGTAGTGGTAGTGATAATGTAGTATTTTATTAAAATCATGTTTACAAAGATATGACAACTAATATATTTGGTTTGAGTACTTAGAGGCTATATTTGAGCGAAATATAATCAACAAAATCAGTTGACTTGATTTTTAGAAAATTGTAATTTTGGTGTTTTTCCTAATTAAGGTCATAATGGTGTTTTCTCGATATGGCTTATAATATGCCCACCTAAACAATTTAAAAAAAATCTGTCAATGTTTTTGTGCGATAGATCACAGCACATATAGACCACACATTCCAAAAACTACTTTTATGGCTCAAGGAAGGTCATGTGAAGACTCGAGGCAGAGACGAATCTATTTTCATCTCATGTACATCAATAACGGTTGTCTCCTTTCAGTTTTATCATCAATTTCAGTTTTTCTGAATAAAACAACTTACTTTAATAGTTTATAAAGTTTTTTTAAATTCATTAGAAGTACTGATACAACCAGAAAAACTAACCACAATATGTGTTCAATACAGAATAGGTCCTACATCTGATCAAGGAGGGCCTATGTTTGAAAGCATAGGGAGCTACCCCCAGTGTTTGAAAGCACTGGTTATGATTACCTAAAACTATTGAGATGTCACAGGTGGGGCTCATGAGTTAGGGTGAAACACTGAATTACTCAAGGCCGTCCAGAGTAGGTGACATGCGCACACACTAGGTAGAATTGAAACCTATAAATACAAGCCATATCAACTTTGAAATCATTCTGCTTAACAGAGTCACTTACAACACTCCTCTCTCTCTTTCTCTCTCTCTCTCTCTCTCTCTCTCTCTCTCTCTCTCTCTCTCTCTCTCTCTCTCTCTCTCTCTCAGCAGCGTGTTTGTGATAGTGAAGATATGTCTGCCTGGGAGCATGTGACTCGTGGAGTTCCACAGGGATCCATTTTAGGACCTTTACTATTTAGTATATACATTGATGACATTAGTACCGGTACTAGACTAAAATATTGTATGCTTCATCTGTACGCCGATGATCTGCAGATATATCTACATTCTAAAGTTAATGACATCGGCAATGCAGTTGAGCACATGACGTATGACATTAAAAGTATTTGCCTATGGGCTGAAGAACATGACTTACGACTTAACAAATCAAAGACGCAACCCATCGTTATAGGCTACTCCCGATTGATGAACACAATAGACTTGAACAATCTCCCTAAACTTAAAATTGAAGGCGAATTATTAGAATACCGTACCAGCGTCAGAAATCTGGGAGTGACAATCAATGACAGATTAAACTGGACTGAATATGTAACTGAGACATGCAATAAAGTATTTGCAGGGATTCACTCTTTTAAAAAAATGAAAGATTTTTTGCCATTTCATATTAGAGTGCTTTTAGTTAAATCATTAATTATGCCATACTTTGCTTACTGTGACACTGTAGTCAGTGACATGACTGTGGAATTGGCTAATAAACTCCAACGGGCTCAAAATTATTGTATACGGTTTATTTTTTGTTTAAAACGTGATGATCATGTTAGTCCATATTATAAACAATTATCTCTTTTAAAGCTCTATGAATTTAGATCCTTTCATATTTTAACTATGTTGCATGCTGTCCTTCAAACTAGAGTGCCGACTTACTTGGCAAATAAGTTTGTTTTTGCCTCAGATATAAGTATAAAAAGTACAAGAAAGGGTTCGACAATGATAATCATTCCCAAGCATAGAACTGTAATGTATAACAAATCTTTTACCGTAATGGCATGTCGCTTGTGGAACTCGTTACCAGATTCCCTTAAAGCTATTGATAGCCGTGCTCAATTTGCAAAATCGTTGAAGCTGCATTTCATGAATGGTGAGGACGTGGACTGATATCTTTGCTCGGGGTGTGTAAGAAGTGAACTTTGTTTTATTTACTTTATGATGTATGAAAGTGCGCGTGAATGTATAATATAGTTTATATTTAGAACAGTTTATTGTACTCTGGAAGAAATTGTATTAGTTTAGGATTTTTCTTTGTTGTAATTTTTTTCATTATTGTTATTATTATTATCTTTGTGTGTGTGTTCTTTGTACTTAGTTTCTTTTCTTTTAAATAGTTAAATTTAAATTATTTTTATTTTTAGACTTAAGTATGTTAATTGTAATTGATTTTGTAAAGACGTGTAAATTAATTGTGTAGGCTATGGGTTAAGTGGAAGAGAGGACCTGATGGTCCTAACTTCGCCCAGAAGAAAGGCTCAAATCAATCTCTCTCTCTCTCTCTCTCTCTCTCTCTCTCTCTCTCTCTCTCTCTCTCTCTCTCACTCTCTCTCTCTCTCTCTCTCTCTCTCTCTCTCTCTCCATTTTGTAGCTAGTTTAAATTTAAGTTTGTTAATTTTATTATTAAAATAAATATTAAATTATCTTAGTTATTTTTAATTGTTTTAAATTTTTATTATTATCAAGTTGTGTGTTATATTTTTATATATGTTGTTATGTTGTATGGTGTTATGTGGTAGAGAGTCCTAACCTCGCCCCTAAATAAAGACAATTCATTCATTCATTCATTCTCTCTCTCTCTCTCTCTCTCTCTCTCTCTCTCTCTCTCTCTCTCTCTCTCTCTCGCTGCTCTTGTTACCTAATCTCTCTTGTTTTCTTTATTGTTCCTTACTGTCTTTCTACTATGGTCTGTCGGCTGATTCCCAGCAGCACAGATACCCCATTCGTTGTCTGAGGGCTGATCCCCTCAGAATAAGCATTTCCTCTGTGGTCTGTCGGCTTATTCCGGCAGCACGGACTATCCCATCCCGTTTATTGTTTGAAGGCTGATCGCTCCAAGATGAATGTTTCAAACATCCGTGTGGTCTGTTGGCTGATCACGACACACTCTACCTCCTTCATTTTCTAAGGGCTGGTCCCCTCGGGACAAACTCCTTTCTAAATTTCTACTACGTAATTTCCTACTGAATACACATATTGTCGAAGCCCTTCTGATACCTTAACAATAGTACCTCTATCCTTAATATAAACCGAAACCCAGCTCCGATATATTTAAATCCTGTTTTTAAAGATATGACAACTAAAATGTTTGGTTTGAATATTTAAAGGCTATATTTGAGTGAAATGTGATCAACAAAATCAGTTGACTTGATTTTTAGAAAATTATAATTTTCGTGTTTTTCTTAAGGTCATAATGGTGTTGTCTCGATATGGCTATAATATTCCCACATAAACAATTTTAATAAAATATGTCAACACGTTTGCAATGTAGATCACAGCACATAGAGACCGCAGATTCCAAAAACTACACTTGGTGTCTCAAGTAAGCGTATAATACGTATTTGAAAGCATATAATACTGGTTCTGATTACTCAAAACTATTAAGATGTCACGGGGTTGTGCTACACGCATATTGTACATGGAGCACTATACATATACCACCAACAAATAAATGAAGCAATAAGTTAGTGGCGGTAGTAAAATGTATAGAGTTAAAAATATTGAGAGGGAGAGTCTTGTAGTTCCCAAAAATATATTACGTCCACCACTCTACATTTTTTGGGATCTACAATACTCTTCCTCTCAATATTTGTACCTACAACCTGCAAGATTTTTCTCAGTGGTCATTCTTTCCTTATATAGTTTTGCTTAGTGTTACGACTGTCCCATAAGCAGAGAAAGCAAGGGAACTTTGTGCAACCACTATTTTGACCGAGCAACATTGAAATCACTACAAATCATCCATTCATGATCTAATAACAAATTTTGTTTAAGACCAGCTCAAGATTTTCATCACATTCTTTTAGATGGACCGAATGTCCAACAGGGACCAAATGTCCAACAGTGACTAAAGCATATTTATTCCCGATGTGTAGAAAAATTGCTTTTAGGATTCTTTTGAATGAATTGTTAAAAAAGTCTCCATTCTTCTGGCACATATTCTATTTCAAAACTTGCCATAACTCCAGAAACATCAGTGCAAAAAACAAAATCATCTTTAGAGAAAAAAAAAATTCCTTGTCCTTAGTTCGATACCAAGAAAAGCACGTACAAATGTTTTTCTTTCAATCTAGATCTTAAAACTTCCGCTGAATCCTTCGGAAGCCTTATGTCTCTAACTAAATCATTCAGTTCATCATATTGAATGAACTAAATAGGTTCAAGTGTGCCAGGATCATAGCAATCATTGCCTTCATCACTATCACAGGATGGATCAATGGTTCAAGATCATCTAAATTACCCATATCATCCAGAGAATCTGTAGGTGAAGGTATTGGTATTTCAGGTCCACGAGGAATAGGACCAATGGCTGACAGAATGTTTGGATAAGAAATATCTTTCATATTTTTAAATTGAAACCTTGCACATTACGGGATCAAAAATAACAGTCATCACTATGATTTTTGGGTTTTCTCCTAACCATAGATACTCCAAAATGAAAGGATCACTTTTTATATTGAAACCAGGCTTTTTTAAAAATTTTATGCCAATAGATTGTCTAATTTCATGCCAAAATAAGTATAGTATATTTTTCTAAAAAAATCTGAAACATTTATTTGTTGCTTTTTAACTGTATAGTTACCACAAATGTAGCAGAAACAATCTGGTGAATTAAGACATTATCTGGAAACCATTGCACTCAAACCAACCACAAAACTGTTAAAAAAAATATCACTAATTTTTAAAACCAGAAACAGCACTTGAACAGCACAGAGCAAAGAGATAAAGTGAAGGAGAATGTGGTACAGTTGAAGGTGGTGGGAATGAGAATATTGGTGACAGACAGGCACTGACATGGATGATGTCAGAGGAGGAAGATAGTAAGGGATGGGAGGAAAGGTCGACAGACAGTCACTAATAGAAACGTGATACATTTTAAACCAATATATATATATATATATATATATATATATATGAATGTCTATTTATTTGCAAATGCCTTAAAACTTTCTAAATATAACTGTTTCTTTGGAAATATTTGAAATTTTGTCTAAACTTATAGTTTTATGCTACCTTACTTTAAAAAATACACAAATTCAACAAATATAGACATTGTAACAGTAACAAAACTGTACAGGATGGAATTTTTTCAATAATTTTCACATAATCAGCACCAAGAATACTATAAAAACTACTGATTACATTTGAGACAATTTTCTGGTCGCCGACCTGTTCTATTAGTTTGACTATATTATATGAGAGTTTGAGAAAGTTAGTGAAATATGTTTCGTAGATTTTTAGTTTTAATATGAATGGGGATGTGAGAAAATTTGTGCAATATTTTTGCATTTTTTATTATTAGTTTGTATACAATATTTCTGAATTGATTAATAGTTTAACTACTGTATATATGGAGTATGAAAACGTTATAAAACAAATAAATAAGCATAGACGCGACACTTTTTTGCTGACGCGAATCACAGGTTTAATTCCGTACCTAGCGTGCCATTAGAAGTTTTCACATCAATAGATGGAATGATGTATATAAAGAAATAATATTGTACAACGCAACAAAGCACGTGGAAAAAGTTTTTTTTTAATAGAAGCCTAAATTAGTCACGATATATATATCCCCGTCAGCAGAGCCAGGGCCCGGGGCAAAATAATACAGTGGGCCCCCTCCAACTCAATATTTCATGTTTTATTTTTGTCAATGGGTCAAGGTTTTATGAAAATAAAACATACTACTACATTATAATAATAAGAGTTTATTGTTGTTTTATATAAAATACAACACTTTTTTTGCAAAATTACTTAATAATGATAATATAATTACTTACGTAAAGTAGTCATAATAACACTAGTAGTATATTTTTATATAATAAAAATAAATCAATTTATCAAATTTACATGTTGAAAAATCAATTTTTATAGTGTAGATCACTTTCTGAAGAGTTAGGTTTATTTTTTTAAATTAAAAAAAAAATTATGTAAAACACAACTTGTTATATACCATTGTTTAGAGAAATGCATATAAAAGTAAACTGTGAATTTATGAATTTTCTACAGTGATACATTTTTGAGTTGGCCTAAATTAATCAAGAATGAGAAAAGTTGTCTTCAAGTTACACAAATTTTAATCTGAAATCATCAACAAAGTTGCACACAAATTTGTTTAGACTATCCAAACACTTAAAATAATAATTTTATAATATAGTTGTGAAGGTAAATCTACGTTAACATATATCAACAAAATATAATAAATAATTCACAATAAATTACATAGAAAATAATTCTCAATACAATGATTTACTGTGGATTAAACTGTATTAGACACCGCTTGGTGTCAAATTGCTGTCACAATTCAAACTGCAATAGCAAGGTCACAAGACGTGTTTGTTGTGTTGCTTTTCTTGTCCCGTATACTCCTAAATATTAGTTGGACAGAGGAATGATGCAATAAAACATTCAACAGATCTGAAATTCTTCTTTCCAATGATATAAAGATTGTCAAAAATATTACTAATCGATATTTAATATTTTGTAAATGTGTTAAAATGAAAACTGGATTGGTTATATTGGTTACAACTTTATAGAATGTATATATCTCAAAAAGTATGGCAGCTATGATAATTTGGAATATGTAGTTCGAAATAGGAAAATAAAACTAAAATAATGAAACTGTGTATAAGTTTGGTCATAAATATGAATTTATGAAAATTAGACGAAAAATTACTAAATTTTGTCTTTATTGTGACGAACCGTTAAGTGGTACTGCTTCGCGGTAAAACTCACAAACTACATTAAAGTTTTGTTTTTTCCTTTCATTGTATAGACTTCTCGTTATATGAGTATGAAAGGTTGAAAGATTAACTTTACAATGGTATATAATTTATTGGATTAGGATGTTTTTTTCTAGGCTTAAAAATTGAGTTGAAAAAAATGTGATGTTTATGCCTTGCAAGAGTTGAAAAAAGTATTATGAATTATTGTTTTAGTATAAATTACAAACTATATCAGCTGCATTAATTTGGATAACACACATCGAAAGATGAAGAAAATTACTATGGATTTGTGAATATTAGACGAAGTGTGATATAATTTTGTCTCTTACTTTACCGCGGAACTTGTTAGTGGTGAATAACTTAAACTTGACCAATTATTTATAACATTTTATGGAAATTTGATTCCATGAATATGAATGTGTTGAACTTCAACTTTAGAACGGTAATTACTTTATTGTGGTAGGATGATATGTAATGAGCGTAACGTTGAATTGAAAAAAAGTGATTTCATCGCCAACATTGCACACTCTCACCCTCTCATCCGCTCTAAGTGCGGATGAATTCATATTCCTAGAATTGAATAGAGAGAATTCTGTCTCATATCTTTATTTAAATTAAAGTTAAATCAAGTGCACCAATAGCTTTAGTTGAGATTCGTTAAAAGATATTTCATTTCTGGACTGCCACACAAATTCAGTTTCACTATTCACACAATTAATTAGGAATAAATAATTCACTAGTTCACTTCTAGAAAAATGACCTGTTATATTCAACACTTGACAGCATAAAAGGAACTGAGAAGGGTTGTTTGTGTAGGGTAGTAGATTTGTAGAGAAACTGACAGGGTGAATTGTGTAAGGGAGAGAGGGAGGGTGGGAGGTTTGTTACTGTACTGTCTGATCCTCACGGAATAGTTGTGTGACTCATACTTTTCGCAGATGTACATTCAACAGCCAACACTTTCTGTTCTCTCTAAACTATAAGCAACATACATATTTATAAATTTGGATACACTGTCAGAGTATGATAAAAGTTCATAATATTGTTTATTAAAGGTTTAAATAATTTTTATTAGCATATATATCTGCAACAAAATTTTTGATTGTATACATTTTATTAGTCAACTCTTATTTAAATAGGGCCTCCTAGAAGACCAGGCCCCGGGGATTTCGTCCCTCCCCCCCCCCTGACGGCGGGCTTTGAGATGATTCTAAAAACAATTTGTCTTATTCAAGTTGTCCTTCCACTGTTCTACTATTGGTGATCTATTTTGTTTAACAGACTTTTTAATGAGATAAGATTACATAATATTGTCCTTCTCTGTGTGATTTAATTGCATATCATGCCTTGTAAAGCAACCACGAATAAGTTCAGTATCCATAAAAAAACATGATCCATAGAAGACACAATTTTTTTAATCTTTCTATTTATTTTATTATTCACACAAGATTCTGATATTAGATTGTATCTTGTAGGAATCCCTAGTACAATAATATTTGTGTTTTTTTATCTTTGTTTTATGGATATTTTTTAAGCAAGATGATGCCACATTACAAGCAACATCATTTTCTCCAGTCCACAACATTACCCAGTCATCTTTATTGAATTTTGAAAACCTATGTTGAGCATTTTCAAGGATGTGAAGTGATTTTGCACCTGGCTAGATGACACTACTGATGCTAATATTATTAATTTTCTTCTTTAAACATGTTGCACAGTGTCTCCTAGTATAACTACCTTTTTATTGGTATTTTTTACCCATTTGTTCTAGGAAAAATATTCATATTTAGCACATCTCCCTTCACACATGTTATGAATTTCATTATAATGGTTGAATACTATTATTAATTATAACTAGAATAAAATTACCCTACCTATTAATTCTATTTTGTATGTTTTATTTTTCCTAGATATTAGTTGCCATTCACACTTTGGACTTGTGTCCAATTTATGTAGATTCAAATCTACAAGTTCTATAGTTTTTGGGGTAATTCGAATTTATTTCTTATATCTGTATTACATTTTTTTTAGATATTCAATGTCTTAATAAAGGATCTCAACTGTTTAATTTTCAACAATCAATGCCAATGTTACCATTATTAGTATTTTGATAATTATAATCATTGTTAAAGTGATTATTACAGTACTTTTCTATCATTTAGAAATTTGTACGTACACAATTTCTCATTTTATCATTGGTGTTTGTACAAGAGATGTGAAATTTCATTTTGCACTTATCATAAGTAATGCCTCTCACTTTTTTTTTTTTTTTTCTCTTTACAAATGCAATTTTTTTTATATCATATTTCTTTTTTTACATTCATAATTATTACCTTTCAAAAGTTTCATTATCATACTCTAATTTTTTATTTTGTTATTATATACCTTGATATTTTTTATTCAAAACTTGAATTTGCTTCTCTTTTAATAGTGCATCTGCAATCAATTGCTGACATCTATTTTTTTTAAATATTAGACTAAGGTTTAATTCTTTGATTTCCTTAATGTACCCTAAAAGTCTATACTCCTTTTCATCCACACACTTAAATGATTCATTCAATAAATTCAAAACTTTAAGAAATAATATTTACAATTACATCTTGATTATCATAATTTGTAGATAACACATAACCAAAAATATCATAAATCTCCTTTGCTAGGAATTCAGTTTGTGAATCCAATAGATTTGTGTCCAAGTTTTGAGAAATAATATCAGTTTGTGATTCCATTTTAAAAATAAACTATATACTCGTAATATCACTACTACTGTAAACTTTAATATACAAATCAATATATTTAATATTATTATTATTATTATAATTATATTTTTTAGTACTGCACAGAAAGAACAAATCTGTCAAGATAATAGTGTAGAGTAAATATTTATTATCAACAGTCAAATCAAAATGAATGAAATTGATCAAACAAATTATTACAACATTCAAAGTCATAATTTATTTAATGTATAAATATAAAAAGAGTTATTTCACCTTCATTATCTCTACACATTTTTATCAAGTGGAAAGATAGTGTTATGTGACTAGTTGTGCAATAATACTGTTGTTAATAAATAGGTGTATGTAGTATAAATATGTGTGACTATAGATGAATAATTAAACTCACAATCTTGACAACCAAGCTCTAAGAAGGAACATCATGGCACCCAAGTATAAGTTGACCTACTTTGCTCTTATGGGCATAGGTGAACCTCTCAGGTTTATGCTTGCCTACACAGGTGAAGATTTTGAAGAGAGGGAATGAGGGATCTTGTCTAAATCCCAACATTCAGTATAATTAGAAATAATCATTTGAGAGATAATTGTTTACTATTATTATCCATTTATACAATCTGTATACATGTTACTTTTTCATATAGATTCACATGTAAAATATAATAATCCAGATTAAATAATAACTAACAATGATATTACATTCTTTGTAGATCCAGTATTTTTGAAATGCCCCAAGTTAAGTTCCTTGTGTTCAATGATGTACTGTTTATTAATACATGACATGTAAATGTTCATATATATGACATTCTTACTCAAGTATACAGTAGATTTAGCTTTGACAATTGTAAAACCCTATAGTTTATTTGAAATATAATTGTTCATATACAGAACATAGTGTAATAACTTAAAACTTCAAAAAATGACAATTCCTATGGTTTAGAACTTAATTGAACAGTAGTTTAAAAGTTGAGTAAAAACTCTTTAGGATTAAATGTATGTTGTTCAACTAGATAGTAGTTTAAAAGTGTAATGTAAAAAATTCCTATGGTTTACAATGATTTGTGTTTTGTTCAATTGTATAACGGTTTTAAAGTAAAGTGAAAATTCCTACAGTTTATAATATATTTTGTTCTACTGTACAGTAGTTTAAAACTGGAGTAGTTTATAACATACAATTTATTTACACAATATTAATTAAGTCTTTTAATTAATGTAATTTTACGAATGTTTAAATACAGTACTTGGTTGACTTATTTACCTCTTTTATCTCTTGTACTACTTGATGTGTTCTAATAGGAAAACCCACATGTATTCTTCACCAACTGTATATGTGCAAACAATTTTTGACTATTTTCAATCATTTACGCATCCACTGGTTATAAGAATGAGCCAAACTTATGTTACATACAATGCATGAAACATCCAAATAATACATGCACTATTTAAATACAACATATTCTGTAATATATAGGGTACATTGAGAATTGAGAATTGTATAATAAACTAGATGGAAACAGTGTGAGTTCCCGTCTGAGCAAAACAGATATTATTTTTTCTTTAATTCACAAATGTGCAAATAACTATAAAATTAGATAAATATTATTACATTATATAACTAAATGACTTTTACTGATATAAAGAATGGATGAAAATGTATGATCAATTTCAATTAATTTTGAATTCAGCAACAAATTAAAGCACTGCAAAACAAGCAAGAGTAAAAGTCAAATTTACATCTGTACAGTAGTAATATTAAAACAAATTATCTAGGGATGAGGTATTGTTATATGTTTACCAAGACATTGTGATATGACAAATTAAAAAGATATATTTTTTTCCAACACTAACATTATTAGAGAATTCATGGGCTAGGGGTCTTTATTCTATGTACTTTCTTCCATATTTTTATATGATGATGATACAAAGTGGTTTTTCGCCTTTTAATGAATAAGAAAAAAATATGATAGAAATAAAGTTTATAATTTTGTGGGATGTGATAGGATGTTCATGTCATTTTCTCATTAATTTACATAAAATTCTATATGTATTTTTTTGTTTTCCAGTTTAAATTTCAACACTTTTGTATTTTTAATTTACTGAATCATATGGTTAAGTACTAATAATTAAAGTATTTACAAGACTTTCTCTAGTATTTTAATCAGTTTATTAGTTATTACTCTACTTTGTTTTTTTAATGGTAGACACTCACCTTGTCATTAGCCAGGTAACCATTGTGTTTTCATAATAAAATCCACTGAGGGCTGTAAAACAGAATAATTTTAATTTAATGACTATTTATGAACTAATAATTTGATCACATTTATACATCTTGTAGCAAAATATAAATTTTAATTTTTTTTTTTTTATATCTGAATAATGATATTTCTTCAGTTAGTAAAACTGGATTTTTTTTTTTTTTTAAGGAGTTCAACTAGAAAGTAATGGAGAATAGAAGAAAAGTAAAATTTTCTTAATGATATTTAGGAAAGCTATTATTATATTATTTGACAATTAAAATTGTCAATTATTTGTAATTGTAATTTTGGTAATTAAAATTGTATTAAATGTTCAATTGTTTAGGTTATAAGATTAAATAGCGGTGGAATTGAGTATAGTACTAATATGTGATGTCAAATAAAAAAAGCATTAATTCAAATAGATTATATTATTTTAAGGTTTTATTTTCTTAAAAAATTAATAAAAAATATTATTTTTACACAAAACCTAACTTATAAGACATCATTTTCTCAGAAAGATGCATAGAATTCATCTATGTAATAAAAAATAATAATTTTGAAACGGTTTTGGAGTGAGTATGTTAGAAGTCAAAAATGAAGTTATCATTTTGCAGAAAAACCTGTATCATCCAAAATCAATAGCTTACCACCTTTTTCTAAGATATACAAAAGTTTTGTGTAATATTTGTGAATATATTTAGAAAAAATAAATAAATTTGTTACATTTTCAAAATTTAAAAAAATATTTTACGAAAAAAGGTAAAATGATCTTTTTTTTTCTTCAAAAATTCACAACAATAAGTAAAATATATTTTATACACAACTTCTATAAATCATTATATTCAGAAAGGTGCATAGAATTTAGGTGTGTAGTGAAAAAAAAATGTTAGATGTAAAACATTTGGAGGTTTTTTGTCAAATACCAAAAAATCGGAAAGTAACAGCGGGAAGAATTTCACAGAAATGGTAATGTACACCATACAAATAGATTTTTTCGAATTTTTTCAAGAGATTTGTAATATATTTGCGAATATATTTAAAAAAAAAAATTGTTACATTTTCAAAATAAAATAAAATATTTTACGTATTTTCAAAAAATCACCAAAAATAGTAATATTTATGGAAAACCAACTTATATAAATCATCATATTCAGAAAGGTTCATAGAATTTAGTAATGTAATGAAACAAAAGTTTGAAAAATAATTTTGGAGTCAGTATGGCAAAGAACAAAAAACAAACACAAAAATCAAAGGCTAACTTTTGCATAGAAGTCCAATTGAGCATAGAAAATTTTGTTTTACATTTTTTTCAAGTATTACAAACGTTTTCTAGTATAAATGTGAATAACAATTATTGGTAAAAAAAAAAAAATCAAATTCTAAAATTTTAAAAATAAAAATAATGTTTTCCCGTAAAAGTGGAAATCGACAAAAGTTTGTAACCTCGACAATTTAGGCTAATTTGTAACTTTATGAAGCTAGGCCTAAGACAAAATCACTAAATTTCACAAAAACAATAAATATTACAAAGAATAACACACATAATATACACTTGTATAATCAAATAAAACACTCAATATAAGAAAATTTGCTTTTACGCCTAGGTTTACAAGTTACTTCTTGGTTGGTTCAATTATAAACCATTCAAAAACCAAAACTTCACTCAAAAAAATAAACTTTAGAAATAAAAACACATATATTGTAACTTGTATATACAATTTATATACAATTTGTACACACAAACCTTCAAAATAACAAATATCTAACCCCAAAACAATATGCACTACGCTTTTTATATTTTAATTTACGTCACACAATTGCGTATGTTGCGAGATCAAAACAAAAACTTCTAAGTATCTATTGCCTATATCAAGTACTACTAACTTGTAGAATGAAATCTCCTCTACAACATACTATAAAGATCAATTACAAAATTTCGATTTAAAAAACGATTATCTTATTTAGTAAACTGCACTGAATGCCAAGTGAATATCGTTTCGTTAGGTTTCTACTATGATCAAGTAGAAATAACTTACGATCTATGACACACAGATCGATTTGTAAACTACGGATAGAAAGAGAAAGATGTGATCTACAGAACAGTGTTTTGTTCGACCTGTTTGACAGAAAAATAGATTTGTAATCATATGAGAAAAAATGGCATCGCTTTTACTAAAATCCGCTCAGTTCAAATCTTTGATGTTACGCATCAAAAATATGCGAACTTCAGCAATTTTTGGAATATTATTTATAACTTTTGTGTTTTTTTTTTCCATGCATGATTATGTATCTACAGAACATTAGTTTTCCAACACTATTTTTTTTATTGCGATAGGACGATTCTAAGTGGGCGAAATTTTGAATTGCAAAATACGTGTTTTATAGCCAACTTTTCCAGGCGAATGGGTACGATTTCGGGTCTTTAACAGTTGGAGGTATAAAGGTTTTTTATTTCATTAAAATTATTTTACATCCACCGTTCCTTTCTCACAATATAGAGAGAGAGCTAAACTAATAAAAATAAATTTATTCACTGTTTTTGTTTTTAATTATTTTTGAGCCCCCTATTAGTTGCAATTCTTTGTTAATTATAATGATACATACATGTCTGGAGGTGTTATTATTTACTAAAGGGATTGGTACAATGGAAAAATCTCAGAAGGGGATTACATAACTGCTGACATAGTTAAAGTAAATCTTGACCTTGTATCTTGTGATAACTGCTGTTTAACATCACATTATGCAATACACCTTTATTTGTACTAAAGTTGCTTTTAATTTAGTTTTGATAGGAGATATTAATATTTACATTTTACTACAAACCACAATTGACAATGATTATCTATGTCTTGTGGCTAGCTATGGATTGAAACAACTTTTAAATGAGCCTACAAGTGTTATAGATGATTCCAGTATCTATATTGATTGTTTACTTGTGAAAAGTAGGAATAAATTTGAACACAAATCTGGAACAATCAATCTGAGCATAACTAACTATAAACGGATGGTATACTTGTATGGAATAGATCTTGGTGTAAATATTGTTAAAAAAATGGACAAATTTTATATGAACCAAATAGTAAATATCATTAATCTTAAAATATATTACAAGTGTGGATTAAATCTCTTTACATAGCCAGTCCTTAAAATTCAATTTCTGTCTAAGTTAAGACAAGTTTGTGGCACAAATGAAGCAACCTCGATTTTAAACTTAAATATTTATTGAAAATATTTTACATAAATCTATGATGGCATACAAAGTCCATTTTCACTTTTTGACTGACAAATGTTTATGTTCAATAGATGATAAACTACATAGAAAGTTGAGGATTACAAAACAGGAGTTAATCAACAGTGGTTTTCCTAAAATGATCATCACAACACTTTTGGTATATAAGAAAAAGAAAGACTAGAGAAAAAAACCAATAACTATTCTGTTACATTGACTTATATAAAATCCTTTTCTGAGAAGAATCCACAGCAAGTTTGGAGTTAGAACTGTTTTTAGATGTGATAATATGCTTAGAAATAATTTATCACACCTAAAACCAAGAAAATATTACACAACTTTAACAAAAATTTTGTGTATAAAATTCCCTGTTCATGTGAATAAAATTATTATAAACAAATACCCAAGCTCGAAAATAAAGGCGTATTTCAGAACAAAAGAAGAAGGTGAAAATAAAAGAAAATCGAATTTCAAAACTGTGTGAATGTGTAAAGAAATTATCATATTGTAGATTGGAATAATGTGCACATTGTTTACAAGGACCCAATGTAAAGGAAAAGATGTTTAATAGAATCTGGTTTCATAGCTGTTGGCGAAAATCTCATTTCAAACATAAGTGATTGACAATAGTCCTGTGCAAATAGTTGCAAAGAACCTCCAGCAGTGGATTAATTTCTTCAGTTCAAGTCATCATACTAATAATATTGCCAAACCTCTCGAGATGTTCTCTGAGTGTGCCATTCACGGTAAGGAAGCAAGTTTAGATTTAGTTTAGTTTAGAAGCAAGACCCTTCGATGATGATAACCATGTTATCGAAATGTACATCAGGGATTTTCATAAGATGTTTTTATAAGATTATTAATATCATAAGATATATAATGATAAATAATTGAAAGATTTCACTGAACATTTATGCTTAAAATGGTAAAAAACATAAAGGCAGCCAGTCACATCACCTTAATCGTTTTTTATATTTTCCCTGCCACTAGATGTAGAAACAAAGAGACATCACTAGGTAAGTGAATTTTATCTGAAGTTTAAATAATAGCACCTTTTCTTAGAATATTAGTTGTAAAGTTAAGTTCTGAATAACTAAAATGGAACTGACATTGTTTGGCGTCGAGAAGAGTGGGAAAAATATATTTAAACTAATTAGAAAAATGTTCACTCTAAAATTAATTTGTCGGTTACTTAGAAAAATATTCTAATTAGTTCCTGATAATTTTAAGCTCGGAGGACCATCCACAGAAAAGCTGTGGAACTTTAATGTTTATAAAATATGTAAATACACACAATGTACAATGAGATTTAGACCAATTAATAATGTTATTTGTACTGAAAGATGTCACAGTTACCTTGAATAAAATGGCGAGTTTCCTCTGCACTTGTCCGATGCTGTAGAGAAGATCTACGTTGATACCTAGCTAGGTTTGTAGTAAGCACAGAGTATACAGTACAATTAATTACTAATTGGTCTTGTAATTAACAATAAAAGGAAAACACAAAATAAGTTCACTTTCGCGAAATAACACGCACACTGAGTTCGCACACGCGTAAGAGTCTAGAGTAGAGTTCATAACTAGTTACAAACTAAAGAGTCTTTTGAGCGAACGCTAGTTATGGTTAATTAGCGCATATTTCAAATAAAGTTGAAATACGAGAGAGCGAGAGAGAGAGAGAGAGGAGATCATAGTTCATAAAACATTTTGAACTAGATTCGTAACCGGCGTCACCACACACGTCGAATTACGCACACATCGGAGTATATGTGTTCCTTTTGAGTTGAAAAACCAGACTACCCTTAGCGCTTGTAAAGCGTTGCGTTGGCTCACTAATTAGCCCCTTCGTTCTCGATGTGGGAACCAATAAGAGATCGGTTTATAGCGATTGACCAATGGTGAAATATTTTAGAGGGACTTTGAGGAAATGTATTGTGGGCTTACGTCATTGACTTTGCAACAATTTCCCATTGCATGGTTTTCACACGGGAAGTATCGCGATCATATTGAAGGGGCACGAAGAAAATCAATAAATTATCAATTCTGCACTTAACAGACATATTGTAAAATGGCATCTTTGATACATAGAAGCCCCTTGACGGACGACAACAATAGTAGTTGATTATTATATATATATATACATGTGTATGTGTCTGTGTATTATATATCACCCCACAATGGCAAAATGTTGCCATGTTAAAATAATGAGACTTTTTCCAACTAACATTGTAAGGGTTTGGACAATGGCTATTATTTTAATGAACACTTTACAGCATAAATGGAACTGAGAAGGGTTGTTTGTGTAGAGTAGTAGATTTGTAGAGAGACTGACAGGATGAATTGTGTGGGGTAGGGAGGAAGGTTTGTTACTGTACTGTCTGATTCTGACCTAATAGTCATGTGACTCATACTTTTCGCAGATGTACTACAATAGAAAAACATTGTATGGGATTTTATTTTGGTAAAAAAACGAAAACAAAAATATAAATCTAATGAAAGGTTTGGATAAAGCATGTTTAATTTTGCTGCTTGAAGTAAGTCCGTGAAATTATATTACGACCAGGAGTAAAGGTAGTTTTTGCAGACTAGTTTTGACATGAAAATCGTGTGTTAGTCAATTTTGAATAAAAATCATATATTTGATGAATTATGAAAATATGAAATAACTAGTGTGGAGGATATCTATTGGTAGTACATGTTGTATGCATGTATGTCTAGCACTGGTACTTCATATAAAGTGACACGCAAAATATATAAAAAAAAATCAAAATTGGTCAAAAATTGAAAAGGTTCAATTCTTTAGTTTCCTCAATGTACTCTAAAACTCTACATTCCGTTTCATCCACATACTTATATGAGTCATTCAATTAATGCAAACCTTTAATTACAAAGAAATAATATTTACAATTACATATTGATTATCATAGTTTGTAGATAACACACTATCAAAAATATCATAAAATTTCTTTGCTATGAATTCAGTTTGTGAATTCCATAGATTTGTGTCAAAGTTTTGAGAAATAAAATCAGTTTTTGATTCCATTAAAAAAAATGAATTAAAGTGATCAAACAAACTATTAGAATGTTCGAAGTCATATTTTATTTAATGTTTAACAATAAAAAGAGTTATTTCACCTTCTTATTCATTATCTCTACACATTATTATCAAGTGGAAAGATAGTGTGTTGAGTGTGTTGTGACTAGTTGTGCAATAATATTGTTGTTAATAAAAAGGTGTATGCAGTATAAATATGTGTGACTATAGATGAATTAAACTCACAATCGTGACAAGCAAGCTCTTAGAAGGAACATCATGGCACCCAAGTATAAGTTGACCTACTTTGCTCTTATGGGCATAGGTGAACCTCTCAGGTTTATCCTTGCCTACACAGGTGAAGATTTTGAAGATTTCCGTTTTTCATGGGAAGAATGGCCGAATATAAAACCAAGTAAGTAATTGTTTTTATGTTTATCTATTTTTGGGATTTTGTGTTCTAATAGGAAAGTTGACAAGATTTAAAATATATTTCGATCTATTCATAAAGTATGAAAATGTGTCATTAAGTTTCTCTGTGTATTTGAATAATCATTGATAGAGAGTTTAGGATAGTATAAAACTAATATCCCTCTGCAGTGGTAATAATATTGAAAAAATATAAATAATTAAATAATTTTACTGCCCATTAAGATGACAGAAACTATGTAGTTTCAATAATCGAAAAATAAAAATGAGTGAAGTGCAATATAGGTAAACAATAATGTATTAAAAGAATTGTGTATTATTTATCAATCTGAAATAATGTTTATATCGATGTTTCCTAGCATTTAATTTTGGCAAGAAATCTCTACAATTCACCCAAATGTTATATGAATTATTTATTTTGTTGAAATTACAATTTTGGGTTGAGGTATATTAAAAATTTAATTATAAATATTTAATATTCTGTGGCACTCACTTACTCATAGATATATCAGTATTCAATATTCAAATTTTATGTTTGAGAGTAAAAATTTGTATGGTTCTTTTTTATGTTGTTGTTGATTCTGTTACAATCATAATAAAAATCTGAATATTTTAGCATAAATCACAGATGATATTTTAAGTATAATTACTGCAGAACTACAGACAAAAATTGGGCTACATGCTCAACTCCTTCAATGTAAAAAATTGATGAGAATTTTTTAGTAGAGATTTAAAACACACAGTTTTTTGGCAGATTTTTACAAAATATATTGTTATAAAGAATAAATGAATATTTTATAGTTCTGGAAGGGTGGGTGGGTGCTATAATAGCAATTGCATTAGTTTAACTTTCTTTTTTAACATTAACTTAAGTAAATAACTTGAGTCAATTTATATGAACATTTCTTATATAAAATTATGTTATGTTTGATAATATTGTTCAATGTTGTATTAATGGGGCAAATAAAAGTGTATCATAGATATCCGTGATATACAGTATAACCAAACAAAAACTTTACAATTTTCCTAAAACCTAACATTTTAAAATGTACACAAAGATAGTTTCTTTACTTTTAGTACCTAGTACTAGATTATGCTTTCATTGTTTTTTTTGCTGAGGTTATGATTTTTCATGAAATTCTCCTGTTTTTTAAATTTCTGTTATTAAATTTATATTATTGTTAATAATGCACAAACTTATCACGACATAACTTTCAAATCATAGTAATTGTAAACATTAAATTGTAGTTCATAATAATGTACAAAAATAATTTATATAAAATATAATTTGATATTAGTTGTATATATATTAGTTATAATCATGAGTTTGAGATACCAGTGTATACATACCAGGTTACCAAAAAGTCTGGGTACAGCTTAATATTTTTACAACCATAGCAGATAACATCTATACACTTTGCACAGTGTTATATGACTATGTAAACTACTTTTTCTTTCTATTACCATGACATGCCTACCATGAGGGGACGGCCCACAGTGGAAGTGATGGAAATCTTAAATGTAAGTATGGGTCGAGTTATACCTTATATTAAATAGCTCAGTTAGTAGAGTTGAATGCCACAATCCACATCTCAATAGGACGATTGTATAAGAAATGGCGGGGTGTATTAGGTACACATCGCAAACTACATTATGCGCTGCCATTTCTATTGCATGTCATGGTAATAGCAAGAAAAAGTAGTTTGCATAGTCATATAACACTGTGCAAAGTTTATAGATGTTATCTGCTATGGTTTAAAAAATATTAAACCATACCCAGACTTTTTGGACACCTGGTATATTATAGTGGATTTAGGCATTCGATTTATCTTTGTTTAATTATTCTTCTTAACTTATTTAATATTAAAGTTGCTCTGTGATATTTGTACATAGTTACAACATTCAATTTTACATCAATTAATTGGTCCAGAGGAATAAAATATAGGTTTTATTATTTAAATTTAAATATTTAAATCCTTCAATATATCGGCTATTTACTCTTGTTAATTGTTTCCCTTTAGTCAGAAACATTCAGTAAGTAATATATTTAATAATATGTCCATGTTTTCTTATCACAAGGAAGACAATAAAGACTCTATTATCAAATAAAGACACATATATGAGTATTTGTCTAAGTGAATCTATTTTTAATAAGACTTGTTAAAATAAATAATTCCTATCTTTTAAGAAGGTCAAAATACTTGAAACTTGTATAATAATCTTAAACTGCTTAAAGAAATGTTTAAAAAAATTACTTCTAAATCGTTGAGAAAAGCTAGTTTTTGTAGTTAATGATGCTTTCTTCACTATAATTACAAAGGCTAGTGTATTTCTGTAAATAGAAATAGGTCTATAGTACTGCAGATTTAATACAAGTTATGAGATGTATGTAGATAACTAGTCAGAGTTCATAATACTAATCAAAAAAAATATTAAACAAGTGATCAGTTTAAAATAATGGTTTTCCACAAGTCAAGGTAGATAGTGAATCTGGATCATTACATACAGGACAGTAGGTAAGTATAGAAATATAGAAACAGCTACATATTATACATATAGAAACGGTTCCACTCCATTATTATAGTTTATTAATTTTAGAATCTAGGAGATTTTTATTTGATGTTTATTAATTGTAGAGAAAGAGAGAATGAAAAGTGTACTACCACTATGGTTTTGTTTTATTGCAATGTGAGACTACATTGTATTATAATTTCTTGTGTAAGAGTATGAATTTTAATATTATTGATTACTTTTAATTTATTTATATCAGTGTTTGTTTTTTATGTTTAAATTTTACATGTTTATTGTCATATCTTATGCAAAAACATATCTTTGTTTCTACAAGATAGAAAAACTAAATGAAATAAGAAATAAAAAACGTGCACTCATCAATGCAAACATATTGACCTTAGCTATCTCTCTAGAGTGGTTCACTAGGATTTTTTATACTAAATACAGAGTGTTTCTAAAATGTATACCACAAGATTTTTCTAAAATGTAATGAAATTTTATTTACCTTATTGTTTAGCCCAGAATATTATAAAGCAATAGAAAAAGTTTTATTTTTGTGCCTACCTTTAAAAATATCAGAGTATATTACAGAGTACATTAGGTTTTGTTATTAAATAATAAGGATGGAAGTTTACGGTAGTGGCACGTGTAACATGTGGAAAATTTTTGATATGCGACACTATTGTTACAAAATCTGTTCTTACTAAAATCTGTCAGGTGGCACCACAATCTGTTCTTACTATGGCGCAACTGCATACTGCAACATCTAAAGTTATGACATCGCTGAGTTGATGTCACAGCATTAGTGTTGTTGTACGAACAGCCCTTAACAATATGATGTTAATAACTTTGATGATTTAGTTAATAGTAATGTATCTACCACTACCAGAAATACAATAGTGGGAATCTGAATATTTTTAAAACATTTTGTAAGCTGAATGTGCTGACCTACTTGTTCTGATTTGATAGAAATAATGAAAACAGTATTTAAAATATTAAACATTAGAATATTTTTGAAATATTGTTGGGGCAGTTCTAAATTAACTTGTTAAAATTTAATAACAAATTAGTTTTTGAAATATTTTGTTAATCCTAAATAAAATATAGGTTGTAAAAAAGTACAGTACCTATTCAATTTTTGAATATTTTAGATATATAAAATCTAATATTTTGTTGTCAATTACTAAAAGAAGTGTAATTGTGTTTTAGACACACCATTTGGTAAAGTACCAGTGTTGGAAATAGACGGTGGAAAACTTACAATAACGCAATCTGTTCCAATCTGCCGGTACCTTGGTAGGCAGATTGGCATTGCTGGGAAAGATGCTTTAGAAGACTTGAACATTGACAGAATTGTTGACATCATGTGGGATATGCGACCACGTAAATATAACTTAATTATTTAGGATTAGTGTTTGTATTGTAGATTAGTTTATGGTTTATGCATATGCAGAACCTGGATTACCTCCACCACTAATTAATTCATTGTATCTGCATTTGGGGTACAGTTTGTATATGATTAATAAGACAGGTCAACTTTTAATATGGAACTACATCCAGTTTGTTAAAATAGACTTAATATTAAACTAAACGTGCATAAATTGTATTGTGTGTACATAGTGTTATTTATTTTAAAATGTAAAAGAGTTTATCCATTTTGGTAAGAAAAATAACAAATAAAAAAATTTCAAAGTACAATTTCATTACGATATCAAAATTGGATGATTAAAAAAGAAGAGTGATGATGCTAGAGACCTGCAGACGACTAACATACCGTCGAAACCGGTAACCCACTAGGACATTTAAGGTTTGTTGACATAAGATAAGAATTACTTAACAATTGATTGAAAAGTATTTTTGTTCAATGGTGCAGATTTTACTATTTTTTCTTTCATGATATTGATGTCCGAAATAACAGTAGGCTATCTGCTAGATGAAAGGTTTTTGAATTAATCAAACCATAAATCTTTTTTTTATTATCTTGGTAACCATTTACAATAACGAAAAAACTATAGCTCACCTTAAAAAGGTAATGTCAATAGGCATGGTTCAGTAAAGGTTTTAGTAGCTCTGAATCTGGACTACTATTTCCACTTTCAATCTTGTATCCCAACATAGTAATAGACTTTAATTAATATTTACTTTTCATTTAATTTTAGTGTTAGATCTAATTTCTTAATATCTGATAAATGTTAGCATAATTATGGTCATGCTCATCTTGATTTACTCTACAATCTATAATATCATCTACATATGCATAAAGATTCTCTGATTTATTATTACTCACTGAAAAGATGATACCCCAATTTTAATACCAAATTGTATTATTAATTGGAATCTAATAACTTCCACTAGATATATTGATAATACTGAAAATAAAATACATAGAATCTCTGTCTTATATATCTGGCAGAGGGTATGTGTTATAAAGTAGATATTTATGGTTTGAGAATTATCTATTGCTAACGGTATGTATCATTTGTGATGATTACAACTTGAGCTCTCTATGCAATCTACTCTCTTCAATTTTATTATTTCTTCAGCTACTAAACTTGACAATCAATAAAGTTTTTATCTCTGAGTGAAAATTATATTATGAGATTTGGTTGTTATAGGTCTGATAACTGGATTTAGATTACTAAAGAGAGGTGGTAGTTCAATGTTTGTAAGGGAAACAAACATAACACAATACCATGTGTTTTGCGCCTATGGTATTTTCATACCATCAAAAGTTCCCTATATTTGGGAATGTGGTCCCAATATATTGTGACCTACTATATATCATCAACACTTAAATCTCTTATAACTGCAACTTTTACTTCTAGATATGAATCTACTAGAAGACTTATGCAGTAACATTAAGTAAATTAATGACAATGCAGTAACTTATAACATTAGAAAATAAAATGGTCCTTTTGCCATTGAGACTTTTCCACTTCCAGGAAAAGCTTTTTGCCATGGAAAAATTACTGACTAAAAAACCTAACCTAACCTAAGCCAGATTCTGCCAGACCTGTTCCCTGGCATAAGAGTAAAATTGGGTCTAGAGAATCTCTTATTCGCTGGGTGGCGATCTATAATACTCGAATGAAAATGAAGAAGGAGCACTCTTGTTAGGAAGGTGGGCCCAACTCACACCAAAATTTCTCTGGGGAGTGTGGAGCTGCTCAGGGAGTTTAGTAGTGTATTGAAGCAATGGAGAGTCAGGATCTGTTTAAAATTTGCTGATATTTGATTTTATCAGGATTATTAATAGTTAAAAACTCTATCATATTCAGATAATTTTGTTCAATAGTTTACTGTTGTAATTATCGTTTGTTCTATTATTTTGTTTATTTGGTATTATTACTGACTTTAAAATATATATTATATGATTATTACTTGTTAAGATTTTGTTAAAATATTTGATTGCTATTTATTTATCTATGTAATATTTATGTATATAATTGTAATTTATTTAATGTATGCTACTAATTAAAATTTTATATATTGTGTGATGTATTTTGAAGGTTGTTGATCTTGTTGTAAGGCCTCATGTATATACTGTTAATCTAATTTGACTTTGCTATAAATTTGTAAAACTATTATTGTTAATACATAAAAGAAGGAGTCCAGAATTGATGGGGGAGGTGGGGGATTTGTGAATTCAGCACAAAATCTTTTTCGAAACTTTTGTTAGTGAGACTTAAGAGCAACCGTCATGTGAAATTTTCATTTCTTAGGTCACATAGTTGGATGAGTGGTATATTCGAAATAGTAACAATTCATAAAGGAAGAAAAAAGTGATTCTGAAAGGGGAATTTAACACTTAAAATAATTTCATAGAGATTAAATTTTTCAAAATTAATTTTTAGTGAGCACCTTGACTAAGAGCAGCCTACATATAAAATTATAACTGCCTAGGTCTTGTGATTTTGTTGTAACTGTGATGGGTGGCATTGAGATCCAATATATAATATTATGTGCACAAAACATCATAAGTTTTGCTTTTAGGCAAAAGATAAATATAAAGAGCTTAAATTACCATTGTACTACTATGATTACTAGAGTATTATTAATATGTGACAAATTTTTTAAACTTTATATTTTAATAAATTTTACAGTTAAATGCATCTTCAAAGATTAAAAGCTATACTTGACACTTCCATTATATTTGAAAAAAAGTTCTACGATTTTCGTTTGTTTTAGTAATAGCTTCTGAAATCATGGGTTGGATATAGCAAAACAATAAAATGTTAATTATAATTTCAATTATTATTAAAAAAAAAAAAAAACCTCTAAATACATTAAATTTTTTCTCTTTTCTCTTCTATTTTCAAACGAAACCTTAATTTTGTTTCTAAAATATTAATGTTATAGTTCTACAAAATGACAAGTTGTACAAGCAATACTTTTTCAAAAACAAATTGAATAGGCAACAGATTTTGTTTATTGTGTTACTTTATAAATATTTATTATAATATTATCTTTCCTCTATTTATTACATGTGATAATATCATTATCTATATCACAAACTATCATTAAGTTATGTGTATGAAGTCACATTATTTTGCAGCCCTTGATGCAATCTTTCAAGAAAAAGATGAAAAACTAAAGACAGTCAAGAAAGAAACCTGTCTAAGGGAAACGCTTCCATTTTACATGAACAGGTTAGAAGCGATTGCTAAGGAAAACAATGGTTTCTTGGCTAATGGTAAGGTGAGTGTTAACTATTGAAAATTAATAAACTAAAATTTTTAAAGGGAAGGTCTTAAAACACTTTTGTTCTTAAAATTAAAATACAAATAATTAAAAATTCAATTCAAAATAGCTTCACTTTAAACAACGGTATTGAAATAAAATGGAAATAATTTTAACTCAATGTGGAGTTGGTCAATAGCCAAGTTTAACTGTAAAAATCTGAGATGATGATGACTATGTCGTTGAAATGTACATTAACGAAAATGGAAAATGTACAAATGATTTTTTTTAAAGATGGAACGAACAGACTCATATAACCTCAAAATAATGTTATATCTTTTAATATGGCCATTCTGTGAGTTATAAATAAATATTTCTTTTTTAGTTTTGTCATATTTAATGACTTAGTAAATCTGTAACAATACCTCTATAGTATGTCATTTATTTTAATGGAATTATTATTGTACAGTGATGTAAATTCTATTTTTATATTTATATATTTAGCTGTACTTTAATAAGTTGTTGCAATTCAAAATAAAAAGTGGTCATCAATTCTTTTAGTTAGTAAATATCATTTACTAATTTATAATTTTAATCTACTTAACATAACCATTTTACAATCCTTTAATAATCTAAATGGTCTATTTCAGTTGTCTTGGGCTGATATTTACTTTGCTGGTGTCACTGAATATTTTTCAATTATAGCTGGAGGTGAGATCACAAACCCATACCCTACATTAAAGGCACTGAAACAAAAAGTTTTGGAGTTTCCAAAAATCAAAGCTTATGTTGCCCAGCGCCCAAAGACTGATATATAATATGCAATAGTACATGTTTTCATTTGTTATTTTGTTTATGAAAAATAAATATAGTTAACCATATGCTTGATTTTCCTTTGTTATCTAAAAGATCTTCTTTAATGTAGTAATATTAGATAAGTTCATGATTTAAGGTATGGTTTGTTGAAGCAAGGGAATGGTGACTTGCACGGCTGGTTTGTTGGTGGAAATAAACAGAAGGATGTAATTATCAGAAATAAATACTGTATGACATATTATTAAATATATTTCAAGTATAATTATTGTAATACATGCTTTTTTGAATTTTTGAAATATTGCCATAAGAATATATGATATAAAAGAAGCAACATGATTGGTTGAATGATTATAAATGGGATTACGTGATTAGTTCTAAAAAATGAAGAAGAGTCAATGTGAGTCAAATTAAAATCTAGAGAGATATTTAAAAATAAAGAGAAAATAAATTATCAAATGTATCAAGAAGAATATTTTGTAAGATAAAAATGTTTAGGTTTAATGTAGAATTATAAATTGAATGGGATTTCGTGTATATGTGATGTTAAACACTTGTTGTTAAGCGGAAATAAAATCGTGTTTGAGAAAGCATGGTTTATTGTGCAAGCGTTTTGTGAATTGGAGTCAGTTGAAAAGAGGCGTCTGGAGCAGATAGATGTGTCACAAGTTCGGTGAAAGTTTTTGAGAACAATGTAACTCGTTTTAAAATGTCTTTAGTGGTGAAAATAATTTAGACAACTAATAAATATAGAAACGTATGAACTATAAAGTGAATAAACAGTTAATCGAGAGACAGTGTTTAAAGTTACAGACGTATTTTCATTAGTAAGGATTTATGTAGAACAATGTATATTATAAAAAGTGACATTTTTTTAAATAAAATAGGGACATATAAGTATACAATAGAGACGTGTGCTTAATCAAAACAATATAAACATTTGAGAAGTGAATCGTTCATGTAAAATGACAAGTTATGCATGAGCAAAGGCATATCGGACTATAAAAATGGCGGTAAGCAATGCGGCAAACATGTCTTTCAACAGTGTGACAATATTTGAGCGAGCATGACCAATTTGTGAGGTGTTTCATAGACTAAAGTTTAATAAACATTATTCTAAATAAGAATTTTATTTGAGTAAAATAGAATTCTCGAAAAGTGTGACTGATATAATGCCAGTAAAAATCTCACCACATGCGAAAAATGGCGGAGTTTCACCAGGAAGCCGACACATCAGCGATCTTCAAAGAATAAACTATCTTTCAACAAAGGACTGATAACAAGTGTTAAAGAACACATCAAATCAAATATTGTTAAACCATTTAAGATTAATTATTACACAAAGCTGTAAGTTTTATAATTTTGATATTTTCTCAAATAATAATTTTTTGTTTTAACCCTTTGAAGAGTACATGAAAATACCGATTAACAAGTACGGCCGTTCTTGAACGTTCTCTGTGCTGTTTGCGTAAATGAGTATGGACGTTCCGGAACTTTTTAGGTAACGTCTGAGCAATAAAAGTATTTATCATAAAACAAATTAGTCATGGCTTATTGTGTTGTCACAATTCAACAAGAAATAGTATTAAGAACAGATGAAATCGGGTTTTTCACAATTGTAAGGCAGGACAACTCCAGGGGGCGTGGTTTCAGGAGAATTCACCATGCGTATTGATTGGCGCGTAAATGTAGGCGATGGCATCGTCTTCTCCGCGGTTGTTTCCCCCCTACACACACCTGTGCCTATGTTCCTTGTCTAGTATAAGTGATTTGTATCATTATATTATGTTACGTATATTATACATCAAACATGAAAAATTAAACACTACAAAGCTTTTTTACAGATTCCCCTCTGTCTAGTCTTTTGACACATTTAGCCGCGTCTCAAACGAAACCAACACACGATTCCAAGAAAATTGAAAAGAAATGTTATATTTTCCATAATGTAGGCTATACTAAATTGATTCGTGGAAAAAAAGCGGCCCATCAAACGTTTTTGTCTGTGTAGGAATGTCTGCTATACCGACGGGTGACAATGCCACGGTGTTTTTATGCCGCCGACAATGGGATACCGTTATCAGCAAACGAAACCAACACACGCTTCCAAGAAAACTGAAAAGAAATGTTATATTTTCCATAATGTAGGCTATACTAAATTGATTCGTGGAAAAAAAGCGGCCCATCAAACGTTTTTGTCTATGTATGTCTGCTATACCGACGGGTGACAATGATTTTTCAGTGCAAATTTTTTTTAAAGTACATTTATCAGTGTAAATTTTTATTCTTACAAGTTTTTAACACAATATTATTATATTATTATACATTTGTAACCAATAAAACAACTATTTTCAAATTTTTTTTTCTTACTCCTTGACAACAATTTTCTTGTAAATACTTACTAACCAGCTGTTGGCTATTTGGGACGTTCAGGAACGGCTGCACTCGTCAAAGGGTTAAAATAAAAAATGTCTACTGCCATGTATAATTTTGTTCAGATAAAGTAATTTCAATATAATAAAAAACAGATGATACTAATCTGTTTGTCTTAACAAATAATTTTTTTAGCAGTTGCAACCATTAAAGTAAATTCAATAATCAAGATTTTGACCTTCTTAACACATATAGATAATGTAAGGTTGACCCAGGACCTGAAAATTTTTATTCACTAAAAACATAGGTTATACATGTAGAAACAATGTTTGAGTGTTTAAAAAAAATTGGATGGTCCTTACCTGTAATTAGTGCCGATAAATTTTTGGAGTTCATGAACTCTACCCGCAGTGTTGGCTCTGCGCAATAGTAGAAGGCGCCTGCAACACCCACCACAATCCCTCGCGACTGAACCGTGCTATTCATTTGATATATGCTCTGTTGAATGTTAGTCTGTTCACTTTTTGTATTTAGCAATAAAAAGTAATATATTATAATATAAGCAGTCACAATGAATAATAAATGTGTACGAAACGAGAACACGTTGCGAGCAAGACTCGAAACCAACTAATTGAACGGACTGAAACATCGACAGACCAATGAGTCACCAAAACAAAAAACAAATCTTCTTCAGAAACTTCTAAAATAAAAAATTATTTCCTACTAGAAACGTAAACATTCCTTCTAGATAAGAGACAATGGTAAACAATTTGACAGCGAGCGCCATGGAATCGCCTCCCTCTCACCATCGAGGGGCGGGAACCAAAAAGTGATCATAGTGCGAGTATTGTAAGGGTATAGACAAACTCGAGACGAAGTTTCATTCATTTATTTCCAGTGGATGAGACACAGTATCCCTTAGAATACAACATTAGACTTTGAAGCTCATGAACTCCACCCGATCGGCTGGCAAGGCTCATGAATGGTAGAGGTAAAATATAATGATTCAAAGTAGGATGTATAATATATATATATATATATATATATATATATATATTATATATATATATGTATAATAAATTTTAATAAATAAACATGTTCAGTTTCAGAAAACTAAAAGAAGACTTCTAATTTTTCTTAATTACAACTCGAGTACACTTTTAAAAGGATTCACAACCCTGAACATATTTTAACTTCAATTAAAGTTTTAAATTTCAATTAAAATAATTTGGTAAACATAGTGTTACCTGGCGCCCAATAATTAATAAATATTAGTTTCATTTTTAAATTTAATTAAATTCAAACCTCCTGTTTTTATATTACTACATTATCTACAATAACTTTAAATATTAATAGAGAAGAGCTAAGTTTATGATGCGAAATATAATAAAGATAGATAAAATAAAAATTTTTTTTGATGGTAAGGTGCAAGTGGTCTTTCTCCACTGCAACACCAAATGGGGGGGGGGGGGGGTATTGTGATATATATAAATTTATCCTGACTACATTCTTTGAGCTTTGCAGGAATTGCATTTCCGGGCATTCTCCCGACTCCTCTTGCTTGCGAGAGCTCACTACTCTGGCAATCAGAGGATTATTGAAAGTATATTAAATATAGTAATTTGATCACTTGTGTTGAAGGAAAAATTCAATCTTAGTTTGATTTAAATCATTGCTGTGGGAATCAAAACAATAGCGCATGATATTCAATTAACTGATCTTTTGTAAAATGGATATAATTGGATCTTTATCCTCTACAGATTTAGTTTAAGTTAAATTTCACTCTAAGGTTGATTTATTCAATTAAAGTTTTAAGAAAAGTTAATTCAAAGAAAAGAACTGTCAAAGCCTACTGAAGTTAGAAATTATTGTATAATTATAATTGTGATTAAGCTATTATTTGTCAACGATTTGAGTTTATTCTTTTCAGTGATTGAGAAACAGAATTTAGTTCTCATCAAATAGTCAAGTATTTTTATATTATAACTGTTAATCATATAAGTCGTTTATCACTTATCTATAAAAAAAAGAAAAAAAGAAAAGGTTATTAGTCCTAGACAACTAATAACTTAGAGATGTTATTATATAAATATATGTTCACATGTTGTTCTAAACGCATGTTCAGGTGTTCATTGGCCTGCAATAAAGCAACCTTCAGATTTCCTTTTTTACCATTCTGAAGGTGAAGGAGAGAAGGCCTACATCAAACTAAAAAATAAATTTGGTTCTAAGTTGTATGACAAAGTAGAAAAATATCACAGAGAACTAGACTTCCTGAAAGTCGTTTCATTTTTTCCTTTCGTACAAGGCATTTGTAACCAAGTGTACCTTTTTTCATTAGATGATGATTCGTGAACACTTGCTGATTTGAAAATGCCAGTTTTTTAAGGCAATGAAACAAGTATTTCTTTCAGTTTTGAAATGAAGTATTTCACAGTCTAAAAGTTTAACTTATAGTTACACGACACCCAAATGTTTCAAAGTACTCTTCTGGTTGAGTTATACTGGTTTCTTACGTATAATTTTTTTTTCGATTTGACCAAATACCCAGTTTAGGGATAAAAAACTATGTACAGTCACAGGAAAGATTAGCTCAACTGTGTTTATATTAATAGGACCATCATTTGCTAACCATTTCTGTACCATAAACAGCAACATTGAGTTTTTTTTGCCCCCACACCCATCCTTAATCAGTCTTACTGTATCCGTCAAGGTTAAAATCAGCGTTTCTTAGTCTATGATAGACTGCTGATACTATTTTGCAAGACCCCTTTTGATGCTCTAGTGTTGACCATATATACAAAAACACATTTTCTGTTGTAAGTTTACTTTTAGAGGTCCCTTGGACAATGATAAAATTTAATATATATTAAATATATATATACCTGGACTAGTACCTACGTTGCTTGATCAGAGTTCTTGGGTAGTGGCAAATTGTGTTGGCAGTCAAAGGTAAATGTTGCCACATTAATGCTGTCATCTCTTAAATTGTTAAAGAGGCTCTTTTGTCTTAATGTATGGACATGGAGCTCAGTCATTATTTTAATTTTATCTTCTTTACCAACAGCTCATTTTATTTTCTCTCACAAACATAAAATAAGCCGGTTGAACATGCATCTTTAGCAGGCGTCCCAGATCCAATGTTGTACCTGGTATTGAATAAGTGACGAAAAATGCATTCTCGTAACTTGAAATGCTGTGTTAACTGTGGGATTGTATAATATCCTCAACTTTCTTATGTTCAAAGCATGAGCTAAATATACTCTTAAAGCAGAATATGTCCTGCAATAGTCTGGTTCATTACAGTTAAGAGACTCAATAAATTGCTGGATTTTTACTCTGTGGTTATTTTTCAATTGAAATACCCTACCACCTCTTCTTTTGTCTATAGGGGACTGACCTGTGTTTTTATTTTGCAGTACACAAAACTCTGTGTTTGGTGATTACAAGTATTTCAACAAACGCTTTTTTTACAAGGCTTTTTTTACCTCTGTTGTTTGAGGCACTGTAAACATAGGACATACAGTCTTTGGTTTGTGTACCGGATCATACTTATGGCCCTTAGGTATGTATCCTCCACAATGCTTCAAAATGAATGAATCTTGAACATCCTGTCTCTTGGTTTCATTTTAATAGAACTGTAGAATATCATGCATGGTAAGGCAGGAACACTGGAACGACTGGAACGGCTTCCCTTAGAGGTTACATCTTGAATATTGAGGTAGTCTTTTGGCTCAATACCTTAAACAAAATAAAAGTTATTAGGTTAGGTAAACATAGGTAAAATAACTCTATAGGTAGATGGTTTAGCATAAAGGATAGGATAGGTAAAGTTAATATATATTTTGTTATAAGGAATTTACTAAACATGGGTCTATTGGGACTATCTTATTGAATAATTTAGTTTGTTTATAGGTATTGTACAAAAGTGTTATTCATTAGCGATGAACCTAATGTTTAGATAAAACTTTTTAGTAGCCTAAGCTTACCATAAGTTTTAGTTTTTAATATGCTCTTACCTTGCAACCTTCTCTTTTTTTTTCTTTCTTAGATTCTCTAGATGATGTAGGCTTAGGAGCACAATCAATGTCATTCATGTTATAACTAAAAAGATAACGATGAATAAATTAAAAAACCGTGCAGACCTCAAATTTAGTGAGAAACATGTTTATGAGAATTTATCATAACTCAGTGCTTACCTCTAGTATATGCGGGTATTGAGGAAGTCTTAGCATTTTGCAAACTCTAATGAAGAAGAAGGCGTCCTTGTGGAATTCAAGTCGATCACATACAGCACAGTTTTTATTGATTACCATAGGCACATAATATCAGTTTTTATAATGAAATTATTTATAATAAGTTTCTATGTCTGAGTTGTACAATTAATCTTTAACACCTAAACCTTTACACAAAATTGATGTTCGTGTTCAGGGATTTATGTAATAGAGGCGGTTTTGACCATTCATTGGTCTGATTTCTATATAATTCAAAATAAAGTAATTTCACAATAACAGATCTACTGTGATAGAAACTAAACCAGTTTCACTATGACAGAACGTACATGAACAGAAAATGAAGACTTCACTATGAATGGGCATAATATGAAATAAAAAAGAAGTGGAAAGTGAAACAGGTGTTGCATGGAGTAAAACTAATCTTGTACAGGTACTACTTTCCCTTAGCATGGGTTGGAAGTGTCCCCTAGAGCCTACAAAACGGAATATACTCAGCAGAACTGCTTAAATATAGGTTGCCATCAATGAGGGTGAACAAGGACAGGCTAATTAAAGACCTTGACCAATAAGAATTGACTGAGGTGATAAAGTTCCTTTTGAAAAAGTTTTGGAATACTTGAGTTGCACTTGCATAAAGAAAGTGTGGGAGTATATTAGTATGTGAATGGTATTTTGTTAGGAATTAAAGTTATAGGCTAAAAGTGGGTATTTTAAAAGAAAGAGTATTAATAACTAATGTAGGGAGTAGAAATTGTTTATAGCATCCCAGTTTTGCAATGTTATTGAATTATTTAATTTGTATTTTACATTATGCATTAAAGTCCAATTCAAACATTTTAATTCTTTTAATTTAATTCTATTCTTTTAAAGAAAAATATTATTAGACTGATTAATAAATAAATAAAATAATAATTACTTATGGAAAGAATCAATTACACGATAAGAAAATAAAATTCTAATTAGATTTTTTTAATACATAGACAAATTTTATCTTCCTTAGCTTTTGTTGGGTCAAAAGAAAGATGAATTGTTGTGATATTGGACTGTGGTTAAAGATAAGGTATATATATGGTTGGTCATTGATTATGGTTAACTCACAATCAACACCTGCTCTGTGTAGGATTAACATCATGACATCCAAGTACAAGTTGATTTATTATCCCATCAAAGGCTTAGGCGAACCCATCAGGTTTTTACTTTCCTACTTGGGAAAGTAAAAGTCTACTTGGGATTTTGAAGTCTACCATTTTAAAGAAGAAGACTGGCCAAATATAAAACCATGTAAGTAATTGTATTGGGGTTATCTATGTTTTTAATCTTAATAATATTTCACGCCTGCTTATACAGGAAATGGAGTAAGCATTCTTTATCTGATTTATAACATCGTCATGTTGTAGAATTATCAATATATCTGGTTTTGTTGCTTTCCTGAATCTGGATCATTAGTGTTGCCCTTGTATTTAGCTTATAGCACACTGTTGTTGGACCTTGTTGAAATGTTAATAAACTAGTATTTACTCGTATGCCTAAATCTTTTGTCTCTCTGAACACCAACATCAGTTCATGTGTTGTTTTCTTACTATTCCTACAACAGTGTTAGCTAGTGGATTATTCTTACTTAAGTTATTAGCTACGGTAGTGGTACAGATATGTAAATTTATCAACAATTGCATTACATACAATGACTATTATTGATTAAACCATTCTCTTCAATATATTGCTGACCTTATTTACTTATTAGTTTCATAAGGTCCTAGTTACTGCTTTCCAACATGAACCTCCAGATTGACTGAATAATCCAAACAACATAGTGCCAATATTTTAATCCCACAATCGGCTGGGTTTGAGGGAATGTATTTATTATCTGAATGAACATTTGCCTCTGAATGTGTCAAGTATCTTATCTACTATTACATATTCACTTGGTGAATATCCTGTTTTACATCTCTTAATGAAGGATGAAGTATCAATCATATTATTACAAGCTCATCAACTACCATATGCTGTTGGCAGTCTTCAATATCATCACAGTGTAAAGAAAGAATCTAAAATCTTCAGACTCATCACACACCTAAACAGATCAGTAATATAAATTAACAATCGATCATATTTTAGTGGGAGGATTTTGAAACACCATATAAAATAGACAGACAGCAAGAAAGTCCTTTGTTTGTCAGTTGTAATAATAAGATAGACTCAGTATTATTGTAATCATAATTTATTAATATATTTAAATACCGGGGGCCATCTATAATTAAATTGTAGTAAATTTGTTAATATAAACATATTTATATTATCAGATCTTTTAATTTAAAATGACAACTGTACAATATTTTATAATGCAAACAGGTTCTGTAAATTCATTATATTTAGTGATAAGGAATCAAACAGCACTTGTCACATATCATTAAACATCATTACTGTGATTTAGTAGTATACAAAATCCAGATATTCCTTATTTTAGAAATATATTGAAATTAGTGATATTTTTATTTGTTTTCCTTAATTTATCATAAATGAATAGGATTAGAGTACCCGGCACTTGAGATCAAGATTGGAGTGGGGGAAGGTGGGGGTAACCACGTGTCCTATGCCCCTCCCCTTGCCCCTCCACCTGCCCTTCCCCTTGCCCCTCCCTTTGCCCATCTGCCATTTTGGTGACGTAATTTGTTGCATTGCTCTGTTACTGTTGTTGTCGTCACACATGTGACGTCATACACTTAACTTTTTTTTCCTAGTGGGATTCGAACCTGTGAAGTTATGATTTGAAGGCAGACACGCTACCGACTGAGCTATCGTGCATAGTATTACGCATTGTATATTTAATATAGTATATAAGTCTCCATGTTGTTGAATAATTAGCCATTAATGTAGAGTACACTTAGTTCTATTATGTTAAACACCAAGTCATATGAAATGTTAAACAGTACGCTAAACCGTAAGGTAAGGCGAACCGAGTTTTTTGCGCGTGCACGAAAAACTCGCGTACACCTTACGTTACGGGTCCAGCTCGTACCTTCTACCCACCAATTTGTCTCCCCTGTCAGATGAACGGGGTAAATAACATGAAAACTTGTAGAATGTTTTAATAATTTATTCTCTGCCTCTCACTCTATATAACAATAGTGTTACAATAATATTTGATCTTTGATTTATCCATTGAATACCGTTAATTTGTACCGTGACCAGTATCTACTGTGCCAATATTTTTACGTTATGGTATCTTCCAAAATGATACACTTCACCTAGTTCGTTAACGAGTCCGTTCGGACAACAGTACAGCCGTAACATGTTAAAACTCAGTTCCAGCAGAAGTATGGCTAAACAAGCTGTGAAAAAATCTCGATTGGTAATCAGATCATTTGTAATTTTAATGAAGCGTCCGTTGAAACCGATAGATGTGAAATTGCATATATCGAAACTGAAATCCACTCCGATTTTCTCCGTAATCTCTACATCACCGAACGGCCAATCCTGTGGATGGAAACAGTAAAATAAAATTTTCTCTTCGGCACTCTTTTTTGAAATGTTTTTACGCAGCTCTTTGTTGATCGATAACCTACCTCAAATTCTCATGTTCTCTAAAAAGTGGTACTGAAGATAATCTAAAAGTTGTTGAAACGTCGATGGCTTGTCGTGCGTGAAGAAACCTAATAGTCATTCCACCTCGTCTTCATCGTGATAGATAATGGACACATCACGTACACTCCTCGAGCCACCGTAAAACGACCTGTATGACTTTGAATATTAACATTTCTGCAGAAAGAAGTAAGATAGCTCCAGGTCCATTTCAAAAAAATCCTGCACCTGTAACATGGTAATGTGATCGACCATATTATATAAACTAGTTAGAAAGTGCACTGTGTATGTGTGTGTGTGTGTGTGTGTGTGTGTGTGTGTGTGTGTGTGTGTGTGTGTGTGTGTGTTGTAATCTTATTTGTAATGACTGAATAAAAATACATAAAAACACTACAAATATTTAGTTTCACAACTATATAAATTAAAACATGATATAATCTAGAGCTATGAATATAAAAAGCAAGAGTGCGGGTTGCTTATCTTGAACAAGTTTCCTCTTCAGCAAAACCAATTTAGGAAGTTGTTGTTATGATAAAACTAATTGCGAATTATTTAGCAACCCGTATACAAATACAAAACGCTGAAAGGATCTGAGGACTTGTGGAGAGGTAGTTTAGCATTTATGTTAAGAATATTTAATGTAATATTTCTCGATACAATAGTTATCATTCACTAACTGACATTTACGTTAGTAAGTTTACCATTTGTGCTAAGAATTTTTCATGTAATATTTCTCGGTTCAATAGTTGTCATTCTCTAACCTGTTATGAGAGGTTAGTTTGACATTTATGTTAAGAATTGTTAATGTAATATTTCAGGTTAGTTTGACATTTATGTTAAGAATTTTCATGTAATATTTCAGGTTAGTTTGACATTTATGTTAAGAATTTTTCATGTAATATTTCGGGTTAGCTTGAGGTTTATGTTAATAATTTTTCATGTAGTATTTCAGGTTAGTTTGACATTTATGCTAAGAACTATTCATGTAATATTTCTCAGTTCAATAGTTGTCATTCTCTAATTTGTTACAATACTTTGCAGGGACTTGCTGAACTCGTTTCAAGCTCTGCGGCGGGCCGGCTACACTTGGGTTGAGTGGGAGTATAGCACCTCCGTAAACTTTAGGAGGGTTAACGTGGACGGTACCCCATATGGACATGGTGGAAGATCAATGTCATAGGTCGCTCCACTAGAGCCCACCCTACCCGTATTAGCCATCACACCCATCCTGATACCAGAAAGACCACCTTGAGCCCATTGGGCACCCTTGAGTCGACAGCCTACACCTAGGATACATCCACCACCACCATACACACCAAGGTCACAACGACACCGATCACCAAGACCACCACTATCACCATACACAAGACCATCACCAACACCACTATCACCACTAGCACTAACACCATCCACAAGACCATCACCATATACACCATAATGACACCGACAACATACACCAACATCACCACCATTACCAACACCACTATCACCACATACACCACCACTATCACCATCCACAAGACCATCCACAGACACCGAAACACTTAATGACATACTAGATATACTGCAAGAGGTACTCGAGCAAGATAGTACATTACAAAACCCTGGGCCATCGACAAATTCTGAAACCCTGCAAGAGGTATTGGATTCACTTCAGTACCTCGAGCAGGATACTCTACAACAACCACAAAATGAGCAAGAGGTACCGGACACTGCAACACAGGTACCCGATTTATTCCAGTACCTCGAGCAGGATACACCATTGGAGGCTCTCCCATTCTTCCCGGAAGCAGATAAGATAGACATCACTGACGAAGACATTGAGGAAATTTTGCGGTATGTCTAACCCTTGTGAAAGGTGTAAAACTGATGGTAGGCCTCTTTAAGAGAGATTCTCAACGACACCATGGGATGGCTACGCTGGCCCTCTGTGGGCTATAGGCTCTAGCTGGTGATGGAAGGACCTTCACATTGCTCAGATAAATCTGACAGCTGAACATGTTCTTTTATCTAGGAATAGCCCCAATCCATCGCTATCCCTGTGACCACCAATCCATTACAATACTGTGGTCCCCAAAACCCTATTGTCTATTATGTAAAATAGACACGCACGTTACAGGCTATCGGTCCTCTACACAAACCACAATGTTCTAAATTTTAACGAATTATTGTAACAGGATAGTATATGTCTACAAGGTAAAAAAACGACCTCTATATCTCTTTTGTAGCAAATTTTACACGACAAAGTATCGTGCGTAGAGTCGGCATTATTCCAATTGAGGGCTGTCGTCGAAGATTGTCGACGAACATGTTCCAAAGCCCTTATGTAACGACATCCTGTCCTAGACCATCAGGTATGTTTACTTATAGGGTCTTCGTCCGGCTCCCAATCTTTAAGACCCAATCCACAAGCATAACAGCATACACGATCTTCAAAGCCTTGATAAAATAATCCAGCTTCGGACAATTTGGCCAGTGACAAAGGGTGTTTCCAATTTGAATAGGTATTCAGCCGCGCAGCGTATGTAGAGTATCCGCTGTGACATAAAGAGTGATGCAATCCGTCATCATGTTCTTTGCTGGCGTCTTCGTTCGATACTGAAACAAGACTTGTCCTCTGTGTTTTCACGGGGTTGGAACCGTCACGTGGTACATACGTACCTCGTGTCCACATTACAAGCCGAGGGCAAGCAGAAGGCTTACCCCCTTGTAGGAATAGCTCCAATCCATCGCTATTTTCTGTGACCACCACTCCATTACAAAATTGTGGTCTCCATATTATCTTCTTTTTTTTATTTTTATCATTTTTTATATATTTTTTTTTACTCCGTGTCCAATTGTGTCTCATTCAAGGTTTATCAAGTCTTTCGACTGCACCAGTGACCTTCAAACAGGTTTACGGGAGAATCAACTCTGCTCCAGGGACCTCCATACAACCTTGCGGGATTTTTAGGTCCACACCAGAGGGTAACACACACACAGATGCCAGTCAGGTATCTTCATACCACCCCCGTGTCTTTAGGACATCAATTTAGGCAAGGAGTAAATCGTAATAACTTTTAGCACTTTTTGGTGCACATTTACTATTTACGTAACTATTATGCTGAGGTAATATACAGTTAATGTTATTGTTGTAGGTGAATTTCTCTTCTCGAGGCAATTCCATGACGTGAGGATGGAATTGTCTCAAAAATAGTGCCTTTTCCTATCCTTTTGTGAAAATGATTGCAAAAGGTTTGTACAAGGTACGTATCGTGTCTTCACTATACGGTGTACCGCCCTCGTCCCACGTCAAGCTAACCTGAAATATCTATCACGATGAAGGCGAGGTGGAACGACTATTAGGTTTCTTCACACACGACAAGCCGTCGACGTTTCACCAGCTTTTAGATTATCTTCAGTACCACTTTTTAGAGAACATGAGAATTGGCGGTAGGTTATCAGACAACGAAGAGCTGCGTGAAAACATTTCAAAAAAGAGTGCCGAAGAGAAAATTTTATTTTACTGTTTCTATCCACAGGATTGGCCGTTCGGTGATGCAGAATTACGGCAAAAATCGGAGTGGATTTCAGTTTCGATATATGCAATTTCACTTCTATCGGTTTCAACGGACGCTTCATTAAAATTACAAATGATCTGATTACAAATCGAGATTTTTTTACAGCATATTTAGCAATACTTCTGCTCGAACTGAGTTTTAACATGTTACAGCTGTACCGTTGTCCGAACAGACTCGTTAACGAACTAGGTGAAATGTTTCATTTTGGGAGATACCATAATGTAAAAATATTGGCACAGTTGATACTGGTCACGGTACAAATTAAAGGTATTCAATGGATAAATCAAAGATTATTGGAGTTGATAATCTGTTCTCCACATTACTGGCCGGAATCGGCCGATTATGTCTACTTTTACGATCGAGCACTACTGTCTTATACAATGTCACCCAAGCTGAGGACGGATAGGTTTCAGCCGTACGGTCAGGACTCTTGGACCTTTAAGGCTATCGAATACTGTTGCGAAGATATAGTACAACTATTTAAAATTGCAGGTAATGAATATTACGAGCATTTATTGTTTTCCGAGCATTTTGCGAGCGTCATGATCAGGGTTCATTCCTTCCAGGAGAGACATCATGCGAACAGACATAATGTTTCGTCACTTATAATAATTAATCTTTTTTTTTAATGTCATGTGGTTACCCCCACCTTCCCCCACTCCAATCTTGATCTCAAGTGCTGGGTACTCTACTAATAGGTATTTGAACATTTTGGGTACCGGTATTTAATAGTATGTACAGCATTAGTTATGACTAAAATACAAAAATTTATAAAAAAGTAAATAATTTGTTCTATATCTAAAAATAAATGCAAATAAAATAAATTTAAACTTCAGATAAAATTCACTTACCTAGTGATGTCTCTTTGTTTCTACATCCAGTGGCAGGGAAAAGATAAAAAACAATTAAGGTGATGTGACTGGCTGCCTTTTTGTTTTTTACCATTTTTAAGCATAAATGTTCAGTGAAATCTTTCAATTATTTATCATTATATATCTTATGATATTAATATTCTTATGAAAACTTTGTATAAAAATCCCTGATGTACATTTCGATAAACATGGTTATCATCATCGGAGGGTCTTGCTTCTAAACTAAACTTGCTTCCTTACAGTGCATGGCACACTCAGAAAACATCTCGAGAGGTTTGGCAATATTATTAGTATGATGACTTAAACTGAAGAAATTAATCCACTGCTGGAGGTTCATTGCATCTATTTGCAGAGGACTATTGTCAATCACTTATGTTTGAAATGAGATTTTCGTCAACAGCCATGGAACCAGACTCTATTAGACATATTTTCCTTTACATTGGGTCCTTGTAAACAATGTGCGCATTATTCCAATCTACAATATGGTAATTTCTTTACACATTCACACAGTTTTGAAATTCGATTTTCTTTTATTTTCACCTTCTTCTTTTGTACTGAAATATGCCTTTATTATCAAGCTTGGGTATTTGTGTATAATAATTATGTTTACATGAACAGGGAATTTTATACACAAAATTTTTGTTTTTGTTGTGTAATATTTTCTTGGTTTTAGGTGTGTTAAATTACTTCTAAGCATATTATCACATCTAATCTAGAACTAAAAACATTTCTAACTCAAAACTTGCTGTTGATTCTTCTCAGAAAAGCATTTTATATAAATAAGTCAATGTAACAGAATAGTTATTGGTTTTTTTCTCTAGTCTTTCTTTTTCTTATATACCAAAAAGTGTTGTGATGGCCATTTTAGGAAAACCACTGTTCATTAACTCCTGTTTTATTATTCTCAACTACCTGTGTAGTTTATCATCTATTGAACATAAACGTTTGTCAGTCAAAAAGTCAAAATGGACTTTGTATGCCATCATAGATTTATGTAAAATATTTTCAATAAATATTTATGTTTAAAATCAAGGTTGCTTCATTTGTGCCACAAACTTGTCTTAACTTAGACAGAAATTGAGTTTATAGGACTGGCTATGTAAAGAGATTTAATCCCCACTTGTAATATATTTTAAGAATAATGATATTTACTATTTGGTTCATATAAAATTTGTCCATTTTTTTAACAATATGTACACCAAGATCTATTCCATACAAGTAAAATAATTAAAAACAAAAACAGTGCATAAATTTATTTTTATTAGTTTAGCTCTCTCTATATTGTGAGAAAGGAACGGTGGATGTAAAATGATTTTAATGAAATAAAAAACCTTTAAAACTCAATGAACTTACACCAAGATCTATTCCATACAAGTATACTATCCGTTTATAGTTAGTTATGCTCAGATTGATTGTCCCAGATTTGTGTTCAAATTTAATCCTACTTTTCACAAGTAAACAATCAATACAGACACTAGAGTGTATTGATAAAACAAACTTTATGTGTGTACATAATCATAAAACTTCTTCTTAAAAAAAATACAATGTATTTGAATTGATGCTTTTTTTTTATTTGACATCACTAATTAGTACTATACTCAATTCCACCGCTATTTAATCTTATAACTTAAACAATTGGACAATTAATAAAATTTTAATTACCAAAATTACCATTACAATTAATTGACAATTTTAATTGTCAAATAATATAATAATAGCTTTCCTGAATATCATTAAGAAAATTTTACTTTTCTTCAATTCTCCATTACTTTCTAGTTGAACTCCTTAAAAAAAAAAATCCAGTTTTACTGACTGAAGAAATATCATTATTCAGATATAAAGAAAATAATTCAAATATATATTTTGCCACGAGATGTATAAATGTAATCAAATTATTAGTTCATAAATAGTCATTAAATTAAAATTATTCTTTTTTACAGCCCTCAGTGGATTTTATTATGAAAACACAATGGTTACCTGGCTAATGACAAGGTGAGTGTCTACCATTAAAAAAACAAAGTAGAGTAATAACTAATAAACTGATTAAAATACTAGAGAAAGTCTTGTAAATACTTTAATTATTAGTACTTAACCATATGATTAAGTAAATTAAAAATACAAAAGTGTTGAAATTTAAACTGGAAAACATTGATATACATATAGAATTTTATATAAATTAATGAGAAAATGACATGAACATCCTATCACAGCCCACTAAATTATAAACTTTATTTCTATCATATTTTTTTCTAATTCATTAAAGGCGAAAAACCTCTTTGTATCATCATCATAATATTATAAAAAGATGGAAGAAAGTACATAGAATAAAGACCCCTAGCCCATGAAATCTCTAATAATGTTAGTGTTGCAAAAAAAAGATATCTTTTTAATTTGTCATATCTTAAAAGTCTTGGTAAACATATAACAATACCTCATCACTAGATAATTAGTTTTAAGAGGCGGTCGGAGTCAGCCGCGCGGTCCGCCTGCCCTTCCGCCTTTTTAACATGGGAGAAACTCTTAAATTATGTCATATTGGCTATGGGTGAAAATTTTAAATTAAAATAAAATGGTACAACCAAATAAATAATATTTATCAACATGTTAATGTAGAAAAATGTTGTATTTACTTTGTACCAACTTGAAAAATAGTGAAAACAAATTGTTATTTTCCCATAAGAAACACGTACTTTTAAGGTGACTTTGTCGACGTTTTAAAATTAATGTACAAGCTAAATATAAATAATTATTCTATAAAAAATACACGAATACTATTGCAATTGTCTCTATTATTTACTTTAGTAATTTTAACCGTGTTTACTATTTATACTAGGCATTTTAAAATATGTTAGCATTTGCAATGAAAAATACAGGGCGCAGTAGTTCGGCCGTTACCCTGCAGATAGGGTTGGCGTCGCTCGCCAATCTTCTTTACCGTTTCGCGCCCTCCAGTAGTAGACCCAATGCTCGGTGCGTCAACTTGATTTTATGAGGCTGTTTTTGTGGTGTAAATTTGAGTGTTGTAATTAGTTGTTTGTTGTATTTTAGTTTTTTTATTGTTATTGACAATGGATAGTTTAACCAGTGATTCTAAGAGACTATAGTATGGTGGTGTTAGTTCTAGTGTTGTAATTAATAAGTTTTAGTTTTATTTGAGTTTTGTATCGGTATTGACAATGGGTAGAAAGGGTCATTTGCATCTATCTGCTAAAAGGAAGAAACGGAGAATCGGACCTGGTTTGGAAAAATACATAGAAGATAGAAGGTAAGAACAATTAAACAATTTATTGCAATACAGTCTAGTTGGTTGTGTGAAAACATTACAGTTATGTTTGAAAAACTGTACTTACTATATAAAAAACAAAATTAGTGCTATTATTTTCAATAACTATTTATTTATTTTTGATTTTCCGATTAAACTCTTACGTGTGTGATTTAATACGTTCCCCATATTTTTTAAAATATTTAAACATATTCCCCATGTTTAGCAAAATAACTATGAAGAGTTTGTTTGAGGTGTGTTCACCCATTACTGCATGGTGCTATGTCAACTTTTCCTTTCTATCTAAGTGAGCTTCTCAATAAATTATTGTGCAGTAAATTTAGCAACTTAGCTTTTTTAAGGACTTAATGGTGATTTTTTTTTAGGAGGATCGCTGCTTTGAATAAAGAAAACAGCATAAATGAAGAAGGCCAGTCATCAGCTGCAGACAATCCTCGTGCATCGTCGGCAGTCATCGAGTACGTAAAACTAATTAAAACATGTATTTATAAGGCATTTAAAAGAAAAAGGTACTGTTAAATGTTTTTCAATTTCTCATATCAAATATAAGTACAAACCATAATTGAACTTTGAATGATCATTTTTTGTATAAAGATAATTCTAAAGGAAATTACTAATATCCAAATTACTAGTTAATGCTATATGGTTAACGTGAATTTTCTTTAATATATTATACCTAATTACTCTGATATACAGGGTGTCTCGCAACTATTTTTCCAAACTGTACCTCATGATTCAGTTACTCAGACGTAGGACTACCCGTAACACCCCTTTCCGCAGCGTTGCTAAGTCTTGGAGCAGGTCATTGTTTCGTTTTTGACGTGCGCATGTTTGAGAAATGTGCTAACTTTTTGAACCTTGTAATGGGAAAGTAACGGGAGAAATGGGGAAGGTTTGGGTTACCTAAGGGGTGGGTCACTGACCGTCACCGCAAGTGCGACCTCCTACTACGCAAGCGGTGAGTGTAGGCCTACTTTTTTGTCATTACTCGCTTACTAATAGCTATATCGTAAAATTAAAAAATACCGTTGAAATTTAAATTAATAGAGGGAATCGTTTCAAGTCAAATAATTGCGGCTAAATTATTACATTTTTTGTTTTTTTTTTTTTTTTTTTTTTTGTGCTGTAAATCGATGTGGTGAAAGGAAAAATCGTCACGAAAATAATAATAATAACAGTATAAGTACAACAACGGATATGCTGCGTATTTAAATAATCTACTATTTTATAACGTTTTCAGACTAAAACTAGTAACCAATGAAAACTATAGCGCAAACTTTCTCACATACTTATATATATATATATATATTAAAACAAAAATCTACGAAAAATATTGCACTAATATATTAACTAATATTTCAGACTCCCATATAATATATTATAGTCAAACTAGTAATAAATGCAAAATAACTGCACAGACTTTCTCAAACTCCTATACATAGATAATGTAATAATAAAAAATGAACCATTATACAGAGTGTATCAGAGCGGGTGGCCGGCTTGTATAGCATTGAAACGAGTATACTTAGACTTTTAGTTTAAACTGATAACCCCCTATTTCGACCCCAAGGAATTCAGGGAAAATGTTTTCAACCCTCTAAAATGCCCCAAAAGGGTATTTTTTGGGGGTGGGGGTTGGTTTTTGGGAAATTTTCAAATGTAAAGGTAGGTCGTGTTGTACCTCATTTTAAAGGTCTCGGTATACCGATCATTAAAAAAAAATTGTTTTCATTTATCTTGCACCGTCAATACAGGGTGGCCCGAAACATCATAAAAACTTAAGTTTACATATCTCTTTACATCTGTCATAAACATTTTTTTTAACAGCTACAATTTTTAAAGTACATTGACAAAGATGTGACCTTTCAAACAATACCTAATTTCGGTAGCTTTTCTCACATTTTTAGCAGGTTTCAAAATTTAAAACTTTTAGAAGTTTAAAAAGTCAATATCTCAAAATTTTCAAATTGCAATGTGGGTCATCTTACATATCAAATTGAAGCCCTTACAATTATCAACATTTTTCATATTTTAATCTTTTTGTTATCAGTCAAATTCTTCATTCCTTTAAAAGCGATATTCCTTCCATCGCTACTGTGGTATTATTATTATTTTTTTTTTTCATATTTCTTTGTTACAAATGTTATTACAGTATTATTTTATGTTAGCTTAAATTTTGTTATGATTTTTTAATGTTAACAATTAATCCCCGGATTTTTAAAAGAGAAAAACCATATTTTCCTGTAAATTTTAGCCAATAGAGAAATGAAAAAAATTCAAATATGAAAATTGTTGATAATTGTAAGGGCTTCAATTTGATATGTAAGATGACCCACATTGCAATTTGAAAATTTTGAGATATTGACTTTTAAAACTTCTAAAAGTTGTAAATTTTGAAACCAGCTAAAAATGTGAGAAAACCTACCAAAATTAGGTATTGTTTGAAAGGTCTCATCTTTGTCAATGTACTTAAAAAATTGTAGCTGTTAAAAAAAAAGTTTATGTCAGATGTAAAAAGATATGTAAACTTAAGTTTTTATGATGTTTCGGGCCACCCTGTATTGACGGTGCAAGATAAATGAAAAACATGTTTTTTAAATGATCAGTGTACCGAGACCTTTAAAATGAGGTAAAACACGACCTACCTTTACATTTGAAAATTTCCCAAAAACCAACCACCACCCCCAAAAAATACCGTTTTGGGGCATTTTAGAGGGTTGAAAACATTTTTCCTGAATTCCTTGGGGTCGAAATAGGGGGTTATCAGTTAAAACTAAATGTCTAAGTATTCTCGTTTCAATGCTATACAAGCCGGCCACCCGCTCTGATACACTCTGTATACTGTATATTTAATATTTTTGTAATATTAATTGAAAGTTTTTAATTTTATTAATTTATAATTAATTTAAAAAAATTATATTTAAAGTTTTCATTTCTGTCTACCGACCTTCGACGGTAACATTTAAACATGCATATTATTGCATAATTGTTGCTCGCAGTGTCAATAGATGTGAAAACCAGTTTGATGTTGATAATTATAATTTTAAAATTATGAAATTTCAAATTACTAAAAGTTCTAAGTTTTCAATTCTATCGGTAGTTCCTATAACTGCCAATTTTTTTTTCCAGTGGTTTGTCGCATCCAACCCATCTGTGTGGAAGAAGGATTATACAAATTGCCGATTTCCTTGAACAACTGAAGAACATCGGCAATCACGGTCCACTTGGCTGCACATTCAGTAACATGGAACTAGTAAGGGAGAACTATTAACTAGTAACTTTATTATTGTAAAGTGGAGATTTCATGATCTTTTATAATCTGTCCGTAGGTATATCTTATAGTGTATTGTGAAGAGTTAATTATTGTATGAAACACTTTATTGAGTGAAAACTCCTTACCGTACAAAAATTCAAATTAAAAATAATATATATGACACAATAGTTAATTTTTATTAGGCCTATTAAATTACCTACAAATTGTACAAATAAAAAGTACAAGGTGTAAATATCACTAGTGTGATTTAATATTCATTACATGTAATGTGTTGTTAATTATTTTTTCCTCTCAACAGGCAGCGATTGTTGGTCATTGGACAAGAAAGATCCTTTACATGGCAGTGAAAAACAAGTACTGCACATCTTGTGCTCGTGCGAGTACACTTGGACTGACGCCGAAAAACCACACATGCTACAAAAATTGGGGCAACAATCAAAGCTCTTCGAGCATGGAACCGGCTATTATTGCTGACGGATTTCTCAGAAGCGAAGAGATGTACGGCATTAGATATGCTTGTTTGATAGCTGATGGTGACAGTAGTGTGTATAAAAAAATTCTTGAAACCAGGCCATACAAATCAATAACTGTTAAGAAGATTGAATGTAAAAATCACCTGCTGCGAAATTTTTGTACTAGAATACGTCAAATTGCTGCCACATCTACCCGCAACAAGAACACGGTGTGCCTCAGGAAGAAGATTGGCGAAAACATCCTTCGGTGAAGAGTAGCTGTCTCAAAAGCGACCGAGTACCGGCTTAGTCAAGACGTCACCGATTCCGAGCGAATTCAACAACTGAGATTGGACATCTTAAACATACCAAGTCATGTTTTCGGTGAACACAAAAATTGTATATCGAGGGGATACTTTTGTGAGCTTCAACCAGAAACATCAACTTCCCAAACTAACCTGGTAATCGACTCCAGCTTGTACCAGCAAATTTCTGACGTGGTACGCGATCTTAGCAGACACTGTCGCAGCCTCATCACTAATGTCACTAGCAACTGTTATGATTGGCTCTCTAAAGTAGGCCTGGGTTCTTTTTTCAATTAATTATCATCAAATCAGTGGTTCAGTATTTATACTAATTAATTTTTATTAACAATGACTCCTATCTTATTATAATAATACAATATCTTTATTACTAGTATTAATCCAGAATGACTCTAATTATTGTGACTCACAGATCTGATTCTACGTTATATTTTATTATTACTTGTGTCTGAAATAATTACAAGGTTTAGACACGAAGTTTGCTCACCCTGCTTGCCATTCATGGATGCTCATCTGAAGTCTCAAAACTCCTAGGTAGCTCGTATACGCCAAGTCCGACTGGCTATCTTCCAGAATTATGCTCCCAGGATTCTCTTGCTCGCCAAGTCCGTCTGGCTATCTTCAAAAATTCCTGCAGCACCTCCCTCGATTAATCTTGGCCCACTGACCAAGTTTTCTCCCACCCAAGGGTTTATATGTGTTTGTAGCATCAATGATGTCTGCCTTGCTTGCAAGGTAAGCAATTCCATCATTTTTTCAGGTCTGTCACAATAATTGTTGTCATACTGTGTTCCTAAAAAGAACTTAGACTATATTCCTAACTAAAACTATCCTAATTCCTAACATCACCGGCGCCCTCTAAACATCGTCTCGATGTTTTAAAAAAAACAAACATGTCACTTTAGCCGTTCAAAATAGAAACAAAAAAAAATATACAAAAATACATCACCACTATACCTAAATATTGCATCACAACTGACATACATATATTTCATACCAATATTCTCAAAAATAAAATAAATTTTTACAATTAGTAACAATTTTTATAATTCTAAAACAACTTATGTCACATTTTTTATGTTTATACTTTTAAAACATACTATTTATATAATACACTGGTGTTCTGAAATTTTAATTGAGTTTAACATGATATATTAAAACACATACCATAATATACATAGTAATTCATAACAATGAACAATACAATTATTTTTACAAATTCAATGATGTCAATTATTTGCTGCCACCTTGCCAGTTTATCCTTCCCATCAGCTCCATCTTCATGACGTGAATCAGCAGTTGAATGTGGTTCTGAGAATAGACTCGTAGTTTCCAACATGTTACTTAGCCTTGAAACTATCAAGCAGTAACAAAAAAATTAATTATCAATTTTTCAACAGTCCTACACACGGGTTGCTGCCATTGAGCAAATGTCATGTTTAAATTTCCTTGTAATTTTTAAAAAAAAATTTATTACCCTCTGTGTCTAAAAATCATTGCACTATTCAACCCCCCTGGTTAGATTCATTCTGTATTGTACATTAATCACAAACTTATATTATCATTTATTTTAAAATCTCATTACTTAAGTTATTATTATTCATGAACCTTCCTTTTTCATTAAAAAATTCTCAACTTGTTTGGTTTGCTGGGATAATATGCTCTCAAAACTCTATTTATTACAAAAACAAACTTCATTTTTAATTACATACATTTCAAATTATATCATTACCTTTTAAAATTACAAAAAAAAATTCACCTATTGTCTTCAAAAACTCCTTTTACATTAATATTACATCATAGTATCTCATCTCAAAACTCATCTTATTATAGGCTTCTCATGACTTAATAACCTGGTTGCATCAACTCCTTATAAAAAAAAAACTTCATTGTTATTATTTATATGCAGAACTTTTTGGTTACTGTCATATTTCGTCGCAATAAAACTCATATATCCTCGTAGAAACTCATTTAAAACCTTATGTGTATAGTGCCCCTTTGGCTCGCTATCACATTTCGTCGTAAATCTCGTAGAACCTCAATAATAAAACCTCTTTAACCTCAATAAAACGTCGCAAATTCATATATCATCGAAGAAACCTCGTAAACTTAAAAAACTACCTTTCAATGCAACCAAATTACTTTCTTCAAAGAAAACCTCTTTATAGACTTCATTTTTCTATTTGACACTACCCTATCATATTCCTGTAAACTCCATATCTCCTTTATTAACCTAAAATATCTCTTCATATTACTTTATTTGCATTTAAAAATAATAATAAAATCTTACTATCTCAATAAACCTTGATTCTAAATTATCATTATTCCCAGCAAACCAATTATGTCCATTAAGCACAAGTAACTCTCTTGATAATTCATTTATATAAATCATTTTATCTTTAAACCTCCACTTATATTGTTCATCTATTTCATTTTTTAATCATTTTACTTCAAATTTACTCAAATTACCTTAAAATTACATTATTTATTAATCATATCAATATTTCAAATCAGATACTTCAATATTTTAAACTTTATTGTTCCATTTTATTATTATTTAATTATTCCAAGTAAAAACTTTAACATTATTTAAACCTTAGTAATTTATCAATCTAACCTCAAGTTTGCCTTTTAAACTTCTTATTTTAGTAAATCCTAACATGTTTATTATTTATTATTCCCTATTTATCTAAATCTTAATGTTTACTAACTTTCTTTTAATTATATTCACATACAATCAAAATATTTATAATTTTAACCTAAACTATGCATTCTTTAGAAAAATTTATTTATTTTATTTTATTTATTTTTTACTGGTGTTCCTACACAAACAAAGGAAAATTCAACACCTGACACCCATAAATATCCGTTTCAGCTACTTAGTTCACCGAAAACAAGATAAAAATGTATGTCAAGTTAGTTGTGAATTCTATTTCCGAGAAGACTTTTGACGCAATAAGTAAGAAGCAATGTAAATAAACAACAATGACTTGTCAGCAGTCTATGATCTAACCGCCGTGACCTAGTGCAATGTAAATTGTTGACACACCATTTATGTAACTGTTTTACAAACATTTATATAAATGTAACAAATTCTCTATAGCTATGCGATTTCTTAAAATGGTTTACATTTTTGCGATAAATTGCACACTTTGGTTTAGCATGTCTAAATTTTCGTCGTAAACCATTATTTGCCATAGAAATCGCATAACACCTTAATTTGTTGCAAAATCCTCAGCATTCACACTACACACCTTGCCAAAGGTATGCTGAAATAAACAATCAAACTCCAAAGAATTTCCCTACTCAGCATGTTATATAATCTTCACATTACACTTCATTCACAATAAACCTGACCTAAGTATTTCTTTCAGTTCATTGCCTATGAAACATAAAAGACTAACTTAAACTATTAACTATAGACGCTGACAATATCAAATGTTTCAAAATGCATAACAACCATATATATATATTCAAAATTTATTAATTCAAACTGTATAATAAATAAATAATTCTTAAATCAACAGATTAAATACATTTACACAAAAGGGATTAATAATCTTCAGAAATATCTCAAATTTGATAACCTAAAAGCGTAGAACAAATTGAATATAAATGTTACTTCAAAACTTAATAATATTTCTCTCAAAGTTTATAATAACTATTTACAAATCATCTTTTCAACAAATTAAACAATTAATATAACATAGTAATCTGTCATAAATTTCAAAATAACGAAACAAAACACTAAATACAGATAAATTAATTGTCTATAACAAATTTTTCCATTTTAACGTTTATCAAGTAAATCGACTTCAAGTCTACATTCAATTAATAAAATCAACAAATAAATAAATAAAGTAATAAAGTGTTTAGTAAATACTAAACCCATGACCGATAAGACTTCAACAAAACTCAACATTATACAAAATGGTTATAAAACTTTTTAGTAAAAACTAAAAGCACGGCCGATGCACCATTTGTTATGATTGGCTCTCTAAAGTAGGCCTGGGTTCTTATTTTCAATTAATTATCATCAAATCAGTGGTTCAGTATTTATACTAATTAATTTTTATTAACAATGACTCCTATCTTATTATAATAATACAATATCTTTATTACTACTATTAATCCAGAATGACTCTAATTATTGTGACTCACAGATCTGATTCTACGTTATATTTTATTATTACTTGTGTCTGAAATAATTACAAGGTTTAGACACGAAGTTTGCTCACCCTGCTTGCCATTCATGGATGCTCATCTGAAGTCTCAAAACTCCTAGGTAGCTCGTATACGCCAAGTCCGACTGGCTATCTTCCAGAATTATGCTCCCAGGATTCTCTTGCTCGCCAAGTCCGTCTGGCTATCTTCAAAAATTCCTGCAGCACCTCCCTCGATTAATCTTGGCCCACTGACCAAGTTTTCTCCCACCCAAGGGTTTATATGTGTTTGTAGCATCAATGATGTCTGCCTTGCTTGCAAGGTAAGCAATTTCATCATTTTTTCAGGTCTGTCACAATAATTGTTGTCATACTGTGTTCCTAAAAAGAACTTAGACTATATTCCTAAATAAAACTATCCTAATTCCTAACACAACACCGTGGAACACTACAACTCTATTGTGGCTAAGTTTATTGGTGGGAAGAGGATAAACTTCGCTTTACGGGGATCGTACCAGGGACGGTGCTCTGCAGCAGTGATCCAACATAACTCTGGAAACGCCCATTACAAACTTCATAAAAAAATGTATAATTCAAGCCCGGGGTTTTTTTGTAAAAGCACAGGACTTAAAAGAAAGAGAAAAGTAGAACAGCAAAGAAGTAAGAAGAGATGCAAGAAGTCGTTGTTTTCCAACACTGCAGCAGGCGACCCCGACTACGGCTCAACAGCTCAACGACCAGATCTTGATGACCTCACGATGGCTGCAGAATCCGAATAGTTCCTAACCAATCTAAAAAAAACAACTGAAGAGATTACTAAAATTGAAAGGGAAACAATCGACCAAAGTGAAAGCGGACAATGGCTGGAAATGCGCAGAAACCTCCTTACTGCCTCAAACTTCGGTCGCGTGTGCAAAATGAAAGCCACAACTGGATGTGAATCTCTAGTCAAACAGTTTTTGTACACCTCCTTTGACTGTGCGTCCATGGCTTACGGGCGGAAATATGAAGAGACGGCCAGACAACAAACAAGTGCCGAACTAGGGAAGACCATCCAACCATGCGGCCTCTTTATTGATGCAGATCAGCCATTTTTAGGTGCATCTCCAGATGGGCTTATAGATGATGACGGCCTAATCGAGATAAAGTGTCCTTCATCAGCGAAAAATATGACACCCGATGAAGCTATTGAAGCAAAAAAAGTAACCTGCTGGATATTGGACAAAAGTGGCAAAATTGGACCCTTTAATAAAAATCATATATTTTAACTCCAAATGCAAGGACAGCTCCACATTACTAAACGCCAATACTGCCAGTTTGTTCTTTGGACTGCAAAAGGATTAAAATTGGAGCGCATTGTCAAAGATAGTGAATTTTGGGACAAAAACATGTCAGAAAAACTTGAAAGGTTTTATTTAAATTGTATATTGCCGGAACTCATTGATCCTCGTCACAACCGATCAATGCCGATTGGAACCCGACCTACATCACAGAAGCCAGGAAAAAACTAGAAGAGTGAAAGGGTACAGGGAACACTTGAAAGTCAACACCAACACACAGACTGGAGTCCGTGAGGTGTAACCAGAGACTACAGAATAATAATAGACTGGTCAAGCAGAGCCAGCGAGTGAGGCCCGTATCTGAGGGCTGCCGCATGTAAGATGGCGGCCGCCTCGGATGACTCATCCTAGTCCCGCGCGCTCTGGCTATAGAAAGTGTGTCGATGTAAAGTTGTTTTCAAATGAACGTAATTGTTTTGAATAAAAAAAAAAATAATAATTTTCTTATAGAGCAAGGTAATAAAAAAAAAAATCAAATGTAACGTATTTATTTACAGTATTTCTTTATAAACAACATTCTTTGTAAATACATCATGTGAGTTTTTTAACAATCGGCTACAAAGAGAAACTTAAAAAAAAAAACCCCCCGTTTGGTAAATAATCTTTGTTGGTTAATTTTTGTGCCTTTTGACGTGTTTCTAATGTAAAGTGTAGTATGTTGTCATGTATTTTTTTTCGTGTATGCTATAATATTTAATTGTTTGAATTTCAGCTTTTTTTGGTCGAATATGATCTTTCTCTGTGTAAATAATTTCATTAGTTCCATACTTAAAACTGTGATTCTATATTATTTAGCATAAAAGTTTTGAATTTATATAAATGGTGGTTTGCCAATTAAATATTACACATTCAATTTAAATCGCAATTATTTTTAACAATCTTGTGTACTAAAATTCGTGATCTTGAATTGTGGTATACTCCGTAAATAATGTTTTTGTGAGTTCCATTTTAAAGAACGTTGATTCCATTTACGGCAGTTTTATCTATTGGGGGTGTCTATTAGTAAAAAACATACATGTATACATATATTTTGTTCGTAATATAGAGTTTACTTATATTATGAAAATTTATATTATTGTATATTATGCTGATTGTATCATAAATTTGTATATGCTTGTGTTTAGTTAAATAATTGTTGTAGGTTCATTTTTGGGCGTTTTGTAATGTTTCTAACTTTTACTTAAAGTGTGTAATATATATATACATTTTTTAAATGTATTCCTTCATTTAATAACTTGTCACATTTTTTGATCAAATATGATTTTTCTTTGAATAAATAATGTCATCAGTTCCATATTAAAAACTTTGATCCTACATTATTTAAAGGTTTAGAATTAATATAAATAGCTATTAGCAGATTAAATATAATGTAATCAATCTAAATCGCAGTCCTTTATGGATGAAAATGTTGTGTTGAATTTCGTGTTTTCGAATTGTGGTATATTCCGTAAATAGTTTGTTTGTGGATTATGTGTCCCATTTACTGTAATAACAAAACAGACTTGTATACATAAAAATATATGTTCGTAATACTTATTTTACTTTTGTATCTTTGTATTACGAAAAACAATATTATTATATATTATGACATATACTTGTGTATATATATATATATATATATATATATATATATATATATGTGTGTGTGTGTGTGTGTGTATGTGTATTGTATGTTTTCACGTTGGCTGTTTCACGTTGAATAAAATAGAATAAGGCTTAATTATATGATATTGTGTTCCATATTAAATGCTAACAGCTATATATCAAATTTGAAAACCCCTTTACTAAATAAATTTGTAATCATAAGTGAAGGGTTGTGAATGTGCGACACGTCGTCAAGAACACTGGATATTCTATTGGTTGTATCATTCTAAGTTCTGTTGTTTATAAGGCTTTTGATAAGAGAAAAGTACGAATGATATTGTGTTCTATATAAGTTATTTTATTAATTTATGTGAACAATTTTAGTGTGTCGGTTTTGAAATCCTGTATTTTGTTTCAAAAATTACTGTTGAATACACAAATTTACTTTACAAAATAAATATACTTTATGCGCGAAATCAAATAAAGCGATATTTGTACTGTTTGACAATTTACTTAATTATTTACCCTACTTATATTTTTTGTCAATAGCCTAGATTGTATCCTCATTTGTATCCACAAATAGGGACAATTGAGTTTTGGAACACTCTGTATAGGTTTTAGTAGTCATTGCTACAACTCGCCGAGCGCTTGGTACTGTGAAGACCGCTTGGTACTGTGTCGGCAATGTCGGCATTGAACAATGGAGTGGATGGGGTGTGAAATGTGATAGTTGGAGGGGGCTAAGGTTGACGTGAGCCACTGGCGGTCGGTATGACAAATTCTTAGTGCGGGTGGTGGACCACTACATTGAAGGCAACGCCAAAAGACGATTTTCAAACTGACTCCTGCCGCCTCTTAATATTACTACTGTACAGATGTAAATTTGACTTTTACTCTTGCTTGTTTTGAGCAATAATAATTTATTTTCTCTTTATTTTTAAACATCTCTCTAGATTTTAATTTGACTCACATTGACTCTTCTTCATTTTTTGGAACCAATCTCGTAATCCCATTTATAATCATTCAACCAATCACATTGCTTCTTTTATATCATGTATTCTTATGGCCATGGGCGTCATCGCTGGGGGGGACGCGTCCCCCCCCCCAATATTTGAGATGTAAAAATATTTTTGCTAAAAACGAATGATTTACTTAAAACCTTAAAAGGTAAACATCGGGCTTTGTCTTTACTAGGGTTTTTAACATTACATTTCTGTTACAAACGCATAAATAAATGCATAAAAACGATGCTTTGAGAAGTTTAATTTTAAAAAATTTCCATACCCCCAGCCCCCCGGCATATGTCCCCCCCAATAATGAACTGGTGATGACGCCCATGCTTATGGCAATATTTCAAAAATTCAAAAAAGCATGTATAAAAATAATTATACTTGAAATATATTTAATAATATGTCATACAGTATTTATTTCTGATAATTACATCCTTCAGTTTATTTTCACCAACAAACCAGCCGTGCAAGTCATCATTCTCTTGCTTCAACAAACCATACCTTAAATCATGAGCTTATCTAATATTACTATGCAGTTGATACCTTTGAAGATCTGTAGTTTGTTACCTAAAGATGATCCTTTAGGTAACAAAGGAAAATCAAGCATATGGTTAACTATATTTATTTTTCATAAACAAAATAACAAATGAAAACATGTACTATTGCATATTATATATCAGTCTTTGGGCGCTGGGCAACATAAGCTTTGATTTTTGGAAATTCCAAAACTTTTCGTTTGAGTGCCTTTAATGTAGGGTATGGGTTTGTGATCTCACCTCCAGCTATAATTGAAAAATATTCAGTGACACCAGCAAAGTAAATATCAGCCCAAGACAACTGAAACAGACCATTTAGATTATTAAAGCATTGTAAAATGGTTATGTTAAGTAGATTAAAATTATAAATTAGTAAATGATATTTACTAACTAAAAGAATTGATGACCACTTTTTATTTTGAATTGCAACAACTTATTAAAGTACTGCTAAATATATAAAATAAATATAAAAATAGAATTTACATCAGGTACAATAATAATTCTATTAAAATAAATGATATACTAGAGAGGTATTGTTACAGATTTACTAAGACATTAAATATGACAAACTAAAAAAGAAATCCTTATTAATAACTCACAGAATGGCCATGTTAAAAGATATAACATTATTTTGAGGTTATATGAGTCTGTTCGTTCCATCTTTAAAAAAATCATTTGTATATTTTCCATTTTCGTTATTGTACATTTCGATTACATAGTCATCATCATCTCAGATTTTTACACTTAAATTTGGCTATTGACCCTCTCCACATTGAGTTAAAATTATTTCCATTTTATTTCAATACCGTTGTTTAAAGATAAACTATTTTGAATTGAATTTTTAATTATTTGTATTTTAATTTTAAGAACAAAAGTGTTTTAAGACCTTTCATTTAAGATTTTAGTTTATTAATTTTTAATAGTTAACACTCACCTTACCATTAGCCAAGAAACCATTGTTTTCCTTAGCAATCGCTTCTAACCTGTTCATGTAAAATGGAAGCGTTTCCCTTAGACAGGTTTCTTTCTTAGCTGTCTTTAGTTTTTCATCCTTTTCTTGAAAGATTGCATCAAGGGCTGCAAAATAATGTGACTTCATACACATATCTTAATGATAGTTTGTGATATAGATAATGATATCATCACATGTAATAAATAGAGGAAAGATAATATTATAATAAATATATATTATAAAGTAACACAATAAACAAAATCTGTTGCCTATTCAATTTGTTTTTGAAAAAGTATTGCTTGTACAACTTGTCATTTTGTAGAACTATAACAATTATATTTTAGTAACAAAATTAAGGTTTTTGTTTGGAAATAGAATAGAAAAGAGAAAAAAATTAAATGTATTTAGAGGTTTTTTTTTTTAATAATGAAATTATAATTAACATTTTATAGTTTTTCTATATCCAGCCCATGATTTCAGAAGCTTTTACTAAAACAAACGAAAATCGTAGAGTTTTTTTCAAACATAATGGAAGTGTCAAGTAAAGCTTTGAATCTTTGAAGATGCATTTAACTGTAAAATTTATTAAAATATAAAGTTTAAAAAAATTGTCACATTATAATAATACTCTAGAAATCATAATAGTACAATGGTAATTTAAACCCTTTATATTTATCTTTTGCCTAAAAGCAAAACTTATGATGTTTTGTGCACATAATATTATATATTGGATCCCAATGCCACCCACCACTGTTACAACAAAATCACAAGACCTAGACAGTTATAATTTTATATGTAATCTGCCTTAAAGTCTAGGTGCTCACTAAAAATGAATTTTGAAAAATTTAATCTCTATAAAATTATTTTAAGTGTTAAATTCCCCTCTCAGAATCACTGTTTTTCTTCCTTTATGAATATTGTTACTATTTCGATTATACCACTCATCCACTCTATCTCCAAAACTATGTGACCTAAGAAATGAAAATTTCACATGACGGTTACTCTTAAGTCTCACTAACAAAAGTTTTGAAAAAGATTTTGTGCTGAACTCACAAATCCCTCCCCTCCCCCATCAATTCTGGACTCCTTCTTTTATGTATTAACAATAATAGTTTTACAAATTTATAGCAAAGTCAAATTAGATTAACTACAGTATATACATGAGGCCTTACAACAAGATCAACAACCTTCAAAATACATCACACAATATATAAAATTTTAATTAGTAGCATACATTAAATAAATTACAATTATATACATAAATATTACATAGATAAATAAATATCAATCAAATATTTTTAAAAAATCTTAACAAGTAATAATCATATAATATATATTTTAAAGTCAGTAATAATACCAAATAAACAAAATAATAGAACAAACGATAATTACAACAGTAAACTATTGAACAAAATTATCTGAATATGATAGAGTTTTTAACTATTAACCCTAATAATCCTGATAAAATCAAAATCAGCAAATTTTAAATCAGATCATGACTCTCCATTGCTTGTATACACTACTAAACTCCCCGAGCAGCTCCACACTCCCCAGAGAAATTTTGGTGTGAGTTGGGCCCACCTTCCTAACAAGAGTGCTCCTTCTTCATTTTCACTCGAGTATTATAGATCACCACCCAGCGAATAAGAGATTTTCTAGACCCAATTTCACTTTTACGTCAGTGAACATGTCTGGCACAATCTGGCTTAGGTTAGGTTAGGTTTTTTAGTCAGTCATTTTTCCATGGCAAAAATCTTTTCCTGGAAGTGGAAAGGTGTTGATGCTATATAGTAGGTCACAATATATCGGGACCACATTCCCAAATATAGGGAACTTTTGCTGGTATGAAAATACCATGGCGCAAAACACATGGTATTGTGTTATGTTTGTTTCCCTTGCAAACATTGAACTACCACCTCTCTTTAGTAATCTAAATCCAGTTATCAGACCTATAACAACCAAATCTCATAATATAATTTTCACTCAGAGATAAAAACTTTATTGATTGTCAAGATTAGTAGCTGAAGAAATAATAAAATTGAAGAGAGTAGATTGCATAGAGAGCTCAAGTTGTAATCATCACAAATGATACATACCGTTAGCAATAGATTATTCTCAAACCATCTGCACCATTGAACATAGATACCTTTTAATCAATTGTTAAGTTATTCTTATCCTATGTCAACTAACCTTAAATGTCCTAGTGCGCTACCGGTTTTGACGGTATGTTAGTCAGCTGCAGGTCTCTAGCATCAGCACTCTTCTTTTTTAGACATCCAATTTTGATATCATAATGAAATTGTACTTTGAAATTTTTTTATTTGTTATTTATACTTACCAAACATTTTAAAACAAATAACACTGTGTACACATAATACAAGTTATGCACGTTTAGTTTAATATTAAGTCTATTTTAACAAGCTGGATGTAGTTCCATATTAAAAGTTGACCTGTCTTATTAATCATATACAAATTGTACCCCAATGCAATGCAGATACAATAAATTAATTAGTGGTGGAGGTAATCCAGATTCTGCATATGCGTAAACCACAAACTAATCTACAATACAAACACTAATCCTAAATAATTAAGTTATATTTACGTGGTCGCATATCCCACATGATGTCAACAATTCGATCAATGTTCAAGTCTTCTAAAGCATCTTTCCCAGCAATGCCAATCTGCCTACCAAGGTACCGGCAGATTGGAACAGATTGCGTTATTGTAAGTTTGCCACCGTCTATTTCCAACACTGGTACTTTACCAAATGGTGTGTCTAAAAACACAATTACACTTCTTTTAGTAATTGACAACAAAATATTAGATTTTATATATTTAAAATAGGTACTGTACTTTTTTACAACCTATATTTTATGTAGGATTAACAAAATTTTTCAAAAACTAATTTGTTATTATTTTTAACAAGTTAATTTAGAACTGCCCCAACAATATTTCAAAAATATTCTAATGTTTAATATTTTAAATACTGTTTTCATTATTTCTAACAAATCAGAACAAGTAGGTCAGCACATTCAGCTTACAAAATGTTGTAAAAATATTCAGATTCCCACTCTTGTATTTCTGGTAGTGGTAGATACAATACTATTAAATAAATCATCAAAGTTATTAACATCATATTGTTAAGGGCTGTTCTTACAGCAACACTAATGCTGTAACATCAACTCAGAGATGGCATAACTTTTGATGTTGCAGTATGCAGTTGCGCCATAGTAAGAACAGATTTTGGTGCCACCTGACAGATTTTAGTAAGAACAGATTTTGTAACAATAGTGTCGCATATCAAAATTTTTCCACATGTTACACATGCCACTACCGTATACTTCCATCCTTATTATTTAATAACAAAACCTAATGTACTCAGTAATATACTCTGGTATTTTTAAAGGTAGGCACAAAAAGAAAACTTTTGTTTTGCTTTATAATATTCTGGGCTAAACAATAAGGTAAATACAATTTCATTACATTTTAGAAAAATCTTGTGGTATACATTTTAGAAACACTCTGTATTTAGTATAAAAAAAAACATAATGAACCACTCTAGTTAGATAGCTGAGGTCAATATGTTTGCAATGATGAGTGCACGTTTTTTTATTTCTCATTTCATTTAGTTTTTCTATCTTGTAGAAAAAAAGATATGTTTTTGCATAAGATATGACAATACACATTTAAAATTTAAACATAGAAAACCAACACTGATATAAATAAATTAAAAGTAATCAATAATATTAAAATTCATACTCTTACACTAGAAATTAAAATACAATGTTGTCTCACATTGCAATAAAACAAAACCATAGTGGTAGTACACTCTTCTCTCTCTCTTTCTCTACAATTAATAAACATCAAACAAAACCCTCCTAGATTCTAAAATTAATAAACTATAATAATGGAGTGGAACCGTTTCTATATGTATAATTTGTAGCTGTTTCTATATTTCTATACTTTCCTACTGTCCTGTATGTAATGATCCAGATTCACCATCTACATTGACTTGTGGAAAACCATTATTTTAAACTGATCACTTGTTTAATATTATTGTTATTTTTGATTAGTAGTATTATGAACTCTGACTAGTTATCTACATACATCTCATAACTTGTAATAAAGCTGCAGTACTATAGACCTATTTCTATTTACAGATATACACTAGCCTTTGTAATTATAGTGAAGAAAGCATCATTAACTACAAAAACTAGCTTTTCTCAACGATTTAGAAGTAATTTTTTTAAACATTTCTTTAAGCAGTTTAAGATTAATATATAGGTTTCAAGCATTTTGACATTCTTAAAAGATAGGAATTATTTATTTTAACAAGTCTGATTAAAAATAGATTCACTTAGACAAATACTCATATATGTGTCTTTATTTGCTAATAGAGTCTTTGTTGTCTTCCTTGTGATAAAAATCATGGACATATTATTATCAAATATATTACTTACTGAATGTTTCTGACTAAAGGGAAACAATTAGCAAAAGTAAATAGCTGATATATTGAAGGATTTAAATATTTAAATTTAAATAATAAAACCTATATTTTATTCCTCTGGACCAATTAATTGATGTAAAATTGAATGTTGTAACTATGTACAAATATCACAGTGCAACTTTAATACTAAATAAGTTAAGAAGAATAATTAAACAAAGATAAATCGAATGCCTAAATCCACTATGATTTACCAGATGTCCAAAAAGTCTGGGTATGGCTTAATATTTTTTAAACCATAGCAGATAACATCTATAAACTTTGAACAGTGTTATATGACTATGTAAACTACTCTTTCTTGCTATTACTATGACATGTCTACCATGGGGGGGGGGGGTGGCCCACAGCGGAAGTCATGGAAATCCTAAATGTAAGCATCGGTCGAGTTATACCTCATTTTAAAGAGCTCAGTTAGTAGAGTTGAATGCCGCAATCCGCATCACAATAGGAAAATCCTATCAGAAATGGCGGGGTGTAATAGGTACACATCGCAAACTACATCATGCGCTGCCATTTCTGATAGGATCGTCCTATTGAGATGCGGATTGCGGCGTTTAACTCTATTACTGAGCTCTTTAAACTCATTATTATTTTCCTAATTTTAAAAAAATTTCATACATTTCTTTAAAAAATAAACCCTATCAGAAATGGCAGCGCATAATGTAGTTTGCGATGTGTACTTAATACACCCCGCCATTTCTGATAGGATCGTCCTATTGAGATGCGGATTGCGGCATTCAAATCTACTATCTGAGCTCTTTAAAATATGGTATAACTCGACCCATGCTTACATTTAAGATTTCCATCACTTCCACTGTGGGCCGTCCCCTCATGGTAGGCATGTCATGGTAATAGAAAAAAAAAGTAGTTTACATAGTCATATAACACTGTGCAAAGTGTATAGATGTTATCTGCTATGGTTTAAAAAATATTAAGATTTAATGTTTACAATTATTATGATTTGAAAGTTATGTCGTGATAAGTTTGTGCATTATTAAAAACAATATAAATTTTATAACAGAAATTTTAAAAAAACAGGAGAATTTCATGAAAAATCATACCTTAGCAAAAAAATAATGAAAGGATAATCTAGTACTAGGTACTAAATGTAAAGAAACTATCTTTTTGTACATTTTCAAATGTTAGGATTTAGGAAAATTGTAAAGATTTTGTTTGGTTATACTGTATATCACGGATATCTTTGATACACTTTTATTTGCCCCATTAATACAACAGTGAGCATAATTATCAAACATAACATAATTTTATACAAGAAATGTTCATATAAATTGACTCAAGTTATTTACTTAAGTTAATGTTAAAAGAAAGTTAAACTAATGCAATTGCTATTATAGCACCCACCCACCCTTCCAGAACTATAAAATATTAATTTATTCTTTATTACAATATATTTTGTAAAAATCTACCAAAAACTGTGTGTTTTAAATCTCTACTAAAAAATTCTCATCAATTTTTTTACATTAAAGGAGTTGATCATGTACCTAATTTTTTGTCTGTAGCTCTGCAGTAATTATACTTAAAATATCATCTGTGATTTATGCTAAAATATTCAGATTTTTATTATGATTGTAATAGAACCAACAACAATATAAAAAAGAACCATACAAATTTTAACTTCAGACTTTGTACTCTTAAACATAAAATTTGAATATTGAATACTGATATATCTATGAGTAAGTGAGTGCCACAGAATATTAAATATTTATATTTGAATTTTTAATATACCTCAACCCAAAATTGTAATTTCAACCAAATAAATAATTCATATAACATTTGGGTGAATTGTAGAGATTTCTTGCCAAAATTAAATGCTAGGACACATCGATATAAACATTTCAGATTGATAAATAATACACAATTCTTTAATACATTATTGTTTACCTATATTGCACTTCACTCATTTTAATTTTTTTGATTATTGATACTACATAGTTTCCGTCATCTTAATGGGCAGTAAAATGATTTAATTATTTATATTTTTTCAATATTATTACCACTGCAGAGGGATATTAGTTTTATACTATCCTAAACTCTCTATCAATGATTATTCAGATACACAGAGAAACTTAATGACACATTTTCATACTTTATGAATAGATCGAAATATATTTTAATTCTTGTCAATTTTCCTATTAGAACACAAAATCCCAAAAATAGATAAACATAAAAACAAGTACTTACTTGGTTTTATATTCGGCCATTCTTCCCACGAAAAACGGAAATCTTCAAAATCTTCACCTGTGTAGGCAAGGATAAACCTGAGAGGTTCACCTATGCCCATAAGAGCAAAGTAGGTCAACTTATATTTGGGTGCCATGATGTTCCTTCTAAGAGCTTGGTTGTCACGATTGTGAGTTTAATTCATCTATAGTCACACATATTTATACTGCATACACCTTTTTATTTAACAACAATATTATTGTGCAACTAGTCACAACACACTCAACACACTATCTTTCCACTTGATAAACATGTGTAGAGATAATGAATGTGAAGGTGAAATAACTCTTTTTATTATTAAACATTAAATAAAATATGACTTTGAACATTCTAATAGTTTGTTTGATCACTTTAATTCATTTTTTTAAAATGGAATCAAAAACTGATTTTATTTTGTCAAAACTTTGACACAAATCTATGGAATTCACAAACTGAATTCATAGCAAAGAAATTTTATGATACTTTTGATAGTGTGTTATCTACAAACTATGATAATCAATATGTAATTGTAAATATTATTTCTTTTGTATTTAAAGGTTTGAATTAATAATTGAATGACTCATATAAGTATGTGGATGAAAAGGAATGTTGACTTTTAGAGTACATTGAGGAAACTAAAGAATTGAACCTAGTCTAATAAAAAAAAATTGGAAGTCAGAATTTGATTACATTAGAGTATATGTAAAGCGTCGTTTCACCGTAATCTCGTCTCACATCCTAAAAATAACTTTTTTAGATTTCCTTTTCACTTTTATGACAGTCACAAATATTATATATATATATATATATATATATATATATATATATATATATATATATATATATATTCATATATATCCAATTCATAATATATTATATTAGTTACCTTTTTCAGTGGTCAGAGCAATTTCTTTTTATTTTGTGGAAACACTACAGTGCTGTTTCGTCGTTCACAGCCGGCTTCGTCATGTGTACGCTTAACACCTAAATAAAACACAACGACACTGAACACACATGATGACATGACTTAAAATATAATATAAAATGTATCTGAGGTTAACTCTTCACCAAATGTCATACAAAGTTTATACTGGTGTGGTCGCGGTATAGTTTCTGTGTTTCTGAACGGAGACTGAAGTGAAGGTTAATAATGGATTCTCAATGCCAGCTGTGTTCTTTTTATGTTTAAATATCAATTTATCTACCATTTTAGAGTCAAAGCCGTTCTTATATGCTATTTGTTATATTATTGATATTTCCTTCATGAAATCGTTTTAGCTTATAGGTACATTAAGTGCTCTATAAATGAAACTGTTGTATGCAGTTATCTTGTGTCAATGGGGGTAATTGGAACTATTATGTATGGTGTGGTCAGTTTGAGGTGGTTTCCTGTATATTTTGAATTAGTGTTCGTTGTCTATTCTGTATATTGTTAAGTCAAGCTAGTTAACCTTTTGCGCTCGGTAACCATTACTATAAGTTGAACGCACAGATCGGGTGGCCAGCACTGCTGGCCGCAGCCATTTACGCTTCAAGTCAGAATTAATTACTTGCGTAGGCACGCGTAGCTCGGATGGCCAGCGGTGCTGGCCAACATGAAATTACTCGAACGCTCGGGAGGCCACTAGTGCTGGCCACGAAAATAAACAGCATTTTAAAAATATATTTTTTTAATTGCAGCTATATACACATAATAGGTACAGTGTCTGGTATGTGCTGCAACCTATGAAGTGGAAAGTGATCTAAATAAACATGTAAAAAGAGCGCCAAATAAAGATCACATGTTTCTGTTTGAGCATCGCCGTGGTGAGGTTATTTGTTGGTCTCAATTGAGTTCTATTGTGTAGTTATATCAGTTAAATAGATTGTGGTTTTGTTATTAGTATATTAGTTTTTGAAAAAACTCGAAAAAAAACTTTAAAAACTAAAAAAGTAGTTTGTGACTCACATTGTTAAATGAGCACAATGACTTATTGAAATTATTTAAATCACACATGCACAAGCTACAAAGTGACAATCACGCATAAAAAAACTCACATTGTTAAATGAGCACAATGACTTATTTAAATCACACATGCACAAGCTACAAAGTGACAATCACGCATTATATCACTCGAAAAAAAACTTTAAAAACTAAAAAAGTAGTTTGTGATTCACATTGTTAAATGAGCACAATGACTTATTGAAATTATTTAAATCACACATGCACAATCTACAAAGTGACAATCACGCATAAAAAAAACTCGAAAAAAAACTTTAAAAACTAAAAAAGTAGTTTGTGACTCACATTGTAGCAACAGTTCATGCAATTTTGTTTTTATAATAAAAGTATATCAAATATTTTAATCTCAATTCACCTTTTGCCAAGCGTATCGTCGATGAGCTGGACGCTCTGTTAAATGAGCACAATGACTTATTGAAATTATTTAAATCACACATGCACAAGCTACAAAGTGACAATCATGCATTATATCACTCGAAAAAAAACTTTAAAAACTAAAAAAGTAGTTTGTGACTCACATTGTAGTAACAGTTCATGCAATTTTGTTTTTATAATAAAAGTATATCAAATATTTTTTTTAAATATAAAAACTGCAAAAATGTGTTTAAGTTCATTTATTAAAACTATATAGAAATAAAATATGCTTTCGTTTGTCATTCTTTCATCCTATGTACCAATTGTGGTGAATGGTCTAAAATTAATTCCGAGCTGGTGCGACAGAACAGTCAATATGGCTGCGGACCTAGCCAGAAAAGTTACGTGGCCAGCACTGCTGGCCACCCAAGCTGTGCGCACGGCGACATCGTAAACAATGGCGGGTAAACTCAGATAACTATTTGGCCAGCAGTGCTGGCCAGACGAGTGCAAAGGGTTAATGCTATTATCGGATTCCATTTCGGATGTGAACTTTAATAGGGGGTGTAGGTTGTTCAAATATTTCGTAAATAAATCTATTTGTATTCTTGTGCCATCGAATAAACAGATTATATTGTCCACCTAACGGTGGTAATATATAATGTTTCTAAAGAATTTGTTAATTGGGTTCAACGAAACGAAAAGATATTATAAAAAATGATCAAGCCATCCACACCAACTCTAAGAGCCCTACCTAAAATACACAAGGACGACATACCCATTAGGCCAATAGTAAACTTCACCAACGTAGTCTTTTAGTTTTGTTGTTAATAATATTTAAATATTAAACAAAAATTTAGCAAGGCATGTTTGTCCAACAACGTAACTCCTAAACATATTTGTGTGGGAAAAGTAAATCTATAACAGCCATAAAAACTAAAAATAAAGCTGAAAGAATTTGGTCGAGGGAGGACATTAAATGTTTATACAAAAAGAAAGATAACATTAGCTTAAGATTACTTGATACACATTTGGAACTCGGTAACATTTTACAATTCGTTGAACTCGACCTGCTGTTTCGTGAAATAGAAAAGCAAATAAAGCCAAAAATAATAATCAAGAAAACAAACTTGAGTATTAATTTGAAATCAAAGCTGTGGCACGAACACGGGAATTTTTGGAAACTATGACACCAACACTAAAATAAGTAGTCGACTGTCTTATAAGACAGACGGGTTGGGGATAGTAAGAGAGGAGGGATGGCTTTCAACCTATAAGAAGATGGCCAGTCTTCCACTGAACAAAATAATGTAATTTTTATAACTATATTTACTATTTATATAATTATTCCAATTATAAAATAGTCTGGATAACAGATTTAAATGTAAAATTTGTCTCTGTTCTTAAAACAAAAAAAAATGTTTTGGTTGAATTAATATATAACAAGATGTTTTTTTTTTAAATTCATTGTGTAAAATTTTTCACTATAATTTAAAATCAATAAAATATTTTTTGAATTTGTATAATATTTTCACTATATTTGTTTTGTCGAACTATTTAAGAAAGTATCGGTTGATTGTATTTTTTTAGTAAATTGGATTAACCTAACACATAGATATTACCCGAGGCTTCTTTCTCTAAAAGTTCCTACCACAGTCCCTATTGAATACCAATCTGTAACCACACATTTTGAACCGAGAACATCCACTCTGTGAATTGCAGCTTTCAACAAGTTCTGATAATCATCCAGAGTTTATTTAATTTATTTTAAGAATTTTTAACAGAATTTGAGGCAATGTTTAAACGTCAATAGTTAGAAACGCTATTTAATGTTAATGCATACAATTTTTCTATTATTGAAATTGTAAAACCTATTTTGATATTGTCATAAATTAAATTAGTATTTATTTCGGGGAATATAATTGACAAATTTGTAGATTTTGTAAAATCTGTTTTTGTATAACTCTTCAGATGATAGTGAAATGATTTTTTTTAAATAACTTTTTCTTCTCAAGTTAGTAAAATTTTTCCTCCTCCTCTAATGATAGTGATATTGAGAACAGTAGAGAGAAGGAAGCTTTGTCATGAGATTTAAAACAATTCTAAATATGTTAGTACACACATTAGCCAAATTGTGAAACTCAGAATGTTATTAAAAATTTAATAACTCCTGAAGAAAAATGTATGCATTTAATAAAAATTTAATAACTGATTACAAAATTATTAAAATTTCTGGGAAAAAACTTTTGAAGAATAGTGTAATAAAGCTGCTCTTTTATGAATATTAAAAATTTTAAATGATAAAGAAATGTACCCAAATATTAAATAATTATTAATTGCATTGCTAAATTAATTTTACAAATTATTATTGTAAAACAAGAAACACATATAGTGAAAAATTGAAAACATTTTATTTATGGGAGAGTATTAATATACCGCTTATAATCGTGAGGACTCAAAGTATAGAATAATCGTTGTCATATGGATAGTATTTTGATATTAAATAAAGTCTTATATTTTCAATATTACAATAACCAAAATGCTATGCAGATGCTTTAGATTTGTATTTTTTATTAGTTTGAAATACAGTACTACTATTACCAACCTAGGTTTTTTCTAGCATAGTTGTTGTTTTAACAATCCGAGTTTGATTTTAGTCTTGGGAAGCCCAGGATTTCAAAAAAATTCCATTCTTGGTTGACTTTGATATAATTTCATTCTTATCAGTTATCCATAATAACGATAACTTTACTTCATCTGCAACGTTTATGTAAGGGAATTTTCAAACAATTCTTTTTTAAACATTAATTATTTTAAACTATTTTTCTGTTAATTCTAACAAAGCATTTGGTCTGTAGAGTTTTTAATAAACCTACTTACTGTTTTCAATTTGAAATTATTTGTTATAATCCTCAAAAAAGACGAGAAGAAATTTAAATGGCTACTGCATTAAAAAAAATGTTTGTAACTATGTCACTGGTTCCATCTTGTTGAACATTATATTAATAAATTATTTTTATTCAGAAATGTATAAGTTATTTGGATGTAAACTCAAAACTATTATTATTTATAGTTTAAAAAAATTCTTTAATTGAAAAAAATCTTGTAAATTTTCATTTTCATGTCTCCTCAGGCAGCAAAAAAGACGCAGCCGCCTTGGCGTTTCTCTTTATTAGATCTCATAGTTTTTATATTTGTCAATATTCAGATTAAATCAACAAGACCTATTTCCCAATTTTTTTAAAAAAAGTAAAATTTATTGGAGGACAAAATTTGCATGTGAAATAGAAAATTCTTCCTGAAATACAGATCATAACAACTTCAAAGGCAAGATATTCTATACGCAAAGAACTTTATTACTTGTATTTATTTATTGTCTGCTTTCATAATTAAATATTACATTTATATTCAATACTGAATTTAAATATTTTACTAATTCAATAGGTGGCCGAAGGTATCCTAAACTGTGAAAATATTTTACACTATTTCTTCCCTTTATATACCACACCCAATGACTAATTCTTTCGCTTGATTTATCAAAATTCCATACTGCCACCTCATTTACAAATATATTTTTCGGCAATATGTTTATCACAAAAATGACTCCAAAATATAGAATCTTTAATATACTTGTATAAAATTGTATATTTATATTCTACAAAGGTCTCTTCCAAATTGAATTAATTATTTTTGCTGAATATGACAATTTAAAAAAATTATTATTATTTTGAGTTTTTTTTATTACTTTCCTTTGTTCTATAGGACTGCACATAAAATCCTTTACCCATAATTTTATTTCTAATTATTTTTAGCATAGGCTATTATAATTTTCTGAATTGCTTTTTTAACACCATAACCACTACCTTCGAATTCCTTTTAAGCCTTGATTCACCACCCAGGCTGCTAAGTTTTCGGCCAAACCACTGTTGGATGCTTTTACCCTCTCCCACACTCTTTCTATCAATTTTTTGTCTGTAATATTACAAATTTCTGTATCCCAGTATTTATTATACGCTATAATATGTGCTTTACAATTTATTAGTACCGGGTTCTCCTCATTTTAATCTCTTATTTAAATTTGTTTATCAAAATCAATTAATTCTGGGCCTCATTCTAGACAAGTCTTCATAGTCACAGTCAACAAAATCGTTGGTATGTTGGTCTAAACTCGTACTTTCAAGTCTATTACTTTTTCTCCTTGAGGAGAAGGATGGATAAATCTTTTTTCAGGAGTAATACCAATAATTTGTGAATCTAATGCTACAAATTCTCTCATCAACTAAATCCAATTCTAATATATCTTTTTACGTTTTTTTTCTTCAATTCTAATTTTCAATGATTCTATTCCCGTTTCAGCAGATTAAATTTTATCATTTTTTAAATTTCTAACATCTCTGATGATTTGTTTTAAAGGCTCAGACTGTTTTCACAACAGTTCTTTAGATTCCATAATATTCCGTGTCAAAAATGTATGTTTATCTTAATATTTGTAAGTACTCTATTTCAAAAAAAAATCACCATCTTTACCTAACAATCTGATATTATCACTGTCTGTCTGACCTATACTTATGCTGAATGTAAAATGAACAATTTTTAAAGTCTCTATGCCACACTTTAAAGTAGCAAATAATATTCCCACTCAATATACTGAATCCATTTATAATACAATGTCATATTACCAATAGTCCGGAAAATCCTCGGGCCGCCCAATATAATACCATGTCACAACGGAAAAAACCCCAATTGTAAGGAAAAATACCCTGAGGATTCGGTTGTTAACATTTCTTTACAACAGCCTTCGCTGCCAACGATGATGTCAGGAGGGAAATATAAACTTTGACACAAGGACAGCCATTGCCTCCGTACATTCCCCTTAAACCGTGAAAAACCTGGAAGCTGCCATAAGAGTGACATAAGAACTGAAACATTTCCTCACTGACACCAACCCCTCTCTAGTCTAGATGGAAGAAAATGTACACAACATTACCGGACGCACGACGAACCCCCTATTCCCATATGCAAAAATCTAAACAACGTTCCAGGATGAATAACCGGAAAAATTCCCCCCTCCGACAAGGACACACAGGCCTAATCATAAGGAAATTTATAGTCTACTAATGATTTGCAGATTAAAATAATTTAAAACCATATAATTCTGTTCAATCTGATAATAATTTTTTTTTAATGATACGATTACATCGTTAAATTCCAAATAAAATCTGGTTTTATTTATTTACCTAGTCATTTTTTCAGAATTTTCTTGAAACATTTCTCATATAAAACAATCATTAACATTTTTCAAAACAAAGAAATTATCCAATAACTATGTATCAGAAGAAGGAACAACTTTTAAATTGAATTTAAATCCTCTTCAAATAAAGAAGGTGTTGAAATAATAATAGCAAAATAGACTGGGATAATACCTCAAATAGAATAATACACAACGATTTATGTTTCCTTTGAGAATAAGAAGGCATTGACTCCTTGTTGTCAAAATCAAAATCATTAATCTTAATGATTTCTAGTGAAGTTATTTAAAAAACAATAGCCTACAAATGAATATAGCTATATTCCCAAATAAAAATCTAAAATGTCACTACTCTTAGGATTAATAATGTATGCAGCATTAAAATTTAAACAAAAAATATTGTAAACCTGATTAATTAACCAAACCTACCAAAAACCCTATAAGTAGGATTTTAATCATTTCTTTCTTTAAGAATAGGTTATGCAATTTCTAGCACATTATCTGAGCAAATCTGTCTCCAGGATTTAAAACAAAATCGTAATTAGAAAGATTAAATAGTATAAAAGAAAAATTTCCTCCAATATATAATTTAGCCAACTAATTTTGAAAAATTGTAATTTACCTTATACGCAGAGATTGAGTGGTAAAAGAAGTTTTAAGTAACTGCTTCATTGTGTAATATACCGGTACATGTTTTTGAATTTTTGAATTGAGATAATGAATAGCAGTAAAATAAATGGGGTTACGTTATTGGTTTTAAAGAAGTGGAAAAAGGGGTAATGTCAAGCGAATATAGGCTTTATGGCTGTGTTTTAAAATTAAGAAAAAAATCCAAATAAGTATCCAGAAATATGTTTGTAACGATAATAATGTATAGTTGTAAGATAGAAGTAGTATTTGAATAAAATTTTGTTTATAAAAAGTGAAAATGTTAGTTACTTGGCAAAAGTGGTGTAGAAGCTATGTTCTGTGAAAAGACGTATGTGAGCCCCTGGTTAGAAAACCGCATGCGAGCGTGCATAGAGTGAGTCTTCGTTCTGTCTTTGGGAGAGTCGTCACGAGAGACAGACGTGTTCTCAGTTATGTGAGATTTTAAGAAGAACAATAGAATGTGTTAAAAAAGACGCTTTAAAAGTAAGTCGAGAAGTGTTAAATAGACAATAAACATTTGTCAATCAGTTTTTAAGCCAACAATTCATAGACAGTTTTTATAAAAGTCAGACGTGTTTTTTGTGATATAAATTTGCATAGAACAATGTGGTTTGTATACAAAACACTGTATAATGAAGTAAAGAAAGGTGAACTTGTTATTTAAAGTATGTATGTTCAAAGACGATGTGTCGGGTTGTGAATAATCATTTAACACTGCTAATGTGAACAATAATTTGATAAAGACAAAAAAGCGGACAGTACAGTGACAGCACGAGACGCGGCTTACATGCTTTTATTCTTTTGTATAAACTATTGGCAAAAGGTGTTTTTTATGAAAGGACAGTATGGTATCAAGAAATATCATACTTCTTATTTTATAAAAGAACAAAAGTCGGTATGTGGAATTTCCCCAATAATAAATTCATAAGAGAGACAATTGTTTTCGTTGAGCGGACAGGAAGATTGCCGATCTTTGCTAACCAACTTGAAGACACCATTTTGTGGAGGGAAAGTACATCTGACGCCACCTTGTGGTAACATGTATTAAAACAATTCTGTTTCAATTGTATAATAATTATAAGTAAATATTTTTTCTCAATATATATAAACTATATACTAGGTATTTTTAAATAGTAAGATGTTAAAATAATGATATGAAAAGAAAGGTAAATTTTTTTTGATAAAAGACGTTAATAATAAATATTTTGAAAATTTAATTTAAATGGATGAATCCAAAGATATTTTATAATCAAATTAAAGATGCTCCTTGTGACAATGTGAAAAATCAGAGTTTATTGTATGTTTAAAAAATGCGCGGTTAACGAATATAGAGGGAGAAGCTGTTTAAATAATATGTTGTATTTGGTAAATTCATTAATAAGAGAAAAATAGATTTTCAAAACAACAGAATAAGTAATGATGTTAAATTCTAATATAATTTGTTTAATAAATAGTGTATGTAAATTTTAGTGCTTTACGGGGTGTGTGTTGAACTTTGGTAACAGTGACCGGAAAGAACACTGGCGGAAGTAAGATATACCTCATGGCAACACAGTTAGTCTGAGTTTGGGGTTCGAGGAGAGCAGACCTATGAAAGTTCATATAAAAGACGTTTGTTAAAAATGTAATTTTTTTATTTTTGAGTCTTAGTTGGGAGGTTAGACAGACGATTAATAATGATCAGTAGTTTTCCATAAATAAACTTTTAACGAAAGAGCAGGAAAACGTGTTAAGTTGAGTAAAGATATGCAATATCATGCACATGTTTATCGAAATTTGGACAATGAACGATTATATTCATTAGTTAGTAAAAAATAAACTTTTGAGATTACGACCACGACATCTTTAAAGAATATAGACCTATTTCAACAGTGTTCATCTACTACAATTGTGAGATCAGCTATGATGTTACTCAATGGACAATGAACTTCGACAGTCTAACGAACAAACGTGAATCACAGGTTTTATTGTTTCATATAAACTCTTTATGATATGTTATATGTATTTTCTTTGAATTGTTTATGTAATAGATATGAATTTCATTTATTTCATAAAAAATCTATGTGAGTCCAAGTATCATTTAAATGAAGGACGAAGTTAATTTTTATTTTATACATTTCTTGTATTAATTTAAAAAGAATAAGTAAAGTACTTATATCTAAATTCTTAAATTCAATTAGTGGACTAAATACTTGCAAGTTTGATTTCTTAAAAAAATAATTTCAAATTAAAGTTAAAATTTTTTAAAGCTAAAGATATGATCGATCCTTTTCAGAATTAGTTAAACTTATAAAGTAACAAGACTTCAATAAGCATTTATATTTATCGTGAATTGTGTGTAATCAATGTATGTTAATATTTTGTTTTTGATTTATGTTAAAACTAATTGCCAAAATGTTTAATAAATCTTTATGTTAATATTTCAGCTACAAGTGTTTTCATTGCTAAAATCCAAGGTCACTGTGAGTACACTTTTAAAAGAGCTTAAGACCCCTGAGATTATAAATTCAGTAAATTCATTTTTTCTATGTTAAATAACGACGAAAATCTGGCGCCCAATAATTATAAAATAACCACTTATAAAATCACTTTTTCTTCAAGTTAAAATAAAAAATTAAGAACTCTTCAAGTTCAATACTACTTTTCTCTCTTATGTCACACATCATAAACATCATATATTATAAAATATCACAATTGTCGAACCAACGTTGGGCTGTTTTCTTGTATTAAAAAAAAAATACGAGAAAATAAGTCGAAAAAACAGTGATTTTGGTACAATGAAATTATTTAACAAGGTAAGGACATTTATAAAGTAGGAAATATTCTCTTGAAAATTTTTTGTTTGTTAAGTATAATAATCTCAATAAGTTAAATAAGATTAAGATGGATTCAGAAACAATAAATAGTAATAGTAAACAGGTTAGAATAATGATTTTGGTAATTAAAAGTTAAATTTAAAACTTAAGGTAAATAATAATAATAACTAAAAATGGAGGGTACTGATAATAATAATCTAAGAGCTGAAGAGGTTAGGATAATTGAACAAGATAAAGTAGATAATAGGGTGAAAAATATTGATCAGAATAAGAAAACTGAGAGTATGTTTGAGCAATTAATGAAAAATTTTGAAAATATGAATAATAAATTTGATAAAAATAGTTTAGAGTTAAAACGAGAATTAAAACAAGAATTTAATACTAAATTTGAACAAAATAATTTAGAATTTAAGCAAGACAATGATAAGAAATTTGAATGTATAAATAATAAGTTTGACCAAAATAGTCTAGAGTTAAAACAAGAAATAAATAATAAGTTTGAAGACTTTAATAATAAATTGGAACAAAGTAGTTTAGAGTTAAACACTAAATTTGAGCAGAATAATGTTAAATTATATAATTTGGATAAGAAATTAGATCAGACCAAAATAGAATTAAAACAAGATTGTGTAAAATTAGGACAGAAGCTAAAATGGGAAATTAGGCAAATGGGAATTAATGTAGTGGAGAGGTTAGGTCAAGTGCAGAAAGAAATAATGAGCGATGTATGTATGAGTATCTATGCTGTTGAAAACAATAATAAAGTAGAATTTGGATTAAGCTATTGTGAGAAAAAAGTAGAATTTGAACAGATTAATAGTGTAGAAGGTGTTTTGATAGAAGATATTAGTAACATGGATAATAATTTAGAACAAGTAATAGGTAAAGTTGAAATTAACGAATTTGATAAAGTAAATAAGGTTTCAAAAGACTTAATAATAATAGAGGATAATTATGTAAATGATTATGTTTTTAAACAAGTAAACAATGAAATATGTAATAAGGAAAAGTTAGAAATTAAGAAAAATGTTGAGTTTTGTGGGGTTGTATGTAATATGGGAGATTTGAAAAACAATGTAAGAATAAATAGAATAATGATAAAGGAATCAGCTGTTTATGTTAAAAGGCAAGTGTGTCGTAAAACTTTCAATGTTGAAAAATATGCAATGTTAAAATTTACAAGTATTTTTCAAATTCAACAACAGAAAATAGAAAGTCTTTCTGAACAAAATGAGTTTGAATATAAGTTTAAAAGAGAAATAGTAAAAGAGGGCTTTGTAGTAATAAACAGGTCTGGTGGGGTGAGAATTTCTAAA